>CP139761.1:16000000-16600000 GCA_034370585.1 Fragaria x ananassa | reverse complement strand
TGTTCTTGTTTGCTTGCCCTTGTGGCTACTAAATTTCATCTATTGATCGACCAAAAAGCCGGTTTTAGGTATTTAGCTCTGTGTACCACTGTGCCTTCTTGAAAAGCAAAAAGGAACGAATACTTCTTCGTGTTATCAGATTCTTATTTTTAGTGACAAGCTAGAATAGCTAGCTTCATAGTTATTATAAATTTGAAAGCTCTTTAACATATGTTATGTTATCTATAGTAATTCAATTCCTTTTTTGATCTTGTGCTGTACTATAACACTAGTGGAAAAAACCTCTAAGGCGATGGAATACGATTCCGTCTCCTAAGTTACCATCTCCGTCGCCTAGGTGTTAACTTAGGAGACGGAAAATGTACTAAGACGACGAAATCATTTTTATAAAAAAAAAATAATTATTCATTTAGGCGACGGAAATGTATTACGTCGTCTATGATTGATTTAGACGACGGAAAAATTTACTTAGACAACAGAATTATTATTTAAAAAAATTATTAATATCTTAAGCGACGAAAATATAACTTTTCATTGCCTAAGTACTGAAATTTTTAGCGGCTCCTTTTCCGCCAAAAACTTCATAAAAATTTGAATCAAATTTTTCAAACTTTCCTTATATATTCTCTCCTCTCCTCTACCCAGTTTTCACGCATACATCTGCTTCTTCCCTCAGCCTCTCCTTCTTCTTCCCTCTTCCTGTCTTTCTTCTACGCCATCTGCCTCACCTTCTTCTTCCCTCTGCCTCTCCTTCTTCTTCGCCCTCTGCCTCTCCTTCTTCCCTCTGCCTCTCCTCTGCCTCTCCTTCTTATTTGCTTCTTGCCTCTCCTGGGAGCCCTTCTCTTCCAGCGGAGTCCGCGCGTCTTTGTGCCAGCGGACTCCGCGCCCTTCTCTGCCAAGGGAGTCCGCGCGCCCTTCCCTGCCAGCGCACTCCGTGCATCCTGTATGCCAGCGGACTCTGCGCTCCCTTCACTGCCAGCGGAGTCCGCGCGTCATTTGTGCCAGCGGAGTCCGTGCCCTTCTCTTCTAGCAGAGTCCGCGGGTCTTCTGTGCTAGCGGACTCCGCGCCCTTCTATGCCAGCGGAGTCCATGCACCTTTTGTGCCAACGAACTCCGCGCCCATGTTATTTTTTTTTTTTAAAAAAAATTTCACTTAATTTAGCCACATAATCTAATGATTCCGTCGCCTAGGGGAAAAATAATTTTTTTTGTCATTAAACAATATCAGGCGCCTAAGTACTTAGAAGATGGAAAACGTCCGTCTTCGAAGTACTTAGGCGACGGAAGACTCAACTGAAATCAATTTTTTGTCGCACAGACACTACCTCACTTCACTTAGGCGACGGAATACTTAGGAGACGAATTTTGTTACTTAGGCGACGGAAGATTTTTTCCAGTAGTGTACGTAGGTTCCACTCCCCATATTGGTGAAGCTTTGCTTTTTGTTCTTTTTTTGTGTGTGTGTGTGTGCTTATGCTTCTAGATATTCGTACGTATACCTTTTAGATTTTAAGTCAAGTGTTTCATAAGTTTGCTTAAAAAGGTTCTGTTGGATGTATACTGACTACTTAGTGGTCAATTGTATACTGACTACTTTCAGAGAAATGCCATAGAGAAATGGAAGAGCAACATCAAGTTATCGGCAGGAGTGTGGAACTGTGGATTGCGGGTACATGCCTCCAGTGTATGAGGCAACCAGCTACACACGTTCCGGCTGACAGATTTGAAATATGCTGATATCAGGACTAATAATGTAAATCAGGTTCCTCTTTCAACATGCAGATGCAGTTATGACTTTTGAAACATTGCTCGCAAATGCTAAGTCATTATTAATTAAGATGATACAATATTAGTTTATAATGGCTGGTAATATTGTTTTTACTTGTTGTACTACTATTATTTCTTTTCCATTGCTACTGTTAGTTCAGATGTATATATGAACCCTTTGTTTACATTCTTTAGCTTTTTTATTTTAACTGAAATGTGTCGGCGCGGTTTCTGTGGCTTTTCAATTTTTCCCTTTAAGCTCTAGCTTGTTAATGTATGTCGAAATGGAATTAAAAAAAAATTACCAGTCAACAGTTTCCTAAAAAGTTATAAGTAGTTCTTATTCTGCTGAGTTTAATATCTTTTTGCCGGTTTCTATAATCTAATGAAATTTTCTGGTACTGTTTAACACCATATACGAGTGATCATACCAATTCCAAAATCCTCATTAATCTAGTACATATTTATGTGAATTAAAAGAACCCTTGTTGGTTGAATATGGATATATTGCTTTCAAAATGGGAATGAGAATGATTGTTGCAGGTTGTAACATGGTTTCATTATTTACTCTTTTAGTCATTTACCAATAGTTTCAGTTCTGGTACGCTGATCTTTCACTTGAAACATTTTGGTGCTGGTTTCAATAATGGACTGTTAACTGTTCTGTGCTTGTTATGCATATAGAACTGCACATATGTACATAATAAAAACAGTGGACTCTATTTTTGGTCGGACATGAATTGTAGTTCGTACTGATCTTAATATGTCGTCTCTTATTTCATCTGTTGGGAGGAAAGTACAAAGCAATTCTTCGACCCTGGAAGAAGAAGAGGTATAGGTACTGATATGGATGAATAAGAAACATAGAAATGTCTATGTAGGAGCTCATAGGGGTGAATATACGCGTATCAGTTTTTTTTTTTTTTTGGGGGGGGGGGGGGGGGGATGCTATTTTGAGCTGATATGACAGAGAATTGACCATCTGATGTAATAGAAGGCCTTATTCATGTCAGTCTATCTTTTTTGTTAAATCCCAGAGTTTAGCAATGTTGATAGGGTCACTTTGCCAGGCATACCAGGCTAGGATCGAGTTTTGTGCTTCCAGCTATCAAGCCTTCTTTTACCTTTATCAACTAGGCCAGCTTAAGTCTTTTTAATCGGTCCAGAATGAATCAGTTCTCCGTTACTCTTTTAGAAAGGTTTGTGTTTCTTAATTCAAAAAGAATGATGTAGTAATGTGAATTGCTTCCTTAGTCCTTACCATACACCAGTTGTGTGGATTGTGGACTGTGGAGCAAAAAAGGATCATATATCTTTTAAATTTATGAATGTATGGATTTATGATCGATCAGATAGATGTACATAAACATATATACAACATAAGCTTTCCTTTCAATTGAGAATATCTTGTGCACTTATTTGAATTGATATGATAGTTTTGGAGCAAACCAGGTGATATTAATTGGAGCAGTCACAGCAGAGGTGAAGTGCCTGAAGCAAGCTTTTGATGATTTACAATATTGGAGGAAGATTCCCAAAAAGTATAATAGAGATTAGAAGCTCACAGCCTGGCGAAGAAGGCCCTTAAGATTGAAGGGGTTCAGTTTTGGAAAGAAGCAGGCCATGGCTACATGATGTAATTTTCGATGATATGTCCATGTGACTTAAGGGATGCGGTACTCTCTAAAAGCATCTCTAACAGCTTCCTTAAAATTTTTTCTAAAATAGAAAAACAAAAGCTAAAATCTTCAAAAAAATTATGATCAAAATCCAGCAGCTTCTCTATTTTGAAGATCTCGGCATTTAATACAACAATAAAATATAATATATCATCATTAATTATAACAAAAAAACATTATATATTTCATTTTAACAATAAACTACTTAATAAAATATTTTATTGTTGTCTTAAATTCGTTGGAGTATGTGAAGAATTTAATTTTGAAGAATGAATACTTTGCTGTAAATTTAGGGAATGAAGACTTCTTTTTCTTCTTCATCCCCATTTTAGGGAATGAGATGAGAAAGCTGTTGAACCTAAAAACAGCTATATATTCCCAAAATTGAGAAGTTCAAGAAAATGAGAAAGTTGTTGGAGATGCTCTAAGGCCACATTAAGCTCTTAGGATGTAATATATACTAAGTATTAATAAAATTCCTATTTCGATAAAAAAATATTGATGGATTGTCAAGCCTTTGTTTGATTGGTTAAGGTGTTAACTAACAATTTTAAGGTCATATGTTCCAATCTGATTTACAAACGTAAAGTGTGTGAATTATTTAATAAAATAAAATAAAAAATAACTTAACATACATACCTTTTGTAGCATCTAGCTACTTTCATATAAAAACCCTAACTTTTGAGTTTTACGTAAATCAGGACATATTGCATGACTCCGAATCTTTCGATTTAATTTTTTTTTAAAGAAATTTTACAATAGTTATATACCAACACATTGGCATTAGAAAAGTTTTTTTTTTTTTTTGATAAGAACAAAAAAAAAAAGCTCTAGCTAGCTAGGGCGTAATAAACACCATATCTTTGGTGCATGCATCTACGAAAACCACCCAAATTGAATAACGTTCCCAAGCGCGAGAAACCACAGTCGCCCACAGTATTCAAGATTTGAGCAGACAGATTTACCCTCGAAATTGCCCTATAAAAGAACCACGAAGACGCAAGAATATGACACCTTCAATCCCTCTCCTCCGATCTCTCTTTCTGAGCCCCGTCTCATCTTTGATTTGAGTGTTCCGAATATCGTCAAAGTTGGTCATGAGATATCAGAAGCCGGAAAGCATTGGTGATGATGATGAAGAAGATGCTTCCTGTATAGGAGAGCCTTATTCATCGAATCAATGATTTACCAGAGGCATATCTCTTTCTCAAGTGATCTATTGAATATATGAACTAGGGTTTTCATGATTCATTGTTATTGATTACGTTCTTTATTGATTTTGTAATATAGTATTTCTTTTGCCAACGTCTTGAGATAGATCGAGAGATTGCATAACCGAATGCAAATCATTCTGCATTCAATATATCTCTATTAGATTTCTAATCTTCTTTTGTTGTTGTTGTGATCAGTTTGTAATTGTGGATCCAGTGGGAAAGGAGATTGCACGGAGTACATGTTTCCGGGTTGGATTGAGGAAGAGGACAGAGATCAGGAAGCGAGCAGGGTGTAACTGATGTGCAGAGTAGCTCTAAGCATCTGACTCTAGTTCCTTCGGATGAACAGAATAGTGCATTCTCCGTGGAAACTTGTGTGTACCATTGGAAGTGATGTGGTAGTTGTGGTGTCCTGTAACCCCTTTCAAGCTAACCTTTTGATCAGCTGTTTTTGCAAAAGTTGTTGCACGGCAGTCATTGTAGGCTGCTGAGACATCCTGCATTCCTGCTAGGGGTGGATGAATCTTTTGAAGTGATTACAGGCCGGCTGCTGAGACATTCTGCTAGGGGTGGATGAATCTTTCGAAACATCTACAGTTATGTCCCAAGTCAGTTGGTAAAACCTTGTTCAGCTGGTACTAGCATTTTGTATCATTGCTACTTGATAGAGCTGGATCAGAAATTTGGATATGAGATTCCAATTAATGATCTTGTGCTTGTCTTTTTTCAAATTCATGTTGACGCACCACTTCTTACCATCTTTCCATCAACACTTCCCACATCCTGCTTGCCAAACAACCCGCTCCTGTCTTGCTACATTCCATATACAACTACCCGAAACTTCACAAACGTACAACCCCCTCCAACCAAGGGATAAAGTCGAACTTGAGGAGTTGATAGAACAATTAATAGAAGCACTGGACACACAGCCATCCATACGGATCAACAATTTACCAGAAGCTAGCAAACGTCTTATTCTTACCAGATGAAAACAAATTTAATTTAGATTTTAGTTATAGTTGAGTTGTATGTTTCTCATTTGGTTGTATTGGAGTAGTGATTGTTATGTGTAATCAATCAATAAATTATTATGGTTCTTTCTTCGCCGTCGATCATGATGTTCACATATACCGTTTCCTTCTCTTAAGTATATTTTGTGTGTCGTTATTTCTTTAAGAAACATACAACTCGTATGTTTAATAGTTTTTTTTTTTCCAGAGCAGTGAACGAACTTGTTGATGATGGCTCTCGTGTGCAATTCACATTCACAGACTGCCTCCTCTAGTAAGAAGTATATATCTCACTCTTTCCTTTGGTTAGTGGTATTTATACATAGTAATGTTATCTACCCAGATGGATTGTGATCTCTACAAAGGACTGTATGTTTTTTGTTTTTTTTTTGTTTTGTCAACTTTTGGTCTAGTGGATTGTATCTTAAATACTTAATCCCAACTGTATGATCTACTGAGCTCTTACATTCCTTTCGTTTTGCTGTAGAATCATGAAATTGCAATTAAAATGGATAGGACCAAAGTTAAGCTAGCTAGCCTGTTTTACATTGTGCCACTGTGCATTTGATAATGATATTCAGATAATTCCTATCAAGTGCATGTCAACCAATAAATGTCAATACCTATACCCCTTACCTAGAAGCACAAGCATAAAAAGAAAACAAAGCTTTGCCAATATGAACAGAGTGAAACAGATAATGAAACATCATAGAAGAGAAAAGGAAATTAAGTTATTACTGATAACAGATGTTATAGAAATCGTAGTTCTAGAATGAAGTTTGTCTTGTCACTAATAGTCATTAGCCAGTAATGAGCACTCATCATTCAATATAGATAAGAATCTCGTGTATATTATGAAGAAATACATATTTGTTATCCAAGAAGACAGAGAAATTGCATTTTTCTGTCTTAATCACTTTTTCAGGCTTAGCAGCATTTCTATTGCACATGCTTGCATTCGATAATGTACTGAGCAAAAATACTATAGGACTACTGTAGACCTTGTTGTGCTTAAGGATGCTGTAGTGTCTGGCTCATTAGGAGGGCTTGATGGTTTATCTATGTCACCAGATTCTAGGTTCCACATCATATGATAGAAGTCAAGTATATTATGTGTGGTTATATCACTGAACTGGCATCACAATCTACATATATAAATGTTGTCAATATCGATCTTTGATTAGGTTGGATGTTTATGCTGCTAATTCTTATTGATGTCTCTCCCGTACTTAAGCAAGCGCACTATTGTTTTATAGTTTAAAACCATTTATTGCTGCAAATATCATCATCTAATCATGCATGCTGCTGATTACATCTATCTCAAAGGCAAATCCTACCTATGTCACAGATGTGAAGGTTAGTATATCTGTTCAAGTACATAGTTCTACTTTTTAATCTAATATGCTTTTGTAATGGGTCTATTGTTACCGTTGCATATGTACTCAAGATATATTGTTTTACTTTCTCCTTTCGCTTAATTTGTGTGTGATGTCTAAGAAAGTGCTTCTGGCCGGTAAACATAGCAGCTGGATTTTTGGTAATAAATTTCATGAACTCGCAAATGTATCGAAGGAATTGTATTAATGAAAGTGCTTTTAAGAATGTGTCTCATGATCATGCATATTTGCTATGGTGCCATTTATTTCTCGATACAGCACAGTTAACCTTATAGGATGTCATGAATTAACCATTCCACTCTTGGTGTTAGATGGACAAGAAAATAGAGATTTAATTACAATACTTGCTAAATGAAACTTGCATTTATCTTTCTATGTTTTACTTTCCAATATACACGTTTATAAATCTTTACAACATGCATCATGCATGTCCTAAAGTTTTCTTTATCTTCTTCAACATGCATCATGCATGTCCTAAAGTTTATTTTCTTTATCTTCAAGATCAGGTTCTTTTCGAAGCATATATATTGAAAATTAGATCAAATAGAACAACCTAATATTGAAACAAGCTATAGATTTCTTACTCATAATTTTTAGTTTTCAAGTCAAAACTAGTTGTGAACCTTTGTTTTTTTGTTTTTTCTCCCCTCCCAGAGTACTTGTTATTCTCATGTCACTTGAATTCTAAATTGGATGTATTCTGACTACTTGTAGTTTACCTTTGAGAGAGATGTGCTAGAGAAGTGGAAGAGCAACATCAAGCTTATCTGCAGCAGTGTGAATTGCAGGGACATTCCCCCAGTGTATGAGGCGGCAACCAGTTACACACACTCCGGCTGACAGATAAGGAAATGTCTTGACAGACAATATATCAGGTTCCTCTGTTTCACTTTTTAGGTCTCAACATGCAGTTGACGTGTGTATTATTATTGCAAATACTAAGTCATCATTAAGATGATACATACATTAGCTAGTATGATGGTTGATGTTACTGTTATTACTTGCTGTACTACTATTGTTTATTTTTCCATTTCTTTTTCCATTCCCCTCTGTTTACATTGTTTAGCTTTTTTTTATTTTGACTGAAATATGCTGGTCTCAGTGCTTTTCCAAATATATTTCCTTTAAACTCTTCTTAATACATGTCGAAGTGGAATAAAAACAACTAAGAACAATAACCAGTGAACAGTTTCCAAAAGTAGTTCTAATTCTGTAGTTTCAATCAGTTAGCTGGTTGTAACTTTTACCTGACCTTTGATATATCTTCTTCAGATAATAAAACACCCTAATTCAAAATAAATCAAACAAAGCATAACATATTTTATTATTTTCAATTTCTGATTTGACTTTTACCTGACCTAGATCAAAGTCATGATTAGGTAGTTTTACCTCAGTTTAGTTGAACATGGATCAGAGTTGAGCTGCACCAAACCCTCATTTGACTATTGTTCTTGCTTATCTGATGAAAAAACGTGGTATGAGTCTGAAGCTCTTAATTATGTGAGGAGCAGACGGCCACAGGCATCTCCCATTGCTGGTCATATGTCACAACTGCAGGGCTTTGAAAGGTCCCTTCATGGTGCGTGTGTGGTTATATCGTTACTCTTTTAATCCAACTAGAGTAGTATGCCTATTTTTTTTTTTATTCCATGAAAAGCATCTGCATTGTCCTGAGCCAAACAACAATTTGAACTTCTCGTACTGCCCTTCTGATTTGAGCAATGTGTCTGTCCGTAGCCTGTCAGCTTATATTAGTAGGTGCTATTATATGCTATCATACAAGTCAGGTCATGAAAGAAAGAATAACTAATGTAGCTATTAGCATTTCCAGGTAGAATTATTAAAGATATCGATTCAGCGCTAGTCCAAGTGAAAGTGAAGCAAAAATATTCCTTCTTTTTCTTGGTGTGAAATATTCGGCAGTTTTCTGATTACAGAATGTGTTGTTATACCTGAGCTGCATGCTGTCATTACTTATTCGTTTTTCCTCAAGGTATATATTATTCTTATGTGCATGCTATATTTAAATTTTTGCAATGAATTTTGTTCCAATTGTGTTTTCCACTAACCTTTTTTCCACTGCAGCTAGCAAATGAAGAAAACAAGACAAATTGAAGGACTTGAACTATACAAGGAAAGGCTATAACTTGAAGAACATCATCGTTTGCTAAACAATGAGACTATAACAATGAGACTTTTTGTGTTATAGAATTTCTATAGTTTACTAAAAATAGTTAAAATACAAAGAATGACCAGCCCTGTGCTGGCGATTAGAATTTGAAGTAGATTCTGAATAGCTAGGATATAGTTTATAGTTCATTAAACTAGCCATGTGAAGATGATACTATACGCAGTGAAGCAAGAAGGGTGAAAATCAGTGTGCATTTAGCATTAATATCAATTTCACTATATATATGCATCTTGTGGGTATACAGTATACTTAATATGGATCAACTAAGACTGGAATTCATTACAGGTCTGTGGTTTCTGTTGGTAGTGCTGAAGTTGAAGGAATCTATATATTTTGGGATGGATGTCGATACTCGGTACATCCTCACTTTGTAGATCTTACAACCTTCTATTGCAACTTCTGCAAAAATTTAACAAGAGTAGCTATGTTTCTATCTCTCGATCTCATCTTTACTTATAATAGTTTTGGGCATGAACCCCATTTATGTATGCACAGAGTATCAATATATATATATATATATATATATATATATATCACCAGAATGTCATACCAGTTCAGTGATGTTGATGGATCTATTCTGCGTCTCTTACTCTCTTTAAGTCTTCGAGGTCTAGTACCAGCCAGGGGGATGCCTCATGCATATCTTAAATTGTATTTTCTTTGAGAATATGAACGGGAGATCATATTCGTCTTTTCAAAGCATGTAAACTGAAAAGTAGATTGAATATATAGAACAACATAATGATCAAACGAGTTATACATCACTAGCTTGTTAATAATTCTAGTTTCGAAGAGTCAAAAGTATTTTGTATGCTTTGTTTTCTTTTATCCTCCCAGAGTTTTATTCTCATGTCACTTTGATTCTAAGTTAAGTGTTTCATAACTATGCTGATCGAACAAGTTCTGTTTGATGTACACTGACTACTTGTATTTTACTTCTCTAAGAAATATGCCAGAGAAGTGGAAGAGCAAACTAACCTTATCAGCAGCAGTATAGAATTGTGATGTGTATAGTTAAATATCTTATACACAATAAAGTAGAGACTAGTAGAGAAAAAAAAAACCAGCTTTCTAGGGCATAACTCTAGTGCATGCATCTAGGGATGGGTAGGGTAGACACCGGTATTCGACTCTAACGGAGAAGATATACGGAGATAAATGGATAACGGGGAAGATATACTTTCTGAGCCCAGTCTAACGGGGAAGATATACTTTCTGAGCCCAGTCTCCTATGGTGGATGTTGGTCCTGGCATATCAGAAGCCAAATGCGGAAATGATGAATCTATGATTTACCAGAGGTATATCTCATTCTGAATCTGAACTAATCTTTTTGAATATATGAACTAGGTTTTTCATGATTCATTTTACTGATTAGGATCTTTGTTCAATTATGTGATTTATACTTTGTTGCCAAGGTCTTGAGAGAGATCGAGAGATTGCATAACGGCCAAATGCAAATCGTTCTGCATCCAATATCATCTTCTATTCTTTTTGTCTTATATTTGTGACTTTTTTTTTTATGGTTCAGTTGTAAATAAGAAGTCAGAGGGGGACGAACGTGCAGGGAGTAATTATTGCCTGATGAGGAAAAGGATCAGGAAGCCACAACTTTTGTGGGGGTCTCTTCCACATCTCATGGAATGGATACATCCTATTATGTAGCCAATTCTTCTTCTGAGGAATCCAGAATAATTCAGAAGAGGTAGCAGGATGGGCAGCAGGGGAATCAGGTGCAATGTATTTACCGGAAATCTGGATGATCCATTAGGAGCATTGTCATTCGCTGCAGCCTCATACATATATATATATATATATATATATATATATATATATATATATATATATATATATATATATGACGTCCTGACGGGTTTTCCGTCCGGATTTCTGCCGTTTCTCCACCATTCCAGTGCCGGCGACGCCGTTTCTTCTCCCCGGCATGATCCCAGACCTCCCCTGACGGTGTTGGAATGAAGAAAAAGGCCGGAGAGATCGTGACCGGAGGTCTGCAGCAATCTCACTCAGAACTTCACGACCGATCATGGTGGACCTCCGTGCGATCTCTCCGGTCTTCTTCTTCATTCCAACACCGTCGGGGAGGTTTGGGATCACGCCGGGGAGAAGAAACGACGTCATCGGCGCTGGAATGGTGGAGAAACGGCGGAAATCCGGACGGGTCCGCAGCCGAGAAAACCCCTATATATATCCGTCTGCCCCCTCCTTCTAAAGGGACGAAGTCCAACTGGAGGAGTTGATAGAACACAATACAGGCAGCGGAAACCCTGCCGTCCATACGGATCAATGATTTACCAGAAGCAAACATCTTACCACAAGAATAATAAATGTAATTTATATTTTAGTTATAGATTTGTATATTTGTTGCTCATCAATCTGGTTGTATGTGAGTTGTGATTGTTATGTGTTACCAATCAATGAATCTAGGGTGTTTCTTTCTTCACTGTCATGTTTACACAGCATTTCCTATTCCTAAGTATCTTTTGTATATCCTTATTTCTTTTCTTTTTTTTGACAAGAATGTCCTTATTTCTTTAAGGAACATACAACTCTTATGTTTCGATTTTTTCAGAACAGAGGACGAACTCGTTGATGATGACGCTGGTGTGCAATTAACATTGGGCCTCCTTTCTAGTAAGGAGTTTATTTATTTCTCAGTGGTATTTATGCAAAGTAAATCTACGCAGTGGATTGTATGTTTTTTTTTTTGTTTTGTGGTCTAATGGACTGTATCTTAAATGTTTAGCCCAAGTGTATGATCTGCTGAGCTCTTACATTCCTTCCTATTTTTTTTTTCCTGTAGAATCATGAAATTGCTATTAAAAACACACTCACAAACACGCCTGTTTTATCAGTAATAGTTCAATTTCCTTTTCTGGTTTCACTCTTAATATTGGTGAAGCTTTGTTTCTTTTTTGTGCTTATGCTTCTAGTTAAGGGGTCTAGGTATTGACAATTATTGGTTGATAGGAATTATCTGAATATCATTATTGAATGCAAGCATGTGCGATAGAAATGCTGCTTTATTGCATAAGACAGAAAAATGCAATTTCTCTCAGAAGTCTGAGCCAACTGCTACATAGGACTACTATAAACCTTGTTGTGGTCAAGGATGCTGTAGAGTCGGTGACTCATTACGAGGGCTTGATGGTTTATCTGTGCCACCAGATCCCAGATTGCCTATTCAAATAGTGAGCCTAGTCATTCTATGGATGCCTAGTGTATATGTACATATGTATCACTGAATTCTGCATCACAATCTACATAACTGCAGTCAAAATCGATCTTTATGTTGGACATTTATACTTCTAGTATTTGTTGATGTCTCTCCTTTAAACAATTTCTGTTTGCAAATATTGCTGTTGTTTAAAACCATTTAAGTTTGAGTATTCTGCATATATCATTGTCCAACCATTATGCTGATACTACATCTTTCTCAAAGGCTTAGTTTATTTGGTTCCTTGATCTAATATGCTTTTGCGTTGGGTCAATTGCTATTGTTGCATAATGCATATGTACTCAAGATTTTCGTACTTCCTCCTTTCGCTTCACTTCTGTGCAATGTCTACGTAATTGCATTTTGGGAATTAGAAAAATAGAGATCTAATTACAATTTTTGCTAAATCAGAGTTTCATAGTATCTTTCTATCTATTACTTTCAAGTAGATACGTTTATAACTTGCATCATGCATATCTTAAATTTTATCTTCTTTATCTCCTTCAAGTTTTAGAATTTGACATTTATAGTTTAAGATTATGGAAGATAGATCAGCTGATTCTTCTTTTCATAGCATGTAAATAGATAGCATTAATATATAGAACCTAATAATGAAAGAAGCTATATATAGATCACTAGCTAAAAAGTTGTGTTCCATAACTTTGCTTGAACGAGTTCTGTCTGATGCATACTGATTACTTGGTGGCGGCTTTGTTGTCTTGAAATGAAAACAGTAGTTACTGTACTAATTTGCGCTTGAAAATGCAAGTAAATTTGTTGCAGATTTCTAGGTTTTGAGTTTATCGTACTTGTTGGGTTAGACTTTTAAGACTGTTGATGCAATGAGTGGCAGTAGCTCTATAGGTTATGGTTATCTACACCTACTTATGCTTATGGAAATTGCATGGCTATACTTTTTGGGTATTTCCCAGTTATAACTGATTTCTGAAAGAATATCATATTGTCTTGTGTTGTTATGTTTCTTTCTAGTCTTGCAAAAGCAGTTTTTAAGTAAGTTTTATGATAATTTTTACTACCATCTAATTGTGAATCCTGGGTCTGTTGTGTGTGATTGCAAAATGCCTGCGGTTTTGGGATCTTTTTCGTAGCTAAACATCGAGTATTTATATTTTCCAAAAGCTGGTGTTTTTAAACACTATTGTATGTTTACATGTAGCAAAAAACGGATAGCAAAAGTCTATTCGAACCTGGCTTGTCTATGTACACTCTTTCCAAGAATGGCTTTTCTGACCACTGAGCTTGGTTACAAAAATAGGTAGCTTAAACAAAAATATATTACATTTGTGATATGAACCAAGAGTATAGCTCTTCGGAGCTGTCCTCGATTGATTCTTCTTCCACTGAGCTTTGTTGAGACTGCTTGTCACTGCAAATGAAGTTTAAGAATACAGGATTAAGCAGTATGGTAAGTAACTGGGAGTTAGGCTTCTGTTTCCAAAATCTGGTATTAAAGCCTACCTTACCAATCTATGAGGGTAGAAGAAAGAGGTTTAGCTCGGAGTTAGACAGGCATTAGTAAAATCATAGAATATGCTGATATGCTGCTAATGTAAGAATTGAAATGCATATAGTGAAAGTTATGGAGCTCAACTTTTCGGTTTTATTTGGATTTGTTTTGAAAACTGCTTGCCAAATATCTCAAGGTTCCTCTTTTCTGTTGATGCAACCCTGTTCAATGTCGAACTCGAGGCTCGGATGTTTAGTGGCCGAACATCTTGGAACACTCCCTTGACAATGAACTTTTGAGGTGCCTACTTTGAGCTTCAGCAGTTTGATCTGTCTTTCTGCGTGGTGGCGACGCATTTAAATCTTTTTAGTTTTTCTTGAGGATTAGATCCTTGCATGGTACCGGTCTTACAGTTCCTGTGTACTCCGATTATGATGGTTGTCGCCTCGACAGTTTCACCTTCTATCATTACAGTTACCCTAAAGCTGTGTAAGACGCATAATCTCATTTATGAAGAAATTGCACCATGTCATCTGTTCTGTTGGACAGAAATCATTTAAGGAACATCTGAATGAAACCTTGCATTTTTCTTGTTCTGATTCAAATGTATGTAATGGTCTAATGATAGCTCCGGAGGCATATGGAAATTATGAGCGGTATCTCCTAACTGAAACCTGTACTGAACCTCTGGCAACGCACATGAACAGGATATTATTTCCTCGACTCAATTAATCCTACCATTGATTTTAAATATCCTCTTAGGATCCTCATTTAACAAGTCCTTATTAGAACCCCGCCAGTTGAAGAAAATAGCATGGAGGCAAATTGCTAGCTAGAAAGAGGGGCATACACCACATTTAAAATAATACTCATTAGAAACATTGGAACTAGCTTTAGATCAAACGTACAAACTAAACACCACAACTAAAACAATAAAAGTCGTGAGAAACATTGGAACGAGCTTATAGATTAAACCTACAAACCCAAAAATACTCCAAGTCCCTAATCCCTCATCTGTTCCACCAATTAATTTGAAGCTCAGAAACAAAAAATGTGCTGCCTTTCTCATGTTTAGTGTTTGGTAACTTGAACAAAAGCAGAGATCCTTTTATTTCATTAAGAAGATAACATGGGTGATAACAGTCTGATTTTATGCCTGAAGTGATAACATACAGAAGAACTCAACTTAGCTCGCAAAGAATGACAGACTTGAAACAACTTGATGAGCTAATGAATAACTTGAACACTTCAGTTAAATTTTCACATGCCCTTCTATTCTTAGTTCTGACCAGAGAACGTAATGTGAGAGACAGATCACACTCTTTTGCTTCAAATTAGTGAAAGTAGAACTTAGTAGCTAAATATGCAATACCTGGAACCGGCAACTGTATCACTTCAGTCGTTGAAGTTCCAATTAGTGATGAATTAATAATGGTTAGCATGTGGTACATGACTGTCCCAACCAACATTTGTTGTGGCCAGTGGATTCCACCATGTGAACCCATCATGTAGTCAATACCATTGACTTCCAGATCCACCTTGTGTGGCAGCAACTTTCCTTGGAATGTATTGAGGGGGCTTTGGCAGCAACCCATTTGAACCTTCCACTTCATTGTCTTCCCTCTCATTTTTACAGGATGCATTTCTTCTAGGATATGAAGAGCCTGTGACAGCTGTATATTGAGTTGGAACAGCTGGATTCCTAACCATCCTTTGCTGCTCAAGAGTCTCAGCTGCAGCTGTTGCCCCGCAATTGTTAAAACGTAATACTGAGCCAACAACTTTACCAGGCTTTGCAGCTCCTGCATCATAATCGGTAACAACTCAGAACCGGACAATCATATATAAGAAAACCAAAGTGAAAAAAGTGTACAGAAAGTGCAGTGTATTTCGGACCAAAGGAAGCACAAACAATCTAAAACTAAAATCCATACCTTGCATGGTCTGAGGAGCTTGAATTGGAAGCTTTGTCGCAGGGAATCCGCAGTTCCTGTCCACTGGCTTCTCAATTTCTTTGATGCAGCATTTCGCAAGGTCTTCTGTGACTTCTGTTGGTTGCTGCACTGAGTTATTGGTATATGAAACACATGCCCTGCATGCGCAAAGTACAGTCAAACCCAGGGTCAAGGTTAGATGAAGTTAATCCAATCAACTGCAGCAGCTTGACAAGAAACACCATTATAAATCACAGATGTTAAAAAAACATCAGCTACAAGGTATACCTGGGTAGTGATGCATGTTGTCTCTCAGGGGCGGCACCAACTGTGCCACTTCCATAGTGCTCCTCAAGATAAGCAAATTGCTTCTTGAAATGGTCAACGGCACTATCATGCAAAAGCAAGTATATTAGCAATTATGATAGATGTTTTTTTACAAGGAAAAATCAGGATACATGGGAAGTATGTTAGAGTTAGAAAGTTTAAACTCCAAATGCAAATACCGTATTACAGATCTAATATAGTTATATCTAAGAGACCTATTGTAGGTCTATATTTATTTATGTTTAAGCCATTTAACTGAAGAAATAATGTAGGTCTATACTGTACCTCAAAAACTATTGTAACCAGTACATATCAACCTTACTAGTATCCTCATTCCTGCACCTCATTCCTCACAAAGCTCCTAGCTTGAAAATAAACTACTGACTGGGTTAACTCTAAGCAATTCATACTTAAGGTTATGGAATCTAGCTATTTGATTATACATTTCAGAAGAGGATTAGCAAAGACATCAACTTCTGAAAACTTTCAACCATCTATACAAAAATGATATAATCACTTCAACGTTTGAAAACTCAGTAGTCTGACAAAAAGATGTCTGCAAACAATAACCGACTTGACAAGGTCTTGTCACCAGGATTTGTATTTCAGAAATAAAGACAGTTGGCAACGCAATATTTAAAACCATGTCTATGAGGGATTTCTATCAATAAGCAAAAGGTATTTGTAAGACTGACATTTATGAGGAATGTTTGTTATACCTTGGATACATGAATCCTGTTGGCTCTGATCCGTCTAAGTACTCCTTCAACATCTTTGGATGATACTCAAGAGTCTCACGATAAATAAGCTCTCTGACATCTTCTTTGGTTATCCTTCGCCTCTCGAACTCAAATTCCATCTTGGTAACTGGTTGAGCCGAAGGTTCTCTCTCCACTTTTGCCAAACCCTTAAAATAGGGATCAGCAAGAGCCTAAAAGAAGCAACAATATATATCCTTAGAAAAAATCAAAAGAGAAATAGGCCCAGCTACTAAAAACAGTACATACTGGAAATTAAATTGAACTTGCCTAAACATTTACCTCTTCAGCAGTAGGTCTATCCTTTGGTTCAAATGCTAACATTCTTTCCAATAAACGTAGAGCAAGTGGGTCTGCATTTGGGAATTTCTGGGAAAGAGGAATCTGCCTCTTCTTTCTCATACTGCTCAGGTATCTACGAGCCTTCTCATTGCGTACCTGTTTAAACATTTGAATTAGGCAATAGCTTCTCACATGACAAAATGCACTAGAAATGGGTAAATACAGACACGTGCATGTATATATGAGATAAATCATAAAATCTCTGAACTAATTACAGAAAACTAACCCTGGCAATTGCTTCAGCAGATGGTGTTCCCAATAGATCAGTCATAAGGTCCAACTGATGGACAACATTTTTGCCAGGAAAAAGAGGCTTTCCAGTTAGAAGCTCTGCAAAGATGCACCCAATGCTCCATATATCTATGGCAGGTGTATACTGAAAATAGAAAAAGAAATGTCAATTGACTGAACGACCTGGCATAAAATAAAATACAATAAAAAAACATAGAAAAGAAAATAACAAAGACAGAGAGTAACAGCCAATGTTCATTGCAAGGGTTAATGTCTGAGAATTTTACTGGGTAGAACATGATGACTATTACTGGGTAGTATGAGAATTTTACTTCATAAACTTGCAAGGGTTAATGTCTGATATCATAAGAGGAAGCATAGGTATATCTTATCATGTCATAGTAGGTAAGGTCATCCCCTAAGAAAATGCATTAATGCAAGGCAGAGTAGTGCCTATCACAGACAGTAGAAAGGTACAACTCATTTACTATCTCTTGTATAAATGCACAAGCTGTTTAATAGCAACCAATATATGTAAAGTTACAAATGTAGCAACGGAGAGAAATCATTTTGACCCATATAAACTTGCCAACATAAATTGGTAGGAGCTGAGTTCCTTATATGTAGAAGCATGACAATAGTTCTAGTATCAAAGTGAGTTAAAAAAAATGGGAACAGTGTTCTAAATCCACTTATAACCATACAAATATAAATTTCAGCACAAGATTATTTTCAGCATACTTTGGTGAGAACAGGGAGGATGATAGAAACATTACAATGTAATAAGTCAGTATAACATGAAAGAAGTTGGAAACATATAATGATTATGGAAAACTACAAAACCAGACATATCAACTACAATTATGACAATGAAAGGGATAACGACTCTTGCACCTTTGAGAAAAATGATCCACACAACTCAGGAGCCCTGTACCATCTCGTGGCAACATAGTCCTGCTCGAAATGGAATTAAAAATTTATGAGAATGGAACTATAGCTTCCATTAGTTAGGATATATGCACTGCTATACTGGATGAAACTCACTAGCTGCTCAAGAGGAAACTCACCGTCCAAAATATAGCAGTAGGAGTATCATTAAAAGCTACTCTGGCAAGACCAAAGTCACAGATCTTGAGTTTGCAGTCAGCATTTGCCAAAATGTTTTTGGGCTTTAGATCTCGGTGAAAGACATTTGCTAAAAGACCAACAAATGAAGAAAATCAGAAAGAACGTTATTGGCTATCTACCGTAAGTATAAGGCAGTAAAAATTCAGCACCGACACTAATTGTAATAATTGCACTGAAAAGTTGAGACTAAGTCACAGGAAGTCTAAGATAATGACCCGTGTGTATGTACTTCATGCCTCGGAGAAGCTGATAAAGAAAGAACTGATAATGTTCTGGGGTCAAATCATCATTTGCTTTGATAACCTGATGTAAATCAGATTCCATGAGTTCAAAAACAACATATATGTCTTTGAATTCCCTTCTGGATGGAGGCAATAAAATGTGCTTGATCTCCACAATGTCCGGATGACGTAGGAGCCTAAGAAGTTTAATCTCACGAAGGATGCGGGTGGCATCTGAGACATGTTCAAAAATATCATTTATTTTCTTGATAGCCACCTTTTCTCCAGTATGTGTATCAAATGCAGAGCAAACCACTCCATAGCTTCCTTTACCAATTACTTCCTCTATTTTGTACCTACTCCCCTCACCATATTCAGTGAAGAAGTCCACATCCACAGACTGCATGATCAAAACAAAGAACACACACCATAAGTCTGACGTCATTATGCAACATTTTGTGTCAACGGCTGTTCTGTACCTTCCGCAATGCTACTATTACTAAAAGAGCATGTAATTGTAGTTTATTATTATTGTCATTAATATTACTTTAAGAACACTAAATAACTAAACTTTGCTAAACTAAGCAGAGGAAGATAGAAAACAAAGCCATGGCAAATAAGAGCATCCTCAAAACCACCATGCTACTAATTATATATCAGGACAGTTTCCCAAATTCTGACTGAAGATTACCAACGCAACTAGAAGAACTTATAACGATCAAGGAGGTAAACTGCAGAAAAGGTAGAAGTAGAACAGAAGGATAAGAGAAGGCTTATATGATGCTGAACATTATCTATTATAGATAGTGATGCTATATGAAGTATCAAGATAATGTATGCATTGTCATGTATATAAGACTATAAGTTCAGCTAGAGAGTTTTGGTCCATGAACTCAACAAGAGGCAAACAGCCACAGCTTTACATGAAAATGTTTAAAGTGGGCCCTTGTCAGACAGCAATATACCCAAAACTCCAAAAGCATATGGCATAAAACTGAGACATGAACAAGACACACTGTTCAATCCCATCCACAGATAGAAATAATACCATAATACAACCGCTGATTTGCACCACACAATACCATCAGAGAACCAAAATCGAATTGAGAACATAAAAGTCTACACTAAGCAGGAGAATTCGGATTCTAATTATCAGAACATAATACAAGTTACACATACAAATCAATTCATCCTACAAAATAAACAACGACAGCAAACATAGACCATGTTTAAGCATCAAAAGAGATCAGAATCAATCGAAATTACCTTTTTTCTTTGATCAGGCTGCATCTCAGTAACAAAGCATCCAAAAACTTTCAACGCAACAATCCACCTAACACCCTGAGTTTACACAGACCCAGATCACAAAAAGCACCAAAGTATCAAAATTTCACACAAACTCAAGTACCCAGATGCTCAATATCACCAAACAATGATCCAAACCAAGAATTCCAATTGCAACTTGTGAAACAAAGCAAGTAACTATACACAACTAACAGAGTCTTTGAGTTCTTGGGAGACCAAAATGGCTACTCCTTGTATTGGAATGGAATCTAATTCAGCTGGAAACGAAGAGTTTACAGATCACAGAGAGAATCTTCAAAGTAATCGAAAGGAAAAGAACAAAACTTTGGGGGATCTAAGAAGGCGGTAATCTCAAACGTTTTCCTAGGAAATGTATATAAACATATAAAATGAGAAAAGATAGAATCTTGGAGAAAAGAAAGTAATGGGTTTTGGAAGTGGAGTTGAAGTGGGTTTTTGTTATTGGGATTCGAAGATTTGAGATTGGAACAGAGGAGTGCTTTTGGATGTCAGAGAAAGAATCCCAGAACGGCTTTGCACTTCAAGTTTGAGACTTTGGAGCGAAGGAGAGATACAGAGAAAAACAGAGAGAAGTAAAATATGGGGGAACAAAGAAAGCAGCGAAGGGAAAGAGATGGGGTACTTTTGTATTATATTCTTTTACAATTATCTGCAAAATAGTATTACAAACTGGGATTTGATAATTAAGTAGAAAATTTATCTAAAACAATTGTATGTTCTGAAAGGCCCCATTTGTCAATAACTTTAAGCTTTTCATTCATTTATTTCTTTTACTTGTTTTTTCGATTGATTTATTTCTTTATTTGGTTGAAGTAAATAAGGAAATTCTTATCCGACATAAACACTTAGTCAACTCCAACTATAGTCCTATAATTAAATCTTATATCTATTATAGGACCTCTTATTACACTATTTATATAAGACTCATTTTCTCATCTCTAATAATAAGTCATATTTTGTGGTCTTGTATTCATTTTACTTGATTAAAATAAGTTTTGAGTACAATGGTTCATGAATATTATATTAAATAATAGGTTAACATTATTAAATAAAGAAAAATTAATAATTTTTATTTTTATCATAATATATTAAATTATTCTTATCATTTAATAGAGTTTATTCAAAAAACTGTTCCTACACGGGTCTATGAATTTTTTTTTTTATATTTCTGGTACATTTTTTTTATTTTTTCAAGTAAAATTGGCATTCTTCATGATGTATTTAATAGAGACCATATATTTTAATTAATATATTCTTACTATTGGATGATGTGGAAAAAGGTACAAATTAAATTAACCATTGATTCCCAAATTGTAACAAATCGGGCCGTTAGGAAGAGTATTATTGGAAAACCCCAAAAGCCACTAGGAGACGCAGCTCCACAGCTCCCCAAAAGCCATTCAAGGAGAAGCGCGCCCATGCACGCCAAGAAGAAAAGGTGCGCGCGTCAGTTCATCTGTTTCCTGGCCCAGTTGAATTGATGCGGGCCTAATGCACTGTTTGAGTCTTAGTCTTGGAAAACCATCAAATATAAGACTCAAAATAGGATCAAGTCCTATAAATCCAAGACCAAAGACATCAAAAATGTGTTGTTAGAGATGAAAAGTCTTATTTTAAGACCAAGACCCAATTATAGTGCCATTGTTGGAGTTGCCCTTAGTGGGTTGGAAGAGCATTTCAAACTCATTGATGTGGAATTGATTATGGTTATCCCTCTTAGCTACCAATTCTTTCAGGATAAACTGATATGACATTATAATTTAAATGTTCGTTTTTATACCAAGTCAGCTTATAAACTAACACGGCAACTGCTCTAGGTTAGTGCTTCTTTGTCAGTGGAGTTTTGGAAACGATTATGGTTTGTTGGTATGTCTGGTAAGGTTAAAGTCCATATGTGGTGTGCTTACATGTTTTGTCGTCTCCCAACTACAATAACTTTACGCTTGAAAAGGTTTTTTATTTTTATTTTTTTTCAACAATGGCTGCTTCTTTTGCAATGATAATAATGAGTCTATAAAATATGTTGGCCGAGATTGTTCTTTTACCATGGATTTGGTTAAATTATTTCCTGAGCTTATCTGTGTTTTTCATAGTATTAGTTGATGGATTTAGTTGAAATTATTCCTATTACATTATCTGTGTTTTTCCTGAGCTTTGGCGTGGCCTCTCTTCTTTGACCTCGCTGACTTGCTACCTGCAACAGGAGACCGACCGAGACTTTTTGGTCCTTCTCTCTCCGATGGTTACGTCAATTGATGGATTAGTGAAGTATATTTAATATTAGGAGATTTTCTTACCTCTTTTGGTTGACCTTGCCATTGTATTTATAACCCCGCGTTGACTTATATCTTGTCTGCTATACGATGTGGGACAAATGTGCTATTGTGGTATGTTTATTTGGCCCTCTGTGGTGTGCCTCCTACCCGGCCCAATCTGCTATAACCTTCAGGACGAAACCTGCTCGGTTTACCTCATGTTGGGCTTCTGGAAGCATCGTGGGCCGATGAGGTATTTATCGACTACCGACTACAAATACTAATCGTATTATATATCTAGTCGTTCATTATGTCATCACTATATTAAAACAAATAGAGTTATCTAGTTAAGTATGTACATAGTTATTGCAAAGACCCCGTTGTTATTAGTCTTTCTAATCATAGTTCGTCTCAATGCCTTTTTCTATTTAGCAGTTTCATTTATTGAGATTTCAAGGTAGCCACTATAACCCTTTATTAAAAAGAACAAAAAACGTGTTTAATATATTTTCACCGTAATCTACAACTGTTGTTGATTTTTTTTTTTTTCAAATCACAAAAGTTATGATATCGGTTCCCATTTGTCAAACACACAAGAAGAGAAGTGACATAGCTCGAGATGAAATACTATTATTCCGCGCGGCATATCTTGAGAATAAGGGTCGAAGAGTGCAAGACTCTACTTGTGAAATTTATGGAGGTATTTGAATAATTTTCCTCCAACATCTTAATTATACATGTATTAATACAACAAATTTATGGTTGTACTTGATTAATTTTCCTCCAACATCTTAACTGTACATGTAATTACAACATATCTTGCTACAACAAAATCATAACTCAATTTTTTGGTTACACTAGACGATGCCTCAAATAGTATTTCTTCATCCTTAGGATATGACAACATTCATCTCATTCTTATTCTTGTGTCCATACAAATGTGACCATGGTTGCTTCTAAAATCTACAACAATGGGAACATCAACCTTTGACAATATCTCCTAGCATTAACTTAAGCTGGACTGTTTTATTCACCAATTATAAATTTAAAATATAACTTGGTAAATATTTCTAGAATAATAAATAAAGTTTTTGGAACCAAAATTTATATATCCTTAATGTCATCCATAGTGGTAAATGCAGGAGATAGAAAAATTTGTTGACATGTGTTGATACCTAAAATTCCACGAGCTCGTTTCTCAAAGTTGATATATACACATAGTCTTATTAGGCCTTCATTTAAGTCCAATATAATCGAAGAGACTTCCTTGAAAAGCGACAAACTCAAGTTCCGCCATACAAACATAACACGTAGACCCAAGCAACATCCTTTGGGACTTATAGAGGGGATGTGGTGTGGAAGATAACGGATCATGTGAGGCCCATCGTTAAAATGACGTTCATTAATAACTTTGGACTTGGGACCAAAGTTCATGCATGATGGACAAAGTCTTAATATGGGCTAGTGAGAGAAATTAAAACCAAGCTCAACAAAATCTTTAACCCATTAGACCTATTATTTTCCTACCCAAAGCCCATGTTGTCTTAAACTTGTCTTAGAAACCTAATACACGTTTCCAAGTGGGAATAAAACTTTTGCTGTTGTAAATCTATATTCCAGGATTTTTGGCACTCCCAAGAAATCCAGTCTATCCCCAAATCTCTATAGTATCAAGGTAGCAGGCTACCGCCCTAGACCTGCCATCGCCATCTTTTTGTCTCCCCTTCACCAATTTGCTTCCATGGGGGAAGCCACCCACCAAAGCTTGGAAACCACATGTCCAAAACTGAGAGGTTTCTCTTGAACCCTTTGTTTTCAAGCAACAACTCTCCTCCCCCATTTTGCCTAAAAAATGGGCAGCTCACTGTTGCTGGAAACCATCATCGACAACCCAGAAAACCATAAGAGATCATGCTTCATCTCTAGAACTCTAGTCCCTTATTTTCAGTTAATTTATTCCATAAACCCTCCATAACCCAAAATGAAGCTCTCTCACTAAACTCACAGGCTCCCAGCTCCCCCACCATATTCATCTGTAAGTCCTATCGTTGTTTTTTGAAAGTAGAATCGTTGTTGTTACAGTCAAACAAACTGTTTCTGTTACTGTCAAACAAACCGCTGTTGTTATTATGAACCGCATCACAATAGAGTTGTTCTTGGACTCTATTCTCGATCAACTTTGGGCCTAGTTTCACTTAAGCATTGAGGGCCTCGTTGTTCTAAACCCTACAAGCACAAAAACACCTTCACAAGCAGGAAAACATGAAAGAAAAGATTAAAGTTCCTATGTGTGAGACATGCAAAAGAAGTATACAAAGGAAAGCAGGAAATAATAGACAAATCAAGTAAATAGGTGCTACAAAGACTGAAACTGAACCGACCTCTCCAACAGAAGCCTGCAGCGCCAATTGTAGAAACCCCATTACTTTTTTAGGCTTCAACAATGAGTTTTTTGCATCTAAGCATCTTCAAACCTCTTCTTTTGTCAATAAGAAAAACGACACGTAAGAAGCGAAAATTCAATTGACCAATACTTGAACACTTGGAAATTGTAACAATCAAAGCATGATACAAGAGCCCCTTATTCAACCATACGTTGGGGGAACCAGTAATATGGGAGTCGAGACCACCAAGCTTATTTTCAACATGGCCTGAACCACTGGTGGGTTTGAGTAGCACTGAGCTCGATCGGAGCCTAACATTCTTTCTTTTTTCTTTCTTTCTTCAGTGCACAAGGACACAATGTCTAGCTAGCTATCACTACTTAAGCTAAGAGACTATGACAAGCACCAGACATCGAAAGAAATTGAATTGTAATGAGTCTCCTCCATCAGCAGACTAGACTACTGACTTTGTTCTAATCACTATTGATCGCGGTCCATCCATGTCAACTCGGAGAAATATTTTCACATTGCTTTCAATTTGTGACTCCAATTAATTAAAATATCGGCATATAAATCATTCAAATGATTGATCACCATATCAAAACGATATGGATATACATTTTGAGAGAATTATTACTTGGATATATTAAAGAGAAATCCTATCCATGATATCATCCACAGGGACCAAAAACATCAGATAAAGTTGTGGCCTGCTTATCAAGTTCAAGTTCAACCACAAGAATTGGCTCAAATATCAGAATATATATATATATATATATATATATATATATATATTGAGAGAATTATTACTTGGATATATTAAAGAGAAATCCTATCGATGATATCATCCACAGGGACCAAAAACATCAGATAAAGTTGTGGCCTGCTTATCAAGTTCAAGTTCAACCACAAGAATTGGCTCAAATATCAGAATATATATATATACACACACACTATAATGTGAGCTACTAAGACAATAATTCCAGAATAGATAAGCCAATAATTCAAGAGGACTAATAAACAATATATATAGGGGAGTGGAAAATTCTAGAATACCCACCATGCCACTTTCTTATATTGTGGTTTTTTTGAATATTTTTTACAAACACAAAGACATTTGGTCGAAAATTTTGTAATAAATGTCTATATATTGTAATTACGAATTATGTACCAGATTTACATATTTATTACCAATTTTACAAAATTGAGGACAAATCTGTTGTCAAGATAGTAAATTTTCAGATTTAGACGAAATAGAGCATATGTTCTCATTCACGTTGTTTACACTCAAATTAATATTTTACTAGACAGTAATTGTCTAAGTGAATATTAATTAAAGTCATGGTCTACGTCACACCGGCGAGCCTGAAATATTAGGTTTACTAGTGATGGCCCGCCAACAGAAGCATGCGAGCTAGTCGGTAAAGTTCGCGTGAGTCTAGAAGTTTGCATGCGAAGAAACTAGCATGCGAGCTGTGCAGAAGCCTTCGCACACAAGGAGTGAAGTTTCCATGCGAACTGGACAAAGTTTGTATGCAAGGAGATCTTCTTGCATTTGAAGCGGATGACTTTGCATAAGAGAGGGAGTCTTGAACGTGGACTTCGCATAGAAGACATGCATGCGTGCGAAAAAGTAGTTGCATGTGAAAGGGGTAAGGATATGTTGCATTTAGATGTCGTAGAGCGGGACAGAAGCAATACTTATCCTTAATTTGTTTAATAAGGAATGATCATATGTGCAATATGGATACATGAGGTCCAGTGTGTGCATGGCGGAGTCTATATACATGCGAAGAGAGGAGTTTGTCTAAGAAAAGGAGACCAAAGGGGTGCGAGCTGATTTAATGTTTAATTGAAGAAGGGAGCCAACACTTATCCCTAATTGCTCCGTGCATGTTAAGGAGTTTGCATTTGAATGTTATTCCTTAATTGCATGAGTATAGGTGCGTGCACATCTAGGATTACACATCCAAAAGGTTTCCAAGTTTCCATCAAGTATTCGCGGGTTATCCTACAGTCTAGAATATGATCATATCAAGAGGCAACGATCATGTTGCCTACAATGTCTCAACGTTGAAGATTTCTATAAGTTTTTAAAATGTTTTGGGACAATATCTGTGGCCCTAAAATAACTCTATATAAAGAAGTTCGAGGATACTCTCGACAGACACACTCAACAACTCAACAATTACAAAAATACAATCTTACCTTCAATACAGTTGAACCTCCAGACGCTCCCAGGAGCTTTGCTTTCGTTTCCTTGTATGCTTCCCGGAGCTTTGTTGTTTTTCCTTTCCTTCCCAGATGAAGCTCTGCTCGATCTGACGTCGAGTATCGATATTGTGATGCTCAGGCGGACTACTGTAAATCCTTGCCTAGTACGCAAGGCGAATCTGAAGAACCCTACGGTAAAGTTAGTGCTTTCTCCATTCTCAGTCGCTTGATTAGAAGCAGAAGGCTAAGTGCACCCAGCTACTACAACCACTACATTCCGTGTCCGCGCGGTGGCACGCCCTTGACTACTAAAAGAGACTTTGCACGCCCAGTGGGACCAGGGTAGTCTCAGACGTCATATTCATTGGGATCGGAGATCGGGAAAAAAGATGCGATAATGTATTGGCTCGATCACCGTGAGGAATGTGAAGCCATCAACAGAAAATATGGTGAATGAAGAGCTGCCAACGATAGGGCATGCACCGAGGAAATGGCCGCCCATGCTAAATAACATGCCGAGTGAGTGGCTGCCAGAGAGGCTACCAGGAAAAAAGAGGAGGCCATGCTGGAGACCGTGTCCATGGAAAAATGGAAGGCCGCTGAAGAACATAGAAAGGCTAAAGCGAAGGCCTACGAGGAAGAGTTTCAGCGACGTCGAGTTGCCTTCCAAGACTGGCCGGTTGGAAAAAACAAGAATGAAGCAAATACTGTTTCTGGTAAAGCAACACATCGAAAAGGTTTTACAATGCCTAAATGTAGAGTCTACAATTGACGAGCCTGTCCTTGCCAAAAAGATTGAGCTACCTAGCAGCCAATCTAATGGCGAAGATATTCCTTTGGACGAACCTACACCCAAAGAAGAAATTACTTTGTCAATTAATGACGAAGAACCTGAGGTCGAGGCCATTGATATTATGGAAAATCATCCTATCTTAATGACTGACGGTGTTTCTCAGGAAAAAGAGCTTGAAGATAGGACAGAGCAGTTCATCTTAGAATAAGAAATTGGTTCGAACACTGAAGGTGGCGAACCGCAATTTCACATGAAAGGTGACCAAGGAGCCAGCTTTCCTATGCGAGACGTATATGTGGACACGGGTCAGATGCATGGGGGGCAAGGCATAGCTCGCCTTCATTCTTTAATTAACCACCATGATCAAGGGCATGATCAACTCAAGCTTTGTCCAATTACTGGATGTTATCAGGAAGCTGCCCTAAGTCATGATAGACTTAATTATATATGGTGTGGTAGTATACCTAGGCCAATCCTTGGCTTCACATTCCAATATAATTAGAGTATCTGCATGCAAGTTCAAAGGCCAAATTATGGCTTTAGTTTTGTATGTGGGAAACGTTTTTACACCCAGAATTGCAAGTTTATTATACATGGGTGTAAAGTCGAGTATTCTCAGTGTCATCTCACTCTAGTGTGCAACAAGAACTTGGAGGCGTCTAAACATGATGCTCATGGATTTCATATTTCTGCATCAGATGCAGAGGTGGATTCGTTGGACTGTGGTGAATCCAAATTTGATTTTGACACAAAGCCAATTTATGATAAATATGATGAAGACTATATGTTGGTGCCACTGTCAGATAATTATACTCCACAAGAGTTCAGGACCAGTGAAGCTCTTGATATGGTCCTCTTCCATAACCAATGCGTGACTATACCTGATAAGACCATGCATTATGGCATGATAGTCGGTGACAAGGCAGATCTTTACACCATTTTGCTCATAAGGATGCAATTGAAGATCATGCTTTGCCAAATGACAAAGATGTTTGGGGGGCAACAGGGCAGTCCCTACGAGCTACTTTCTTCAAATTTTTAAGTTGTTGATGCACAACATCTCTGCTCAACATTTGAAAATTCTCAACAACAAAAGTCTCATGCCGGGAATATAACGGCGCCGAGACTTGGAGTGAAGCATTGGTGGCCTCCTCCGTGGCCTTACGAAGGGTAATTAATCATGCTGTGATCCCTTCTTTTCTTTGCTCCTAGCTTTTACTTCTATTTTCTTTCATTTTCTTTCTTTCTTGCAATGAAAAAGAAAATACAAAAAAATCAAATAGAAAAAAACACAAAAAAAGATTTTTAGTTTTGCTGAAATGCAAGACAACGTTTTTGCCTACAAAAAACTTAAACTTTACTTAGAGGACTATCCTTGAGGCCTAAACACCAACATGCATTCCACATGCCTTAGAGTTACTTCCAGCGAAGGGGAATTTCAGTCCAAGTTATAATGCTAAAAGTTGCAACAGGCACTACTGGGCAGTCAACTTTGTGGACTAAACTAGAAAGATCCAGGAGCAACTAGCAAGCGAGCCTTATATCAACAGAAATCCCTGGATGTTTATTTTCCATAGGATTTTACGGTTCATCATTCCGACATTCCTAGAGAAAGTTATAGCAGTTCGAATGTAGACAGGTCAGGACACGGGCGAATTTGCAATATGCTTGTTCAATGTGTTTTCGTGACCTTGCAACTTGCTTTCCTTCACTGGGGGGGCATACTAAAGTTGTGATGTCCTTCATTCTTCTCAAGTATCATTGAACATACATCAAAATTGGGGGTCACATTGGGGTAGATATGTGTTCCAGATATTTTAGACTTTAGACCCTTTTTTAGGTGTCTTGGTCATTATTTAGGCCAATCCATGTGGCCTATTTTTTGAAATTCGCATGTGGTCATAAGTTCAAGCCTATACTTAAAGCATGCATGGACTTTGTGTTTGATTCTCATTGATCCATAAGGGGGGCAATGAAGTTCATTTTTGACAGACTAGTTCATCCAAACACATAAAGTCTGATCATATATTTACAAGGCCAACACTTGCGGCCTTCTATCCATCCAAGGCAGACGTCTACTCGAGCTAAATCTATTCAAGGTACATTCCTTTCGAGGTCAAACGGTTTCTTTTCAGATATATCAACTCAAGTCACATCCACTCAAGTTGCATCAACTCAAGGTACATCTATTCTAGCTACTTCTACTTGAGGGGCATGCATAACAGGCAAAGTGGGCATATTATTCATTGTGAACCGAATACGAGGTGATTCAAATCAAGATAAGTACATGTTTGTCAATTATGTTATGTGCTACTATTGAAATTGCCTAGCTACTCTGTCCGCCGAGGGTGCATTCTATGCTTCATGGTCTATTCTAGAAACTTTTATCTACATATGAATAACCTGAGTTTTGTCTTAGGGTCGGACTATATCGACCGAGCCAAATACCAGTGACTTTGGAGCAACATGAACATAAACATCTTTAGTCATTTTTTACATTCATAACTTCGAGGCTGGGGGGGGCAATATTTACACCCAAATTAATATTTTACTGGACAGTAATTGTCTAAGTGAATATTAATTAAAGTCATGGTCTACGTCACACCGACGATTCTGAAATATTAGGTTTACTAGTGATGGCCCGCCAACAGAAGCATGCGAGCTAGTCTGTAAAGTTCGCGTGAGTCTAGGAGTTTGCATGTGAAGAAACTAGCATGCGAGCTGTGCAAAAACCTTCACACACAAGGAGTGAAGTTTCCATGCGAACTGGACAAAGTTTGTATGCGAGGAGATCTTCTTGCATTTGAAGTGGAGGACTTCGCATAAGAGAGGGAGTCTTGGATGTGGACTTCGCATAGAAGACATGCATGCATGTGAAAAATAGTTGCATGTGAAAGGGGTAAGGATATGTTGCATTTAGATGTAGTAGAGCGGGACAAAAGCAATACTTATCCTTAATTGTTGTTTAATAAGGAATGATCATATGTGCAACATGGATACATGAGGTCCAGTGTGTACATGGCGGAGTCTATATACATGCAAAGAGAGGAGTTTGCCTAAGAAAAGGAGACCAAAGGGGCGCGACATGATTTAATGTTTAATTGAAGAAGGGAGCCAACACTTATCCCTAATTGCTCCGTGCATGTTAAGGAGTTTGCATTTGAATGTTTTTCCTTAATTGCATGAGGATAGGTGCGTGCACATCTAAGATTACACGTCCAGAAGGTTTCCAAGTCTCCATCAAGTATTCACAGGTCATCCTACAGTCTAAAATATGATCATATCAAGAGGCAACGATCATGTTGCCGATCATGTTGCCTACAATGTCTCAACGTTGAAGACTTCTACAAGTCTTTGACATGCTTTGGGCCAATACATGTGGCCCGAAAATAACTCTATATAAAGGAGTTCGAGGATACTCTCATCAGACACACTCAACAACTCAACAATTACAAAAATACAATTCTACCTTCAATACAGTTAAACCTCCATACGCTCCCTGAAACTTTGCTTTCGTTTCCCTGTATGCTCCCTGGAGCTTTGCTTTCGTTTCCCTCCCAATTGAAGCTGTACTCGATCTAACGTTGAGTATCGATATTGTGACACTCAGGCGGACTACTGTAAGTCCTTGCCCAGTATGCAAAGCGAATCTGAAGAACCCTGCGGTGGATTTGGTGCTCTCTCCATCCTCAGTCGCTTGATTAGAAGCAGAAGGCTAAGTGCACCTACCTACTACAACCACTACATTCCGCGTCTATGCGGTGGTACGCCAGCAACAACTAGAAGAGACTTTGCACTCCCAGACTTACTAGTGTGGCCAAAACACACATAATAGAGTTCTCAGTTTTGTAATTGGGTGGTGTCTTGTGTAATGAGAAAATAATTACATCTTTCACAACGCTTTTTGATAGGAGCATAAAATGCGATGATTTTATAGTTTAACCTTTGCATTTAACTTAGCTATTTTTCTCTAAAAATATCGTTTTAACTTTGTTATTTTCTTAGGTACTTGGTGGAGTAAGATAATGCAAATATGTATTCAAGTGATGCAAGCAAGACTTCTAATATGAAGTAGAAATGTCAAGGATGTAGTTTGATCATTCACATGGTCAAAAATATCAAGGAAAAGCGATGGGACCACTTCACCAAAACAGAAGTTGTAAACACAAAAAAACTGAAAACTGGTTTATGCTTATTTTCTCAGGTTTTCAAGGCCTATTTCCATGAGGTTCCGAGAATGGTTTCACTGAGTTTACTGCCAGATTTGTAGAGGTGACTTTGTAGATCAATTTGGACTCAAGAATCATCCAAATCGATGATGACATTTTGGATTTATGAAGTGTCGAAGTTGGATAGAAAATTAGCAGTTTCTGGAAAGCTGTGCAGCAGTCAAGTTCAAGGCAGTGTTTGGGCTGGATTCTAAGAAGCTGCCTTGGGGGTTTTTGCACGATTTTGAAGAGTGACATCATTAATATAATTTTCCCAAAAGCCAAGTCCAGATTATATATGGAAGACATTCAAAAGATAGCTCAAACATTGATTCTAATCAAACAATGAAACATAGTTTGAAAAGGAAGTTTTGAAGACTTGGAGACTACTTAAGGCAAAACACTAATACCATAACAGGGGGGGGTTTGGAAAAAATCCGTCATATGGTAAGAGAGCCTTCACATTGTTGAAAAACGCACAAGAGAAGAGGGAGCCGTCAAGCAACTCAAGGAGAGGAAGTAAAGTTTAGAGCCCAGAAGATCGATCTCTCGACTCAAAAAATCGATATTTTCCCCTGTTTTTTTTATCTTTAGTATTTTCTTTTCTTCCCAAACCTTATGAAATTCTCTGGTGTGTTTTCAAAGATGATGAGTAACTAATTTTCCCTTAGTTAGGGGCTGCTTCCAAGCCCTAGACATGGTGTAACTATCAAATTGGCGTTTATTTAATTTGTTCCATAGATTTCAGATATTCATTGGTTTATCGTTATATCATTGATCAACTTTGTATGTTTATTGATGGTGGCCAACATTAATATGCATGCTAGGTTGTAAAGCTATGAATGTTTTGTATGATCATCATGTCTACTTGCATTCTAGAGTAGTGAGTGAGTGACTTGAGCCCATTCACATAAATCAATGTCTAGATAGATTGAGACGACATCAGTATCGACATTGTCTAGCCTTATTCATAATCTTTTAGACCTTAGTGACTTCTAGGTGAGAGCTGTGCGAGAACATCACTCTAGGCTCCATTCTAGATGCTAAGTTAAGTTGAAAACATCATTCTCTTAACATACCAAGTAAGAAAGGATTGATAGGTTAAGTTCAACACATTATTGGCTTAGCTTGAGTAAGGATATCCGAATGAATTGAACATGTTAGTAAACACATCATAGGTGTAATCATTGTCCAGTGGTGAGGAGTAGTTCCTAACTAGTTTTTGTTATTTGATTTCCAAAACCAAAATCCCCAAATTTAGTTTTCTGTTTTTGACCATTATGTCCGTCATATTTCAGAATTTTTTTAGCATGGAAAAACTACACAGTTTCCGCCCAAATTTTGTTTGTGTCTTCGTCAGTGTGTCTAGTTTCTCCGGATTTAATTTCATAATTTTTCGCTGAGTCTAGCTATAGTCTTTAATTACGGCTTTGTCTAGTGTCTGTTCAGTTTTTCAGAGTCATATTTGCAATTGTTAAGTCACAATCATCTACGGGAGACACCCTACTTTTCTATACTACCATTGATAACTTTATTGTGATTGCAGGGTTATTTATAAGTCTATTTTAGGCTTATCACTTTTGCAAACACAAGGACATTTGGTTGAAACTTTTGTAATAAATGTCCATATGTTATAATTACAAGGTATATATGTACCAGATTTACAAATTTATGACCTATTTTATAAAATTAAGGACTAATGTGTTGTCAAGATGGTAAAATTTTAGATTTAGACCAAATAGAGCATATGTCTTCATTCATGTAATAGGGTTTTCGGTTTCGTAATTAGGTTGTGTCTTTTGCATTGAGAAAATAATTACATCTTTCACGGCGTTTTTATAAACATTTGGTTGAATATTTTGTAATAAATGTCCAAACACAAGGATTAATTTCAGTTTACCCCCCTAAACCCTAAACCATATACCATCATTTCAGTCATCATACTCTTAATTAATTTTGAAAATTTACCCCATAAAGTTTCCAATTTTCATAAAGGGTAAAATACTGTAAAGTTCTTGTGCTTTGAAATTGACATATATTTAGTTTTTATGGTTTTATTTTAATTTGAATAGTCCTTAAAGTCACGATTTTTCATCTAAATAATCCTTATGATTTTATTGAAATTAGAATGTAGGACACGTGGTCCTCCTGTAGTATCTAAAAATTTCTTGGCTAAAAGAGTAATTTTAATATTGAGGTACGTTTTTTCAAAAACTTTTTTTTTTATTGAAAGCGTTTTTTCAATAGTAAACTACATATTAGTTACTGATCAAATTTCAGTTTACAAATACATCATTTACACATTATTTTATATATTTAAGGACAAAAATCAACCAATTAGGACAAACTAATATCCACATGTCATCTGTCACTACATATTTTACCAAACTATCATTCACTACATATTTTACTGCTACTATGGACGTACTACTGCCTTGTCGACAAGAGATATGTTACTGTTGTGTCGACATAAGACGTGCTACTACCGTATCGACATGAGACGTGTTACTGCCGTGTCGACATGAGACGTGTTACTGCCGTGTCGACATGAGACGTGTTACTGCCGTGTCGACATGAGACGTGTTACTGCTGTGTCGAAATGAGACGTGCTACTGCCGTGTCGAAATGAGACGTGCTACTGCCATGTCGACATGAGACATGCTACTACCGTATCAACATGAGAAGTGCTACTGCCGTGTCGACCGGAGACGTGCTATTGCTGTGTCGACGAGAGACGTGTTACTGTGGTGTAGGAAGGTGTTATTACCGTGTAACGAGAGACGTGCTACTGTCGTGTCGACAAGAGACGTGTTACTGCTGTGTCGACGAGAGATGTGCTACTACCGTGTCGACGAGAGACGTGCTACTGCCGTGTCGAAGAGAGATGTGTTATTGTCGTGTAGGAAGGTGTTATTACCGTGTCAACGAGAGACATGCTACTACCGTGTCGACGAGAGACGTGTTATTGCCGTGTCAACATGAGACGTGCTACTGCCTTGTCAACCGGAGACATGCTACTGCCGTGTCGACGAGAGACGTGTTACTATTGTGTCGACCAGAGACGTGCTACTGCCGTGTCAACCAGAGACGTGCTACTGCCGTGTCGACATGAGAAGTGCTACTGCCTTGTCGATATGAGACGTGCTACTGTCGTGTCGACCGGAGACGTGCTACTGTCGTGTCGACCGGAGACGTGCTACTGCCGTGTCGACCAGAGACGTGCTACTGCCGTGTCGACCGGAGACGTGCTACTGCCGTGTCGACATGAGACGTGCTACTGTCCTGTCGATCTGAGACGTGCTACTGTCCTGTCGACCGGAGACGTGCTACTATCGTGTTGACCAGAGACGTGCTACTACCGTGTCGACCGGAGACGTGCTACTGTCGTGTCGACATGAGAAGTGCTACTGCCGTGTCGACCGGAGACGTGCTACTGTCGTGTCGACCGGAGACGTGCTACTGTCGTGTCGACCGGAGACGTGCCACTACTGTGTCGACCGGAGACGTGCCACTGTCGTGCCGACCGGAGACGTGCCACTGCCGTGTTGACGCGAGACGTGTTACTGTCGTGTCGACCGGAGACGTGCTACTGCCGTATCATTTTGCGTAAATTTATTTGAAAAGGGGTATTTTAGTCATTTTGCCTATGAAATTCTAGATCAGATATGATATTATTTAGGCCTGGACTTTTGTCCTAATTTGTACATAAAATATTGAAAATTAGGTTTTTGTGTTTTTAAATTTAGTCATGTGCTATTATGTAATTTTCTTTTTTTTTTCAAAAACTTTGTAAATTTGAAGCAAGAGAAATTACTGTTCCCGCAAGTCTGTAACACAAAGCTTCATTCTCCATCACCGTCGTGTTGCCTATTGATTGTCTCGCAACCCAGTTGCCTTCGACAGAGAACATGTTGAAAGTCCAATATCTGAACCTTCGAGTACAAAACGCATATAAATGAGGTAGAAAGATTGAGGCGAGAATCGCGAGAGCTAGATTAATGAGAGAGAAAACATATCCAGCTCCAAAAATATAAAGTCAAACAATTATCTCTATTATCATGGTTTTCAATTGCTATTTGAAATCAAAGACACAGCTCCTGAATTTGGTATTAGATGATTCGAATTTTTGGTAGGCAATCTTCTAGTTTGGCTCATGAAATTGGGTGGTCATGTACTGTATGTTGACTATTGGTCATGAAGACTTTTGCTGACTTTCATTTCTGAAGTCCTCTATCAGTGCATTACGTGTCTCTTTAGTTTTGACTCTCTTGATTTTAGATATTTTCTAGTCTGCTTTTTATCTTGTAATAAGAGTTAGTTTTTACTAACTATAAACAATGTTCTAAAAGGCGCTAGGCGCTAGGTGGGCGATGACCTGTAGCCTAGAGCCTGGATAGTCTAGGCGGGACTAGGCGATGGACTAGGCGATCTACTTTTTTTATATTTTTAATTAATAAAAATAAATTATATAATATTTAAAAATAGTTTTAATATGATAAATTAGAAAAAATTTAACATAACCTTACTCTAAAAATGAGCAAACCAACCTGCCAATGTTTAAGGGAAGACCCCTCAAACTACAGCATTGTGAAATGTTTAGGTACTTCAAGCAGAGGAGCTCACATATGTCAGGAGGAAGTTTTTGCAGATATGGGCATGCATATAGCCTTAGGATTTGTAGAGACTTCAGCTTACTCAAATCTGCTGGCAGCTGCCATAGATGGTGACAATTGGTTATGCTTAGATTGGTAAGCAAATGCATCCTACAAATAATGCTTGAAGGCAGCTCCAACAAATGTTGTGTAACTGAGATGTCATAGCAACTGCTGTATATATCTCCATCTCTGCCAGATCAGTATAAACAAAGAGATTAACCACTGCTAATAACAATCTCAATCATTCCATTAGTTTAATAAAATCTATAAAGCAGCAGTGGAAATATTATTCATGTATTGGGGTATACCTTGCATCTTTCACCAAGGTGACAAGATTCTTGTCTGCTAGCTCGTTAAGAATAGCAAAGGCCAGTTCTACATCAATGTGATCATGGGTTTCAACCCAAATGTTGATAAGAACATCCAGAGGGATCTTTTTGTCTTCTGGAAAGGCACCCAAATCCAGGAAACATTCCCTAACTTTGGGGCTTAAGCAATTCATACTGATTGCCATTCGATCAAGTAGGTCGGTCTCATGCAACTCGCCGATACTTTCCCCTCGTGACAACCTTTTGCTTGCATTTGCCCAAATCATTTCAGGCTGGTCTCGTAATGAAGACCCAATCACTTTGAGAGCCAAAGGCAGCCTCTTACACTCATCAACAATCTAATAAGAGTTGAAGAAAAGATGATCATCAGCTACATTACACTACACTTTCAATAAGCAAAAACATAAAGAACCTAATTGATGGGAAAAGGTACCTGCTTAACCAATTTCCTATCAGCACCGGCAGGAATCGACTTTTGGCCAAAAGCAGAGTGGCAAAACAAAGACACTGCTTCGTCTTCACCCAGCAACTCCACGTCATAGGTGGCTTTAACAACAGTTGGGAATTTGACACGTGAAACCACTAGGGTTTTACACCCAGGAATGTTGAAGAGCAGTGGCTGAAGCGTTGAGAGTGACCAAACATCATCCAAAACCACCAGGGTCTTTGTTGGGTTCTTCCATTCAAATTGAAAGTTCATTTGAGGAAGCACAGAAGTGGGACTCAGAACTTGACCCCCCATAATGAACCCCAAAATCTTGGCCTTGAGATCATCTACATCCGGAGATTGTGACACCGTCAGGAACAGGATCCTCTCACCAAAGTAAGCTGCACATAAACACAGACATAATAAGTTTGTTTGATCGTTCCATAGTCTCAAGAGTTAAAAACTATGAAATCCAACTTTACTTACATCGGACATGATCATCCTTAACCAACTCCTTAACAAGAGTGGTTTTTCCAGAGCCACCAATCCCACTAATCCGGTCATCTTGTGGAACTGCCTCCGAGCATCTCAAGCGCGGCACGTGTCCGAATTTCACCTTCGTCTTGCGACCCATTTCGTCGGCGGCGCTGGTCACGGGGGAAGTAGTTGATGTCGAAGACGAGAGGGGTTGGAGGTGGGGACGCAAGCGGCGACCTTGACGGTGGCGGGGCGGAGGAAGAGCCGCAGAGGCAGAGGACTTTAGGTTTACAAATGAAGGGGCGAACAGAATGCAGATTGAAACGACTCGCGTTTCAATTTGGGTTTTCTCGCCTCGCCTCGCCCGCGCCTCGCCTCACCCTCGCCTCCCTCGCCTCGCTCGCCTCGCCGTCGCCTGGGCGGTCACTGGGCGATGAATCGCCTGGGTGCAACGACTTGCCCAAAATCGAGGCGGCTTGGCTCCGCCTATAGCCTAGGCGGGGCTAGGCGGCGCCTTTTAGAACACTGACTATAAATAGTTGTAGTGTGACGACTCAAAATTTTTAAAATAAAAATATTAATACTTAAATTAGTATATATATACAGTCTTTCTCAAGTAAGGATGTCCTTATTTATTTTTACGGTGTGGACTTCTACTTTAGATTCATTTTTCAATCGAATTTTCATATCTTTACCGTCTAGTCTTTATATACTAATGTATAGATCATATTTACAAAATTTCAGACAATTTGGTTATCATTAAGATACTCAAAACTGCGTTTTTCTATTATAAACATGAACGGTTCAAGTTCGACAGAATTATGTTCATCCATTGATTTAATTGAATTTTAAGTCATTTCACATAGGGTCATTTCACAATAAGGTCATTTCACATGGCAGTATGACGTGGTGCTACATTCTAATCAAATATTGACACGTGGATTTATTACAACTATAATATAAACTAAAGTTTTTTATTTTTTGTGAAATAGCCTTCATAGGTCTTTGTTGAGTTTGGATTAGAGTTTAGGGTTTAGGGTTTGGGGTTAGGGTTTAGGTTTAGGGTTTATGGGTTAGGGGTTAGGGTTTTGGGTCTAGGGTTTAGAGTTTATAGTTTAAGGTTTAAAAAGCAACAACAAACCGAAAATTGTTTTTATTAAAATAGCTGTGTAATTTTTTTCTTAATAAAATTCATGTGTCAGTATTTGATTGGAATGTAAGACCACGTCATAGTGTCACGTGGTTCTCCCGTAGCACTAAAAAAAACCCGTAGCACTAAAAAAATTTCTCCTTTTAGCCATGTCCTAGTCATCATGGCAGTGACATGTGTAGCACACATAAGTAGTTTTAAAGTTAAAATGGATGAAGGTATCGAAATGGCAAACAAAAACATTAGTTCAGGTACCATTAGAGTAGTTTTGAAAATTTAGGTACCAGAATGTGCATTAGACAAAAGTTCAGGTGCCATATGAAGATTTTTCCTAATTTATAAATTCAATTAAGGAAACTCAAAAGTCAAGTGGTTTAAGGAACTTAAAAGTAAAGGTAGCAAAAAGTCAAACCTATTCAAGAAACTCAAAAGTCGAATCGAGGCTTATATACAGTAAAATGCCCTGATCGGTCGCCGTCCGTTGTCACCCAACCATAAGGCTCAACCCTGGTCCTGTAGTGCTCTCCAGAAGCTGGAACATATGCCCAAATCCGAATCCGAGCTGGTGTGAGTGAAAGACTGACAATGATAAAATTTGGAAATGGAGATGATGATATCACGTTGGGATATCCTTCGCCCCAACCAAGTTCGCCCTCAATAAAGTCTGTAATCACAGCCCGATCCACCCAACGATCTGTAGCATAATCCACACAGATCCAGAAAGTGAATACGCTCTCCAAACACTCATCCACATGCAGGTTAATTACCGCCAATCTGCCCCTTACATTGAAGACTCTGTGGTCAGGCACCTCAAGAGGTAGCTTTTCACCCAATACCCGATACTCCTATGTGACAAGATAAAAGACAACAACAAAGCTTTCTTTCACATGCTCAATAATAAAAGCCTTCTTCATCAACTACATTGTAATGATGGAACCACTTCTATATATTGGTCATAATTTTTCGCTCGGGTTGTTATCCTTGCGGATGAAAGGAATTTGAGAGTCGTGTCTTTTTTTTTTTTTTTTTGAAAATGTGTTTGCTATTAAAACAACTAGTGCTTACAATACTCAGAATGACATCCTTTATAAAATGAGGAGCAACAATAAACCAATTTTGACTCTCACTCGAATGCAAAGCATGGTTCGCAAGTACATGGGCTACTCAGTTCGCCTCACGGTATATATGAGCAGCTCTGAAATCAACATGCCTACTCATTATCTCTTTCACATCTATAATAATATCACCCAAACTTGAGAGGTCAACATCTTGTTGTTGTAAGGCCTGCGTGAGCATCAAACAATCAGTTTCAAATATTACTCTATCATGGTGTAAGCTTTCAGCCAGCCTCATTCCATCCAATAGAGCGTTCAACTCAGCGTGGAAAGGAGAAGTCAATTGCACATAAGCCCTGCTAACACCAGCTTGAAATATCCCATGCTCATTTCGCAAAATAATACCACTGCCTCCATGATGAGTATCAGCCAAAAAAGAACCATCACAGTTGCATTTTAACCATCTGGACGCCGAGACTGACCAATTTTGTTGCCGACGATCTATTGGTCCAGTCGGTGTCACATTAGCTGTTGTGAACTCTTGGAGCCATCCTAGGCTAAGCATAGCTGCGTCACTAGGCCTCTGTTTCTTGCCTTCCCACAATTGACTATTTTGATTCTCCCATATAGACCATAAGATGACCAGAGCTCTAGCAAAGGTATGCTTAGTTATAGTGCTAGCCATATGCATTAAACAATCCTTGAAAGAATCATGATTTGACACATCAATTGTAATAGCAGCGGCATTCTAAGTTTCCTGGGCATATTGGCATTGAAAGAACATATGCATAACATTCTCAATATGATGCTGGCACATTAAACAACCCATCTACCCTTCGTAACTTTTTTGTTGCAGACCTTCTCTAGTTGGTAAAATCCCTGCACAGCTTCTCCATATATGTATGCCGACTTTACCAGGTACTTTAGCACTCCAAATTTCTTTCCAAAGCTTACCAAATGGATCAATGGGAGAAGGAGGTGCTAATACAACTTTTAGGTGGATGTCTCTAGCCACAAAGTACGCACTGTTTGTTGTAAATGTACCTTTTCTTGTGGAAATTCCATATAGGTTGGTCTTGCACCATTATGCTACTTAAGGGAATGGTCAAAATTAACTCGATGTCAGCAGGTGAAAAGAACATGCTGAGTTTGTGAAGGTCCCAATTGCGAGTTATTGGATTTATTAATTCTGAAATGAATTGAGGAGCTCCCTGTGCCAGAGGAGATGAAGGACATCTTGGAAATGAGTCAGGAAACCATTTATGCTGCCATATATTAACATGAGATCCGGAGCCGATTTTCCATCGCAATCCTTGTGACAATACCTCTCCGCCTGAAAGAATGCTACGCCATGAAAATGAAGGATAGGTCCCCAATTCTGCGGAGAAAAAAATCTCCATTTGGAAAATATAGGAAAATATAGGGCTTTGTACAACTTGGCAATCAAAGAGTGAGGGTTCAGTAGTAAACGCCAACCTTGCCTAGCTAGCATAGCTAGATTGAACCAATGAAGATTCTTGAAACCCAATCCACCTTCACTTTTCGAAACACATAATCTTTCCCCAGGACCTCCAATGAATCTTATTTTTCTTATCGGTATCTCCCCACCAGAAGCCGGCACACAACTTATGCAGATCATCACACAAAGCAACAGGCAGCAAGTAACAATTCATAACATAAGTAGGAACCGTTTGTGCAACAGTCTTATGATAGGAGCATAAAATGCGACATTCTTAATGTGTTATTACCTCCATTTGTACTTTGATTATCTCTTATTGTCGTAGAATAAAGTCATAATGTAGAGTCGAAAGTTTTTGGTAGAGTTGTATGTAAAACGTGTTAAACATAGATGAACGATATAGAAATTTGTCAAAAGCCGATTTGTGGAGGCTTAGAGATGTTCTTATGATTCTGTAAAGCTTTTACATTGTCACAAATTGATTTAACTCTCTGATACTTAGGTGACATGTAGAAGAGTTCATGGGAGAAAGAATCAAGAGAATTGGAGTTATGCCGAAATCATTGCCGGAAGATCAGACTGCCAGAACAGAGTAACCCACTGCCTGCCAAGAGAAGTGTTCCTAATGGACCTCGGGAAGCAAAGCATCTGATCCATGAAGCCTAGTCCATGAAGGAGAGGTCCAAACCAAGTCGAATATGGAGAAGAAGATCTAAATTCGGCAGAATATCAAGGAATGTCCAAGTCTTGATTCCTAATTAATTTGGGAAAATTCATGTGCACGTATCACAACTTCAACGGGCTCTCTAGGACAGCTCAGGAAATCATAGATATGGATAGAGAGCTACAGGAGTACTAGATATGGATAGAGAGCTACAGGAGTCTAGTTTCCAAATCAATTGAAATCACCTCAATATCTATTTTCTAGAGGGAGTTATGACGAAATCATCAGACAGAGGTCATTGGGCCGAATTGAGAATAACTAGTGAAACCTAAACCAACTCGGTTTAGGCTTGTGTGGCCGGCCTCTCTAGGGTCTTTCTTCTATATAAAGCATGACTTCAAGGGCAGAAGGATCATCTCTACTCTTGCAATTACATAGCCGAAACTCTACGAAACCCTATACAGAAAATTACTTAGCTGATTCATCCACCACAAACCATAAAAATCACTCCATCCTTCCACCGATTTTCCCCACACTTGTCGAATCTTCAAAGGTTGTAAAAGTGTGATTTTCTCATGGCTTCTTGTATTATTTTCTGTTTAGTTTCGAACTCTATTGTAATATACTTTTCGATTTTGGTTTTATTTATCAAACATGGTTTTCGGATTTCTTTGTGATCTTTGATTGTTCTATGTTTTGATTTGTAACTTCTTGAATATATGATGATTTCGTGATTTAGGTTTTGGGGCAGTAGCATTTTCTTATGTGTTTTTGATTTCTAATTGATTAATTGTCATGAATTCATGCATCTAAATCAATCCTTGAGGCTGCCTTGGCCATGATTGTCCTTAAGGTGCGGTTTCATTTACCATAATAATTTTGGATCGATTCATACGCAAAGTGTCTTGGTCCTTGTTATTAACTTAGGGCGGATTTAATTCTGATAATTTGAATGCTAATAGGATGAGTGACGCCATGCCTTAGATCATGTTTTCGATTGATTCATGTGCTAAAGTGTTTTCTTGTTTAATCTGTACGCAACGTATTTTTAAATGAGTTAGCATTCATGTTTAGGATTAAGCGCAAAGATGATTCTAAATACTTGAGGAGTCTTAACAATTAGATAACTGCAAAGGTTCTAATTAGAATCGGAATTAGTTAGAGTCGAGGACAATTTGAACGTTGCTGCCCGGCCTTGGATGAAGTTGTTATGTGTTCTAGATGATTTTTTGTGTTACGTGTTGCATGAGTATGTTGATCACTTGTATATAATAATCTTAGGTTTAATTTTCAGTAGGTTATTCGTTAGAATTAATCAATCTTAAACTCCCAATATTTCGATGTATATATGTGAATACTTGTTTATAAGTTGTTTGGTTTCTCTTCATTCGATCGCCCTTTGGTTTCCCTAGCTAGAACGATCCATACTTGTCCATAATACTACGATTGCAGGGTAATTAAATTGAAGTTGTTTGACCACGGTTACGCGACATGTCACCTTAATTAAAATCTCTTTACCTGCACCACTGAGAAGTTTGGCACGCCAGCTTACTAATTTTTTTGGTAAGTCTTTCTTTTAGATAGCTAAAAGCTTCAGTTTTTTTCCTACCAACGTGTGTAGGCAATCCCAAATATCGGTCATGCTTATCAACATGCTGCACCCCCAGAATACTAGCCAGATGAAGTTGCCGATCCAACTCCATACGCATACTAAAAGCCACATTGCTCTTTTCCAGATTCACTCTTTGTTCCGAAGCAATTTCATAAGTATAGAGAATATTCTGGTACTGTTGACATTCCTCTTCAGTGGCAGTGCCAAATAGCAAATTGTCATTGGCAAACAAAAGATGGTGTAATAGCAGAGCCTCAGAAGAAAGCTTCATACCTTGAATCCCCTGGCTGGTGGCAAGATGCTGGATAAGGGATGAGAGTCCCTCTGCACATAAGATGAACAAGTACGGAGATAAAGGATCTCCTTGTCGAATACCTCGCTTTGGTCTAACAAGGCCACACACCTCACCATTTACCAAAAATGAATAGCTCACAGTGGTCAAAGTTGTCATGATCAGCTCCACCCATTCTGTAGCAAAACCCAATTTGAGAAGAATACAACGCACAAACTCCCATTCCAGTCGATCATACGCCTTTCTAATATCCAATTTGAGAGAAAAATGGTCAGTTCTATTCGTATGTAGAAAATGAGCCACCTCAGTTGCCACTAGGGTGTTATCTGAAATTAGCCTCCCAAGAACGAACGCACTTTGGAGAGGAGAAACCACCTTGTCCAAAATCCTCTTCAACCTGTTAGCCAAGACCTTTGAACAAATTTTATATAGCACATTACACAAAACAATAGGTCGTAGTTGAGTAATATCTTTTGGGGTTTTAACCTTTGGAATCAGAGTCACAAGTGTGAAATTGAGATCCCCAGGTAGCACCCCAGAAGACAAGAATGACTTAACTGCAATACACACATCCCTACCGACAATGTGCCAATACTTTTGAAAAAAGAAAGGGGACATCCCGTCAGGTCCAGGAGCCTTTGATGGGTGCATTTGGAACAATGCCGATTTAATTTCAGAGTCCTGGTACGAAGCTAATAGATCATGATTCATGGCGGGAGTCACCTTGGATTGCACTGTATTGAGAATAATATTCAGTGCATTCTCATTCACCCCCTCTGTATCAAACAACGAATTATAATAGGAGGTAACAATCTCCACAATCTCGTTTGGCTTCGTAACCCACACTCCATTCGAGTTATTCAAACCCTTTATAGTGTTCCTCTGCTTTCTATTGGAAGCTCGGCGGTGGAAGAAAGCTGTGTTTCTATCCCTGGCTTTCAACCACAAGGACTTTGATCTCTGAATCCATATTGTTTCCTCGGCTGACAACAGTTCTTGGAGCTTGGTATTCAAGGCTTTTTTCTCTTCATTTTGAGCTGGATCAAACGGGGCTGCCAAGAGCTCATTCAGCTTATTGCGAACCGCACACATTTCAGCTTGCCTGAACATGAATGTTGGTTTTTGCCATGCCGTTAAAGCTGCACTAGTGTGCTTAATCTTCTTTGTTGTTTGATTGATGGGACCCCCAGAAGCCTCACTCTCCCAGCTCCTAGTTACCACAGTTTCACACTCTGGGTGAGCAGCCCAGACTTGGTCAAATCGAAACAATCGATGCCGACGTCTGTGAGGAGTGGGTGTGGTGCATATTTCGACCAGTAAAGGACTGTGATCATAGGTGCTAGGGTGTAGATGTGTTGTTGAGGATCTCAGAAACAGATCTCGGAGTCTCTCATTCCATAAGCTCCTATCCAATCTTTCTTTGGTTTGGTGATCTGCCCAGGTAAACGGACTCCCCAAAGCCCCCATATCAATTAAAGCACATTCCGTCATGGCTTCCCTGAATGCCTGCATCTGAGCCAGTTGTCGAACTGCACCTCAAGACTTCTCAGAATTCATCAAAATTTCGTTAAAATCTCCAACGAGCAGCCACGGAAGCGAGTATTGACTTGCCAAACGACGCATTAGTGCCCACGTAGCACTACGATCAGCAGTCCGCGCATATCCATAAATCCCAGTTAATCTCCATTCTTCTTGGGAGTTAGGGATACCGATTGTGACATCCACATGACGCGCTAAATACGTACGTACCTGGACCGGTACGTCTTTCATCCAAAGAAGCGCAACTCCTGGTGATTCATCGCTAGGGGCCATCCCCAAGCAGTTATCAAAGCCCACCTTAACCCTGAGAGTCTCCGGTTGTTTATCAGAGCACAAGGTCTCTAATAAGAACAGAATATGTGGCTTCTCATGACGAAGTAGCTCCACCAAAGCCCTTGCCTGGTGATTCTGACTATACCTCTACAATTCCAGACGAGTATTTTTGAAGTTCATCATGGTAATAGACGTAGCAGAGGTAATGGATTTGGCAAAAGTAGATCTGGGTTAGATTGGGTTTTTAGTGGGAATAAAATAATTATGCCTGGTGATGTGGATTTTCTGGTAGTTGATTTCGTGTTGAGGGATCTGGATGTGTTTGGTCAAAAGTAAAAGATTGTAAATCTGAATTTGATTTAGATCGGGTTATAGGTTTTGTTGCAGAGAAGGTAAATGAAGCAACGATGAGACATAAGAGGGTTTGGTGGAGATTGATGAAGATGGAGTTGATGTGGGAGGAGCTGGTGGTTGTGAGGTAGGTGAGAATAGAGTTGTGGGGGCCTTGGGAGATTTACTCAACCGGAACTGAGACAAACTCAGGGAACACTCACAGGGGAGTGGGAGCTGAGACGAGCTCAGAGAGTTTGCTTCCAGTTATGTACCTTAAATATTTGAGTCATGTCTTGAATCAGAAGTAGTTTTTGATATTGCAGTTGAATAACAAGCCTATCACCCGCCAGTTGGTTAATGAACGAATCTAAAATTGCTCCTGAGTTGGTAATCTTTTGACTAAAGAAAGAAAAAAACGAAAAAGAGTGGTGTAACTGTATTAGCGAGAACATAATGATGTCAACTTAAAAATCCGAATACTCTCGCAAATTATCATACATGAATGGAGAAGTTTATCGGCGGAAGGAGAGTCCCCGTCGTATACGATTAACAAAAACCTAGAAGTGCATGGTTTAAAAAAGGGGTTAAATTTTACCCCCATGGAGTTTAGGGTTAACTTAATTTCACTCCTCATTCTTTCAATTTTGAAAATTTTAAATTTTAAATTTCAAAAATCGTGCCCATTTATTAGGATTTCATCTAATTTGAACGTTAAATGCTAATATGTAATCTTAAAAAATAAGCTTTAAAGTGGTGATTTTTGTCATTAAATGACTGTCTTATGCCTTAAAGTGAGTCATCAAGTCAAAATTAACGTTCAAATTTGATAAAATCTTAATAAATAATTAAAGCTGATGAAAATTATGGGTAAATTTTCAAAATTAAAAAAACCGGAATTAAAATGAAGTTAACCTCAAACCTCACAAGGAAAATGAATTTAATCTTTTAAAAAAATATTAAAAATTGAACTTCTGATTGGTCTAAAGTAAGAGGAGGCCAATGGAGTTTAGTCATTTACATTTCATACATTATTATTTTCTTACAATTAATTAAGATTCATTGGCTTACGATTCTACCAACTGGTTGTAGCACAAACCTATTTCTTGCAATTTGTTTCCACTCCAATCACAAATAAACCATGGTTTATGTCCGAACTAGGAGAGGATGGTGCCCTCCAAATCACTGAGCAGAACCAATTTTTTTTCTCCTTTGAAGACAGTCAAGACACCAATGAGATCGATCACACCTTCATCCTCTTTTGTCCTCTCTCTTTCATTGCCTTCATATATGGTGAAAGTTTGTCATGAGATATATATTAGAAGCTGAACACGAAGATGAAGATTGTACTTGTACAGGAGAGCCTCAATACATCGGATCAATTATATACCAAAGATAGATCTCTTTATAAAACATTCTCTAAACCAATTACCGTCATTTTGAATATATGTGTTGTACGTGTCGATAAGGTTGTCAACATTAGAGAGGTTGAGAGAATGTATATAACTGTACCAATATCACTCTGCATGCAGTTTCTTCAAACTGGAACTTTCAACAACCTCTTTGTTTCTCAGATTTGTATATGGATCAAAAGCGGGTGAAGCTTGCCGAACTTGTGGAGTAAGAGTTGTGGGAGTGCCGGGGGTTCTGCTATTTATTGTTTCGTCTTCTTATAACTTCCACATGCACAAAGCCAGGACACCCGTGCTGCCCTAATCGGATCCTCTAAGTGCTATGCCATCTAGGTTCAGAAATGTGGGGATAGGAAGTCGGAGAGTCAGGATTTGACGACGGCGCGTGTTTGAGAGGAGCTCAACTTGGATGTGGATCAGTTAGATCATGATGGACTGGACAAGCAACGAATCAAGGATTTACCAAAAGAAAAGATGAGGGAAAATATTTTAATCGTAAGGATTAAACTCATTTTAAACCCCCGACCCGAGATTTCAGGTTAACTTTATTTCAGTCCATGTTTTCTTAATTTTGAAAATTTATTATTTAAAGTTTCTAATTTTCATAAATCATGCAAAATTACAGAAATTCTGTTTAATTTGGACAATAATTTTGACTTTATAAGTCACTTCAAGGGCTAAAATAGTCATATAACAATAAAAATCATTTTTAAGACCCATTTTTTAAGATTCCATGCTAGCATTTAACATGCCAATTGGACGAAATTTCATTAATTGAACATAATTTATGAAAATTGAAAACTATAGATTGACTTGAGGTCTAGGTACGTATCACCAGTTGCGAATTAGAGATTCTGACATAGCTAAGACTGTCTTTCGATCACGCTATGGTCACTATGAATTTGTGGTGACGCCGTTTGGGTTGACAAATGCACCAGCTGCTTTCATGGATTTAATGAATACGGTGTTTCGCCCATATCTAGACTGTTTTGTAATTATGTTCATTGATGATATTTTGGTCTATTCAAAAAGCGAGAAGTTACACTAAACATTTGAGCCTAGTGCTTCAGACCTTGAGGTGTGTGGAACTATATGCCAAGATTAGTAAATGTGAGTTTTGGCTTGATAGTGTTAGATTTTTTGGGCCATGTTATTTCAGCTGAGGGTGTGAGTGTGGATCCTCAAAAGGTGGAAACGGTGACCAATTGGAATAGACGTAATAGTGTGACGGAGATCCGTAGCTTCCTGGGTCTAGCAGGATATTATCGTCGTTTTGTACGAAATTTCTCTAAGATCTCCGCTCCACTTACAAGATTGACGAGGAAGGGAGTTAAGTTTGAGTGGTCGGAGAAATGTGAGCAGAGTTTCCAAGAACTCAAGAATCGCTAAACTAGTGCTGACGTTTTGGCTTTACCTGATGATAGTGGAGAGTATGTGTTATACTGCGATGCATCAAGAGTGGGTTTGGGTGGTGTGCTTATGCAGCATGAAAATATAATTGCTTACGCCTTCTAGGCAACTTAAGCCACATGAGTTGAACTACCCAACCCATGATCTAGAACTTGCTGCGGTGGTATTTGCATTGAAGCTGCGGAGACACTATCTTTATGGAGCTAAGTCCCAGATCTTTACGGATCACAAAAGTCTCCGGTATATTTTTACACAAAAAGAGTTGAATTTGAAGAAGAGGAGGTGGATGTAGTTGATTAAAGACTATGACTGCACTATTGAGTACCACCCTGGAAGGGTGAATGTAGTAGCAGATGCTCTTAGTCAGAAGTCTACTTGTAGTTTGTCACATTTGAGGACAGTTCGACTTCTTCTTCTTTATGAACTACGAGCTACATGAGTTGATTTGTCCGTGGATAGAGTTGGTACTTTGGTTGCTAGTTTCCATGTGAGACCGATTCTGATTGATAGAGTGCGAGAGGCATAATTTTAGGACCCTTCCATCGTCCTCTTGATAGAAAGAACACGTGATGGCACCACAGTGGGATTTTCCATTGGAAAAGAGGGGGTATTATTATTTAAAAATAGGCTTTGTGTGCCAAAAAGGAATGAAGTGCTTAAGCAAGAGATTTTGGAAGAAGCTCATAATTCTCCTTATGCGATGCATCGTGGCAGTACTAAAATGTATCGAACTTTTAGGGAATTTTATTGGTGGCCAAATATGAAGAGGGAGATTGCAGCCTTTGTGAGTAAATGTTTGGTTTGCCAGCAAGTGAAAGTTGAAAGGTAGAAACCAGTAGGGTTGCAACAACCACTAGAGATTCCGGTGTGGAAATGGGATCACATCACTATCGACTTTTTTTATGGCTTACCTCGTTCCCGGGATGGTCACAATGGTATTTGGGTGATCGTTGATCGACTTACTAAATCGGCACACTTTATTCCGGTTTAAAAAACCTATAAATTGGAGAAATTGGCAGAATTGTACGTAGATGAGATTGTCAGACTTCATGTAGTGTCATATTCTATAGTATCGAATTGGGATCCCCGCTTTGTATCAAAGTTTTGGAAAGAGTTACAAGCAGCCTTGGAGACTCGATTAAGTTTTAGCATTGCCTTTCATCCACAAACTGATGGGCAATCCGAAAGAACTATTCATACTTTGGAAGATATGCTGAGGTCTTGTGTGATGCAATTTAGACGAAGTTGGGATAATAAATTGGCTTTGATGGAGTTTGCCTATAATTATAGTTTTCATTCTAGTATAGGTATGGCACCATTTGAAGCCTTATATGGAAGACAATGTTGTACGCCCTTATGCTGGAATGAAGTGGGGGGAAAGAGAATTTGCTGCACCAGAAATTGTGTTGCATACTAATGAGAATATCAAGGTAATCAGAGATAGACTTAAGACAGCGCAAAGTAGGCAAAAAAGTTATGCAGATAACCGTAGAAGGGACCTTGAGTTTCAAGTTGGTGATTGGGTATTCATGAAGTGGTCCCCTTGGAAAGGTGTGATTCATTTTGGGAAACGTGGAAAGCTTAGTCCAAGGTACATTGATCCTTATGAAATTACAGAGTGGGTTGGCCCAGTAGCTTATCGTTTGAGATTATCCCCAGAGTTATCTAGGATCCATGATGTTTTTCATGTGTCTATGCTCCGTAAATATGTAGCTGACCCTTCTCATGTCTTGCAAGAGCAACCAAATAGTTTAAAGAAGGATTTAACCTACGAAGAAGAACTAGTTCAAATCCTGGATCAAAAAGAGAAAGTGTTGAGGAATAAGACGGTTCGACTTGTTAAGGTCCTTTGGAGAAGTCATCAGGTTGAGGAGGCTACTTGGGAACCTGAGGATCAGATGAGACAATAGTATCCTCATCTCTTTTGTTGACAGGTATGGAAATTTCGAGGACGAAATTTTATAAGGAGAGGAGAATTGATACACCCCGAACTTAGTATTACTTTTATACTGTGATTTCCGATTTAATAGTAGTTAATCAATTAAGAATTTTGTTATGTTATTTTTGATAGAGGTGGTTTAGTTTGATTCACAGGTTTTTAGTTACCCGAATAAGAGTTCGAAAATGAAGGGTGGCTAAAATAATGTGAGTATCCATATTTGGGCTAGGGTTTTAAGTGGGACTTACCTTATTTGTTGGGGGGAGAAAGAAAAATAGAAAGTCAAGCCCCCCCCCCCCTCACCTTTCTCTCTCGCCGACCTCCCGAACCTGTCCGACTCTCCTCGCATGCCTGGTCGCCGCACCAGTCTCGTTCGGCAACTGGGACAACGCTCGTCATTCCTGGGGTGGTAGCCGGCCTCATCTCGCCGGCAGCGGCTCACGATAGTGCTGCCAAGGCCGTTGGTTTGTTAAGCCAGAACTTCCTTCTCCGGTCACCGTTCCGAGAGATCTTTGAGGGGTTTTGAAGCTCTTCAATTGGCCTTTCATCCATCCAAAAGAGGAAGATTGATTCGAAGTTAAGAGCAAATCGGGGTTTTTGTGTTCTTGAGCTTGTAAGGTATTTTCCGGCCAAACCTTTGATTTGCGGGTTTTGTGGTAGTCATAATTGTTGTTGAGCTTGTTGAGAGGAAGAGATTGGTGTATGCCTTGTTAATTTTGGTTGAAGTTGATATGGTGGTGGTGGTTGACCGCCACTGCCGGTGGCTGCTGCCGATTTTGGTGGTGGTTTTGAGGAATGTTGGATGATTTCTAGAAGGGATTAATTTTGGTTTAGTATATGTGATTATTGGTGATGGTTGCTTGGAATTAGGAATATGGTGTTGGAATTAGTTTTGGTAGGGGAGGATTTGAGGAGGCTCATTAGTTGGTTCATTATATTTTACACTAAAGCTCCTTGTCGGATTGTAGGGAGTTTGTGGTAAAGCAGAGCTATAAGTAGATTTTGGAAAGTTTGGGCGAGTGAGAATAGTGCTAGGATGGTTTTTTTTGTAATTGATAAATGTGTGATTTTAGTGTCCGGCCTTAAATCTCATTTTGTACAGGACAAGAGGAGACACCACGTGAGGAGGGCTCTGACTGACGTCAAGCTTAGCCGCCTATATTGTGAGTTGACATTTTTGTTTTTAATTAATATGCATGCATGATTTTATAAGTGGTTCATTATATTTTCCAAGCTTAAATTTGATTTCCGCTTTCGGATTGGTTATGATTTCATTAATGAATTTATGGATTTGAGTTGGGTAAAAGATTGGTATTTAAGTTATATTAATCGTCATGATTTTTGGATTTGAGATTTACATCAAGGATTGGAGGTTTGAAATATGTTGACTATTTGACTTAATTATTACATTGAGTATTGTAACGTGTGGAACACGTTATTAAATTTGATTTATTTTTGTTCTCTTGGAATTTTCTGAGTACGCTCACATGAATTTATATTTTCCTTTATTATGCCATATTTTTTAGATTATATGATGTCAATGCTAGCATGTCGTTCCACCTTTCGAAGTGATGTGATTTTCACGTTTCAAGTGGAGTCACGCAAGCCCTTTCCACCCTAGTGGTGATGTGATGTTGCCGGCGGCATCACACAAGCCCTGTGCCCTATCCGTCAACTCGACGTGTAGGTACATGGAGTATGGGAGTGTTATGTCTGGGAGGCAATCGAGTCTGGGAGACTCACTTATATGGCCATATAGGTTCTTTTATTTGAGTTGTTATTTTGACTAGCTCCGTTATTTTGGGAGTTTTTATATGAGGGATATATTTATTTTTCTTGTGATTTAATGGCTAGCGAGGCTAGTGTGAATTTTCTAATGAGCTTACAATATTTGCATGCATGGAAATATTTAAACTTCGTATAAATGGAAAAGCATATAACATTAGATTTCGTACTAGTTTGTTCTTGAATACTTATTAATTAGTTTATTTTTCGTCCACTCACGCTAACGTTTTAAATGCTTTTCTCTGGGTCTTTTGTTTTCAAATGCCCAGAATTCAGAGTTCCTGTTCGGCTTCACTAGGAATTGAGGCATAGTATCTTCCGCTACACCTTGTCGATCGTAGGTTACCCGTTAACCTATGTGTTGTTATTTTATTTTCCTCCTTTAGTGCTCTGAGAACCATGGCTTTTAAGTAAAGTAAGTAAATTTTATTTTCCTCCTTTTATTTTCCTCCTTTATGTAAATTAAGTTGAAATGGCTTTTAAGTATTATAAGCCAAATAAAGAGTTTAACTCTGGATGCTCATTCTCCTATATATGTAATGTAGCTAAATATTGATTTGGTTTGCTTATATGTTGTGAATGATTGTTATAGATGAAGTGAGTCTTAGTTTTATTTCAGGTTGGATTGTCTATTTTAAGAGGTGGTTATGTCGAAATTTTGGTATAATCTCTTTTAGAGTGGACCCCGCAAGACTTGTCTGTTTTTCCTGTGTGTTTTGGGGCGGGTCTTGTCAATATCTATACATATATATGTGGGGGAAAAATTGGTGCAGAACTCTTTAGCCTCACCTCAGGTACGAGCATGCTTTTGTTGTTGAAGGATGTTTTAGCTGTGTACAATTAGAAGGTGATTACAGATTATAATTAATCAATGGAATTTAATTTCAAATTATTGATATGAACTTCCCAAATTGTAGTATACGTAGCTGCCTTGCAAGTTCAAACCAGATATTTTTCAAGGTTTTTTTAATTGAAATTTGTTTAGTCCTTGTGGCTTGAAGTCGACATCTGTTTAGTAATTGTGGTTTTATTTTAATTTGAATAGTCCTTAAAGTCACAATTTTTCATCCAAATAGTCTTTATGGTTTTATTTTAATCTGAATAGTCCTTAAAGTCATGATTTTTCATCCAAATAATCATTCTGACAGTTTTTTTCAGTTAAAGGCCATAAAGACTATTTAAATGAAAAATCATGACTTTAAGAATTATTTAGATTAAAATAAAACCATAAGAACTATTTGGATGAAAAATCGTGACTTTAAAGACTATTCAGATTAAAATAAAATTATAAGGACTAAACAGATGTCAACTTTAAACCACAAGAACTATACAATATTTTACCTTTTTGTTTTTTTTGTAAACGACTTTTTTTTTTGGTCAACCAACAACGCCCTTTTTCGTAAAACTTTTACGAGAGAGATTATGATATATTGATCCTTTGAATGAATAGTTGTATTTGGTACAAATACCAAATACAACAAAATATTGCATTACTAAATAGATCGACTCCAAGAAGGCATGTGCTGAAAGAGCACGAAATCTATGTGGGTTGTATTTATAGCAAATCCAAATGATGAGGGGGGACGGTTTCAATATGTTGTAATGTACTATGATAACCATCTATTTTCTTCGAGAGCGGATGAGAACTGCACATACTAACTTGCAGTATTTAGCTGCTTTACAATTTCAAAAATTGAATTAGTATAAACCATATGAATGATTTGGTAAAGGAGGTTCTTTCAAAATGATTTTAAGCCTTTGAAATTCTGTCGACATTAAGCTTTGTGTCTGTTCACGAACATGTCCAATTTGTTGGTACGTACAGCTTCGGTGTACCACAGTTCTTCAAGAGCATTTTGAGCACAACTCGCTAAGAGTTACCAATCAACCAGCCTTGATACTATCAGTTTCTACTTTTCAAGTGGGAGAATTCCAGCTTCAAAGGGCTCATCGAACATCAATCTCTCATCTCAATTCCAATAACAGCTCTTAGACTCTATTTGTCCCTGGAATCAACTTGCCCCATCCATCGATCTTTTGTAATTATAGAACTAGAACAAATTAGAAATGGCTATAAGGTGCATGATTGCATTTTAAAGTCAGGCACCACCTTAAGTAATTGCAATACTATCAGCTATTTGCATTATGATATCAAAATTGTTGATTGGCAATGCAAGACCTTGCAAGTGAGATTTATCAAACTATCAATGCATGACTCTATGGAATGCGGTAACAGAGAACTTGAAGACAATTGTTGCTTATGATATATAAATGTGAAGATAAATTCTAACTCCTCTTTTTGGGGTTGTGATGCAGTTTAAGGAGGAGAACTCTAGAGCACAATTTGTGGACATTGCAATCCTGGTGAAGGCCAACTGGAAGAACGTCGGTGCAGCAGGAAAAAAAAGCCATAGCACTCATGAAGCCCACTGTATTCACAATTTCACATACAAAGCAACACAACAATCATCAAATCCCCACCAAAGCAACACAACAATAGAATAGATTATATGCTGTGGTTTCTTGTCTAGTTCTTCTTAGGGCATTGCTGAAATTATGAGTTGAATCTCACCAGTTAAATGAGGCCTCAGTGACAGATGTCAGTCTCATCCCCACCAACCATTGGAATAAGGAAAGCAACCAAGCAACGAGTAGGTATCTGTATGAAAGTAACACAAGATGAAATAAGACCCAAGTGTGGCTTTAAGTAACGAAAGATGAAATGAAATACAAGTGTGGCCAAATCCGGTATACATGTTCCTGGCATTCTGTCAAGGATCTTTTTCTTGCCGGTAAACTTTTGTCATTGTTCTCCTGTCCACAGATTACAAGTGTGTCAAATGCCGCTGCGAAACAATGAGATGGCTACTGGCATAAATTCAATTTCAGTAAGGGAAGAAACGAGTAATGGTCCATTGCACTCACAGGAAACTATAATACCCAGAGTTTATCCAAGCTACCTTTCATGCATAGATCAGTAAAAACACTAAATTAAAGACAAGTTTACTTGTAATGTTCCTGACATTGAATTTTTTATGCATTCAATTTTCCAAACATTCAGAGGAACATCAAATAGTATTGAGTTCATGTGTTTCCACTTGTAAAACTGATTTTAATCTTGAACTTCTAAGTCAGGAACAAACCTAGCGAACTGAAAAGAAAACAGGGCCACTTTTTTTCCTTGGATTTCGGTACAATCTGATTACCATGATTTAGAGTTTATTCATGCAACAAAAGACGCCACTTATTTTGATTCTAACTTTTTATGTTGTATAGTTTACCTGGCAACCAGCCTGTACATTCTTAAATTCAACTAAATTAGCTACAGAATCATTATATAGCAGGAACATAACCCTAGAAAGAATAAGCGCCAAAACAAAGTTTTGACTTCTGTAAAACAGCAAACAGCAAGCAACAAGGGTACATATAAATAATCGCTACTTAATCGTGTTTATACTATTTAAAGCTATCCAAACCCACAAACTTTAAAAATCAGGCATAACATGTTTGCTTGCTCATCTAAAGAAATATGCAGAGGACATGCATATACCATGCAGTAAACTAAGCTTTTGGAACAGGAAAACCTTGAGCTGTGCGATTCTCAGACTTACCCTACAAATTCATGGATTAGTTCTTGAAATAGCTACCGGCCAAAAAGAACTTTGCATTACTCTCCCCCGCACCTACATAGGTATATTCTTATGTCTAGAGGCTCACTGGCAACATCCGTTTATTTAACTCCTTCCATCTCTCTTGTTCCTGATCAGCTTCCTGTAAAATAAATAAGAAAGAAAATGAGATATGAAAGATTTGGAGATTGCTGTGTGCAAAATCCACTATTGCACAAAAAATCAGTCACGCATTACATGAAGAATTCAGTTAAAATCACGAATTCAACACCATATTAGCCTTGCTTCTACACAAGAAACCCTAAGGTGATTGGTACATTAAGAGAACCTGGATACCATATCGAGTGCACATATCTGCATCTGTGGGACCCATGCCCACTTCTGAGGTCGACTGATGACAAATGAGAATAGACATATAATCAATTCATCAAACAATCAGTGCAAAGGTTCTCATGAGATTTAACCACATACCATTAAAGACCAAATATGTTGCTTTGCATAAACAGAAGAACTAAGCATGCCAAACTTCATATAAACATTTCAAATGTGTTATTATGTAAACAGCAGCATAGTTTAACAAAGAAAAAAGAAAAAGAAAGAATGAATCTACAGATATTGAAAGTTGATGCTTTAAGCTTGGAAGCTACCTTTAATGGAGCTTGAAAGAGGATGGACAACAACTTTCAAGCCCTTTGTAATTGGTGATATCTGGACCAAAGTTAACTAACCTTCCCGGACTATTCTTCCTCAAAATGAGGGGAAGAGTTGCTAAATCGATCACCTAACTTGGAATTTATTTTTTCTTAAACTTCGAAGGTAATCTGACAGGATGCAAAATTTGGTTCCTTCCATCCAACAAAGTTGATTTCCCTTGCCAGCTTAAGTATATCTCCTACAAGGATTCAGAGAAACCCAGTTGATTTTGAGTTACCCTTACCAAACAACATCACTGCGCCCTGGTGATCTCGTTAGTTTTAGGCTCTGAATTACTTGCCTTTCCAAAGAGGATTTCTCCCACATCCCTGCATCTGCAAGTAGGTTGGACATGAGAACTGTACTTGCCCCATGAGATGGATCCAACAGTTTCAGATTCTTTTCAGCCATTCGTCCTATTTCAAGATTCCCATGTGTTGTACATGCGGCCAATAACGTGCCCCATATCACAACATCAGCCTTCATGGGCATGTTTCTTATCAATTTCTCAGCATCTACAACTCTGCCAGCTCTACCCAGTAGATCCACCATACAACCATAATGCTTGATGTTTGGTTGAATGTGATATACAGTTTCCATGCTCTTAAAATACATCTCCCCGGTCTCCACCAAACCAGCATGGCAACAAGCACATAGGACTCCAATGAATGTTATTGAATTGAGTTTGATATCACGCCTTTGCAAGAGCGAAAATATTTCAAGAGATATTGGTGCATGTCCGTGCATGGCCAACCCACATATAATGGCATTCCATGGTGAGACAGAAGAGATTTTGTCTTGGATTTGATAGAACACCTCTAAGGCAGTATTGATACTCCCACATTTGGCATACATATCAATGATAGCTGCGCTTAAATTGTCATTCAGAGGAATGGAATTTTCACATATGTATTTGTGAGCCCATATTCCTTCTTTCCATCTGCCTAAAGTTGCGATTGCAGATAAAACACTTACCATTGTAATCTCATTTGGCTGTATCCCACTAGATACCATTCGTTGGAAAAGTTCCAAAGCAAATTCAGATTTCTCAGTCTGTGTGTAACCAGAAATCATGGAACTCCATGAAAAGACATCCCTTTCAGGCATCTCATCAAACAATTCACTTGCTTGGTCAATCATTTGATTTCTTATGTATCCAGCAAGGAGAGCATTCCAAGATGTTACATGCTCCTTGATGCTCTTTTCAAACTGAAGACGAGCAGGGATCATTTCCCCACAACCTGCATAAAAATTTATGATAGTTGCCTGTATGAAATCATAACAGTCAAAACCCCCCTTGACAATTCTCCCATGAAACTGCAAACCCTCACGAGTTGCCTCCAACCGCCCACACGCTGAAATCAAATCAACAAGCATAACATCATTTGGACCCACCCCAGCACGCAGCATTGAGCGATACATCATCAAAGCTTCACTCAACCACTCCACTTGCACATACCCATCAATCATTGTACCCCAGGAAACCACATCTTTCACATCAATCATCTCAAAGACCTCTCTAGCCAGATGCACAAGCCCAGCCTTGCAGTACCCATTCAACATGACATTCCAAGTAACAACATTCCTCTCGGGCATCTCATCAAACAACCTTCTCGCTTCCCCCACACTCTTACAAGCACAATACACCTTCACCAAATTCGTCGAAACAAGCACCATCCCATCAAGGTGCAACTTAACCACCAAACCATGAAGCATCCGACAATTCCAAATCCCACCCAACTGCGAGAACATCGATACCACAGTCCCCATTGTCAGCTCATTCGGCACCACACCTGCATTCCTCATATCCCTAAACACCTCCACAGCCTCCCTCCAGCTTCCATTTCTCGAAAGACCCATAATCATAGTAGTATACGAGACACAGCCTCTATGAGGCATTTTATCAAACAGATGGCGCGCATTGTCCAAGTCGCCAGATTTCACATACCCGGCAAGCATAATGTTACAGGAAACCGGGTCCAGCTCAGAGCAGGACCCGAAGAGGGTTTCGGCTCCGGAAATGGAGCCGCATTTGGAGTACATGCTGGTCAAGCTGTTGTGGATGAAGGTGTTGGAGAGGAGGCCGGACTTGAGGACAAGGGAGTGGAGTTGCTGGCCCTGGACGAGGGCCGAAAGGGAAGCGCAGGATTTTAGAATGGAGACTAAATGGCGCTCGTAGTCGATGTGGGATTGGTGGGTTCTGGGTTCGAAGAAGAGTCCGAGATGGTGGGATGGGTTTTGCTTTTGGGTGGGGGTTGTGGAGACCCATTTGAGAGGTGAAGCAGAGGAGAAAGGTGGGAGGGCGGTGAGGGATTTGGGTCTGAGAGATATGAGCATCAGAGGAGAGCAAAGGGGAAGGAGAAGGGTTGGAGTTGGAGTTTAGATAAAGAACACAGGTACTCAACAGCTTGATCGCCTTCGAAAAGTTTAAAAGCGCCAAGTTTTTATTGTGGTTTCCAAATTTAACCAAGAGTAATATTTGTTGACAAAGGAAAAAACAAGAGTAATATTTGCGGGAAAGTTCTTCTATGACATGCAAATAGATTGTGTTATCCTATCCATTTATATATTAAGATTTTAATGTTTAATAAAATTAAAAATCTTAACCATCTACATGGTGTCGTGTATTTACACGCAGTCAGATTAGAAAATATAGATGTCTCAATAAATACTTTCAAAAACCGTTTGGTTAATGTATTAACCAAGCTTCTAAAAGGTCCCGCTTAGGACCGCCTAGTCCCCGCCTAGACTTTAGGCTGCAACAAGCCGCCTCGCTTTTCTTCCAGGCCTTTGTGTCAGGTTGTGGGCGATTAGGCGGTCGCTTAGCCCACCTAAACTCCGCCTAGCCCACCTAGCCCGCTAAGCTCTTCGGCTAATTTTGTTTTCTTTTTGTGATGAGATTGTTATATTGTGGGGAGTATGAGAGTATAAGAGTTAATTATGTGTTTAAAATTAAAAGTATATGTTTATTATTGTTGTTACTCACTTTTACGGGAAGTTATATCAAATTTTAGCTATAATTTATTTTATAAATGGGTCTGACTAGATTTATGTTGAATAATTTATTCTGACCATTTTCAAATATTAAATTTCATAAAATATATATTTTTAATTAATAAAACTTAAAAAATACAAATCACCTAGTCCCTGCCTAATCCTCACCTAGGCTGTCTAGGCTCTATGCTGCGGGTTACCGCTCGCCTACCGCCTAGTGCCTTTTAGAACATTGGTATTAACTATATCACATACAAACTTTGCATATAGAGTGAATGCAAGATCACATACAAATCAGATCATTATGAGCCCTCTCCTAGAATGTTTTTGTTGATTCCTAAAATTCCATGGTGGATCAGGACGAGAATGAATCCGGGAATCCAAGACATACTCATCCTGGAGCTTCTGCTCTCCTCGGGGGAGGTACTTGTATAGATAGAGAGGTGAGTCGAGGGTAGCCCCACGCTTGACCGATTTCTCGGAAACGGAGGCATCTGATGACCCTGAATAAGAAGGAGCTGCTCTCGATGTGAGATCAGCAGCAAAAGCAAAAGAAAGAAGAAGGATAGCCCCCTTAAAAAAACACACCCAACGGACACAAACAAAAGAAACAAGAAAAGGGCCATGATGATGATCCTATGTTGGTTTTTGCTTTGCCCCGATGATCCGCTCCTAGCTCGCGGAGCGGATTTTGCAATTTGATCGATCTAGCTAGATAACTCACTAATTTTCTGATGATTATATTTAAATAAACTGAACGTAGCACTTGTTGTTCATAATGTTTGTCGAGGTTGATCTACTCTAAACTACTTTAATTATGATAAAGATCTCATCACACTTCTTATCAAAAAATTACAATCTTAAAATGCAACGTTACTGTATACAAACCTTCAAGTACGTTCTTACTTAGATAACTCTGTTGTGAATTTGGCGATATGCCTAATTGATTGGGATTCAAGGCAAAACCAGTTGGGTAAATGAATATTAGTGCGCACATGACTTCTTCTATCCTGATGGGTTTTCGAATCGGGTGAGTTTTTTTTTTCCACAATTTCAAATAACCATTGAACAATTTCAAAATAAAAATAGATTTCATACTATTTTATCCAACATAATACATAATGCAGGACGAGGTCCACAGGGACGAAAGAACGAGCGGTAGAGCCAAAAAGCCCGCTTCAACAGGAGAGAGACCACACCACATATTCCCACACTTCTTTCTTTCTTTCTTTCTTTCTTCTTCTTCTTCTTCTTCTTCAGGGAAACAATCTGTGTTGCCATTTGTGTTCCTTCAACGGTACGAACCTACGCTTTTCTTATTCTAAAAACCCACATTGTTTGCATTTTGGGTTGATTTCATTTTATATTGGTTTTGTTTCAAACTGTTGTCACATCTCTCTGAGAGATTCTCTATATTTCTAGCAAATACATAATGCATGAGCATGATGAGATCTGCTTTTATGGATTAGCTCACTATCATTTCCATTAAACCAATATGGGTTCATTCTCTAATACTGTGGTGGGCATTGAATTTTTATTCTCTGAGGTTAATGTGTTGGATTGATGACTCAGTCTAGATATCTCTGCTTGGCTTGCTTTTCAATTTTCAGGGCCTTAAGCAACGTCATTATGATTCACAGAACAAGTTGTTGATCTTTTTGGATTTTTGCAATGGCCGAAAGGACTGCATCATCCCTTGTGATTGTTACTCGGAAATCTTTGTTTTGTTTATTCACATTTACATCACTACTCTTTGTGCTATCTTGGGTCTTTGTGTTGCGTTCAACCAGTCGCCCCCAATTCATAGACAATAGATTGTTGCCTAATTCTAAACTTCTTGCTGTGATTGACCATGCCATTTCTGCAACCGAGACTCAAAATGATGTTGAATCCTCAGTTGGGAATCGATCAATCCTTGTAGATAAGGAAGAAGAAGATAAATCAACATCTTCCTCCCGGCCTAACGATGGTGTGAAATGTGACACTAATGAAAAACAAGTTCTCAAGGTTTTCATGTATGATTTACCGACTGAGTTTCATTTTGGACTCTTAGATTGGAAACCCAAAGGAGGTACTGTTTGGCCAGATCTTCAATCTGAAGTGCCGCATTATCCTGGTGGTTTGAATTTGCAACATAGTATAGAATATTGGTTAACATTGGACCTCCTTGCTTCAGAACTTCCCAGTCAACCAGATGCACGTTTTGCAATCAGAGTGCTCAATGTCAGTGAAGCTGATATTATATTTGTACCATTCTTTTCTTCCTTGAGCTATAACCGATTCTCCAAGATAGATCCACACCAAAAGAAGAGCAATAACAAGGTCCTTCAAGATAAATTGGTTCAGTATTTGACAGCTCAAGAGGAATGGAAGGCCTCAGGGGGAAGAGACCACTTAATTGTGGCTCACCATCCGAATAGCCTTCTAGATGCGAGGACGAAGCTCTGGCCTGCAACTTTCATACTTTCAGACTTTGGTAGGTATCCTCCAAACATAGCCAATGTGGAGAAAGACGTCATCGCACCATATAAGCATGTGATCAAAACCTTTGAAAGTGATTCATCTACTTTTGAGAGCCGCCCTACTTTGCTCTACTTCCAAGGAGCAATATACCGCAAAGATGGTGGTTTTGCTCGGCAAGAGTTGTTCTATCTTCTTAAAGATGAAAATGATGTACATTTTGCATTTGGGACTGTTCAAAAAAATGGAATAAGAAATGCTACGCGAGGAATGCGTTCCTCCAAATTTTGTCTTAACATAGCCGGCGACACCCCGTCATCAAATCGCCTTTTTGATGCTATTGCTAGCCACTGTGTGCCTGTTATCATCAGTGATGACATTGAACTACCATATGAAGATGTGCTCGACTACTCTGAGTTCTGCATATTTGTTCGTATGAATGATGCTGTGAAAAAGGGCTATCTTGTTAACCTTATAAGAAGCATTGATAGGCATGAGTGGACACGGATGTGGAAGAGGTTACAAGAAGTTCAACATTTCTATGAGTTTCATTATCCATCAAGAGAGGGTGACGCAGTTCACATGATATGGAAAGCAGTCGCTCGAAAGGTTCCTGGAATAAGATTGAAGTTACACAAGTCTAGACGGTTCTCTCGTTCACCAACCCAGAATAAGAAGGGGTTAACAAGGATACCATCACCAAAAAACTTTTGGTAGATTACCAACATACTTTGTGACTCTGTAGCTTTCTTGACCCTTAACCAACACTCACGACTAAACTGATCAATTAACTTTCACAGCAAATGTTAAATGGCTAAATTTAGTTTTACCTAGATTCACTTTGTACTTTTACTCAGAATATTTATTAGTTGGTAGTAAAAAAAACATCTATACTAATTAAGCCAATTTGACTTATGGAACTGCAAAAGGTTAACCTTTCTCTAAATTGAGACATTATGTATACGATCAATGTCTTTCTCTAAATTAACTAAACGCACGCGCACGTTGCGCGTGCAAGAAGGCTAGTATTACATAACACAACATTAAATATATATGTTTTACAGCTACTCGCGATTTGCAGTTGAATTTGACAGAAAATCTGGGCATAATTCCGTATTTCTTAAGGTTTCTTCTTTAATTAATGCGCATCTCTTTACAGTGTGTAGCATCTCTTTCCTCACATTCCTTGCTCAAGAACTTGAGAAGGCCAGCCCTCGGTAGCACATCAAGGTCCACTGTGCTCGCATCAAGCAAAAACACCAAAATTCATTCACAGACATTTTCTCAAACACCTTGTGTGCATAACACAAATTAAACATCCCAAACAAACATGCATTTACAATCTAAGCAATAAAAGATTCATGACACTGTATTCTATTTCATAAATGACATACCTAGAAAACCCATTGTTCTCATAAGCTACGACATCCTAAAGCAACACTAATGAAGTTTCACTATTCTAAATCTCTAACACACAAACCTTGTCGAAAGCGAAAGTTCTATCAATCTTCTTGTTAGCAATATTCTGAATAGCAGCCACCTCCCTCCTACCCTCATTGCAAGAAATCACAGCCGGCGTATGCACTCTAATTTCATCTTCACATAAAGACCTACACAAAATGCAAATTCAACTCATCAGCTCACAACTCAATCAAAGCTTTCGACTTGAAAAAAAAAAAAAAACTCAATCAATAAAAAGCCATGACGTAAAATATTTGTTGAAGGATGAAAGAAAAATCGAAGAGGATGAAATCGTTGACGACGACGGCGAAGAGCTCCGTCGTGTGCTTCTAGATCTGTTATCTCTGAGCTTGCTTTGGTAACGGCATCAATCTCTCGATGAATTTAGGAATTACAAGAAGTACGACGATTTAGAAATTACCAGGACTACGAAATCAGATCTCGTTGAGGACGACGGGTTCGCCGAAGAGAGAGAAAGAGAAAAGAGAGAGAGAGAGAGAGAGAGAGAGAGAGAAAGAGAGAGAGAGAGAGAGGGAGATGGATTCGAGTTGAGAGAGTGAGAGAGATGGTTCGTGGTTAATGTGTTGCGTTTTTTGTCAGTGGCATGACATGTAATTTTTAAAAAATTTATGGGCAACGGTTTAAAAAATTTAAATGGATGTATTGTTTTATCATTAAGGAACATTTATTAACATTTTTATCATTTGTTACTTCTAAATGTACTATTTTATCATTGACCATTTATTTTATCATATCGAAACAAATTCATTGGCGCGATTGCTCTCGGCACTCCTCCTGATTTCTCCTAGTTGCTTAGAATTTCATTAAAATCCCATGCCATAAGCCTAGGCAAAGGACAATTCTCAGCAGCAAGTGTCCTTTGTGCAAAATCATATATAAACGCCATTTTTCGTGTGTGTCCTTAAGCTGCAGATCGACATCAATATGGTTTGGGCCATGGGTTCTGAGATCAACCTTCAATTGTGTGCTCCATAGCAAAGCAACTCCTTGAGAATCATCATCTGCACCATAGCAGAACACTCCTTCAAAGCCTAGATTGGCTCTAATTGCATCGATCACATCTAGTTGTGCTCATGTTTCACAGAGGAAAATAAGGGATGGATTTTTGGTAAAAATCAAATTGCCAAGGGCTCGTTGAGTCTCTTAGTTGACAATTCCCCGACAATTCCATGACAAAACATTGAAATTCATGGCGTCAAAGATAGTGGGTGGGGAGCTAGTGTAGCTTAAGCAAGGTCGAAGGTTCGATCCTTGTGTATGCAGCAACAATCTTGGGAGAGCTTCCCCGTCTACGGGCGGTCCTAACGCGGCTCGAATGGGAATTGGGTTTCTGATAAAGGGGTATCATCCCCGAACGCCCAAAACCCTTTAAAAAAAAAAAAAAAAAAAGATAATAGCAGCCACATCGGTGGCTTGGTGGCAGTCGATGGTTTCTGGCTGCTTAGAGGGTTTAGTGTATATCACGTTTCCTATTTGTATTCAATGATGGATATTTTTAATGCGGAAGAATCAATCTTATAAGGTTATGTTGGAAGGGGATCGACTTATGAAGCGTCTAACGATTGGTTTCTGATTCCAGATTAATTTACACACGTTGCATGTTATGCGATTTGTAAGTTATTAATAGTTCTTCTTGTTTTTTTTTGTTGCTCTTATTTTGTGTTTTTTTTTTGCTATTAATATCTTATGGGTGCTGAAATTTAGCATCACAAATTAAAATTCACACCCTTTAAATTTTTTAATAATATTCTGTCTCAACTATTTTTCTTCCTACCTAAATTACCCTCACAATTCTCTCTCGCATGTCCAGTACTGGCGACAGATTTCTAGTTTTCCACAACACCAAACGTAAAATCTCAAACCCAATACAATATAACTTCCCGATGGAGATGGAACCTAGTCACACCGGCAATAAGAAGAGGCCAACCAGAAGCTCAAAACTCCGGCTAGAATTCAATCTCTCGACCACGACATCCTTTGCATCATCTTCTCCTTTCCCGACTTCTTCATCCTCTCACGTTGTTCCGTCGTCTGCAAAATCTGGAGTGGTATTATCACCTAGTCCATGGTGATCACTGGAGAGCTCATTATGTTGGGGTTGATCAGTGCCGAAAGAAGATGGGTTTTGTTGTAACATATTAATCGGAGTGAGCCATACAACTTTTTGTTGGGCTATTGTATTTTAAAGGGGACAAGTGAAGAGTCTGGTGCACCGATGTTATTTCGTAAAAAACTTGAATCTTTTTAAAAAGAGCTAGATACTCACGTCTTAGCTTATGTATATATATATATATATATATATATATATATATATATATTTTTGCTTCTCGCGAGGTATCCCTAGACGTTTGCCCAGGACTAATCCTCCGAGGTACTGTCGGGCGCAAAGCGGGGACCTCTCCCAAGAAAGTTTTCTGCATCCACAAAAGGGCTCGAACCCGAGACCACTTGCTTAAACGGCCAGAGCCCCTTCCACTCTAACCAACCTTCGTTGGTTAGCTTATATATTGTCAACAAGCTTTTAATTATTGAAATTATAATTTTTATAATAATTTTTTGTAATTTTACCAACAGATCTTCTTACTAGCATTGGTGATAAGGTTATGCGCCTTTGGTCATCGGAAAGCTATAAATGTGTGGGACAATATCCCATCCCAGATCGATAAAAAGGTCGACTTTGATTTTGAAGAGACTAGGATTGTTGAGTTGGTCTTAGTCGGCAGTCGCTTAAGCATATGGAGGTGGAATGCGAAAAGAAGTATATTCCCCTCGCACGAGAGCATATATCAAAAGGGCTTATGCATGCGTTACTGAAATTGTTCCGGTGCCTAAAACATTCGGGTGAACATTCTGGCAAAGAATTCCTCGTCCTTTTTCTTTGGCACCGCTGAAGGCGTCTCGGTGGCTGTATCGTTCTTGTGGCCTTTGTCTTTGTGGGTCGCCATTGCTTTTCTTTTTGGATAGATCGAGAAGGCTTGAACCAATTCAGATGTTCAGCAATATAGAGAGTAATGATGAAAATCAATGAAGAAATACGTGAGGGCAACGCAAAGCGGAGCTTCGATTATCTATGAAGGTGGAGGAAGAGAGAGAGTTTGCAGTGGAGTGAGAGTGTCGAGCTAGCTCTCCATACCTTAAGGCACACAAATATTTGCTTTTTATTTTTTTTGCGCTACATGATTTCTCAAGCTAGTCTTACTGCTGATGAATAGAGCCACTGTTTCTCAAGCTAGTCTTACTAATGAATAGAGCCAAATGAATAGTGATGTTCTATTCTAGTTAGATAGTCATTTAGCTTGAATTTTCGTGTATTTGTTACGGTTTAATTCCTTTTTCATACCAATAATAAGCTCTATCTACTGTAAACCCATAACCCCACATACCTGCATCATTAAGCTTAAATGAGCATAAGTTAAAGCCTTACCATCTTAGGAAACATTAGTGCTAAGAATTTTACAAGCTTCATTCAATATTTACTGTAAACATTTACTCTAAACAATGTCACACAGATATTGGCACATAAGGATTTATATATCAGTCTGAGCAGTGATACATCCATTATTGAATCATCGTAAACAAAAAACATTCGATAAGATGAAGTATATATTGACCCCATCCCAATCATAAGTAACAATAAAACAGAACTTTGAGTGATGATACAATTCATTTGAGATGGCTAAAGAGCCAGTCCAGTATGTCCTGATGAGCCTCCTCAGCACACTTCACAGCGGCCTCATCTTCAGCGTTGTACCTTACGGTCCACCCATGTTGCACTTTTGGGAATATCTTCACATGGCTTTTGATCTGTGATTCCAATAGAGCAAGAACAAACATTTTAAGTGTATTGAACCCTATTCTAAAGGAGCCAAGCAGATTCATCTGACCAAGCACAAGCTCTTGAGCATAAGGTCCTTACAAGCGAGTTCTTTGAAGGTTATGTTTTGCCTATAAACCATGGCATCAATCCCAAGGACCAAGGAATGTCCATAATTGGAATCCATTAATACATTAATTTTTATTGTTGATTTTTTTGATGAAAGATATTCGTACCTCAGTTTTCGCAGTTAAAACCTCTTCAAATTGTTTCACAACATCAGGTGGCGAAATGGGATCAATCTCAGCTCCAAGTATAGAAATGGGAACCTTAACCGCTGCAAGTAGTTCCAACTTTATAAGTAAATTAATAAATTGAGATAGAACTATTAATCTATTATCTCTTATTATGCAAAGATCACTGATCTTACTAGATAGGTACAAGTTTCTTGAATATCTAATGCAGAAATCATACCCTTGCAATCGTCCACAGTGACAAATGAAGGATGACACAAGACAGCAGCATGGAGAAAGTTATCATACTTTGCAAGTTCAACCACAGCCTTGGCTAAGAAAAGAACATAGAATACAATGTCAATGCACATATTGGTTACAGAAGTTTGCGAAAAGCAAAGAGAAAAAAGAAAACAAAAAAAACTCACCTCCCCAACAGAAGCCTACAGCCCCAATTGCGGAAACACCTCTACTCTTCAAAGCTTCAACTAAAGGTTTTGCAGCTTCACATGCCTTGATCTATCAACAGAGAAACGTTTTAATATCTAATTATTTTTCTTCTTAGACACAGAGTATCAAAGCCAGTATCAAAGCCTCATATTAGAAATTGACACGTGTAGCAATTAAACACCATATACAGTAAAACAACAGCAACAGTAGCATTGCCAAAGCTGAATTCACAAGCTTTTAACTTCAAATCATAACATTATGAGAAACTTCAAATGAGTATATGCACATTTTACTCAAGTTCAGGAAGCGCAAGGGTTACTTGTAAAAGTTCTTTGATAATAAATAAACAAATAAATGTATAGTTCTGCATCAATTTAAAAGAACCAACCGGTATATGTATCTTCAACCAAATAGGTAGAGCAGAAGAGTTTCCAACTGGTCCGGCATCACCAGGAAAAGCATCGCCATAAAAGAAGTCAGGTACCACAACAAAGTACCCGACAGCTGCAATTTTATCTGCGAGCTTCCTTTAGACAGAAGGCAGGTAGGTGGCATCAGTTAAAGTGTATATATGACTGTACGTGGAGATCGACACGCAAACCACATATTAATACAGTTGAATAACACATTTCACAATGTTATTTTTAAATGAGAAAATAAAATTTCTGATGTTCAGAGCTAGAAGGATGTTCAGAGTAAACCCAATTGACTGATGTCCAAGATGAACTAGTCTATAATGTTTAAGAGATAGAAGGATGAACTATTCTCATTATTTCTCATAAAAATTTTGAGGCTAAAACAGGTGGTGCTTTTCATAAGAATAGCTCAGTATACAAGTAGGGAACTTTACTGAGAGTTGCTACATCGGTTAAGCAATCCGAAACTAATGGAGTAATGGTTGCAAGTATTCAAGTGTATAACTGTAATGAGCAATTGTACAAATTTAGTAAGTGTACAACAATGAGCAAAGGTTCAAATTTAGTAGTTTGTTGGGGTAGAGCGGAAGCTTAGTTAGCTGATGACAAATTTGGTGACTGAAAATTGCTTTAAGCAAAGGGAGATTACAACTAGTTTTGCAGAGCTGCTGCTCCTGCAAATTACATAGGGCTTGGTTTTCGGTTTTCACTCAACTGCTTCAGTAAAGCTACAGACAACTTATTTATACTAGGATAGGATTCTAGAGACTTGTAGAGTCCCAATACAAAGAGAATTCTAGAGGACTCTAGTTAGCATGGCAGACAACATATTTAATACTAATCTTGGAAACACAAGTTGCAAATTACACTCTTAACAGTATACAAGTAGGGAACTTTATTGATAGTTGCTACATCGGTTAAACAATCCGAAACTAATGGAGTAATGGTTGTAAGTATTCAAGTATATAACTGTAATGAGCAATTGCACAAATTTAGTAAGTGTACAACCATGAGCAAAGGTTAATGATTGTAAGTATTCAAGTGTATAACTGTAATGAGCAATTGCACAAATTTAGTACGTGTACAACCATGAGCAAAGGTTCAAATTCAAGAAAAACCAATTCAGATATGTCATCTATCACACTAAACAAACAAATAAATTCACTGCACAAAAACAGATATGGGAAGGTCGACATACCTCAAGAGTGGAGCTTCATAACCTGCATGGCAAAGCAAAAGGGACAATGTCAAAAGCTGATTTCAGCTAACAAGTCAAGTAGAAGTCAATCAAACCTACACAGAGAACCCATCAATCTTTAGGGCCAGTACCCTTTAGACCAAAACAACTAACACCGATCAAATACACACAAGGAAAGCAACCCAGATCATATAATGAACAAACTATGCAAAATTCCAAAACAAAAGGAAAGAAAGAGAGATTTGATGTGTTATGTGAGTACCAAAAATGTCAGCAATGAGAAGAATGGCAAGCTTGGAGTCAGGAGAGCCAGTGACATAGGAGTCCAGACCAGCAAGCTTTTCGACAAGGCCGGAACCACTTGCTGGGTTTAGGGCTGGAGGGTTTGAGCAGCACGCAGGGCCTGACATTCTTTCTATTTGTCTGAATCACAAAGTGAGCTAACACAGAACTCTCTCTCTCTCTCTCTCTCTCTCTCTCTCTCTCTCTCTCTCTATTTATAGGAGAAACCAAAGGTTTGACCTGCAGTAATGTTGGAAAAGTAGACACCTTCCAGCAGCATTTGGGAATTCTGTTTTGGTCAGACTACACTTTAGTCCATATGTATGTGCATCACCTCAGACGTCATGGCAGACTTCTGCCGACAAGTCTAATTTTTTGTTCTCTATTTTTATAAGGAGTTTAAGATGTTCATCGTGTAATATGATACTGCATGTTTGACATGTTCAAGAACCAGTATCATCTGAGCTAGATATAATTTATAAGATCAAATTTCATTATCACCTGATGTGGATCATTTTGGATTCTTTTGCTGTATAAGAAACTAAGCATATAATGTCAAACCCATTAGAAACAATATATTTACTCTATCTTAGCAGAATTTTTTTCGATGACGCTGTTTTAGCAGAAGTTGGAGCCTACAAGAATAAGTGATATATAACAGAATTCTACAATCTACCATAAAAGAAAAATTAGCTTCACTGGAATTTCTGAACTCAAAAGATAGAAAAGATACTGATATTCAAAAAATGCATTTCTCCAAAGAACAGAATTCAGAAACATGCTAATATTGTAAGTTCGCAATAATGGAATCTCACTTGAGTTTTCAACGGCCAAGTCTATAGAAACCCATTTAATCCAGTGGAACATAATCTGCATTGTAACCTTTCCTAATAACTTCATCTCATGGATGTAGCGGCTACTACTTCATCAGCACCACCATTTTCGAAATATATATATAAGCTATTAAGCTACCACACTATTCTCATCTTAAAGGACAGAAAAAAAATACTGGAGTTCAAACATTGCAGTAAAGCCAAGGAACAAATTTACAAACAACATTGCTACATTAAAAGTAGCCCTTATTTAACCATAAGATCCACACTGTTCTCATCTTAGGTGACAATATAACACTGCAATGATGATACCATTCACTTGACATGGTTCACAAACCAGTCCAACATGTCTTTATGAGCCTCCTCAGCAGGCTTCACAGCTTCTTCGTCTGAAACATCATACCTCACAGTCCATCCATGCGACACTTTTGGGAATATCTTCACATGACTTTTTATCTGTGATTCCATAGACCAACAGTCATTTCAAACCCTAGAACTGTAGTAACTACCAGATACCACAGTAGTGCCTCTTTCCAATCAAGTCATGGTATTATAATTTTGATGACAGTAGTTTCTTACCTCAGACTTTGCAGTCAAAGCCTCTTCAAATTGTTTCACGAGTTCAGGCGGAGACATCCGATCAATCTCAGCTCCGAGTATAGATATGGGAACCTTAACAGCTGAAAATAGTTTCAGGAATAAATTAAACATCTTTAAACCTTTCTTTTGCACGATTGGGAACAGCACATCTCTTCTCTTCTTCTATGATGAAATATTATACTGATTATTGAATAGGGAACTCTTACCCTTGATATCATCAAGAGTGACAAATGAAGGATGAGCCAGAACAGCAGCTTGGATAAAGTCACCCTTTGCAAGTTCAACTACAACCTTGGCTGAGAACAGGACAAAACAATCCAATGAAACTGAAATATTATATGCCATATTGGTGAAACTACAGAACTGAGATTGTGAAGTAAAATACTGTCTAAAAGAGAAGCTCCTAAAAATCTAGTCTAAGATATGAGACCAATTTGTTTAATCCAAAACTGACCAGTACATCCCACCTTAACTGAAAAGAAAAGAAATTGTAAACTCACCTCCCCAACAGAAGCCTACAGCACCGATTGCACAAACACCTTTACTTTTTAGAGCTTCAATAACTACTTTGACATCTTCAAATCCTTTGTCCTACAAATACATAACAAGGTTTGAAAGCTAATCAATTATAACCGAAGTTCACGACTGCATTAGGTCTCAATTTTAATACACCACAATTACCAAGTCCTCAAATTTTAACCCATTGTCACAATTGGCAGAAACAACTTGGCAGCTAAGAACTTAACAAAAACAATAATGGGGCTAACTAGTTAGTTCACAAACATCAACTTCATACAGCCCAACATGAGACCCCCAATATGTATCTGAAACTTCTATCTAAATTTTTGATAGTCCCACAGCAATACTTGTGACATCACCGAAATTCTGAAGATACTAACTTATACATCCATATCAAAATAGAAGAACTATACCGCTCCATGTCCTTTCAGCCAAGCAGGTAGAGAGTCACGGGATCCATCAGCTGCAAGTACATAAGGGTCTCCATAAAAGAAGTCAGGGACCACGGCAAAGAAGCCAGCAGCTGCAATTTTGTCTGCAAGCTTCCTACAAAGAAGAAGGCCAAGCATCACTATAGTTATAACAAAAAATATACAGCAAGATTGCAAACTGTAAAAGTGTACAAAATACTACATATGTTCTTGAAGAAAATTTGATGTTGGAATGGGAGCTGGCCTTCACTATAGTGTGAGCACACTCATAATGGGTATTATCTAAGGATTGGGAAAAGCCATAACAGAAAGTAACTTGACAATTGTGTACCAAATGGACAATCAAAGACCAATTGCTGCAACTAAGTTTCAGCATAAAGAACTGTTTTAACTGTTATGACTATTCAATTTTTCGGAAAGATTACTCTTTGAGTAAATAATTCAAAGTGTCTACCTAGTCAACTTTAAACAGCAAGTGTTTGATGGCACAGACTTGATATGAAAATGGTCAAGTTCCACAAAAAGCGGACCACACTATCAAACTATATCAAGCAAATACATTGAGATGTAGAGATAAAGTTACGTCATACCTCAAGTTTGGAGCATCATACCCTGCAAGGCAAATCAACATGAAACATTAATAGTAGTAAAAGAATATATGAGCAAAGCAATTAGACGGTAGACACAGAAAATATGAAACATCAAACCATCAATGATTCTACACTAATACCGGTACATCATTCCCAGTTTCAAATTCCCTAATGGAACTATACCAGGTAAACGAAAACGACTACAAGAAAGAATAAAGAACTGGGACACCGCATATACAGGGCAGCAAAACATAAAGCTTTAACGTCACAGAGCAGTTGCAAATACCCATTTCATGGCCAAAATTCAGCACTGCGCCAAGGCTAGATTTATTGCTTTTGACAAAAACAAAAGATAATTGGCTTATATCGATTCTTTCATCATCAGTCTTAAAAGACACATACATAACTATATAAGCAACCCAATAACATACACAACATGAGAACCACAACCTACCAAACCAAACAGGAAAAAGCACACAAAAACCATGAATTTACTGTAAGGAACATAACCCATATCATATAGTCAACTAAAAAGGCAGAATACTGAACCAAACGAATAAAGATTAGATTTTGAAGTGGTGGGTGCTAACCAAAAATGTCGGAGACAAGAACAATGGCAAGCTTAGAGTCAGGAGAGCCAGTGAGGTAGGAGTCGAGACCACCTAGCTTCTCAACATGGCCAGATCCACTAGTTGGGTTCAGGGTCGGTGGGTTCGAGCAGCACTGAGGGCCTGACATTTCTTCTTTCTCTGATCACAAAGAACAACTACTGAACACGAGCTAGTAGAGGGACACTGGTGCCAACAACATATAAGTGCTTGTTCATTTGGGACCTGTTGACCACAAAATCAGCGATTTGGAAAAGAAGGTGGGAGAAAAAAGTACGTGGTAGTGTGCCACAATATGTTTTTGCATCATCTCTAACGTCATCTCTTCGTTTTGATCATAAATTCATAATCATATTATAGATTTCTCCAGATTTGATGGAATTTCAGTAATGTTTGATGCTTTTATAATGTTACATTTCTATACGAGACTATTGTGGTTAAGTCCTTGATCCAGTTGGCCTCTCTTCGTTGCACCAGTTAGTATATGAGTTTGTGGTGTTTGAAGATACATGTCATTCTCATAGTGACACTAGAGATATGGTTATTGGAACTCTCAAATTATGAATAAATATAGAACCAGGGGAGGTTTTACTGTTTCGGGCTAGCACCTGTGAAAACGATGCTTTGTTCCATAAAAGCCATGAAGTCCTTCAAATTTTGCATTTCCAAATTTTAAATGTGTGGGACGTGACCCTTTTCACCTCAAGATATTTGACCAATTGCTTCTGTAAGTTAGCCAAGTACCTGCAGTGAAAACAAATACATAAGATCACATAAATAACCTTAAATTCTAGACCCATAAAGAATGAAACTTTCACGTACTTGTCGCCGGTTTTGGTGACATGATCACGGCTGGAATGCCCCGGTTTCTTGATAGAAAAGTGGTTGACCCGAATCTCATTGTCATCAGTTACATACAAGACCAAGTCTAGTTGATGTCTAGTACTTGTTTGGAAAATGCTCACTTTCAATCGAATGCCAGAGTAATTTTCGTTTTCATACTCATAACCGTATACACTTTTGATTTGGATGATTTCATCATTAAGTTATCTTTCAAGATCAATATCGACGTCTGTTCTGTCCTCAGGTATAATGAAAATAAGAAAACTCTTCTGAACTGTTCACCGGCTATAAAATAAAATAAGTAACAGAAGTAGAAACAATTGGATACTCACACTATCTTGTGATTCTATTGACTCCTGAATACCTGTGATCTCATAGTTGAGCCCTTTTTGAGATCTTGTGTGGCCTAGCTTGAGTTTTGGAGATGATGATGGAGATGTCGACCTAGCAGCAGCACACACCCTAGCAGAAAATCTGATGGAGCAGAGAACGAGGAGGGAAACTATGGATGTTGCCGGCAGCTCGCGAGACGCGGAAGAAGTAGCAGCCATGTTCACATCTGCTACTGATGAAGAGCATGGCAGTGTAACCATTTTCGATTAGGGTTGTGTATTTTATTTTAATCAAATAAATAGCTAGGGTTTTGATCTTTGCTTGGGATCGATTACCCAAAGACTCGAAAAGTGTTGGGCAAAAATTGTAAACATATATATACCTAACACAATTTCACCCTGTCTTATTAATTAAGGTAGAGTTTTAATTATATATGGTTCGACCCATTCAAGACAGAACGTATCTTTTAATTACAATCCATTGTTACAAGAGACACCCTTTGATTTCGTTTATCAAGAGACCATTGTAGGTTTGTTTGTTTTTGTGACTGCACTCACATTTGGGAATGGGTTGCCTACGTACCCTAGAGGGGATCAAGTCACTCGTAGTTCAAGGGTTCCAACAAGTGAATGACTCGTTGGAGGGCTTTGACTTTAGAGTGAGAGTAGTGTTTAGAAATGTGTTTGGATTTGTGTGTGAAGGCATTTGAGCTTTGGAGCGAGATTCTGGCTTCAGGCGATCCGAGAATTTATTTGGATTGGTGGTTGCATCTAGATTTAAATCCAGACTGCCTACATACCCTTGTAAAGGGATCAAACCATTGTAGTTCGAAAAGTTTGGTTATGGATTTGATTCTTCTGGTGCTTTAGGAATTTGATCAGAGTCATTTGGACTGGATGAATTTGACTAGTGATGTCAGGAATTCTGTTTGGAATTGTGGTTGCATCTAGTGGGTTGCTAGATTGCCTACGTACCCCTTTATGGGATCAAACCAACCATAGTTCTTATGATTTTGGGATTTTGCGGCTTAGTGCCAACTTTGGGTTTGACACATATATTTTGAATCCATCAACTGTATTTCTTACGGACACCCAATTTGGTAGAGTGTCTGTTGATTTAACTTGGGCACCCGAAATGGATGATGCATTAGTGTGACCAAGAGGCTTGAATTGTCTTGGCCACAGTCCTTGTTTGGGGCGTAGGTGTTTCCTGCAAATCCAGCCTCCGCGTGCATGCGGACCTCGCGTGTAAGCGGACTCCGCATGCATATTGACCTCGCGTGTAAGCGGACTCCGCATGCTATTGGACCTCACGTGTATGCAGACTCCGTGTGCATATGGGCCTCGCGTGTAAGCGGACTTCGCATGCGGGCCTCGCGTGTAAGCAAACTCTGTGTCTTGCTTCTTCTCGAAGTCTACTGCGCCGAGTCATCTCGCCTTGCCTGGACTTTTACGTGAAGTCATCTTGCCTTGCCTGGATTTCCAATTTTGTGAAGTCATCATGTCTCGCCTAGACTTCCAATTTTATGAAGCCATCCTGCCTCGCCTCTCCTGGACTTTCTCTTCTCCGCAAAGTCACCTCACCTTAGGGCTTTTGTTTTGACGCGAAGCCATCTTGGCTCGCCTATACTTTAAGACTTCGGCGGCTTTGCTTTAGGGCTTTAGCCTCCACGCGAGGTCATCTTACCTTGCCTGGACTTCCACTTTTACGTGACGTCATCTTTGCATGCGAACTGTTATCCAGCTCGCATGATAATGTTCAACAAGAACTTGTTGTCTCAGCCAGATGAACTTGTAGCCTTGATGAGATTGATAAGATCATATAAACCATCCTCAAAGACGTCTTTCCCAGTTCGAACCATGCTTGACACCACCTCAATTATTATCATCTTAAGGATAGAAACCTTTTTGCAGATGAAAATCAAATGTGATTGGGAGTTGGACTTGAAGAAACTGCTCCTCTATAAATGAAGATATGTCGCCTCCGTTGATTTGATCAAGAGCATGTATTGAATACTTAAGCTTAGTTCGATCTGCTCAGAGATTCTCCAAGCCGTCACGGGTAAGTTCATGTTCTTCAAATACGTGCTACTTGGAATGCTTGTTTCCCTCCTCTTGTGTGACTTGTTATGCGAGGTGCAAGGCCATATATTTGTTTGTAACAAGAGGAGGGGCCGAGTGGCCATAGTCTTCTTTTAGTGACGACCTCGCGAGGTTGGCTCGCCTTAGGGGGAGATGGCTCGCATGCTTGCGGGGCTTCCGGTGGAGCAAGGAACGAGACAGAAAAATAGAGATGTTGCAAAATAAATAAAGTTAGAGTAAGGGCTCCACCTTTTTGTTGGCTCGCCGCTTCTTTTCCTCTCTCCTTTTGTTTTTTGCTTCACTTGTTCTCTTCTCCTTCTTCGCCTCTTTTGTTCTTGTCTGTGTTGACTCCGCCTGCCTCTGCCTTTTTCTTCTTCCCTGCTTTTTGCTATGCTACGCCTTTCTGTCCGTCCCCCCTCTTTTGGAGGCTTTGACCTCTTTATATAGAGTATTTGGTTAGGATGATTGAGTTGTTATTGAACTTTGATGCCCGTATTGTGTTCTTATTCAGACATCTTTTTGCAAGAGTTACAATTAAACTCCAAAGCATTGTGCATGTAGCACAAGAAAAGTATTATTTATTTTTTGTAATATTTTTTTTTTCCGGTATCAACAAAAAGGAAAGGAAATAACAAGGTTTATATGCTATATATATCACATTGCACTCTGAGTTTGCCAAATCCAAGGATTGTCGATTCAAGTTAATTACTACATTATGTTTTCTCACTTGACATGCTTGGTGTCCAAATGAACCTCTCCAGCACTCTTGGCTGCAGATTCATGTGCAGCATTGTACCCGGCCTCATTATCCATCCATGAGCCACTCTAGCTAGGAATTATTTTCAGAAAGCTATCAAACTAAAAAGATTACAAAGTGAATTGTTTATATGAAAATCAAAATCTGTAAAATCAAACTTATATGGTTGACTGAGGTAAAAAGATGACATCTTTAGAAAAAATAATCTGACAGTTTATTTATAGGGTGATGTTATTAACACACATATTTTACAATTAACATATATGAAGATAGTCGATCATAAAACAAATTCAAATGATAAGTATATAAATAAATTTGAAATATGTGAATAGGAAAAAACATAATTTATTAATAATAAAAATAAATGTGTTAATAGCTAAACCTTATTTATATCCTCAGATCATCGGTTGTTGTTGGCCGGAGATGGGAGATAAGTCCCTTTTGTAATTATACACTTGTTATCACTTATCACCAAGTTTCAAATACTGAATCTCTGTAATGTTATCTAGGTCAGATAAATGTGATAATAAAGCAAGAAATAGTTTTGCTCAGCGATTCTTACCTCAGACTTAACCTTTAAAAATCTCCGCCGATCCCCAAATTGTTTCAATTGTTTTGGGTGATAATTTGTCAGTCTCATATTCTCAGCTCCCAATATTACAGTATATGAACCTTAACCTCCTCTGTACAAGCATGTTAAATTGTAACAATTAATCAACAAATAGCGATTAAACCCTAAATCCGAAGATTGTACATATATACTCTTTTCAAGAAAGTCACTAACCTTTCTATGAGGGGTTAAATGCATCAACAGTGTCTGAACTTTTGGAGGACTGTCAATATGGTACCCGAACTTTTAAATGTATCAAAGTGATACCTGGACTTGTATTTTTGTACCAACGTCGTACCTGTCGTCATTTTCCGTCACAGCTCTGTTAGTTCATGTCACATGTGACGCACGCGACTGAAAAAAAGAGTGACGGAAAATGACGTGAACTAACAGAGCTGTGACGGAAAATGACGACAGGTACGACGTTGGTACAAAAATACAAGTCCAGGTATCACTTTGATACATTTAAAAGTTCGGGTACCATATTGACAGTCCTCCAAGAGTTCAGACACTGTTGGTGCATTTAACCCTTCTATGAGCTTTAAACCAAGACTGTAGGTCAAATTGAGGATTATCCAGATTCACAAGGTCGCCGTAAAAGAAATCGGGAACCACCACGAAAAATCCAGCTGCAGCAACTCTATCCGCTAGTTTCCTTTTCCAAAAGTCGACATTGTACTGAAGTTCATTTCATGTAATAAGTAAAATCCATATGGTGCATTACTGAACTCAAAATACTATAGTAAAAATTTGAACGGTTTACCTCCATCAATTTTACTACACATAATGCATGAAAACGACTTTCTTGCTTATATGCAACTCCAGATATTGGTATCACGTACTCTACCGCAAGCTTTTGCCTGGCGGAATGGACTCCTCTCTTCTATCACTGCTTTCAATTTCGATTCCTATGGCTTAGGTTGTACATGGTTTTTTTTTTATATATATATTTTTTTTGTAATGTTTTTTCCTTTCCTTTGTTTTAGTTTTTCTTCATTTTATATACAGGCAAAATCATTTTGTGTGAAGTTGCATTTCTACCATCCACTAATCGCTTTTTAAGGGAGTATTATTTAGAGACCACCAAGCAATAGAGTTAAAATTAAGGTGCAATGGCAGTTTCACAAGTAGGCAACATATACGCTAGCATGGGCTCTATCTACTTGGACCTCAGGTTTGCATTACATGTGGGATTCCTCAACATTGAAGTGGAAGGTGATGCACTCTGAGTGACTAATAGTTTTGATGATAATTTTGATGATTAAAGTTTTGAGAGGCCTAGGGACACACTGTTGATGAGGAAGTTAATTAAGTCCTTAGTTACGTATTTTCAGTTATCTAGTGGGAACTTTGTGAAGCAGGAAGGCAAAAATGAAATTGCTCACCGTCTAGCAGAGGAAGCCAAGAAGTTTTGTCAATATTTTCTTTGTTTGGAGTTGGGGTCTGAATGGTTTTTTTTTTTTTTTTTTTCAATGGGTCAGTACGAAGTTTAGTATGAAAAGCTTTGGTACTCTTTCACCAATTTGGTGATTGTCACTACGTACATGCTAGCTATTCCACAACTCATTGTAATTGATTTTTTTGACATGAATCCTTTATGTTTTGCTAAAGAGAACAACCATTCATGGTCAATGTGGAAATAAGCAGATTGATTATATATATATATATATATATATATATATATATATATATAGTATGGGAGGCCGATAAGCACATTCCATGACTCTAACCCGGTGAAAAGAAGTGAAAATTAATGGAGTTGGAACTAGGTAGTTTTTTTTTTTTTTGTGTGGGTCTGTAATTAGTTGGAACGTAGTTAGAAGAAACATAGAAAGAGTAAAATAGGTAACTCGGAAATCAAAGTTTACAAAAGAAAGTTGCAATGATTAAAATGAGGATAATTTCATGATCTGATAATTGTTTGATCAGTTCTACACAATTAGATCAATCATAATCAAAACCAGGCAAATAAGCATATATTGATAATGCTTAACAATTCCCTCGCTTGTGGGAAAGAATTAAAAGACCGCAGAAGACTGATTGATCAGATAGCTAGCACGCACTACGAAAAAGAGGCCACCCGATCATTATCATAAGATTCATAACACTGTATTTCTGGTCACCATATTTGTGCAAGTCCGATTGAACTTGATTCTTCTATTTTTGGTGACAGGTATTTGAACCGGGGAAGGCACCTCACAAATCCATATACATTATGAACCGGCGCCACAGTGATCCGTAGGACCCTAGCTATTACATCTAGCTAGCTGTGTTCAAAGTGCACCTTGTAATTTAGTGATGGTTAGGACTCGAACTTTGATGGTGTTTCATTTAGGCAAGTGTCTTGCCAACATTTTCAACCCCGATTGAGTCATTGGTTATTGAATTGGATTCTTTAAAAAAAGGAAGATAGATTGAATTTGATTCTTTAAAAAAGAAAGAAAAAAATATCAGGCTAGGTTTGTCAATGAGCTGTGGCTTGGTTGATTAAGGTGTTTAACTGACAAATTTAAGATCATGAGTTCAAACCTCACAACATATGTAGGGTGTGTGAGTTATTAATAAAAAGTTTTTTTTTTAAATATCAAGCTAGACTGGATTTAGTAGTTCATTCATTGTGTCAACACATTCTTTATTGAGTAGTGCTAGAGGGCCTTAATAAGACTTAAGATTTATGACTTTAATCTTATGTGGCGTTTCATGTGACCTAGACACGTTATCAATTTAAAAAATCATGTCATGTCATCCTTAAGTCTAATTACAATTTTATCCTCTCAAATCTAAATTAGACAATAATTATACCAAATTCTTCTCTAATCTAGATGATTTAGATACCTTTTTTATCGAGTTGATTTAGTTACTATAATATCCAAGAATTTCGGTTTTCTATTTTTAAAAGAAAAATATTTTTCGAGCTATTTTTGTTTCGATTTATATTATTATTTTAAATTCTTTGTAGTTTTCGAAAATTATTCAAATTTTATCTTTTGAATCCATATGATTAAGGTAGACGTCGTTACGAGTTCGTAGGATTTTTCGGAATATCGTTTGGACATCGAAATTATTTTTAATAATTTTTAGAAGTTGGTATTATCTAAAAATTTAATTAAAAATAGAAATTCTATGTCGGTTGAATGTCGGCCGTTGTTTCGAAAATGTATAGGGGAATCAGATCAGTTCTAGTTCTACCCAGTCCCAGACGAACCCCGTCCCGAGCTGCGACGGAGTCCGATCGCTCCTCCGTCGTCCAGCCGCCTCCTGGCGCAAGGCTGGTGTCTACGGCTTCCTCTTGGCCTCGTGATCCTCCCAGTGATCTCGATTTCGTCGATGGAGCTTCGGAGAGAGAGATTCGAAGAAGGGAAACTTTTCTGGGTTCGCCGGCGAGTTCGTGATTCCGGCCACGGAGGCGAGCGTGACTAGTACTGGTAGATTCGTCTCGGTCTCGTCGACGTCCCTGTGCCTTCAGCTTGCAGAGATGAGGTCCGGTGAGGGAGACTCGAAGAGGAGAAGTTCTGGTGGCGAGTTTCCATGGTTTCCGGCGACCTCCGAGTTCGACTCAGGTATCAATTATATAATTGAAATTGAGTGTTGTTGAGTTTGGAGGAAGTTGAGTTTTTGGCAGAGGAGGACCGCCGTGAGTGACGCTGTTCACGGCGGCGGTGGATGATGAAGGAATTGGTCTCCGGCTTTTTTAGTATACTGAATTTGTATGAGATAGTCAGTTTTGAATTTGGGATGAGATTGAAGAAGTTGGAGTTTTGGAATTATGGAGTACTGTGTTGGTGTTGGCAGGGGCGGTAATTGGCAGTGGTGATTATCGGACTGCTTTAGGAATGAAGGCTGCGTGCAAACTGTTGATTCCAGTTGTTTTCGTTGATTGAAGTGAAGTGGGATTTTGGGATTTTGGCAGTGTGTTCAATTGTTGTGCAGGATGATGGTTGCTCGATGAGTTGAGAACAGTAGTTGTTTGCTATTGTTTTCAATGTTCATACTTGTAACTGGTTTGATACTTGGCTGTTCATATATCTGTTGTGGAGTTAATTCTAGTCGCATATGAGAATTGCAGAACATGATTTGTGAATTTGATGGTGATTGTTAAGGCTACTGCCTACTGGTGATCACTCTTTTGCTATGGTTGATAAAGTGGAGTTTTGGAGATATTGGATGATCATAACGAGTTATGGACAGTAGGACTTGTAAATTGGGAGAGGTTTGGAAGCTTTAGCTGAATCTGTAATCGAAATTGAAATGTGATCGGGCTATGTCAAGAGATATCTTAAATTGGATAATGGAAGTGTTGGGTGTCCATAGTAGATTTAGAGTCGAGTTGGTAGTTAAGGGGCGATTTGTATACCACGACGGCATTGAGCAAAAGACAAATTAGAATGTGAAGATAAAATGAAATGAGTACATTTGATTTGGAAATCATTGGAAAAGGTGAGAGGAAATGCAGAATAATGATTTGGGTGTCCTTAGCGAGTTCAAGGACTTGATTGTTTCTATTTAAAGTGTTTGTCGACTTTATTAGAAAAATGATTTGGTACGAGGATTGAGTAACTATCGACATTCCAAGAGTAGAAGGATAAAGATTTCAGAATGCGTGTCTCGGTGTTACTAGTTTCGGTTAGCGTCAGAACTACCATTTGGGTTCCAAGTAGGGTCTCTCAGGGAACCTTTCTATAAATTGATAATTAGATTTTAATGAAATCGTTGGTTCGTGTAACATTGGTTGGTATAACTGTTGAATGTCATTGTTATTGTTTTCGATAAAAACATGTGTAGTTAATGACTTGTATGATCGATGTTACTGCTTTCCTATAAGCATGTGTTCAATATTGAAATGTAAGTTTTGATACTCAATTGTTATGCATACATTATGCATTAGTGAGAATTGTGATTATGGAGAGAAGAATGAGATTGATAGAATAGATACATTTTGTGTAGTTGAGTTTCCTCATGGGTTGTCCTTAGGATCTATGATTAGCCCACACGTGCACAAATTCAGGGAATGTATGCCCTTTCGATGGCGGACATCAATAAAACGATATATATCAGGTTACGGATCAGGAGGCCATGAGTATAACAAGATGACTAACAAAATAGGTACATGTGGTGAGATATTACTGATTTGTCAGATCATATATTTGAGACATCTGAGTTATCTCCAGTTGGTAAAATACATAGTATGGGACGTGTAGGCTCACATGTCTTTGATGTATGAACTGATAGCCAGTAGTTGAGGAAGGCATTTAGAATTTATTTGCTGATTAATTGATCAATAACCAAGTGAGAACGACGAGACTTTCTCTACTTTTTTAAAAGGCAACAAATTCCACCTCGGAATAAAGGAAAAGGAAAAGGGATGGGGTGCCCTAAAACCAGCTGTGTTCCATGCATTCAAAGTTGAACTTTGCCGACCCGTATAGTTCTGTGTGAGCTTCTCATCATTAATTGTACGTAGTTAGTTCCTATTTCAAGTCTCTAACTATATATATATATATATATATATATATATATATATATATATATATATATATGTTCTCCAGACTCGATCTCCATTTCCGTTAACTAATTAAGTTTGGGCAAAAATTGTAAAAACATATATACCTAACACAATTTCACCCTATCTCATTAATTAAGATAGAGTTTTAATTATATCTGGTTCAACCTATTCAAGACAGAATGTGTCTCTTAATTACAATCTCTTGTTATAAGGGAACACCTTTTGATTCCGTTCACCAAGAGACCATTGTAGGTTTGTTTGTTTTTGTGACTGCACCCACATTTAGGAATGAGTTGCTTACGTACCCTGGAGAGGATCAAGTAACTTGTAGTTCAAGGGTTCCAATAAGTGAATCACTCGTTGGAGGGCTTTGACTTTAGGATGAGAGTAGTGTTTGAAAATGTGTTTGGATTTGTGTCTGAAGGCATTTGAGCTTTGGAGCAAGATTCTGGTTTCAGGCGATTCGGGGATTTATTTGGATTGGTGGTTGCATCCAGATTTAAATCCAAACTGCCTACATACCCTTGTAAAGGGATCAAACCATTGTAGTTCGAAAGGTTTGGTTATGGATTTGATTCTCTGGTGCTCTTGGAATTTGGCCAGAGTTATTTGGACTCGACGAATTTGACTGGTGGTATCAGAGATTCTGTTTGGAATTACGGTTGCATCTAGTTGGTTGCTAGATTGCCTACGTACCCCTTTGTGGGATCAAACCGACCGTAGTTCATAAGAGGTTTGTGATACGAGCTACGGTCCTCGTCGTGGGGCCATGCAACTTATATACGTGCAATACGCTCCCGCTCGATCGCTGTCAGCGAGTAGTTCTGATCCCCAATAGCCCGGAAGTAGTTAGGGACCGTGTGCCGTCTCGCCCTTCTTTGCCACGGGCCCCCCACTAGGACTACCTTCGCCCTCCATTCCTTGTTTATCGAAGAAGGGAGATCGGTGATGACAGACTCATAGTCTCATGCAGTGAAACCTACACACCCAGAGCTTCCCGCCTTCTTCGAGTATGACAGTCTGTAGAGCGCGCGGAACTCGTTGATTGTCGGCCACCTCATGTTCGACAGGCAGTACAGGCATCCGAGTCCCAGAAGTTGTCGCCATTGATTTGGTGGGACTTGTCCGGGAGCAAGCTGCAGCATGCTCAATATGTACTGTACATATTGAGGTAGCGGTACAGAGAACTCATTCCTGAACATGTTATCGTGCACCGCTACGTAGTTGTCTCTTGGAGCGCACGCTAGTTCCCCCGGGTACAAGCCACGCATTGGGATACCGAAGGGAATGTTCCACTCCTCCCTAAATTGTTCTATCTCCTCGGGCGTGAAGCTGCAGACGGGCTCATCGCACATCCTACCGTCCTCCAAGCGGTGAAGGGCGCGTGTGATCGAGATCGCTTCGAGCACAGGGTGCTCGGGACTCGAGCTGGAGGATCCGAAATTATATTTTGCTCGTGCGGCATCTCTGTTAGTTTCCCGGTACAAGTACTCTTCTATCCTTTCGTCATCATCAGCGGGAGCCTGCCATGCTGAGCCAGAGACGCTGACATCGGAAGCCCTAGACTCCATTTTAACCCTATAAAAACCCTATGGACTATCAGATACCTACATCGCGTGCCGCCGCCGGGAGGTTTTGACACCACCCATCTAAACACGGCGAAAATTCACAACAAACCCAGAAACACCTAAAAAAAACCCCAGAAAAAATCTACCGATCTGCAAACCTTACATGATACACTCAACTGAACGATGAAGATGGGAAACTAACCAGATAGTGAAGGCCGGAGACACGCCGGAGCAGCAAACGGACAACACCTCGCAATCGGAAGATCGGCTGTAGCAGGGAAGCAGTACTCCCTCCTTAGGCAAGAACCCACTTTTCTTCTGAGCTCAGATCTACGTTTCAACGGAAGGAAGACGAAAACAGAGAGAAACAGACACATAATGAAAGAAGAATGAAGCAGAGGGCAGGGATTTTTTTTTCAGAAGGGGGACGGATCATATATACGAAGCGGGGGAAAGAACGCCACGATTCCCCCCAACTACGATGAAATCGAATCCCCCCAACTGCAATTAATACCCTGACACACCACCACCTACCCAGGCTACCAACCCAATGACACTACCCGGTAGCACTTGCCAGCAGTCACCGAGCTCCCGGGGAATTCCTGGACCCATCGGTTAAGCCATCAGGGATGTCGTAGCATACAGAGAATGCATGTCCCAGATATTCCACCGTGAGCGAGATCCCAAACTCGCGCACGTTATCCCCAACCATCGTGGCAACCCGCTGCGATCGACTTTCCGCTGTAACAAATGGGCGGATCACCACGAGCGCAGGATGATGAGCCCCCCTGCTGAACGCGGACTTTCTTTCCACGCAACTAGGCGAACTCAGCTCGCTTGCTGATTTTCATTACATATGCGCGAGGCAAACTCAGGCGCCAGATTTCGCCAAGATTGCAACGAGGCGAGCTCAGGCACGAGAATTCACCAAGATCGCAACAAGGCGAACTCAGGAGCGATATTTCGCCAACATAGCAACAAGGCAAACTCAGCTCGCCTAGTGATTTTCATTACATATGCGCGAGGCGAACTCAGGCGCGAGATTTCGCCAAGATCGCAATGGGGCCATTATGTTCCAACAAAGTGACCAAAATAACAAGTCTCGGATAAGTGTGGGCAACATAACAGAACATTTGCAAGTCCCGGATAATCTCAATCTCCGGATAAACTGTTGCTAGAGATTCCTATTCCAAAGCAAGAACCTAAAGGAAGCATGCGTATGAACTAAGGCATGCATACCGCCCTGGAAACATTTCATCAGGAAGCAAGGTTGAAACAACTAAGTCTTGAGAGCTGTAAGTCCCTTGTATGGCTCCTGAAGAGTGGGAGTTGGGCATGTCAGTATCATTCACTTCACACGGAGAATAGTGGCCTATGGCTCCTGAAGAGTGGGAGTTGGGCATGTCAGTATCATTCACTTCACACGGAGAATAGTGGCCTGATAACCCACACGGGGATAATACCCCTCGCTCGAGCAACAACAACTAACATGGAACGGCTCGCTACCTTCCATCGCAACGACAACCCGTTCAAACGTGTCCTGAGTACGAACTTGGGGGGACTAGGATCGGGTACCCGTTGATAATTCTGCATCACAGACTATTTCTTCAAGTCCCCACTCAAGACGTGTCTTGAACGGAAACTTGGGGGGACTTGTATTCGGTAGTCGATAAATACCTCCCCTGGCCCGTGATGCTACGAAGTCCAGCATGAGGCAGATCGAACATGCCTCATCCTGGATGCTATAGCAGTCTGGGCAGGGAGGGAAAGACTCCACAGAAGGCCAAAATAAACAGAACATAAACAGTATACTTATCCCACATCGAATAACATACAAGACATAAGTCAACGCGGGGCTATAAATACCGCTGAAGTCAACCAAAATGGTAAGGAACATCTCCTAGCATTTAATACTTACCTACCGATACTGACTTCATCATTGGAGAGAGAAAGACTGGAAAGTCCCGGTCGGTCTCCTTTTGCAGACAAGAAGAAGCATATCCAAGGACGGATCACGTGCGGCAGTTTCTACGAGGTCTACAGGATCCAGCAGAAACAATGTTATTGCATCAGAACCTAATAACATAAACAAAAATGTAAATTATTGATGGAATAAATTGGCTAGCTAATAATTCCTGATATTAGCTAATAGTTCCTCACTGAGTTTTCTGATGAATTTGCATTGATGCAAAAATTCTTTGTCTCAGGCCATACATTTCATTCTCTCTTCACTTGAGTAGGCTACGGTATTTGTAATTTCAATGCTAGTTGAAACGAACAAAAGCATCTATGCAAGCATACTTCACTTGACGGGCATCGAGTCGTTTGTGACCCCAATTACTCGTAATAATTTTCTTATCCTTTTCCATCTCCTTGTTTAGAAACTTCAACAGCATCGTCTTCAATCCCATAGACTTGTAGTCATTGTCTTTGGATTTCTTTGCAGCCATATCAACTTTGAATTTCTTTGCAGCCACATATCAGCGAGATCTAGATCCATTGCACATTTAACATGCAATCCTTGACGAGCCAAACGAGTCACGTCCTCTCGAACTTCCTTAGCAACAAAGGTCAAGTTTTGATCACTGAGGAATTCAATGAGCGATTCAAGAGTGCTTTTTGAGTGGGACAATTGATAAATAAGGCAATGACAACCCACACAAAGTTGAAGAAACTGCAACTTCGTAATCTTGCGTTCCATAATCCCATTGCCATTCAGTATCAAGACCCACTAGAAACTTGCTCCTTTTTGGTAAATCGGACTTTGAAATCTTGGCCCATAGATAAGAAAAATTTGGTGCTTTATTAGCAATATCTCAATTGAATTTCATAATAAAATTCTATTAGATATTAACCTATGAAGAAGAAATTAAAAAGGAAGGAAATAATGACGATTTCTCATGATTGCCGATATATAAAAGGGAAGGAAATAATGGCGAATCATCTTCATGCCGATATATAATCGAGGAATGAAATATCGATGATTTCTCATTATTGCCGATATAAATCGAGGAAGGAAATATATGAGATGTAATTGCGTTTGAAGACATTAACGATGATGTTGCATAACAAAGAGCAAATCGATTCTAACGGTGCTTCAAGAAGAAAGTAAATATGGCGCGATTAAGGAAATGCAAAATATGGAACATATCTTTTTTCGGTCATTAAGACTGAAATTTAAATATTAGATTGTATTATATTTCCTTAATTGGATGTTCGTACTTGTATATATTCAACCCCCAACCTCATTGTAAAGGGTCCTCAAACAACACTTCAATACAAACACCAAATTCTCTACACTCAATACAACATTCATATTAATCTAGTCTAGTTTTCTTCTTCTTTTCATCACTTTCTTTACCTTCTGCACTTTATCGTTTTTTTTTACATTCTGCAATTTACTTTCATGTAATTTACTCTACTGCGTCTTTAAATTTCATGCATTTTAATTTCTTGCAATTACTTTCCGCTATTTAACTTTCATGCAATTTAGATTTTGTTCTTTTACGTTTCACACTTTATTTTTCGCAAACTCATACAAAATCACAAAAAAGGAGCAGCATCGGTGAAAACGCCGAAAGTCCTTGTAACATAAACAAGAGAACGCAACGGTCGAGATGATTCCTTCATCGGCCTACAATCACTTAGAAGAAGTCAGATCAAGTGCAAAATATCAAAAAAAAACCTCACTTGGCCGTTCGGCCGCGAGTTGGCATGCCTGCACAAATCAGAAGAAATATTGTCCCTTCAAGTCCCTTGGTCTCTCTTTTCGGCCGAGACAGTTTTTGAGGCAAACAACGCGATACATATTAATTTCCAATCAACCGATCCACAACACTCTTGTCTAAAGTTACCACAACTCGAATGCGGTTTCGTAGAAATTGATGGTGTAGAACCTGCACTTGTCTTTAAATGCCATTGAGAACTAATTCTATGTACGAATGTTTGAGGTGAAAAGTAGGGTTAGTCTTTCTCATCTTATATAGAAGGGCCAAAGCTACAAAACCCAAATCTAGAAAGATTTTCTATATCAAAATCTGCCCAACTTGTGCATCGTGTAGGATATCCTAGTCCTATAAGGTAAGATCAATACAAAGCAAAGGGTAAGATTGCGGAAAGGGATAACCAAAGGGTACGGCGCATTGTCTATTGACCATATTTTTCTTCATTGCTCTTTTACTGTTGCAATATGGGGGCATTTTACTTCTATCTTTGAGTTGGATGGTATGCCTCCTTCAATTTTAGAGGGTCTCCAGATGGGTTTTGCTGCAGGAAGAAGTGCTCAGCTGAAGGATTTATGGTTGATATGTTTCACTTCAATATTGTGGTTTGTATGGCATGCAAGAAATAAAATGAGACATGAGGGCAAAGTATTTTCAGTTGCGAATATATGCAGACTTATCAGTGGTTATATTCAAGCAGCTAGTCGTTTGTCAATAGGTACTATGCATAACTCCATTCAAGATCTTTGGATTTTGAAATCTTTTGGGGTTGAATGCAGGTCGCGTTGTGCCCCGAGAGTGATAGAGGTTAATTGGCATCCCTCATTGATGGGTTGGGTTAAGATTATTTCTGATGGAGCTTGGAAGCATGATGAGGGGTTGGAGGGTATGAAGCTGTATTTAGAGATTATATGGGGAATTTTCTTGGAGCTTTTGCTTCAAGTTTAGATATCCCTAGTTCTGTTGCGGCATATGTGATGGTTGTGATTAAGGCAATTGAGTTGACATGAGTTCGTGACTGGAAACATATATGGCTGGAAATTGATTTTTCTCTGATTCTAGATTTTATCAAGTCTTCTTTGTTGGTTCCATGGCAACTTCGTACTAGCTTACTCAATTGCTTGAATCAGATTTCTTAAATGACTTTCCGTGTATCTCATACGAATTATGATACGTCTTCTCTTAATATGGTATGGTGGGATGCTCCTTCATTTTTTATTTTATCGTATTGTACTATTAGGTATTCCTCAGTTTCAGTTACTTTTTGACTTTGTAGGGAGGTTTGGTTTGGTCCCCTCCTAAATTATTATTCTTTTTCTTCTTGCCTAAACCCCTTATTTGCTTAAAAAAAAAAAATAATCACCCCGCGAAATATAACCGCCATTAAACGACGTCGTTACCACTTCCAAAACCAATGGAATTCTTCTTTTGATATAAAAACCTGAAAACACGAAAGCGACCGGTTTTGTGTGATACGCTATGACCTCCCTCACTCTCAGTTTTTATTGTCGTTTTGTGGAGGTTTTTGTAGGGTTTATCTATCTCTACCCAACACAACCCAACAACACCGAAACCCACAAAAACCCAAGTGAGGAAACAAATGGGTTCTCTGAGAAATGAACCGGACAGAGATGACAAGGAGGAGGAAGAAGAAGTAGAACCCATTTTGGCAGCGCAAACCCAGAGATTCTGTATGTTCCCCATTAGGTATCAGCAACTTTGGGAGATGTACAAGAAGGCTGAGGCTAGTTTCTGGACTGGTACTTGTTTGTTTTACAGTTTATAGAAAAAATATTCAAACTTTCATGTCAATTTTGGTGCTTTTCTTGTTTTTGTATGTGGGTTTTGATGTGGGTATGTGATTGTCTGTTTGGATTTGATTGGTAGTTGTTTGATGTTGGGGTTTGGTTTGCTTGGAATTGAGAGGGTGTTTGAACAATGGTGGTGTTTCTCATTGATTCAGAGGAAATTAAGTGGGATAATTGATGCCTGTGGTGATTTACTTATTTAATCTTTGTCTCCTGTATGGTTTTATTTTGTTTGGTTTCAAAATTCAGTTGGTTTTGCGGTTATTTGATTTATAAATTGGAAGATATGGTCACTCTTTGGTCATGAAAGCAGTTTTTTCCTCTCTCATTGAGCCCCATGACCTTACTGTAGATCATAGCATCTGGTTTGGTCTCTCAGTAGACGGATAGATCTTATGATTTGGTAAATGAATTTCTAAATCTTTATCCTTTGTCATAATATCAGTCTTCGTGGTATGTTTACAGAAGAATGTAAGGGAAAGGAGAATGAACCCAACCAAATGGAATATGATGATTTGAGAACCAACCCATTTGGGGTTGCCAATTTGAATGCTATATGATGTTTTTGCCGTCAATGAATGATGCACATCTGTTTCTTCACTAAACTAAACCGTCATGATTTTAGGTGTACAGAGAAACAATAATGGTGCTCATATTTGAAAAACTGGTTTGTGTCTGTGGTAAAATAGAACTAGCTTTAGTGGCTTGCTCAGTAAACCCTGAATGTGTGCTCTTTCCCTTAGGATATGCACTGGCCTTCTGGGTGTGTGGATGAGTTATTGGTTGGAATGTTTACATAAGCCTAGGGGGCCTTTATTCCAGTCAAGTCTTTTATTCCTGATTTTGGAGGAACCTGCAAATCACTGTTCATTGTGTGCTGATCAACAATTATTTTAATGACATGTTAATTGGCTTACAGCTGAGGAGGTTGATCTCTCCCAGGATGTACAGCAGTGGGATGCTTTGACTCACTCTGAGAGACACTTCATAAGCCATGTCCTGGCATTTTTTGCCGCATCAGATGGGATTGTTTTGGAGAATTTGGCTGCAAGATTTCTAAATGATGTTCAAATTCCAGAGGTGCTTTGTTTGCTACGCTGTTTTTTTGGTTGTGTGATCGTCTTTCTCTCTCTCCATATTTCGTCAAATATATATGTAACTGTTCATACTTAATTAGACTTTTTTTCTGGCTTTTTTCCTAGTTGACCAACTAACATCAAGGCTTCTCGTTCTTTACAGGCTCGGGCATTCTATGGATTTCAACTTGCAATGGAGAATATTCATTCTGGTAAAGCTTTAAATCTGTGGTATCCTACATTTATAATACTTGGGATCACCTGGCCAAGTGTTTACCTTACGTCTTGTTGAAAATTATCTACCATCAGAGATGTACAGCTTGCTTTTAGAGACATACATCAAGGATCCTAAAGAGAAGCACAGATTGTTCAACGCAATTGAAAACATTCCTTGTGTCTCTAGGAAGGCCCAGTGGGCTTTAAATTGGATAAACAGGTACATATGTTATGTAGTCTTTTGTAATCCTAGTGTAAGCAAAAAAGCATGTGTTTTGGGTTTTTATTGCTTCACATTTGTTAATTGAATCATGTGTGCGTGATATGAACAATCTGGAAACTTTAATTGGTAAAAGCCATGTTTTTGACATGTTAGCATAAATCCTTTCATACTTCTAAAACTTGATGCTTAAATTATTAGTGGACGGTTTGTTTTCCTTAAATTGTAGGACAGCTTTTGTATTAAACTCTGGAATATGACATGTTAATAGCATGAACATCCTCTTTTGGGATTTATGGTGGGAATTTATGTGGGACAGACAAAATGTAGTTGCTTGATGAAACTTTTTTGTTAAAGCAGAAATTAGTGCACATACTGTACCAGAAAATATATGGGTATAACCATCTGTTGTTTAGTATTAAACAGAGTAGGAGCTCCTTCTACATTCTATATTGTAATAAGATGTCGTTATCATATTAAAACTTTCACTTAGTATGCGAAGCTGCATTCTGTAAATCTAAAAGTTGTTTTAGCCCTCTCATTGTTGTCACCAAGCTTCTATTTTGTTCATACTTCTCTGTTTGGTTAGGAGAAATGTAACTGTTGCTTCTAAAAAATTAATTATTCTGCATTATGTGCAGTTCAAATTTGTTTGCGGAGAGACTTGTTGCTTTCGCATGTGTTGAAGGAATTTTTTTCTCAGGAAGGTAGTTTCTCTTCTTTGATACGCTTTCTTTTGTTTTCAGAAAGCGTTGTTATTGATGTGCTTGTGTTTATATGTTCAGCCTCTCTGTTATGAGTGTTTATGACCGTTTATTTTATTTTCTTCGTCTTCTCATGTTGTTTAAGACTTTAAGTTCATTTGTGGTTCTCACTTCTCAGCTTCTGTGCCATATTCTGGCTTAAAAAGAGGGCACTAATGCCAGGTCTGACATTCTCCAATGAGCTTATTTCTAGAGATGAGGGCCTCCACTGTGATTTTGCTTGCCTTCTGTACAGGTAATTTTCTTTTTCTATGGTTCTTGAATTGTGTTCCCCATGTGAGGCTTTGTCAACATAATTTATAAGGTGCAGTATAAAATATTTGGATAGGAACAACTTTGAAATCATTTAATTTAAAATAGTTAAATCTGTCTGTTCTTGTTGCTTACAGTTTGTTACAGAAGCAACTTAATTCGGAAAAAGTTCATGGAATTATACATGAAGCTGTCAAAATTGAAACCGAGTTTGTGTGTGACGCCCTTCCATGTGCATTGATTGGCATGAACTCAGCTCTCATGAGCCAGTACATAAAATTTGTTGCTGATCGACTACTGGTCTCTCTCTCTCTCTCTCTCTCTCTCTCTCTTTCTCTAAGGGAAATAGGAGTTGTGGTGTATTCTTTATTGTATCTAGGGTAAAATATTATATGGTCCTTGTGGTTTGAAGTCGACATATGTTTAGTCCTTATAGTTTTATTTTAATTTGAGCAGTTCTTAAAGTCACGATTTTTCATCTAAATAGTCCTTATGGTTTTATTTTAATTTGAATAGTCTTTACAGTCATGATTTTTTATCCAAATAGTCCGTATGGCCTTTAACTGAGAAAATTGTCGGAATGACTATTTGGATGAAAAATCATGACTTTAAGGACTATTCAGATTAAAATAAAACCACAAGGACTAAACAGATGTCGATTTTAAACCACAAGGAGTAAACAAATTTCAATTCTTGTATCTATTTGATCTGTTGTTAGATATCAACTAATCTAATAGCTCTCCCATCCAGGTTGCGTTAGGTTATGAGAAGAAGTACAGTGTGGAAAATCCTTTTGATTGGATGGAGTTCATTTCTTTACAGTAAGTATTGTGCGGCTCTGATTACTGTTTCATTTTTTACTATAGGAACTTATTCATTGATTATTTGCGAGTGAGCATGAGTATTACTGGATTTGTGAGGGTTTATCTATGTATGTGCTGTTATTGACTGGATATGGGGTTACTAGTGTATTAAAAAGTCAGTGTTCCGACTTCACACAGTCAGAACCACAAACAGTTTTAAAACTTTGATCTTAAACATGCTTGTCTGGTTATGCAGAGGGAAGACAAACTTCTTCGAGAAAAGGGTGGGCGACTATCAGAAAGCATCTGTTATGTCGAGCCTCCAAGATGGAGGAAAGAATTTCGTCTTCAACATGGATGAGGACTTCTAGTCATCCAGTTTTTGCTGCAGTGTCCCTTAGAGATGTAGCGATCGCTCGTGTTAGAATCGGAATTTGTGCTAGTCTTTTCAGTAAGTCGGTAACAGACTAAATGTGTATATTCTGTTGGGCCATCAGCTTGGTAAATGTAGAAGAGCCTAAAATCTACTCCTACTCATTTCATTATTACCTTTAGTGACTGTCATCATCAACAAATTGGTATATATAATTTATGCTTCACGGTGATAAGGTGGACCTCCGGAAAATATCTATATAACATAATTGTGTTTGAAAATGGTGGTTTTGTGTGCTGTGATTATTAGCATTATGAGTATGGATTCAGTTTCTAAACCATGCCGATATAGCATGTCTGCTCATGCCTGCCGCCTTGCCAGAGTGCAACATTTATTTTTTTTTTTTTTTTTTGGTGAGACAGAGTGCAACATTTATACTTGTGAGTGTTGTGGATATTTCTTCCTGTAAGGAACATATTGTTGCCTGTTAAAAAGCATATTCCCTCTTTTATTACTCTGTATTGTCTGAAAATGGGTGTGCTCCGGTAGCTCAATGAATGAGCACACCAGACAGTGAGTGATCTAATACTTTACATATCTGGAGTTTCACTTGTTGGGATGAGTAAGTTCATATTATACTGGACCAGATGGGAGCTTCCTACTTTTCACCACTAGGACTAGGTTGTACCTTTCCTCGTTCGAAATTTTGGAATGATCAACTAGCGTCTGTCAGACTGCACTACCTTTACAATAGAATAAAGGCAATCACTTTGAAGAACATTGGACACCTAAAACAACCGGATTGCTTTCTTGGGCAGGGCAGCCCTTATAATATAAAGTTTTTACAGTCCCTGTGTTAAGGGCGCTAGATCAGGTACCAAAAGCTATTGGGGATTTGGGATGTCCTGGACTCCACCCTTGCCTCACCAGATAGAAAGAAAAAAAAAGAGAAAAGAAATCATCTGTGCTTTCTGATGTTTACAGTTTGGTGCTATGCTGATGTCCATATTTCTAAGAATTATTTAGGTACCCCATTAGCATTCATGCACCAAATTTGAATAGAAGATAGCATTTTCTTCATGTCTAAAAATGGCTTCTTTTGCAGCTCATTTGCTCTCCATTATGTTTGCTTGGCTTGAAAGCCTTGATTTGTTTTGGGTAGTTGAGCAACCTCTTTGAGAGTCACACCTAGAACATATTTGAGGTCATGAGGAAAACTATTATAGCTTTCTCTGTTGGATTCCAAAATAAAGGTGATTAGGATTAGGAATCAGTATCATGATGTTTTATTACAACTTAAAATATCCATATGGACTTGTTAATTATTATTTTCCCTAAATTCCTATCCCACTCTACCAACTTCAAATCCGATCATAACAACTTTGGACCTCCCATGATGCAGTTCACAGATGACTAGACCATTTTACCAAACTTACTTTTCTCAGAGGTCATATCTCTATCCTAATGCAGCGGCACTAATTGGCTCTTAAACTCTTGGTACTCATAGCTCATCACCTTTATATGACTAATATCAATACATATTGATGAAATATCATAATTATTCTCATACTGTTGAGTCTGTTGCCATCTTTATACATCCAATAATGGATTCTCTTCCATTCTAAATTTCTTTTATCATAACCTTGCACTCAAATGAAGGCAAATTTGTCTTCATACTGGTAACTCTCCAAGGGAAAGTATTTCAATATTCTTCCAGATGTTACTGGAGATGAGTATTGAGTCACAGTGATTGAGCCTTCACACAAATTGTGTAGTCTTTTTATTTTTTATATTTTATATTTTTTATATATCGCTTGCATAGTTGTTGATGACAGTTGATCCGATTATCGAAAGATAACAACACCGTCCATTTATCCATTAAGACAAATAAGTTAGCCGTAATACATAATCAATATTACCTGCGGGGGTTGAACCATTTCAGTTGAGACTATCTAATTAAGGACTAGGATGGTCCTAATTACCTCATCTAATCAGTGGCTGAAAGGCCCTAAATGATAGAGGCACTAGTGCTCTTACCTACCCATATATGCATCCTCTCTACTGTCTACCATAACAAAGAGTGACAACAAAGCCAGAGCTTCCCAATCTTTTCATCAGTGGCAAAGTGGGGAAGGGAAGGACCTAACACCAACTTACCCTCCCCATACCTGCAGTCTACAGACTAAGCACAATCACAATGTGACAATGCTAATTATGTGCTATGGTCACTTTTGGTGGACCAACTCTATATTCTCTAGTGGAGGATATCATCACTCACTTCTGGTCTTTTCTCCCACCTACCCTAACCACTAAGGTTGTTCTGCTACTCTATCCATGAGAATGAGTTACCATATATCTATGTTGCAAGGGCACTCCGACACGCAGACACGGCGTTCAACACGGTAAAATACGTGTCCGACATGTCATGTGACGTGTCGGAAAATATGAACTTTTTCGACATGTTTCAGACATGTTGACTGACACGCCATATCATCTTCGACACGTCATATCATCATTTATTAATTTTTTTTAATTGAGAAAAAAAAGAGAAAGAGAACCAAAATCTAAATAAAGCTAATGTCCACTTTTGAAAGTAAGGTACTACCCAGTTTTGTTAGCAACCTACTGTAAATTTGATTTTCTTTAATGTTATGTTTTAAGTTAGGGGTTTGTTACTTCTAATATTGTTAATTATGTATTTCTATCAGATGAATTTGACTCTCTTTAATATTATTTTTTATGGTTATACAATAAATTGAATTTAAAATTTTATTTTGGTAATGTAATGAATTTATTTTATATTTTAGTATATTTTTATTTATTAAAAGTAATAAATATATAATTTTATTTACCGTGTCTAAATCGTGTTAGATATTTTATTTTTAAATTTTATCGTGTCTGCGTGTCGCGCTGTGTGATGTCCGTGTCCGTGCAACGTAGATCATATATAAAAGGATCTCCAGGTGTAAGACATTGCGGATTGTTGATCATTAGTGGACCAGATTGGGCCCTTGGACACTGAGAGATTACATTGTTACCCTTGCCTATTCCAACTGAAAAGCTGAGTAGTGTAGTTCTACAGTTGCGGATTCATCCATTGAACTCTGTTTATACCTTCATTGGTTTTGGTGGGACATGAGTTTGTTTTCAACATCAACAAAGTACCAGCTAATCTCAAATAGAATGTTTGCAAATGACAAATTTAGCCACATTTTAGATAATGAATTAACCCAGGGCCAGAGAGATAAATGGAGATGCTAATGAGAATCTGAGTAGAATAGTAATTGTTCCCACATGCACACATGCACATGCCTATGTGCATGAAACTATGAAGAAAAACACACAATCCCAATTCTACCCCCCAAACCCAGTTTGACACTTTGACCTTCCCATTTCTGACCATTATATGTTGCCAAATTTTCACAACTTAAAAAAAAAACAACCAAACAAAGCCCCCCCTAGTCAAACAAAACAAGGTATTTGAGAATTTCTGATGTATTAGAATTTCTCTATCAATAGAGTATATATATACAAGACACCAAGTTCTATTAGGAAACTAATTACAACAAGATATTTCTAATAATACATAATATTCATAATCCTAACTACAATAGATGACTCACGTCAACACTCTCCTCAAGTTGGAGCATATAGATCATAGATGCCCAACTTGTCAAGTGAGTCATAAAACGCCTTACTAGAGACTGATTTCGTAAGAATGTCTGCCAGCTGCTCCTCGGTAGGTACAAATGGGAACACAATAATCTGTCGATCCAACTTCTCCTTAATGAAATGTCGATCGACCTCCACATGTTTTGTTCTGTCATGCTGAATTGGATTATGAGCAATTTCAACCGCAGCTTTATTATCACAATATAGAGGCATCGCCTTCTTTTTTCTGAATCCCAAATCTCTCAACAAATGTCTCAACCACAACATCTCACATACTCCAAGAGCCATTCCACGATACTCTGCTTCAGCACTGGAGCGAGCTACCACCTTTTGTTTCTTACTTTTCCAAGTAACCAAATTACCACCAACGAAAGTGAAGTAGCCGGAAGTGGACCTGTGATCTGTAATATTACCTGCCCAGTCTGAGTCTGTGTACCCAGAAACATCCAAGTGCTTGTGTTTTGAAAATATTAACCCCTTCCCTGGAGCAGACTTCAAATACATCAAGATACGAAATACAGCTTCCATATGAGCTTCACTAGGATTATGCATAAACTGACTCACAACACTAACTGCATAGGCTAAATCTGGTCTAGTGTGAGACAAATAAATCAATCGGCCAACTAACCTCTGATATCGTGCCTTATTTGTAGGCACTTGATCCAAATACTCTGCTAACTAATGATTTTGTTCAATAGGGGTATCAGCCTTTTTACAGTCAAGCATGCCCGTTTCTGCTAACAAATCTAGGACATATTTTCTCTGACTTAGCATAATACAATCCTTCCCACGAGCAACTTCAATTCCCAAGAAATACTTCAAACTGCCCAAATCTTTCATCTCAAATTCAGAAGACAACAAATCTTGTAATCTCTAAATTTCCTCATTGTCATCACCTGTCACAACCATATCATCTACATAAATAATTAAAGATGTCACCTTACCACACCGGTGTTTAAGAAACAAAGTGTGATCTGAGTTACTCTGTCGGTATCCAATCCTCTTCATGAACTTAGAAAAACGTCCAAACCATGCTCTGGGTGATTGCTTTAGACCGTAAAGGGACTTCTTCAACTTGCATACTACCTGCTCTCCAGTAGAAGTACCATATCCAGGAGGTAAATCCATATAGACTTCTTCATGCAAATCACCATGCAAGAAAGCATTCTTAACATCAAATTGCTGCAAAGGCCAATCAAGATTAACGGCTAACGAAAGAAGTACTCGTATTGTATTAATTTTTGCCACTGGTGCAAATGTCTCGTCATAATCCACCCCATACTTCTGAGTGTAGCCTTTAGCGACTAACCTTGCCTTGTACCTATTCACTGAACCATCAGGATTATGTTTCACACTATACACCCACCGACAACCAACTGTCTTCTTACCCGGTGGTAATGGTACCAACTCCCACGTACAATTCTTCTCAAGAGCTTCCATCTCAACTTTCATTGCTTGCATCCACTTAACATCACGCATAGCATCCTGCACTTTACTAGGGAGAGATACAGTAGATAATTGATTCACAAACGCAGCATATGGTTTAGACAATCTATGGGTTGACACATAATTAGCAACAGGATACCGAGCTTTTGCACTAAGGGTAGGTTCATAGTGTTTTGGAGGTTGACCACGAGTGACACGGTTAGGTAATTGTTTAACAGACACGGAAGAATGAGTAGAACGTACCTCGGGTGATGCATGAGCCGGAGAGAGCTGTAAAGGTGAGGGAGGGGCAGGAGCACTGTTCACATTCGAATTTTGCTCCCTGACTGACGAAGCATGGCCTTGATCAGAAATATTCTTCCTCACTAACGTATCATGGCCTTGACTAGAATCTGACCCTGATTGATTTGTTGATGCATAACTGACAGGGTCACTGCCTAAAACTGGATGACAACCGGTCACGTTGCTTTCTAGAAGGTCGCCTACGACCGGCGGAGTCAGGGCCCCGGAAACCGACGAGACAAGAAGATGAGATCGATTGTCTCCGATTAATGGACAGGTGGAGCTAGTCTGATCTGGGAACCCTAACTCTCTGCTTTCTGCTCCGGTCAGTTGATCGGAAATATGCTGAAATCCGGTTGGAGAACCACTATTGGCTGGGCCCTCGGACGGAGAACGGGCCGGTGAGGCTAGACACTCGGACGGAGACAGCGCCGGCGAGCCTGGGCTCTTGGACGGAGAACGGGCCGGCGAGCCTGGGCGATCGGACGGAGACAGCGTCGGTGAGCCTGGGAGCTTCGGCGGAACACCGGTATCGGGTCTAAACTCAACAGATGACGACAGTCGCTCATGTTCACTGCCTCTTTTATGTTTCTGCAAAACTGACTCATTCCCTTTATTGTCCTTTGGTGACTCCTCAAAACCTTGACTCCTGGTTGACTCGCTAAATAAATCTTCATAAAAATATGACTTCTCCTCCTGGAGAGGAGTTACAGGAGGCAAAACATAACATGTATCTTCACTAAATGTAACATCCATGGTGAAATATATTCTTTGGGATGGAGGATGATAACACTTATAACCTTTCTGATGGGAACCATACCCTACAAACACACACTTAAGGGCTCTAGCATCCAATTTTGACCTTTGATTCTTATACAAATGGACATAAGCAACACAACCAAAAACACGAGCAGAAAGAGTGTTTGATGATGGGATAGGAATGTATTGAGACAAGACATCAAAGGGAACACGACCTTGAAGAGGAGCTGACAGGAGACGATTGATTAGGTGAGACGCACACAACATGGCTTCTCCCCAAAGGTACTTAGGCATGTTAGCACTTAAGAGGAGAGACCGTGCCATGTCCAAGAGATGACGATTTTTCCGTTCAGATACCCCATTTTGTTCGGGTGTTTGTGGAAACGAAGTTTGATGTATGATGCCATGGTTTTGGAAATACTCACGGAAAGAACGATTGACAAACTCACCTCTATTATCTGAACGAAAGATTTTAACACGTGCATCATACTGAGTACGAATAAGATTATGGAAGGCTGTGAAGGCAGAAAAAACAGAATCTTTGGTCTTAAGTAACACCACCCAAGATAAACGAGTAAAATCATCAATGAATAACACAAAGTAACGCATTCCAGAAAGAGTGGAATTTTTAGAAGGACCCCATAAATCTGAATGAATTAATTCGAAAGGCATAGTACTCGAATGAAAAGCCAAAGGATAACTAGACCTATGACTTTTAGCCAAAGCACAAGTTTCGCAGTGCAAGGTAGACTCACTAATTCCCAGAAACAATGAGGGCATGGACTTCTTCATAACTCCAAAAGATGGGTGGCCCAACCGTCTGTGCCACAACCATAGCTCACTTAATCGATCAGAATTCAATGTCAAGGCCAAAGGTTGCTTCGGTTCTTTTGCTGGCTCGACGTACATGCAATCCAGGTGAAACAGTCTCCCCCTCAGGTCTCCCTTGCCAATGATCACCCTGGAACATAAATTCTGGAACACCACATACATAGGGTAAAAGGTTACAGAACACTTATTTTGTGAACTCAATTGAGATACAGACAAAAGATGATGGGATAATGAAGGTACATAAAGCACATCATGCAATGTAATGGATGGTGTAACCTGAACAGACCCAATACCTAAAACTGGAAAAGATGCACCATTTGCATTTGAAACATGAGATATAGAAGGGGATGACATAGACATAAAAAAGGATTTATCATAGGTCATATGGTCTGAAGCGCCTGAATCAATATTCCAAGTATCCCCACCAGTAAAGTTAGCAACATGTAAAGCAACACCAATTTTACCTCGAGTTTCCTTAGTCAAGGGAATATTACCAGTTGAGAGACCTGCCTCCACTACCAGAACAGGCACTTTAGCCGACGAAAAATTTTCGTCGGCCTGTTAAAAAAATTCGTCGGCTAAGACCTTAGCCGACGAGCCTTCGTCGGTTATAGTGTCGTCGGGAAAAGGTCGTCTGTGATGACTTTAGCCGACGAAATTTTTTTTTTCGTCGGCTATAGTCTCACTTTAGCCGACGAAAAAAATGTCGTCGGCTATAGTCTGGGACTATAGCCGACGAAATATTCGTCGGCTAAAGTTCGTAATAAATAATAAATAATAACTATAGCCGACGAAATATTTTGTATTTCGTCGGCTAAACATTGTAAAAAAATTTAAAAAATAACTATAGCCGACGAAATATTAGGTTATTCGTCGGCTAAACCTTATAAAAAAATTAAAAAAATTAACTATAGCCGACGAAATATTAGGTTATTCGTCGGCTAAACCTTATAAAAAAAATTAAAAAAAATAACTATAGCCGACGAAATATTAGGTTATTCGTCGGCTAAACCTTATAAAAAAAATTAAAAAAAATAACTATAGCTGACGAAATATTAGGTTATTCGTCGGCTAAACCTTATAAAAAAATTTAAAAATAACTATAGCCGACGAAATATTAGGTTATTTCGTCGGCTAAACCTTATTAAAAAAATTAATGGATGGTGTAACCTTATTCCGTCAGATCTGACCACCATGATAAAATACATGTATGGGAAAAAATTTAACTTGATCCGAAAAGAATAAGGGCTCGATCCGGACGGTCAATCTCGTAAGTCAAACCCCTAAACGCACGGAAAAGGTCGTTCGACCGTCTAAATTACGTATTTTGGCCGGACCTCCAACTGAAAATAGTTTTAAACCGATGACACGCAACAAGTCGTATAAAAGTTTTACGCAAAATAACCACCGAATATAGGGCTACTCATAGGGGGAAAAAATGAAAAATTGCATTGACCGCAACTATCGGCACCGAATATTTACCGGAATAGTGTGATTTTTCAACCGTGGATGTATTTCAACATTCTCGTCATATCTTATTTCATGACTTTTTAGAGTTTGAAGGTTTTACGTATAGTTTGTTTTTGAAACGGAACATTTACATAACACTTAGTAAACAAGTTATACAACATTAGTATGCATGTTGTGATTGTGATGATCAAACTTGAGAAACAAAATTCCGACCGTCAGATCTGACCATCATGATAAAATACATGTATGGGAAAAAATTCAACTTGATCCGAAAAGAATAAGGGCTCGATCCGGACGGTCAATCTCGTAAGTCAAACCCCTAAACGCACGGAAAAGGTCGTTCGACCGTCTAAATTACGTATTTTGGCCGGACCTCCAACTGAAAATAGTTTTAAACCGATGACACGCAACAAGTCGTATAAAAATTTTACACAAAATAACCACCGAATATAGGGCTATAGTAGGTAATAGAGAAATTTTAGGGTTTAGCCGACGAATACCCTAACGTATTCGTCGGCTATAGTATGTAATTAAAAAAATTAAAAAATAACTATAGCCGACGAAATATTAGGTTATTCGTCGGCAAAAACCATCTTAGCCGACGACTTTTCATATATTTTCGTCGGCTAAAGTCCTTTGAAAATTTTCCTCCAACTTTGGTTTACCGCCTAAAAAATTTTGAAATTTTTTGACCTTAGCTGACGACTTTTCATATATTTTCGTCGGCTAAAGTCTATAAATTCACGAAAACACTCATATCTCCCCCTATATTATGTAGTTTGGTCAAATCTTCCACACGAAAAACTCTCACGTAGATGAGACGCAACCACCTATATAAAAATTTTGAAACATTTACCTTTCGACGATAGGGCTCCCCTTAAGAAATAATAACGGTAAATAGGGTTGACCGCTATTATCGGCTCCGAGACTTTACCCGATTTACGTGATTTTTGAACCATAGCCGTATTTCACCATTCTGAACACATCTTATTTCACAAGATTTTTAATAATTTTGCTTCTTATGTAGAGTTGGTTCACAAAGTTGTATAACCTACTAAACAAGTTATACAACATTAGTAGACACGTTGTGATTCCGATGACTAAAATTCACAAACCAAAATTCGACCGTCAGATATGATCATTATGACGAAATATGTCTATGGTAAAAAATTCAACTGGATCCGACAACGTTAGGGGCTCGATCGAAACGGTCAACTATAATCGAAAATAAGAAAACTACATTTTGAAGCCCTAAACGGACTCGGATGGCCAAAAAAGCCTATACGTCATGGCATAGCAATTAGTTTGACTCGTAGGGCCGTTACGCTTCCGGAAAGGTATCACAATAGTCAATCGGACACCAAAAACCAAATCTGCAGCATAGTGAATAATAAGGGTAAGTCAACTATCGGCACCGAGACTTTACCGGAATACCGTCATTTTTCAACCGTAGACGTATTTCACCATTCTGGTCATATCTTATTTCACGACTTTTTTGCATTTGAAGGTTCTACGTATAGTTTTTTTTTTCCAGATGAGTTGTTGTCCAAATCTGTAAATATAAGACACTTTAGCCGACGAAATTATATTTTTCGTCGGCTAAACTTTCAAAAATTTCGTCGGCTAAACTCTTAAAAATTTCGTCGGCTAAACTTTTGAAATTTTCATCGGCTAAACTTTTGAAAATTTCGTCGGCTAAAGTTCACAGACTATAGCCGACGAAATTATATTTTTCGTCGGCTAAACTTTTAAAAATTTCGTCGGCTAAACTCTTAAAAATTTCGTCGGCTAAACTTTTGAAAATTTCGTTGGCTAAACTTTTGAAAATTTCGTCGGCTAAAGTTCACAGACTATAGCCGACGAAAAAAATTATTCAGCAGACGAAATATTAATTTCGTCGGCTAAAGTCCAATTTAGCCGACGAAAATTTTTAATTAGCCGACGAAGGAAAATTTCGTCGGCTAAAGTGGGCCGACGAAAACAAAATTCGTCGGCCTGGTTTTTTTTTTTCGTCGGCTAAAGCCTTTCTTCTGGTAGTGCTCTTTAGTGCCGTAGAAGGACATACTTGGAGATTCTTCACTCTCCCCTTCTATAACTTTCAAGTCCACCATTTTTTTCCCTTTAGAAACTCTAATCGCAACCAAAGACAAACTTCCAGAATGAGCAAGGTGATGTCCTTGGACCACTGTGATAGTCTAAAGCACTTCAACCAATTAAACAACGTTTTCTTGATGTACCCAAATTTTGACAAGGCTATCTTCACAAACTCAGCAACTAAACGAGCCAATGACGCCAACTTTCAAGGGTTTTGAGGAAAACAAAAACTGAATTTAAAGATCCTTCAATTAAGATGACAACAAACCCCAAGAGAACCCTTCGATGCAATAACCTCAAAAGACTAGTCTAACAAAGGCACCAAATAAACAAGAGAACCAACCAAATTGATTTATCTCACAGCGGAAATCGTAACACAGCCGAGTCAAACAAAACAAGGTATTTGGGAATTTCTGATGTATTAGACTGTCTCCATCAATGGAGTATATATATATACAAGACACCAAGTTCTATTAGGAAACTAATTACAACAAGATATTCCTAATAATACATAATATTCACGATCCTAACTACAATAGATAACTCACGTCAACACCCTCTTTTCTTGCTCAGAGTCACCACTCACCACCACCTTTGTTGTTGTTTGATCTTCTCTCTCTCATCACCACCACCACCAACCTTAGAAACTGGCTCAAAAATGGAGGTGTCTAGTATCTGGGATAGCGTGGTGGAGTTAACCAAAGTGGCCCAACAAAAGGGTAGTGATCCTCTGGTTTGGGTTCTACAGTTGTCCTCCAACTTGAGTTCAATGGAAGTGTCTCTGCCCTCAGTGGACCTAGCCAATGTATTGGTTTCCCACATTTGCTGGGAAAACAATGTTCCCATTATGTGGAAGTTTCTGGAGAAGGCCTTGATATTAAAGATTGTGCCTCCAATGCTTGTTCTTGCTCTTCTCTCACAAAGGTTTGTGCTTTTTGTTTAGACACTGGAGCTGGAAGATTCTGGCTTTTCTGGGTTTTGGTGGGTTGGGGTTGTTGTGATTTGAAGTGGGATTAGATAAAGGGTGTGAATTTGTTTAAAGATTTATTCTTTTTTCACATCCCACACCAACTGTTTGATTGATTTAGCTTTCTGTTCTGTTGGTTTTTTGTGTGTTTGTGTTTGATGACTCTTTAGAGCTGTGGTTTCTGCGTTTCTTAGAAAATGAAAATGGAAGTGATAGCAAAATTTCAATCTTGCTGAATTGTTCTATGGGATGAGGAGGAAATTTTGGCCAAAATGGGTCATGTTGCTGTGTGAATTGCAGTTGACTAGTGGGGAGTGAAAGTCCTATTGTTATAAATGCTGATTCTAGTTTCTTTCAACTATAAAATTTCTGACTTTTCTTACCTCCTCCACATTTTCAAATGGAGGGTTGGGTTGACATGTATTTCATTGTAGTATATCTCTGTCTAGTTGAGGACTAATTCAGAATGATTGATGTTTTCAATGAATTACAAAACCCTCATCATTTGGTTGGTTGACAGTTTATACTGCACATTATAGCTGTTTTTAAGCATTAACTTGTAGGGCACTGCTTGTTCCAAAATCCCTTGTAGTAGGGAATTCGAAAACTGATCTGCCATATGTTCGACATGAATTGAGTTCTGCCATACCATAGTAGTTAGTGGTTTTGTTTTTATGGTCAATGGTTATGTGAAAATTGTTCGCCATTCTTTCTACAGGGTCATTCCAAGTCGATGCTCCCAGCCAGTCGCTTATAGACTTTACATGGAACTCCTCAAGAGACACATTTTTATCCTCAAGTCTCAGATAAATGGGCCAAATTATCAAATGTAAGATTTTAGTAAAGAAATGATTTAGCTGACATTTACTGACAGTAGCAATCTCGAATTTGAAATCTTTATTTTTCATGCAGGATCATGAAATCAATAGATTCTATTCTTCATCTTTCTGGAATATTTGGTCTTCCACTGAGTGAACCTGGAGTTCTTGTGGTTGAGTTTTTATTTGCAATTGTGTGGCAATTGGTTGATGCATCATTAGATGATGAAGGATTGTTGAATCAAACCCTGGAAAAGAAGTCTAGATGGGAAATTGAACATCAAGAAATGGAGATAGACTGTCATGGTAGTTATTATAAGAAGAGGAGGGAATACAATGAGATAATGCAGGATGCAAATACTGTCATGGCCATCGAGATAATTGGGCAGTTCCTTCAAAATAAAGTAACATCGAGAATTCTTTACCTGGCTCGCCGACACTTGTAAGTGTTTACTTCCCCTGATTATTGCTTACAAACCTTTGTCTATTGGTCCTAGGGTGGATGATGTATAGATTAGTTTGATTGGTTTTTCAAGCATTGATGCTCTTTTTCATACTATTCTAATTATTTTAAGTACTCTAAAACAGTGCTGACATGTACGGAACTAATTTAATTGCGTTCTCCACAGATTTTGTTCTTTTTAGTCTGAGTGAGTAAAATAAATTGTGTTTTTACAATTGATTCCATTTTTCTGCAAGTCCTTGATACTTCAATGTCACTGTGCAAGATATGCATAACATGTCTCACTTTTCCAGGCCTGCACATTGGAAAAATTTTACTCAGCGGTTACAATTGCTTGCATCAAATTCTTTAGCAATAAGAATTTCAAAAACTCTTACTCCAGAGGCTCTTATGCTGTTGACTGCAAGCAGTCACTTCGTATTGTCTCGTGAATACAAAACAAGTTCTTTGCAAAAATTTCATGTAGTTATGGCTTCTGGATCTCTGGTTTCTTCTGCTGGTCTGTGCAATGGGGCTAGTCGTTCTGCTCTGTGGCTCCCTCTTGATCTTGTATTAGAAGATGCAATGGATGGTTATCAAGTTGACGCTACAAGTGCTGTTGAAAACATTACTGGTAAACACAGTTTTTTATCCTTTCTGCTCCAGATAGTATTTCAAATTACAATTAGATTAAAAAGAAAAAAAAAAGTCAATGTCTGTGAGACTAAGAGGTTTCATTTGTAGGTCTGATTAATACCCTTCAAGCGATAAATGGCACAGGCTGGCATGACACCTTTTTAGGTCTTTGGATAGCAGCCCTTCGCCTTGTACAAAGGGTATGTATTTGCTTTGAATGGATTTAACAACTTTCTTCTTTGATGGTCAATTTTGGGAGCAAAAATCTTATTCATGATTCTTATGTTTTCTAGGAAAGGGACCCAATAGAGGGCCCTGTGCCTCGCCTAGACTCTCGCTTATGCATGCTATTGTGTATCACAACACTTGTGGTGGCTAATCTGCTTGAGGAGGAGGGAACTTTACCAACCAGTGAAGTAGAATGTACTTCGATCAATGGCTGGAAAGAAAAAGAGCTTCCAGGAAACCGCCGCCATGATTTAGTCTCCAGCTTACAGGTGTTGGGTGACTATCAGGGTTTGCTGACTCCTCCTCAATCTGTTGTTTCTGCTGCCAATAAGGCTGCTGCAAAAGCAATGCTGATTCATTCAGGTGTCAGTATGGGGAGTACATACTTTGAGTGCATTGGTATGAAGGATCTGCCCATAAACTTTTGTGAGTCAAATATCTAGGTCTCGATTATACTCAACTTCAAGTTTGATATTGTATTGTATTAAGTGCTGTCTGCGTATCTGTTTGGAGTTATTATCTTAGCTCTATGTGCTTGTTACAGCTGGAAACATGCGCCATTTGATAGTTGAGGCCTGCATTGCTAGAAATCTACTGGACACATCTGCATATTCCTGGCCAGGTTATGTCAATGGACGTATAAACCAGTTACCTCACGGTGTGCCAACTCAAGTGCCTGGTTGGTCAACATTTATGCTGGGGGCTACTCTTACTCCAGTCTTGGTTAATGCTTTGGTTTCAAGTCCTGCTTCAAGGTATATGAGCTCTTAACACATATAATCTGTTATCGATTTTAAATTTTATATCATATTAAGTTGTTAGCCAGTCATTTCCACAAATTCTAGAGTTCTATTGTAGTGAGTCATTTCTGAAAAGGTTATTGTCTTTGGTGCTTCTCTGGCTTTAAGCTAGAGTTCCTATATTACCTCTGTCAAATATAAATGCATAGGGAGTTATGTATTATATTACCACTTTAAAGAAGGGCCAATCAATTGGTAATTTCTCGACTTTTTAGCCAATTGTGGTTAATACATAATCCCTTACGGTATGTAAACAAGATCAGTTTGAAAATGCTGTATGATGGAGAAAACTTAAAGAAATTAACCAGTGGCCTACAAATGGTTATATCTTTTCCACTAGCACTATGAATCATAATCTATGGTAGTTCTGGTGTAACAAAGGTTAAAGAGAGCTTTGCATGCATATATACCTTTAGATTACCTTTTTATTTTCTTTGTCTATGGCCTGGTCTTCAGTTACTCCTTTTTCTTTCCTGAAGCCAGGTATATCAGATGCTCTTTTTTGTAAATTTACCCAAAGGTAAAGCTACTGAATTTAAGCTCATGGATTTGATGGAAGCTTAGCAGAAATCGACAAAGTATTTGAGATTGCAATCAATGGATCAGATGACGAGAAGATATCTGCTGCCACCATTTTATGTGGGACCTCACTACTTAGGGGTTGGACTATACAGGTGAAGAAATTGATTAACAACTCGTATTCCTTTTCTACAATAAATTCAAAGCAGTAGCTTTGTGGCATCTCATGTTGTTTTGATCACAATTCATCTTGCCATGCTTTTCTGAATCAATCACTCTATTAATTCATGGTTCACATTTTATGCAGGAGCATACTGCTCATTTTATCATTCAATTATTGTCTCCTCCAGTTCATGCCGATTATTCTGGGAGTGATAGCCATTTGATAGGTTATGCTCCAATGCTGAATGTCCTCATTGTTGGAATAGCATCTGTTGACTGCGTTCAGATTTTCTCTTTACATGGCTTGGTATGTTCAACTTTCCCTTGAACAAAAGTGAAGGATTTGGTTGTTACTTCTTCAGTTAGTGATTGAACACCCATTAATGTAGTTAATTCACTTTAACCATAGAGTGCTAGTAGAATGTCCATCTCAAATATCAGTTTGATTGGAATTCCCTGTGAATTTTAATCAGTAATTGCATTAGGGAAAGGGGAAAGCTAAGAGAATTTAAAGTGTAGTATAACACATGATTTTGTACATTTTATCTATGCACTCTGGTAGCAAGGAACACGTTTAACAGGCTTAGTAATTTAATAGTAGACTTTGTCTTGTCACTTCTGGTATGCTTCTTAGCTGCCATGATCAGGAAATTTGAAGCAATGTGGTTGGATAGAGGTCAAATAGATAGTGAAAGATCCCTATATAGAGTAGTCTAATCACTTGCACAGTGTCATTTTGATTATTGATCCCTATTGAATTGAATTATGTTTGTGTTTGACTCGGGCTAACTTTCGTTCGTATTTTCCATTTTTGGAAACTAAACAATTTTTGTTGATCACAACGAATGGTACAATAAAAATGGACACCACATGCACAGCTGAAAAACAACAGGATAAACCAGAAAGCTGCATCAAAAGTAGGGTGGGTGAAGTACAAACCACCCTATTCAATCAAAAACCTTAAACTACAGCTGCCGGCCGGCCTGCCTTAGTCTCACAGGATTGAAGAAAGAATGTAGTTTTATTACCACAACTGAAATGGATACCCATGAAATGATATTAAGGTTAGTTAGCCTATCAAACTTCTTCTCAGTGCTCCTCCCACGCCAACCATAGCTTCTCCTCCACCCACACCAACCATAGCTTCTCCTCCCCCCTCCCCCCACACCAACCATAGAAATCAGAAACCTTTGTGAACTAGTTAATTATCTCTCTCTTTTTTTTTTCTTTTTTTTTTTGGTTTGGGAAGGTTTGATTTTCGTGGTGACCTTCATTTCATATTTAAACTAATGTAATTTACTTTCTTTAATTTCTTTTCAGGTTCCACAACTTGCATGTTCATTGATGCCAATTTGTGAGGTGTTTGGTTCTTTTATTCCCAATGTCTCCTGGACTCTAACAACAGGAGAAGAAATCTCTGCCCATGCTGTGTTTTCAAATGCATTTACTCTCCTTCTGAAGCTCTGGAGGTTTAATCATCCCCCTCTTGAGCATGGGGTAGGAGATGTACCCACAGTTGCATCCCGACTGACACCTGAATACCTCTTGTCAGTAAGAAACTCTTACCTGGTATCATCTGTAACTTCTCACCAGGATCGTAATAAAAGGAGGTTGTCTGCTGTTGCAAGCTCATCATATCCAGAACCTGTATTTGTAGACTCTTTTCCAAAACTTAAGGTTTGGTATCGGCAGCATCAAGCGTGTATAGCTTCAACCCTCTCTGGTCTTGTGCCTGGGACCCCTGTCCATCAGATTGTTGATGATCTTCTTAACTTGATGTTCACAAAGATTAATAGAGGAAATCACTCTGGAACTTCTGTGAATTCTCCAAGTAGTAGTTCTTCTGTACCTGGAAACGAAGACAATTCTCTAAGACCTAAATTGCCTGCTTGGGATATCCTAGAAGCTGTTCCCTTTGTGGTTGATGCTGCTCTAACAGCCTGTGCTCATGGAAGACTTTCTCCTCGTGAGCTGGCTACGGGTTAGCCTTCTGTTCTGCTCTCATTTGCTTGCACTAGTTGAATTTTTATTCATATACAGCCACATCCAGGGGAATCTGTAAAAGAATGATCAAGTTAATCTTGGCCATTTAGCAACAATCTCGCTAATGAATTTCATCCAACTGGTTATTTAAGATTACTAAAGTCGTGTTCGTTTGATCTGTAAATATATGAGAACTGAAATTATATTACTAGTTGTGGCGCTCAGTTTCAAGAGAAAGTAATTATCAGTATGAACTTATTCCTCTATTTTTTTTCGATTAAAAACTTATACCTCTATTATTAATAAGAGTTTTCACTATTTCAGGGCTTAAAGATTTAGCTGATTTTCTCCCTGCCTCTTTGGCACCCATTGTGAGTTACTTTTCTGCTGAAGTAACTCGAGGAATTTGGAAACCAGTTTTTATGAATGGAACTGATTGGCCCAGTCCGGCTGTGAATCTATCCTATGTTGAGGAACAGATCAAGAAAATCCTAGCTGCTACTGGTGTTGATATCCCTAGCCTTGCTGCAGGTATTATCATTTTAGTTATATTATTCTTTAACCAATTTCATTCTTAATTATAACCACAATAAGAGCTACGTTCCCTCATATATATATATATATATATATATATAGGCCGGATGTGGAGTGGACGTCCACACTCGGCTTAAAGTGCGGACGTCCGTCCGTTCTCCCCCCTCCGGCGCCGGCAACGGCGCGCCTCCACCCCACAAGACTCCAGCAGCGTCCCCGACCACTTTCTCTCCCCGCCGAGTCTGTTCTTTTCCAGCGAGATCACCCAAAACTTCAAACAAAGTCGATCTCGCTGGAAAACTGGAGAAAACCGGACTCGGCGGGGAGGGAAAGTGGTCGGGGACGCTGCTGGAGTCTTGTGGGGTGGAGGCGAGCCGTCGCCGGCGCCGGAGGGGGGAGAACGGACGGACGTCCGCACTTTAAGCCGAGTGCGGACGTCCGCTTCACATCCTTTTCGTATATATATATATACATATATATATATATATATATATATATATATATATATATTACTGAGACTTCACCTCTACAGAAAGAAGCTCTCCAGCTACACTCCCACTACCTCTAGCTGCCTTTGTAAGTGTTACCATTACATACAAGATAGACAGAGCATCGGAACGTTTCCTCAGTTTGGCTGGCCCCACCTTGGAGTGCCTTGCAGCCGGTTGTCCATGGCCTTGTATGCCAATTGTGGCATCTCTGTGGACTCTAAAGGCGAAGCGATGGAGTGACTTCCTTATCTTTTCTGCATCTCGGACCGTTTTCCTGCAGAACAGGCAGTCAGTGGTTCAGCTTCTTAAAAGCTGCTTTACTGCCACACTTGGCCTGAATGCCACTCCGACCTCGAGCAATGGTGGTGTGGGAGCACTTCTTGGACATGGATTCGGATCCCATTTCTGTGGTGAAATTTCACCTGTCGCACCAGGAATTCTTTATCTGCGTGTGTATAGGTCCATAGCAGATATTGTCTTCATGACTGAAGAGATCGTTACTATCTTGATGCATTCTGTGCGAGAGATAGCATGTAATGTGCTTCCTAAAGAGAGAATGGGCAAGTCAAAGACCAAAAATGGAATGAGATATGGACAGGTTTCACTTGCTATAGCAATGACTCAGGTGAAACTGGCAGCTTCACTTGGGGCGTCTTTAGTATGGTTAACAGGAGGCTTGTGTCTTGTTCAGTCGTTGATCAAAGAAACATTGCCTTCTTGGTTTATATCTATGCACTGGTCTGAGCAAGAACAAGGGTCAGAAGGAATGGTAGCCATGCTTGGGGGATATGCACTCGCATACTTTGCAGTGCTTTGTGGAGCCTTTGCTTGGGGAGTTGATTCATCATCGGCAGCATCAAAACGGCGGCCCAAAATCCTTGGTACACATATGGAATTTCTTGCGAGTGCCCTTGATGGGAAAATATCACTTGGTTGTGATTCGGCAACATGGCGTGCCTATGTGTCTGGTTTTGCAACTCTAATGGTAGGCTGCACATCAAACTGGATGCTAGAAGTGGATGTAGAAGTACTGAAGAAACTGAGTAATGGTCTTAGGAAATGGAATGAGGAAGAACTTGCTATAGCCTTGTTAGAGATTGGTGGAGTTGGTACAATGGGTGCAGCTGCCGAACTCATAGTCGAAAATGAGATGTAGATTCCCTTCCCTCAACCCCAATTTTTACTTTGTTTTTCAGGCGGCAGATGTATATGTTAAAGCTGATGTCTATTAACTTACTTTTGTAGTGAAAGGTTCAGAGTTGATATGTCTACTAGAAAACCACATCCATTGTTATAAGCTCATGAACCAAAAGCGTGAAATTCTAAACGTAAATCTAACCAAATTTCAGTTCTTTCCCAAAATTTAATCGTCCATTAGTTACAGGTGGCAATCTTAGGCCATCTTGACTTTCTCCATGTTTGACCGATCATACCCTAAGTTTTAGCATCAAACTGCATGCTTGCACAGAACGCAAAATCGCAGTCTTAGTTTACATTGCTCAGTTTCACAATATCACTCTCAAGCACTGAAAGAAAAAACACTCAGAATACCAGCCAATGTGACTGAGAGATGGCTGATTCCGATCAAAGCAGCCTATGGGACAATGTCATAATGCAAACCAAGGAGGCTCAAGAAAAGGGTAGTGATCCTTTGCTCTGGTCAGTGCAAGTCTCGTCGATTTTGAGTTCGGCAGGGGTGTCCCTGCCCTCAATAGAGCTCGCTAATGTGATGGTCTCGTACATGTGTTGGGAAAACAATGTCCCCAATTTGTGGAAGTTTCTCGAAAAGGCCATGGTATACAACATGGTGCCGTCTATGCTTGTTCTTGCTCTGCTTTCATCCAGGTCTGTGTTTCCATTTTCAATTTTTTTTTGGATGAGTATGGTTGCATTTTCGTGGAGGCTGGAGCATAAGCATGCATGGATTGGTGTTACAGGGTTGTTCCGAGTCGACGATTCCAGCCTGCAGCTTATAGACTTTACATGGAGCTCCTAAAGAGACATGTTTTCTCTCTCAGATCTCAGATACATTGTCCTAATTATCAAATGTGAGTTTCTGGGTTTTTCATGTGTCTAATTGGGGTTATGTCTTTTCCATTGTTTAACCAATCTTGTTTACACAGGGTTATGAAATCCATAGATGCTATACTTGATTTGTCTCAGATTTTTGGTCTTCAAACCAGTGATGCTGGGACTATTGTGGTTGGGTTCATCTTCTCAACTGTGTGGCAGTTGATTGATGCATCATTAGATGATGAGGGGTTGCTGGAACATAATGATCCAGAAAAGAAGTCTAGATGGGTAATTGGACCCCAAGAAATGGAGATAGACGGTTGCGAGATGGGGAATGAACACTACGAGAGATTGCAGAATCAGAATACAATGATGGCTATTGAGTTGATCACACAATTTTTGCAAAACAAGTTGACTTCCAAGATTCTAAACTTGGCAAAACAAAACATGTACACATCAGTATTCATACTTTACGCATTGTGTGGTTATTGTGTCATATAGTGGAAGTGAAAGAACATGAGACCATGAGAGTATGAGATAGATATTCTGGTTGCTTGGAATTGAATTTGCTGTTATTGTGTCAGGTCTACACACTGGGAGGCGTTTATAGAGCAATTACAGCTGCTTGCAGAAAATTCATCAGCATTGAAAAACACCGATGTTACTTGTCCTGAGGCACTTCTGCAGCTGGCTTCTGATATTTGCACAGAATCAACTAAATACAAACTACATTCACGTAGAGTGCAAAAATGCCATGAGATGAGGGATTCTTCTGTTGGACTATGCCATGGAACCAGTCGCTCTACCATATGGCTTCCACTTGATCTGGTACTGGAAGATGCCTTGTCTCTTACAAGGGTCATTAATGCGACAAGTCTAATTGATATTCTCACTGGTAAAGCAGATATTGTATTACATTAGTCCTTATACACCATTTATTGATGACGTATATATACAAATACACGTTTGTTAATTACTCTCCTCAGATTTGATCAAGATTCTTCAAGCGATAAATTGTGCAACTTGGCACGACACCTTTTTGAACCTATGGATTGCAGCACTTCGTCTTGTCCAAAGGGTTAGTGTCTTATTGTTTGACCGTAATACTGTTTGCCTCAACATTTTTTGTTTTGTCAAGTTGATGGTCAGCAAGGAACTACATGCTTTTGGTTGGTTGAGTTTGTAGTGCAATGAGCTAAATTCAATTACTGTTAGAAATTTTATCACTCTGACTCATTGAAATATGGCTCCCTCGTTGATCTGTTACAATATCATCTCAAGAAATCTAGCTGATTGCTCTTGTTTTCTGTTTATAATAATCTGTTTAGGAAAGGAACCCTATCGATTCCCCTATGCCTGACTATGATTCACGCATGAGCATATTGCTGTCTATCACTACACTTGTGGTTGCCAATCTTATTGAAGAAGATGAAAGTGCAAAAGTAGATAGGTTTACCAATAAACAGGAGAAACAAAAGGGTACAGGGAAGTCTCGGCACGATTTAGCATCCAGCTTACAAATGCTGGGAAACTTTATAGGACTGCTGGCTCCCCCTCGTTCTGCAATTTCCAAAGCCAATAACGCTGCTGCAAAAGCAATGTTCTTTATTTCAGGGACTAGTGTTGATAGTGCATACTTGGATTATATCAGCATGGACAACATATTTGTAGACTACTGTAAGTATAGATAGTTCTAGGATTAAGTTACGCATTCTGTTAAATAACTTAAAATTGACACTGCATTGTAATGCCATGTGATTCTCGCCTAATATTGTTCCATCTCCATGTTTCAGCAGGAAACTTGCGTCATCTGATTGTTGAGGCTTGTATAGCAAGAAACCTACTAGACACTTCAGCATATTTCTGGCCAGGCTATGTTAAAGGATGCATCAATGAATTACCTTCTAATGTACCTTCCCAAGTGCCTAGTTGGTCATCATTAATGCAGGGGGCACCGCTTACACCACTAATGACCAAGGCATTGCTTTCAACTCCGGCATCAAGGTACACTGTAACTATAACTTAATCCTCATCAGTTATATTAATTACATATATAATATATTTTTCTGTTTCAATTTTTAACAAAAACACTTAAAAGCTTCTATGTACTTTTCTAACTTGATCACACCATGTAAGCTATTGAATGTAAGCTCATTGTTGAGTGAAAGCTTAACAGAGCTCGAGAAGATCTTCGAGATAGCTGTCAACGGATCAGACTGTGAAAAGATATCCGCCGCTAGCATCCTTTGTGGAGCTTCCCTCAGTCAAGGTTGGAATGTACAGGTAATTAATCTTATTGCGTTTGGTGTAGTTGGGAACTTGTGAATTCTATCTTTCTTGCCACTGTTATTAGGTTGAGGTCCGAATCTGTACAGTTAATCTATCTTATTGCGTTTGGTGATAGTTGGAAACTTAGATTTTATATTTCTAGTCATTCTAATTATGTTGAGGTCTGAATCTCATGTAGGAACACACTGCTCATTTTATTATAAGGTTGTTGTCTTCTCCATCTTCTACAAATCATTCTCGAAGTGGCAGCGATCTAATAGGTCATGCTTCACTGCTAAATGCACTTCTCTCTGAGATCTCTACCATTGATAATATCAAGATTTTCTCGCTACTTGGCATGGTACATGTCACTTTCATCTACTCTGCTGTTGATTTCTTTCCACAACTCTCCCATTGCCAAGTACCAGCCTGAATAGTAAGCATAGCATCAAAATGAAATTCAATTTGAATTTAATTTGATTGTATACTGTCTTTGCCAGGTTCCTCAACTAGCATGCTCATTAATGGCAATCTGTGAGATTTTTGGGTCATGTGTACCCGGTAGCTCAGGAAGTCAGACAACAGAAACTGAAACTTCTGCCCATACTGTGTTTTCTAATGGATTTATTCTTTTCTTAAAGTTGTGGAGATTTGATCGTTGCTTTGGAGCTAGACCAGCAGATATACCAACAGTTGGATCCAATCTCACTCTTGAATACCTTCTACTACTACGAAACTCCCACCTCACATCATCCGGAAATGTCTCCAAGGATTGTAATAAAAGAAGGCTAGCATCAGTTGCAAGCTTATCATCTGCACACCCCATCTACCTTGATTCATTTCCAAACTTGAAAGCCTGGTACAGTAAGCACAATGCATGCATATCTTCGACCCTCTCTGGAGTTGCCCATGGAACCCCGGTTCCTCACCATGTTGATGAGCTTTTCAACTTTATGTTCAAAGAGAAGGAAGGAGGAAGACAGTCTTTAGATTCTAATACTACAGGAAGCTGTAGTCCATTTGGAGCAGATGAATCATCTTACTTAAGTAAACTGCCTGCTTGGGAGATTCTAGCGGCTGTTCACTATGTTGTTCATGCTGCTTTAACAGCATGCGACAATGGAAGACTCTCTCCACGGAAACTGGCTATGGGTAAGTGTAGTGTCCTCATCTGATTCCCCTAACTCTATGAAATGAACCTGGCTGCTTGAAAGAAATCATGAGCGTACCTGGATGTTAAAACATCAATGTTTTTTTGTGAATGCCAGCAAATTCTAGTAAGAGAGTAGTACTAAGACCTATCTGTTCTAATCTCTTTAGGGCTCAAAGTCTTGGTTGATTTTCTTCCTGCATCTTTGGGAACCATTGTGAGCTACTTGACAGCTGAAGTAACCAGGGGTACTTGGAAACCAGCTTCAATGAATGGAACAGATTGGCCCTGCCCTGATGCAAATTTGACATACATTGAAGAACAGATCAAGATAATTGTAGCTGCTGCTGCTGTTGACGTCTCAAGCAGTAGTTCTTCAGGTCTCTACGTACTCATTCTTTGTTTATTTATTCCTGTGTAAATCAAGTGAATAAGCATGGAGACGAGTTCATACATCGATGTGCATACTTTTGAACAACTGAGGAACATATATACACTCGTATTCTAACAAAACTTGTATCGTCACAGGAACATGTCAAGCTACACTGCCATTGCCCCTGGCTGCCTTAGTGTGCCTGACTATAGCGTATAAAACTGATAGAGATTCAAGAAGGTATCTCGATTTGCCTTCACAGGTATTGGCCTCCATCGCAGCAGGATGCCCGTGGCCTTGCACGCCAATTGTGTATTCACTGTGGAGCCAGAAAGCAAAGCGTTGGAGTGGATTCTTTATCTTTTCTTCATCTCGCACTGTCTTCCTCCAAAACCAACAGGCTTTTTCCCAGCTTCTTAGAAGCTGCTTCACTGCCACAATTGGGCTGCATTCCAATCCTCTCTCACATAATGGAGGTATTGGAGCTCTTCTTGGCCATGGGATCGCATCTCATGCTCACGACGACAATATTTCTCCTGTTTCCCCCGGGATTCTTTACATGCACGTTTATCCACATTTATCTGACGTTTTCTTCTTGAACCAAGAGATTGTTTCCCTCTTGATAGAATGTGTAAGAGATATACAAAGAAAGAAGACAGCCAAGAATGTAAGGATACAGGGACAGTTTGAAATGGCTTCTAACTTGACACAGGGTAAGCTAGTGGCTTCCCTTGCAGCATCTTTAGTATGGTCATCCGGAGGCTTAGGTCTGGTGCAGTCACTGTTCGAAGAGTTCTTACCATCGTGGTTTGTATCCGAACACAGCTCCAGGCAAGAAGGAGAATCAACTCAAGCTGCATGGCTAAAAGGATATGCGGTTTCATATTTTGCATCTTTGTGTGGAGCTTTCGTTTGGGGTATTGACTCGTCATCATGGGGATCCAAGCGTCGTCGAAAGATTCTTGGAACACACATGGAATTTCTTGTAGCTGTACTAAAAGGGCACTTGATGCTGCGTTGTGATGAGATCACTTGGCGTGCCTATGTGTTGGGGTTCATAAGCTTGATGGTGGTTTGCATGCCAACTTGGGTGTTGGAGGTGGATGTACATGTCTGGAAGATAATCAGTAAGAAGCTGGGTGAGTGGAATGAGATGGAGCTTGCTATGGAATTGCTGCGGATTGGTGGTCTTGATTTCATGGGTGCGGCTGTAGAAATGATCATCGAATGCGACCCATAATTACTTTTTGTTTTATATTTGTTTTCCTCTTCAAGTTCAATCGAAATGTCAAATGACTTCACAATGATATATTGTATACTAGTCTTCATCTTCAAATTGACAAAATAATTTTTGGAGGTTGTCTTAATTGAATAACACCAATATAAAAGAGCAAAGAGAACCGAATAACACCAATATAGAAAACCAAAAAGAAAACAAATATTAGTCAGTATGGCGGAAGTGGAAACATACACCAAAACACAAGAGCAGAAAAGAAAACTGAATTATAATAGATAATCAAGGTATGTTCGAACTCAATGACGGAGCCAGGATTTGGTTTCAAGTGGGGTACTCACAACACAACTAAACTCAATAAAAAAAAACAAGAATATCCGAATTTCTTAAAACAAAAAAAAATGCCTAAATTTTATTCAAAAACCTGTAAAAACTAGACATGGTCTGTATGCGTTAGTTGAGTGAGGCAGGCTTCTAGCTCACATTGTTAGGCTCGAAAACTCACTAGGAGCTAGTCGGGCAATGGGCAAGCTTCTACCGCCTAAGGGGGCTTGAGACCTAAAGAAGTGCCTGAGACAAGTGCTCAGCTATTTTAACAGATATTATGAAAGAAATTGTTGTTTAAGGCTTAAATCCTTGGCCGCTATCTTTTGAAGCCGGTAAACTGATAATATAAAATAAATAATTAAAGTAGCGAATAGTACAAATTAGCTAACAACTCGGCAAGAATACGAATGGAGAAAGTACTTCTTTTTCTTAACAAAGGGCTGGTGCAGTAGTCTTTAACCCTTTATTAATTAAACTATCGAATACAAAAGAGGGACATGAAGCCTGAACTCTTGATTACAATGAGCATCTAGAAGAAAACCTGAAACATGTATTCTAACAAGCACCAATTAGTAAAGAATACTACTCTAATGACGACTCTATTTGTTTTGTCATAACGATGATATAATGGAAAGATCGCTTGATACGTAACACGATTACATATCCTGATGTCTAATAATGTAGTTTTCCTATTATGTTTTCGTTAGAGAATAAACCCGACGATACTTAATTTTATTTTGTCACTGGGAGGTTGCAACCATTTGAGCCAACACAAGAGTCGTTATACCTCTAGAGCATAAAAGGCATACAAAGTGCATAGATCGGCACAAAGCCTTTGACGTCCCACCAAACTATGATAGGAAATTATTGACCAAAAAAAAAGAACTATGATAGGAAATTATTACCGGCATATAGCCGTAAATAATAGAGGGCCCTATGTTGTTGCACTTGTTGCCCTTCCTCTAAGCCGACTCTGAATGAATGTAGAAAGTATTTATAAACTGATCGAGCTAGTAGGAAATGATTGTGAATGAGGGTGTATACGGGCAGTTGGGTAAATCATAGGAAAATGAATAGAGAAAGTATTTATAAACAAAAGTCTAAATGAACTGATTGAGCTGAATGAGGGTGTATACCAAAAATTTTCAAATTTTTATTTGATGCAGATACAACTCTTCCAAAAGAGAAAACGATTGAAAAAAAAAATCTATGGTACTAAAAGAAATCCATAAAAAGTCCTTTGATGAAGGAATCATACGTGGCTAGCATTTTCATCTTCATATTTGGCCTCAGAATCATCACAATCCTTCACCATTTTTCCTCGGTACATTAGCCAAACAAGTATTCAACTCCTTACACGCATTTCTAGCATAAACAATTGACAATGATTTGAAGTCATGACTCACACACGAACCATTTGCTTAAATTCATCACCCCATGAACCTTGAACAAGACTTGACGGGAAATAAATGTCCAACTTAAAATTTCATATGTTTATTCTGATTCAATTTGTTATACCCTTACACATGAGACAATCGCTCGAGCATATGTATGTCTAGACTCTAGACAAGGTTGTTTCGACATCTGTGTGCCAGCATAAATATATGATCAAGAAAAAGGTTGTTTTGATTGAGAATGGAGTTCATCCAAAAATAAAGAAGAAAGAAATGTCTATAGATTATAATCAGACAGGTAAATGATAGAACATGTAATGTAAGCTCCAGCAAAGAAAGCATCCCAAACAATCAGCGATTGTCTCCACCGTTAGGAATCGTACTCGCCAGAGCCCTGCAAGACCAGAGATTTCAAATTATAATCGAATGGTTGTACCAGCTTTGAAATGCAAATGCTAAAAAAGATAGGCTGAAAAATGCAGTTGTATGTGAATGTTTGATATCAGTTTCAGGGTTTAGTGGAGCCACATATTTGTCAAAACAAACAATAGACCAGCCTACAAAGTTTGTCAGCAACTTATATAATCGTGCAGCCAAGCAAATTCACTTGAAAACTACTTCGTCAACTAAGAACAAGCTGCAAGCAGTGACAAGAAGACATCGGAAGGACCACATAGAAAAACTAGAAGCATAAAAGTTAAATCAGCGCACACAAATTTAATCAACTAAACCAGATTATTTAGTTGCTTCTCATTATTGCATACATTAGTACTTCTGATCACATTTGACACTTTGTATTCCAGGCATTAATGCAAAAAGGATTAAATTCATTTTACCTTCCTGGGGCTTCGAGTTGACTTCATTTCAGTCCCTGATCTCTCAATTTTGAAAATTTACCCCCTAAAGTTTCTAAATTTCATCAGGTTTGCCTATTTGCTATGACTCCGTCAAAATTGAACGTTAATTTGACTTTATAGCTCACTTTAAGGGCTAGAATAGTCGGTTAACGACAAAAATCACACTTAATGACCCATTTTCTAAGATTCCATGTTAGCATTTAACCTTCAAATTGGACAAAGTCTTAGCAAATAAGCTAGACTGATGAAAATTGGAAACTTCAGGGGGTGAATTTTCAAAATTGAGAGAACGGGGAGTGAAATGAAGTTAACCCCAAACCTTATGGTAAACTGAATTGAATGCAAAAATAAATTATTAAAAGGCCAAACTACAATATTCCAATAATAGAATATATTTCAGCAAAAGCCTCTTATGGTACCAGCTTAATACAAATTGTTGACCAGAAAGATCTAGAACTGTCTGATCTAAACACTTCAAATGAAATGTGGCAGCACCCTACAACAGCAAAACTTTTATGTTTATTTTTGGACAGATCATGAGAAAGCATCATTATGTAGATTGTCTTATACAGAATTGGAGAATAATTTTGATAGAGAAACATCAATAGAGCTATGTATTATTCTTATCACTAGTCATACTTAGAACCCACATTCCACCCTAGTATTGATGTTTGTCCAAGCTCATTTAAGTCCTACTAACAAGTTCTCCATACCAACCCTATGAAATCTACCTTGTACTCTGACTACCACCAAGGTTCACATCACGTTATATTGCCTAGAGATCCTTAAACAGTTAAACTACTTGTAACCAACAGGACCACAATAATATTGATGTTCACCCAAGCTCCTTTGGATTCTGATAAAAAAAAAGCTTTTCATACCAATTCTAGGATAATAAACCGTCCTGCAGCTACAAGTTTAATAGCTGTGTTTTAATGCATCTCAGATACCTGTAACTTACAGAGACTTAGTAGCTACTCCACTATCAGAATATTGTGTTCACCCAAGCTTCTGCAATCTAATAGAATGATTCTTCCATCAAGACCCCTAATTTATTGACTACCAAACAAACCTGAAACTACTTCCTCATTAGAATGGATTAGAGGTACGTAAACTGGGTCATCATTTAGATTCCATTCATCTATGCTTCATTTGTGCGTGGAACCACTCAAGCATATTGTGCTAGGCACAAAGTACGTTACAGATCATGTCTCGAGAAATTCATCACAGATGTTGTGTTATGTAGTTTGAGACCTGTTTAAAAGATGGTATGTAGCCTGTACCACACTAGCTTCAGCTCAACTTGTTATCCATCCCTATTACTTTTTCTGTGCAACAATCATGTGCAAGCTACTACAGATGTTAACATACACTTAGCCCCAAAAGCAAAATAAAGGAACATAGTACAAAAATTATTAGTAAAATCAGCGTACTAATTCACTACTTTATATTATTCTGAAATCAGCGTAATTTTTCCTCAACAAAAAAAAACACAAAATAACACAAATTAGACACAAGAAAATAGAAGGGAGAAGCATAACATACGTACTGCATCCCATTGAATTCTGAGACAGCTCAGGCACCGGTGAGCAAAAACAGCATTGCTCAAGCCTAAGTTGCTCAAGCTTATGTAGTTTAATCACAACATAACTACAGTCAACCTAGAAAAAGATAATAGTAAACAGGATAAAAATTATGCAGTATTTTGTGTTTGAGAAGTTGATAGAATAAAGAAAGAATCTAACTATAATCATAAATCATCAGCACACATGAGGCCTGCTGCAAGATTCAAAGAATAGATGGGGTTCTTCTATATCTCCTAACTCGTGCACCATGTGTAAAAAGGAGCAAGCAATCAACTGATCTGCCCTATGGTTTGAACTATTTAGAGAGGTAAATGTTATATGGATCATTCCTAGGCAATATTTTCTCTCTCAAGTAATATGCATAAGAATTTAGGGGGCAGGAAGAAGGCTAAAGTTTCTACAAGGAAGCTTGGTTCTCAATGTTGGGGTCAAGTTTTGGAGTTGCCTGGACTTCTGATCACAGAGATTTATCTTCCGCAGCTATTTTAAGGGACTACAAGGCAGCTACTCACTGCATGTAATCTCTCTTTATCCTTGGCAACAAACTGCGGTTTCTTTTGAAGAAAAAGAAAAGAACAAGGGAAATGCTAGATTCAAACGCACTATGCCTCTAAGTTAGACACCACTCTGCCACGAATAAGTATTTTATAATGCTTTTTTTTTTCTGGTCACTTTTGCCTTTGCTGCTCTATTCTCTTTCTTTTCCCTCTCTTAGCCTCTGCAAAAGCATTCCTTTTCCTTCACTCTCCTCCAAAACCACCAAAACACCAGAGAAGAAAAACTTCTAATTAAACTCTGGCATCTCTCTTTTGCCATGCTTATAAACCACAATTGCCCTTGCTTTATGGCGAGTTATGACCGTGCCAAGAAGCTGTAGATTTTCCACAAATGTGTTCAAGGCCAATATAGCCTGGAGATAGAGTAATCAAGAACATCCAGAAACTAAAGTAAGGGCATTTCACAGATAACCCAAAATCCTAATTTACCAAAAGCTCCAAGACGGTACAACATGTCACAAAACTGATATGACACTTATAATAACCCTTGTGTTTCTTCAAGTTTTCAAATTCTCGGTTCAATTTTATCTCTTTCAGGGAGGGGAGAAGAAAAGTGAAACTATTTTTCCATAAGCGAGGAAGGAAGCTCTAGCTCTCTACTGCATTGTGCAACTCAGTTAACCTTCCAAAACTAGTAAAGATTTTGATTTCGATAACACTAATAACGTTTAAAGTTGCAATGCAACAACTAATAGATGAGTAAGCAAAGGAAATTTCACTACTCGTATCGATGATCAGTTGATATCACAAACAAACAAATTCTCGACAACGAAAACAAAGGAATGAGAGGACAGGACTCACTTCTTATGCCGGCGGCCTCGCTTGGGACCCCATCCTTCAAGCTTGGCGACGGGGCAACCACACCGCGCCCGAAACAGCAACACAGCGCGGCCATTAGGCGGAGCCATCTTCCTGAGCTCAGACCTTAAACACTCGTAATCAGGATTAGACTCACTGCGGCCCTTCCACGGCAGCTTATCGATCTCCTTAGACCCGCTCTTGACACAGTCCTCCGTCTGCAGCTGCAAATCGAATTCCATGGCCTTTTTCAGACCCTTACACCCTGACCGGTCGCACTTGCGCGATCGCTTGCCGCAGCAGAACTCGACGAGGAGGAGGGCGGCGACGAAGAAGAGGAGGAAGCCGGCGAGGTAGGGGATCGGGAGGTGAGGGGCGGAATGGGAGAGGAGGAGGGAGAGGGAGTTGAAGATGTAGGAGAAGTAGGAGGTGATGAGGAAGGTGCCGGAGAAGAGGACCAGGATGAGGATCAAGAGGTCGAGAGTCGCAGAAGGGGAGTGTTTGCAGAGGAGGGTGCAATTGGGGCTGTTGTGGCCGTTGGAGTGGTGGCTAGGGTTTGAGGATTTGGGTTTCGGGGAGGAGGAGGATGATGACGTGGCGGTGGAGGAGGAGGAGCGCATGGTGGCGAGTGGAGGAGGGTGCGTGAGACGCATGCTTAAGACAAAAACTGAAAGCCTCCCCGGGGTTTCTCTATTTTTTTTTCTTTTTAAATTATTTTTAATTAATAAATTAAGATTTTGAAAATGTGGAAATTCATTAAATTAACTAATGGAGGTGTGTTTTTGGGTTTAAGCGTTTCGGGAAATGAAAGCGACCGGTAAAGCTGCCGGTGATGGAGGGCCCTCACGAGCCTTCCTTCCTTCCGGAGGCGTTAACTATGTGAGAGTATATTATTCTTCTTTCTTTTTTACGTCATTTTTGTGTATAGAAAAATATTTTGGGTGAGATCATATGATTCATTTAGGTTTTACTTGGGACATACTAGTGATACTACTTTCTTTTTTGGATTTGTTTTCTTGTTCGTAATGGAAGATCAAACATGATACCTAACATCAATCTTCAAGTATTACATCAATCTTTAAGGTAGAGTTATTGGTCAGTTATGTTTACCTAGTCAGTGATTAATTAATAAATTCATAGTCAGTCATCATTAGATTTAAATCAAATGGTGGAGAGAATTATTTTTAAGTAAAGTTGTTTTGTATTCAACTCTTAGATTGGATGTAAATCTAATGGTAACTAATTATAAATTACATGGTCAGTGATCTAATGGTAACTAACTATAAATTACATGATCAGTCACTGACCATGTAAACATTACTCTGTTACTGGTTACTGACCATGTAAACATTACTCGGTTACTGGTTTAGCTATTTACTTATGTAAAGATGAGTTAACTTGGTATACAACACATTAAGGTTGTTGTAAACTATTGATTGAGTTTTTGAGAAACGTCACTAAAAAGTTGTTCCAAACGCACCTCATGAGCATAGGCGGAGGTACACTAGGGCACGACACCCCTTTGATTTTATTATATGCATGTATTCTCCTTGATTACTTAGATAGAAGCAGAAATCACTATTTAACTATATGTATTGGTCACTACCTTCTTTTTCCTTCTATTTTCTCTAGAATAGTAAACAAACATCTGCTATGATTAATATAGTATTTGAGAAATTCGTCCGAATGGTATATGAATTTTTGCTTCTTATAAACTTTGGTATATCAAGTTTTAAAAATATCAAAACGATATCTCATGTTTCTATCCCGACCTAAGATTAGTATATATAGTCATTAAGATGACCAATTTACCCTTAAGTTCTCTTTTTTCTTAGTTTTTTTATTTGTTTTCATATTCCAGAAATATTAGAAAAGGTTTTGGAATTTGATGATTTGGGTTAACCTTTATAAACTTGAAGAAGATTGAAGAGGGAAAACATACAGAAGTTCAATTCTTGTTATTTCTGTTGACACTCAACGATCTTGTTGTTACCGTTGATATCTAAGAATGATTAAGATGAATAACTAATTAAGCAAGAAGAAAGTGACAATAAATTTTTTCTCTATGTTCCTAAAAATATAAAAAGCCAAAAAAAATATTGTAATATGATAACAAAAAAGAAAAACCAAGAAAAAAAAAAGAGAATTTAAGGGTAAATTAATCATTTTTTGTCTGAGGGTAAATTAGTCATTTTAATAACTATATATACCAATTTTAGGTTGAGATCCCAATCTGATATTTTTAAAACTTAGTATATAAAAGTTTATAAAAGGCAAAAGTTTGTATACCATTTAAACGAATTTCTCATAGTATTTTATACCTCTATTAATACATTTTAAATGGTTCAAGTTCTTATAAGGTAAATAATTAAGAATAAGATTGTATAACAAGGATGATTTTAACACTGATTCTACATATGTATATTAGTTATTAAGAAATGAATAAATCATCCCTAAATCATTGATAAGATATATACCAATAACTAGCTACCATGAATCCATGATATTAATTTAGATATGAAAGAGTACGTAATGACAAGTTGAGTTGGTTTAAAAACTTTCAAATATCGTAAAGTATTATATATGTACGTTGTTCAACTAAGAAAATAGTAGAAATACCATATGAAAAAAGTGGATTTTTTAGTTCTCTCTAAACCCTAAGGAGCGGCGGGATTGTAAAGACCAGCACGACCTCGTTCGGTGGCGGCCTTGATCCATGTTGGTCTATTGAGCATGCCTACATCTCATTGCTTTGTTGCTAGACGGGATCTCAAATCGGGTCGTGAGTCTTCGAATTGGCTTGTGCTCAAGGCTCTGATATGGTTGGGTTTTTTTCTTGTCTTCTCTCACTTTGGTAGCAGGTTGGAAGTCTCTGGCCAAACGATGCGACCCCAAAATCAGAGTTTGGACAGATTGGCAGCGTTCGGCTTTGTTCCAGCGGCAGGGTACGGGCTAATCTGGATCGACTTGGTTTGGGTTCATTTAAGCCTGTCTAGATCATGATGTGGATGTGCAACGTGAAGGTCTTTGGGTCGGCACGACGGTAGTCGTGGTGGATCTGAAACTGCAGCAGCGAAAATCAGGCAACATGCTCTGACGGCGAGTTTTGGCTTTGACGAGTACGACATCTTGACTGGAGAGGATGGAGCTGCGATTAGGCTAATCAGTTTAGGCCTGAGTGTGGGTTGCTTCTTGGACTCTCTTTTGGCTCTCTAAGTTTTGGGCTAGGGTTTGCTCTAGGCCCATTCCTAAGTATCTAGTTTTATCTTTTTATTTTATGTGCACTCTATATATGTTTCTCTAGCGTCTCTGGAGTAGTTTCGAAAGAGGATATCCGTTATCTCTATGATTTTAAGCTCATAGAAATAGGTCTATCCATTTATATACCATGGTGGGTACTACCACTGCCTCCTTGTATGTCTATCAATGGCAGCAGCAGTGTATGTAATGATCTATAATAAATGTAATGAATATATTTTTTCTTTGGGGCTTGATTAAAAAATAATAATAATTAAAAAAAACTAAGCAAATAGTATGCTCTTAGATAACATTCGGTTCAGAGGTCATATGTTTTTATGGTTATCATTTCATTTTATTATACCCTCGCTATAAGTTTCTAGCTCAGCCATTGTTCATGAGTTTCATGAGCTAAAAATAAAAAACATGTAAATGTTGTTCCAAATGCAATTTATGAGATTCATAACCGAAAAATGTATAAGACAAATTAACGTCTTTATGTTTTTTATAAAGTATCTCCAAAACTTGGATATATATATATATATATATATATATATATAATCCGGATATAGAGAATACCTCCTTAAACTCTTAAAGTGGGGATGCTTTTAGTTCTAATATGTATTTTCACAATCAAAGTCATGCATTCCCTAATTACCTACTTACATATGAATCATACAAAAAATTAGCCAAAATGGAAAACTTTTAATCATTTGATTAGCACAATACTCGTTTTAATTTTATCTAACGGCCTACAATTGTTTACATTAATTTGAATAACCAAATGATTATAGAATTAGTTGAAATTTTGTAGACATGTTTCTTGCATATGAATCTAGAGGATCAAAGGTTGAGATCGTTAAAAGAAATCATCTACTAATGTAAAATAGTAGAAATCCTTAAATTCGTAAAATAAGGAGATCATCTTTAGATCCTCCTTATGTGTGTGTAGGGCTTCTTGGCTACAAACGTCCGCACCAATGGTTTTCGTGCGGATTTCCATTTTTGCACCATTTTTCGATCGAATTTCCTCATCTCCACTGTATAGTGTCTAGATAATATTGTGTAGATCATCTCTGCAAAATTTCAGCCAATTTGGTAATTGTTAAGGCCCTCAAACTCGAAAAACAAATGGACGGAAAGAATTCTGTCAAACATGAACCGTTCATGTTTATAACAGAAAGACGTAATTTTGAGGGCCTTAACGATTACCAAATTGACTGAAATTTTGCAGAGATGATCTACACAATATTATCTAGATACTAAACGGTGGAGATAAGAAAATTCGATCAAAAAGTGGTGGAAAAATAAAAATCCTCATCAAAACCATTGGTGCAAACCTTTGTAGTTGAGAAAAATCATATATATATATATATATATATATTGATGCTAAAGGACTATTACAAAGCGAAACCTCTAAAACAACATGCTTCGAAGATATCAAAAGTGATAGTTGAACCTACAGCAATGAGAAAGTCTGAATCCCAGAAACTAGGCTTCGCATAATGATGACCAAGGTTGGCAAGAGCGTTGGCAGCAAAATTGGCTTCACGGAAATTATGCTGGAAGTGAATGTGATGGAAAGAGCTTGCAATCTTCTTAATGTCTTGAACAATCTGAAGAGCCTCCAGGGACATTTAAACTTTCCATTAACACAATTGATGATTAACGAATAGTCAACTTCCACCAGTAGAACTTGGATTCCCATTTCCTGCACTCTAGGTAGACTATCTCTGAGTGCAGTGGTTTTTGCAATGGGAATAGTTGTCTTCTTGAGTTTTCGAGCAAAAGCAATTAAAGGGCACCCATCTCTCAGAATAAATCCAGCAGCAAAACTTGGATATATATGGTAATAAAATTCTTACCTAAAACACATCTCTCTTCAAATGATTGACTCAAGCCAATAAAATTTCACAACAAGAAGACTTGATCAACATTCTAAAGAGAAGTATTTTTTTTATCAGTTAGCAAACCATCTCAATTACGTTAGCAAATTAATAAAACACACACCCATTCAGTTTTCAGATTGAGGTCCATAAAAGTATCCCAATAAAGCTAGACTACTTTCTCGCCGTAGGCACACGAATCAGAAGATCTCTCAAACATGTTGACTACTGGTGAGAGTTGGACTTATGTACATAAGGGTTTTATACTAAGCAGCTCGATCAACTTTACCACACATGAAGAAAAGTGCTTATGATCTGATTGTGGCAGCAAATAAAACCATAACTTATTTTATGGTTCTGTTAATCTTAGAGAACAAAAGATTTAAAACTTGGAAATCTAACCAACAATATGGAGAGATACATGGGTGATTGGTGATCAAAGGAGGTTTCACATAAAACCATGGGCTCAATTAAAGTGTATGCACACATTTCGTGTTGTCTATGGTCCTAGGGATCAGGTGTATCCTCTCCAAACTGCGTAAGCTGAAGGAATCCTCAACCAAAGTGACAAACAGATGGACCGACCAATTTCTTAGCTATGCAGTTTTGCGAGAAAAGAAAAGAAGTCTCAGGGAGTTATTAGGTACAGAACAATTTACATGGTCCGCGTACAGTAAAGCAATGCACCATGAATGCTTAATTTCAGAATGAGAAAGAAGAAAGGAATAAGAATAGAGAAAATAAAAGTTTGAAATCTTGGGAATCAGAAATGTGCATGCAATGACCAGTTCTTGCCATGTCTTTTGTTTAGGGTTTAGAGTTAAGTGTCAGTGTGAGTCATGTCATAACATTAGTTGTAATTATCTCGTACTAATCATGTCATAACATTAGTTGTAATTATCTCGTAGTTAGTACGTACCATTTGTATCCATGTAATCTTGTTTATATACCTTCATTGTGAGATGAATGACATATCAGCAATCTCATCTCGTTATATATGACTGTTGCCTCATCCTCGAATTATAGTTTTGAAACACAAAAGCAATAGCTTCATGTACATTGCTGACTTATTTTCTAATCGAATCTTCTAGGCACTAGACAAATACATGTGCAACTAAATTAGGCAATGTTTTTTTTCACCAAAGTCAATGTCAGACAAGGACTTCACCCGCTTAATCAGGATATTAAGTTGCATGATAAAGGCAATAGATACAAATAGATAAATTGGATGGGATCGTGTTCATTTGGTCCATATCATCTCCTTCACTTTCTGTTTATGTTATGATAGAAGAATTTGAGGTCGGCAAGTAAGAAAGAGCTTTCACACATAACTAAAAAATTTCACTTGGAGATGTCATTTTAGTTTTTATTGCAATTTTCGCTCCATATATACACAAAAGCAACTTACATACTTGAGACTACCAGGAGACCATGTATCGAAAATTCACCGAGCTATCTAAAAAGCTAGTAAGATACTACACAATGATAAAATTTGTAATCCACAGGTAAATAACCAAGATTCTAAGATTCCTAGGAACCTATAGAACTAAATGAATGAGGAACCTAGAACTCGCGATCTGGGAAAAGTAAAGGAGCCACAAGAGACCAAACATATAGTGCAGCAGTAACCCACTCTGTACAGATTCGGACCCAAACTGATGTCCAGCCAACGTCTATAAGGTCTGAGCTCTCAGCTGAGTTGGTCCAACCCGAAAGAAGCATGGCTGAATACATGCTAGCCAAGGCAAATATCAGGTGGAAAAATGTATAGGAATAGCTGACAGGTTTTGCTTCTTTTTCATTCTTGTCTTTCCCTTCTTCCAACTCTTTCCCCTCAAGAAGAGGTTTCTTTTCAGCTGCGCCACAAAATGGAACAGGTTTGCAAAGGAAGTTAATATGTGACAAACAAGCATGAGATCGCTTTGATGTATTGCAACATTAAGGACTAAATATATTTATTTTGAGTACCTGCCCTGGGTGAAGACGATGGTGACAGAAAAGTTGTTGAAGATCCAGCACGCAATGCAGAGTACAGAACTGAAAGAATGGTTGTTGCCATCCCAAGAAGAAGAGTACCTACAGAGACCGCGCTGGAGTGGTGAAGACCATTGCAAGCATAGTCACGAGGCTCACTGGAAAGAGCCGTGTAGCACACATAAGCACTATAAATTGATATCACCGAAGCAGGAAGGAGGCTGCCATTCACCTGTTTGAAATTCCAGGCAAAATCATCTGGGGGGTTGACTCTTAAAATATGACCTGACATTAGAACAAACCTACAAACTACCAAGTCGCAATTTTTCGAAATTGACCATATCATGTAAACTTCAATTCACCAATACAAATTTTACAGTACTCGTGCACTACATGGTGGGACAAGATATGATGAACTTGCCAAGAAAAGATAGGTAAGAGTCTTACTGAGCCTAGGCAATGCTTTTCGTTGATTCATGCAAGGCAATTCAGAGCCATTTAGTATTGCCCAAAATCCTAACTCATCAGTTGGTATATTAATACCAGAAATATATGGTAATGATACCTAATTACTCCCAAGAGAGCATGGGTCATATACTATTTGGCTACTTATACATGGATAAGTTCATCGATTAACATGTGGGGAAAGACATCTTACATAAAGCATGAGTTTCAAATTGATGACGTTTACTATTTTATCCTTACCGTTGGGTGTAATGCAATCACTGCAAATGCAAATGCAAGAACCATGGTCATGACAATGAAGAAGACATTAAGGCCACAGTCATTGCCAGAGGGGTTGAACCAAATGAACAGAATGCCTGAGAATGCAAATGCTGCAATATAGCATCCAATCGATACAGCAAGCAAAGCGATATACCTGAAATATATACATCCATACAGTTACAACTCAAAGTGAACCAGTAACAGAGGAAATGATACATATTAGGACTAAACTCACCATTTTTGTTCATCTTTCTCTACCCATGCATCATTCCAGGAGTGAGTAAAGTCTAGCAAGATAATCACTTGAACCAGTAAAAACAGGCCTGCCCCAAATTTTGATAGATCTCCTGCACACAAATATACTAGAGATCAACTACTCATTTCAACATAAAATCACAGGGACAGGGAACAGATAATAATTTTTCCGGTGACGAGACAATCACCAGTGAGAATCAGAAGATTCATAACAGGAAGAATAACATTGAAGTGTTAACCCATTAACTAGTATCCAAAGTGTGAATACCATATGCATCATGGCTGCATAACCCGGCCCTCAAAGTGCTAAAATCCCTCCAATAAAACTACTAACTAACTACACTCAAGTAACAGATATTTTTCTACCATCTGGATTGTAGTCTTATTTTGTTATAGTTAATATATAGCAACTCAATCGAAATTATCAACTCTAGACTTCACTTAATTACATTTACTCCTAGCCTCCTAGGTGGACATGGAAATGGTGGATTCTAAAACCCATAATTCTCATGTATGTTCCACAGCCTAAAAACAATTCCATTCCCTGGTAAAGTGCATCATATCAGGAATGACAAAAGGCATTTACACTTCTTTTATCTTTCAATACACACAAGTTGCATATCATAGTGCCAAGGACATGTTTGGTGGGAGAATATGAGCTTATGGAAGGTAACCGAGCCATTTACTTCAGCATAATCCATACTGACAAAACCCTTCCCTATTTTTATAAATCTCATGGCGTAATGTTACATTCTAGTGCAAAGAATACTCTTGCAGTCTTTCCAGGGAAACTTTATTGCTATTAGAATTTAGGGTTCATTTGCTACAAATCATGCAAATCATCTATTTTTCCTTAGTTCATGTTAAGCACACTAATGAAGCAAGGTAGTATCACGACATTCTCCCCCCTCACCAGGTCAAATAACAAAAGCAGAAACTATTGATATCCAGGAACTAAAATCAAACCTGTTTAGCAAATGAAAACTAACCGTAGATGGTGATAACTATGTCTGGAAGGAAAAACATGAGAATGATAAGTAAAAGCCAGATGACCATCTTGGCAATCCATCCACCATGATGCCACCCATCTCGCCGGTCATTTCTATCCTTCACACCAATCATTATAAGCGCAAGTATTGCAAAAAACAAGAAATTCCCCATGCTGACCCGAAGAACTGCTTGCGTTTGATACCATGCCTTGGTGTGAGTCTCGGAAGAACTTATCCCTATATATCAATACCAAAAAGGATATGAAACAATCACATCATACAGTGACAAACAATGTCCAGAGGTGTAAGAAAACTCACATAAATCTGTATTAGCTCAAAATTTCTGACATTACCAAATTCATAATGGAACTTCAATAATGCAACCATCAATTTCCAAAGTTTTTTCGAATAATCTTCATTTCATTCATCATGTTTAGTCAGTGATATAGACCCAATTCTTTTCATTTGTGTAACTAATTGCCGGATTCTTAATCAAAACAGTAACTTCAACAAGTATCCCACAACGAACCCAAACAAATCAAACCCAGTTCATAAAGCTCGGAGCTCAATACAAACAACCCAAAAATCCAGACTTGATCATCATCTTCAACAATTAAACAATTCCACCACATACCCAATAAAAATCATCTCCTAAAACGAAAAGGGTCGGTGAGAAAATCGGACTAACTCACATGGGATTTCCTCCAGGAGAGGAGCTCCAACTTCTCTTAGAATCCAAGTGACGACCAAGGAAAGCCCGAAGAGTCCACAGTAGCCGAGTCTGGCAGATTTGCTGGAAATCCCGGAGGCGACGGAGGAGCAGAGGCCGCAAGTGGAGGCAGCGCAGCAAGAGAACAAGCAGGACATCTCTCTCTGTGTTGTCTAGGGAAGGAGACCAAGTGTGAGTCTCTGGACTGGAACTGACTGGTTAGGTGTTGAGTAGAGAATTTTGGCACGTAAGTTTGAAATTGGGTTGATTGTGACCGTCGGATCTTTGCATGATGGAGGAAGAAACAGAGGATTTACAAAGGACGGTACGGTAAAAGGTATTCCCAGAGTTTGGGGTAATTTACTTGGACCGGCTCTTTTGAAGTTCCTATTTTTCGTTTTGCTATTTGTTAGTTTAGCCTTGGGTTCCTCTCAAAAAAAAAAAGTTTAGCCTTTAGGTTGAAATTTTGTTCAAATCCAGTCACGTTGATTCAGAAAAGATTAGACCTAGCTTTGGGTTGAAAGTTTGTTTCAATCCAGTGCTCTGTAATCAGCGCGAAGTCTACTAAGTGCGCGAGATTTGTAGTCCGCGCGAAGTCTGATAAGTGCGCGAGATCTGTAGTCCGCGCGAAGTCATTCCACGCGCAAACTTTATAATTCAACTCTCGTGGCATTATTGGCAAGCTATCACTTGTAAATTTGGACAAATTGGGCTTCGACGGTTGTGACGTGGACCAAGAAGATAATTAATATTCACTTGGACATTTTACAGTCCCGTAAAGTATTATTACTTGGACAAAAATGCCTTTTGGCTCAAACATTGCCCCCTAGGCCTTGAGCTTTGGATGGTCTAAGCGAAAAGGCCTTATTGAACATGTCACGAAAATTCAAAAGTTGGAGGATGCTAATGTTTTGGTGCCATCGTGACCTTCGTCTCACTGAGGGGAACCAAAGTTTTAAAATGTACGTTCCCAACCACCTCATGAGACAACTTGGTTTTGTCCAAGGGGTTTCCCACTCACTGCGTAGCGAGCAGGTATGTATCCTGATGTCAGATTGGCGAAGCGAACTGCATCATTTCGCTAGTGAACATAAGAATGACGAGGCGAACCATGTAGAGAAACGGACCTCGTTCGCCTGCTCTACTTCCGCATTCGCTTGTTCTTTGCTGCTCCCTAGTGGGAACTAAAGAGAAGCAAACAAAAGAGTTGGCGAACGGCCGCATAAAAATGGCGAACCAACTTTGAAAATTTCGAGGCCACAGAGATTGGCCTAAATAATGACTAAGACACTTGAAGAACGTCTAAAGCCTGAAATGAAGAAAAAATTAGCACGACTAAACTGCATGTAAAATTTAATTTTTTAGGGCCTCTGAAATAGGCCCCAGTCATGTACTAATCTGTTGGTTAGACCTCGCACGTTTACAAAGACATGAACTAAATATTCTTCTCTCTTGTGTTGCCCCCTAGTGGGAGGCAATGGAGTGCTATCGCGAAGGCGCGGAGCACTATGAATAATGGTCGTGGGGTCAGGAGGTGGAGGATCTGAGCGCTCCCAAACACCGGTGATATGGCACTTTAAGAAACGACCATTAATAAGATTGGGATGGACTGTACCGTCAAGGTCGCACAAGTGGTATACCCCCTTTGTCAATATGCGATAAATAATAAAGGGTCCTTCCCATAGCGCGGACAACTTTCCGCGGCCTTCGGTCTTCTCGCCTAATGGTAACACGGCTCGCCACACTGTTTGACCCTCGGTAAAGCTCTGTCCGCGGGTAACTTGATCATAGGACTGCGCAATGCGCTGCTTCTCAAGGATGAGATTGTTGAAGGCAGTAATGCGGTGTTCGTTAAGGTCTTCAAGCTCTTGCCACATCACTTGGAAGTAATATTCACCAAGCAATTAGTGATATTCTTGGACGCGAAGCGAGGCGATGTGAACCTCAAGAGGGAGGACGGCGTCATGACCAGACATGAGAGCATAAGGGGTGGTGGCCGTCAGACCACGCTTGGAAGTGCGGTAGGCCCACAAAGTATGGTAAAGCTCTAAATGCCAGACAAGGGGGTTCAACTCTAGCATTTTGCACAAGATACTGAGGATAACCTTATTTCTCGCCTCTGCCTGACCACTAAAGTGTGCATAATAGGGGGTTGAATGCAAGAGTTTGATACCATAACCGGTAAGGAATGTGACTACAGAATCAGCCATGAAAGTTGCCCCCCGGTCCGTCACAATGTAATCTGGAATACCAAAGTAGGAGATAATATTGCAGAAGATAAAGTTACAAACCGAGGTCGCGGAGGCGACCTTGAGTGGCTCGGCTTCAACCCACTTGGTAAAGGAATTGGTGGCTACAATGAGGAACTTATGCTACTCCGAGGATTGGGGGTGAATGATGCCGACGAAGTCTATCGCCCATCCTCAACCTGGCCACGGTTTAATGATCGGCTGCAACGGAATATTGAGAATGTGTTGCACTGGTCCATGAGCCTAGCAATCCTGACAACCTTTGGCGAAAGCAATCCAGTCCTTGAGAATGCTAGGCCAGTAGTAGCCGTGGAGACGGATTAGCCTAGGCATTTTTGGGCCTGCCTGATGCGAACCACAAACTCTGGAATGAACCTTGTTCATAAGCCGCTTAGCCTCATTACCATATACACAGCGGAAGTCATTATCGTCTTCGCCGCGTCAGCGAAGCTCGCCGTTGCGAAGTACAAAGTTGAGTGCGAGAAACCGCATTTACCGGGAATGAGTAACGTTATGAGGGTTCTTGAGGTAGGCGATAAATGGTAGCTGCCAGTCCTTTTCAATAGGGTTTAAAGCAGCGAAGTCAAGAGAATCAGCTTGATACTGCCCCCTTGCAATAAAAGAAGGAAGTGTGTGTCACTTGACCATGAGTAGTCGTTCACGTACTCCATCGCGCAAGCTAAGACCGGATGCAATTTGTGCGAGCTCATTTGCCGCGAAGTTGAATTCACGCGGAATGTGCTCAATGTGGACATCATTGAAGCGATCCAGGACGTTAAAGGATTTTCGCAAGTAGGGCTCAATGGAAGAACTCAAGCACTTAAACTTCGCCACAAGTTGGTTGACGACCAATAAGGAGTCACCAAAGACTTGGACCTCGTGGACTCCTAAATCCAACAAGATTTCTAGTCCAATGATGAGCGCCTCATATTCCACCTGGTTATTTGTACATTTGAAGTCCAGCTGGTAGGAGTAAGAGAAACGATCACCTGCAGGGTTCTCAATGGTGATTTCGGTACCTGCAGCGAGTTCAGTACGCGATCCATCAAAGTAAAGAGTCCATGGGGTGAGGGAAACAATGACGAATTCTAACTCGCGGAATGTAGTGAGCTCAGTTGGTGGGTAATGAGCGAGGAAGTCCACTATAGCCTGTCCTTTTACTGCCCTTTGTGGCACATATTGCAAGGAGAACTCAGACAAAGCCAATATCCATTTACATATGCAGCCCTATAGGATAGGGTGGGAAAGCATGTATTTGACTAGATCGAACTGAGCGATCACCACTGTGGTAAAGGCCAACATGTAGTGGCGGAGCTTGCAACCTACAAAGAATACGGAGAGACATAACTTCTCCATTGGAGAGTAACATGTCTCGCAATCTATTAATACCCTGCTAAGGTAATAAAGGGCGTGTTCCACCCTGTTCTCATCATCTTGTGCCAAGAGTCTGCCAATGGACAAGTCAGCAGCAGCGGTGTAGAGTTTAAGCGGAATGTCAAGGCGAGGTGGAACCAAGACAGTTGGGTTCGTACGGTAGTCCTTAATATGATCAAAAGCCTCTTGGTGTTGTGGTTCCCAAACGAACTCAGCTGCCCCCAGGAGCTTCAAGAGAGGTGAGTCATTTATTACTGCCTGCACCTTGTCTTTAGCATCTTGATACCCCTTTGGTGGACTAGGAACCTTAGGAAGTCGTCTGCTTCCACGAAGAATACACACTTGGCGGGATTCATCTTCAGGTTATGTTTCTGCATCCGCGTGAAAACCTGTCGGAGGTCTTCAATGTGTGTTGCCCGAGTTTTGGTTTTAACCATCACGTCGTCTATGTAGACTTCGATCAACTTTCACAGGATATCATGAAAGATGAGGTTCATGGCGCGCTGATACGTTGCTCCCGCGTTCTTGAGTCCGAAAGGCATGACAACATATTCAAACGCACCTGCAAACCCCGAGCAGCATAAGGCTGTCTTGTGGCGATCTTCTTCAGCGATAGGAATCTGGTGGTATCCAACAGTTCCATCCATAAAGGATAGCACTTCATGACCTGCGGCCGCATCAATGAGGAGGTCAGCAACATGCATGGGGTATATATCCTTAGGCGTTGTTTTTTTGAGGTCTCGGTGGTCAACACATACCCACATTTTGCCGTTCATTATACTTGGCCACGCGAATGATATCTGAGCGGTGCATGTTCTCAATTTCTTCCTTGATAGCGATTTGGATCTCAGTTCGCATGAACTTGCCGTCGTGGCGGATTGGTCATCAGTCAGGATGAGTAGGCAACCGGTGACAAACTAAATCTGGAGAGAAGCCGGGCATGTCTTCGTACTTCTCGGCGAAGCAATCCCTATACTCGTGTAGGAGAGTTAGAAGAGCTTCCCATTCATCCGTCTCCAGCTTAGCACTGATGGAAATGAGCAGGGGCTTCTCTGCAGTCCCCACGTCAACTTGTAAGGTGGGGTCGCGGACTTGAGGTGGTGTGTCGTCCAAGGCGGCGGGAGCTGATTAAATAACTTCTTCCTTGGTATCGTTGTAATCTACTATTTCATCCACATATTCCATAGTCGCAACCTTGTCGTAGGCTTCGCATTCTGCCCAGTATGAGAGGAGTCTCTCACACAAGGACTCGCCAGCCTCGCGCGCTTCTTATGAGGAAGCACTAATCATCAAAGGGTTGAAGGGGATCCGCGATGGTGTGAGGACGTTGTAAGTCGTCCCTCGCCTAGATGAGCCCCCATTGAGTTAAGTTGGAGGCCGTGACCCCGTAGGGGCGGCCTTTAGAATTGACGCCTTGGATATCCAGTGGACCCAAGTCAGTGTTGTAATAACGGGCATCGTTGAAGTTGGCGGAGATGGAGAAACGGCGCGGAACCGCCTTAACGAGAACTGCCTCGCATGTCTCAGTGTCCCAGATCATGAGTTCTTCGTGCATAGAGGAAGGCACGCAGAAACTTCTATGGATCTAGTCGCGGCCTAGGATTATGCTGTATGAAGAAGCGCACTCTGCCGCGAAGAAGGTATAAACCCATGACGCCGGTCCAACCTTGACTCTTAAGAATAACATGCCCAGAGTTTTGGAGACTTGTCTGGTGAAATTCTTGACTGTCAAGGACGTGGTCTGGATCATTGAGTGAGGGATACCAAGGAGTCCCATAGACGTGGTCTGCAGCTCCAGTGTCAACCATGATCTTGTTGACTGTGATCCCCTCAACTTCAGCTGAAATGTACAATGGCCACATGTGAGTGACCATATCTAGGGTTGGTGTGGAGAAGGTCAGAATTAGCATGCGTGTGACGCTGCTCGTAACTTCTAATAGTGGAGCGATCGCGACATCTACCTGGACTGGACCCATCTTGTTGCTACAAGGCGACGAATATCTGTCGCGTTACATGTTGTGTTTGGCGGGAGAGCATATTTTTCAGATATAAAAAACACCATTTCCGACCTGAAAAGAAAATTGCTTGTGGACTGGGATCAGCGGAGCCTCAATTACCTCAAGCTCGCTTTCGAGCACAGCGAATGCACTCTCCACGAGGTTGACTTTCTCGTCTTCAAGTCATGCAAAGACTTCAAGCATATTGCAAGTTAATGATTCCCCCTGCTCTTCTGCTTGGTCTTCTTCTAAGTCAATGTGAGGCTCGGAATGAGCCTCGTCATTCAACGAATTCTCCTAGAAACGTCGGGCCATCAGCTCCATGAGGTTAGGGATAGAGGTAGCACTTTCAGCACCTGGTGATGCGTCAGTCTCCATCCGTCGTGGTCTCCACATGAGTTTGGTCAAGGGCTGTTCATCTTCAGCTGATTGCTTGTCCGCGGCTAGAGAAACCTTAGGCCTTTAGTGGAGGAGGAGCTGAGACTTAAGGCTCCTGCTTGGCCTCCGGCTCCGGGTTAGGTTATGGCCAGGGCCGATGTGGTTGTGGTGGTTCCCTTCTTGCCTCGGGGTTTCGGTGAGGAGCATCCCGGAGCCGTGATGACTGAGGTGACTCGCGCCTTGGTTCAGGCTCTGAGGTGGCGAACAGTCTTCGCTTTTTTGGGGGAGGTGGTTCCCTTCTTCTTTCAGCCCCCGATGACTGCCTATGCCTTGGTAGAGGGAGCGGTTCCTTTCTTCGATCAAGCTCCGGTGAAGGCCTGCACCGAGAGGGTTATAGATCCCTTCTCCTTTCCAGCTCTGGAGATGGTCTTTTCCAGGAAGGTTGCGGATCCTGTTTCGGTGGTACGGTGAGGCAAAAGAAGACATTCACTTTTGGAGCAGAGTCATCTGCTACCTGCGCACACACTCATGGAGGCGTGACAGGTGGCCTTTGGAGTAGAGCGCGTAAGCCTTCGGCTTTTCTCCACATCCTCTCAAGTGTCTGCGCGAGCTGCAAGGGTCAGTTAAAGCCATCATCGAAAGCTCGCTAGGCATGCAGGATGCTGCCATACTTCTTCTGGAGCTTCCGCTTCGTGGATCTGGTGATGGTAACTGGCCTGCCCCTTGCTACGTGTACCATATCCCCTCCTTGATCGTTGATTTGGATGTCGGGGGAATGTAGGGGTCGGTCAAGATACATTTGCGAGGGCTTGAAGCCTTGTTTCCCTGATACCCGCTGTTAGAGTCAGATATGTTCATCTCACTTGAGGCTGGAGACGAAAGTACTTCTTCCGTCTAGTGTGATTGGACGAACGTCTCGAGGCGCTTGATCCTCTGTTCTAGCTCTTCGCGAGTTCTGAGACTCATGGGTTGGAAGTTCTCCGCGGGGGACGGTGTATCGTCTCGCATGATAGCTTTGCCCTTATCTTTCTTTGAAAAGCGATCGGGCTGTAGTTTGATGACTAGCTGCCTTGCCGGTTCATGGTTTCCACTTTGGTTCGCCAGCACGGTATTGTCATTTGCCGGTCTCTTGCGGTTTCAACCTGGCTTTTCGTGTGGACCCGCGTTTGGAGATAGGTCCAATGTGATCGCGCACTAGCCGATACGAGGCCAAGCAATGTCATCCATTGCAATCATCAAATCACCTTTGTCTTCAAAGCCAATGTACTTGAGGTCGATCCAGTCTTGGATTTGCTCGCGAAGCTGGTAGCAATCGCGAGTTCTGTGTTCCCAGCTATCATGGAACTTGCAGTGTACGCGACATTCCTTATATTCATTGTAAGGCAAGGCCCTCGCCACTGTGACGAGTCTGTCATCAATAAGGTCGTCTAGAACCTCGTGTGCAAGGTTGACGTTATAGGTATACTGGCGAGATGGCTGAACTGCATCAACATTTTCCTCCTCGCGGCCTCTCTTAGTTGCACGGCGCGGGTTGTCATTCTCTAGGTGGTCCGACAAGTTTAAGGTGACTCTCTGCTGGCCTGGCTTTGACGTGCGGCGACAGCTATTCTCTTTTGGCCGGTCGTTCCAGTTCACCTCGACCATACCGACCACAGCTGGGAAGGGGTCTATATCCACCAAAGAGGTTGTGTTCTCCGGCGTCTTCATTTTTATGGCGCTAGAGTTCAACCATGTCTGCAGTTGGTCACGGAGCTTGACGTAGTCTTTGATGTCATGATTGTAGACGTTGTGGAAGCTACAATACTTTTTGTCCTTTAGCCCCTTCCTTTGGTGGGATCTTGTGATCCAAGCGTATGCACTTCGCCTGATCAAGTCATTAAAGACAAGATGGGCGTTTTTGGCGTCATACGTGTATGACTCGTATTTGGGCTTGGTCCATGCAAAAGACTGAATGGTGACTGGCTCGTGAGTTATTTTGAGATTCTTCAGTTTGTGAGCCAATGGTTTCCTAGTCAGTTCGACTGCTCTGACGTCATCATACTCCTGCGCTGCCTCAGTTTCCTCCTGTCTTTGGTAGTAAGGATCAAACGTGGGGGATTAGAGGCTTAATGCCCCCACCGTCCTGTTTCTCCCTGGTACATACGTCCCCTTGGAGGCATTTGCCTTCTCATTCATTTCATTGAGGATTAGCTCATAACTGCCGACATTGTTGATCAGGTCGCCCATAGATGTGAAGCGTTCCCCATGATGCTTCAGCTGCTGGTGATGCTCAAGACTACGGATAGCCAACTTAATAGCTTCCTGCTCAGGGAGCAGGTAATCACACTTGGGTTGCTGGATCTTGAAACGTTGGAGGAAAGAGACTCTAGACTCCATGCTTTGCTAGCTCATTTGGGTGAGGGAGTCAAGGCCGACCTCTGGCTCAATGGTACCGTAGGTCTCCCGAAATAGTGTCTCCATGGTAGGCCAGTCTGCGATGGATCCTGGCTTCAACCTGGAGTACCAACTGAAGGCAGCTCCGGACAGAGAAGTCCTAAAGAGCTTGAGCTTGAGAATATCATTATTCTCATATTAACCGCACTGGACTTTGAAGCGGGCCATATGGGTTGCTGCATCCTCCCTTGTCTCCCCGGAGAAGGTGGTGAAAACGATGTTCTTGAATCCATGGGGGAAAGGGTACTGCGCCACACTATCAGGGTAGGGACCGCGATAGTGCAAGTCAGCATCACCTTTTCTGGTTTGCTCCTTGACTATGATGGAGATAAATTGACGCCAGTCAGCTGCCGTAACAGGTGCGGGCTCTGCTCCCTCCTCATGGTTTGGCCATACAAAGAAACTGGTGGCCTATCCACTATTCTTGAGAGCGGGGCTAGAGGAGGATAGAACCGAGTCAGCTGGTGTCCCAGCTCCATGGCGTAGCGAATTGTTAACTCCCTTGAAGGGAGCAGCAGAGCCATGCGGGGGCGGATTCTTGGAAGTTCCAGCTCCTGACGTGAACTGCAGGGTCTTTTAAGCCCCAACCTTAGGGTTTGCCCTAGCGCGCTCTTTAAGCGGGATATACTTGGATGTCCCCTTGTTCACGCTTGCCCCAATAGGATCTAGGGCAAGATTCTTTGGTGCTTGCGCCCTCATCCAGTCTTCAACTTCAAGGACCCGTAAACTCAGTCGGTCTTGTTTCTCCTTGAATTTGTGTAGTTTTTCAAGACTGTTCTTGCTTCCAAAGAAAGAAGCACTCTGTTGGTCATGCAGCTTGGTATCGTGGTCGTCCAAGCGGCGAGTTTGTTCATCTACTATTGAGCAAGTGAGCGACAGGATCTCTGCATGTTGCTTCACGGTCTCCGTGTTCTGGTCTAGATCCTTTTGGATCAGTTGGAGGGAAACGTTGACCGAATCTTTGTCTTCCCTTGTTTAGCCTACAAACTGGTTGAAGTCCTCGGTGAGTATGGCGAGATTGTGCTGGTCTGCTTCCCAAGGGGTCTTGTCCCTTTTGGCCTGTTCAGCAAAGTTGTTGACCTTCTCAGCAAGGTGGGTGACGCTCTGTTGGGTTGCAGTGGCCTCGAGTCGGCCCTTAAGTTCCTCAAACATCTGGAGGATTCGCTCCATAGGGGGAGTAGCTCCTAGGTCTTGGGTTGGCTGTGAGCCTACCATTGCGGCTTCGTTGAAGTATGGGTCACCAAACTGAGCGTGAACCTGCTCCTGAGTGAGGGAACGGCAAGTTGCGCTGTTATGGGGCTTGTACTGTAGTGATCTGTGCTTGAGACGAGAAATCCAAGGTTTCACGTATAGTTATTCTCTTGGCTTCCCTATGGTGAATCGCTTGTACTCCCTGTCCCACTGGGCGTGCCAATGTTTTGGCCACGATCCTCAGCGCGCAGAGCAGTGGTAAATAGCAAACAAAGAGAGGGGGATTGTTGTGGGCATGCCACCTCATGGACAAGGAAAGGGTTTGAGTGCTCGAGCTTGACTTCCGATCAGGCGGAGGGGGTTTCCAGGTGCCACCTCGCGGACAAGGAATTACAAGCACAAGGTGATTCGATACTCACGGTGTCGCGAGCAGAGCAACCAATGAGGGATCAAGATTGATCGGGGGTGAGTCCAAGAGGGCTCTGAGAAAACCTAGGCGGCGGTGATCTTAGGGTTAGGGTTTTCTAGTAGCTCGAAGGGTAACTAGGTTACAGTTTGTAAAGACACTGTCTCTGAGTTGTTGTTGTAAAAGTTGTGTGTGTTGTGAGAGAGTTTGACCCCTTTATATAGTACTCCAAATTGCGGCAGAAGAAAGTTAACTTGGAATCTAGGTCGGGCTTTGAAACCGTAATCCCAGAAGGACAAGGTTTTCCCAGTGTGGGCCAATCAACTTATTACACATGTCTAGCTTGCATATTCCGCATAGGTTACTGTTTCCAACTCGCGGATCTTTAAAGGGTTTTCTAAATAAAAGGACCACATGGATTGGTCCAAAGCTTGTCAAAGACCGATGGGAGTCTTCAACGATTAGTATGTGAACGCGGACTCCGCCTGTGGCTTCTTCGCGAAGTCTCCTACGCGGACTAGTTCGCCAGCAAGCCTAGTTGTACTCTGCCTCGCCTAAGGCTCCACTTATGCGAAGTATCACTTCGTCTTCCCTAGGCGCGAAGTCATTACGCGCGCGTGCTCTGTAATCCGCGCGAAGTCTACTAAGTGTACGAAATCTGTAGTCTGCACGAAGTCTACTAAGTGCGCAAGATCTGTAGTCTGCGTGAAGTCATTACGCGCGCGAACTTTATAATTCAGCTCGCGTGGCCTTACTAGCGAGCCATCACTTGTAAACCTGGACAAATTGGGCTTCGCCGGTTGTGACGTGGACTAAGAAGGTAATTAATATTCTCTTGGACATTTTACAGTCCAGTAAAATATTATTACTTTGACAAAAATGCCCTTTGACTAAAACAATTGGTTAAGAGGATGGTTCTGTAATTTTTCCGGGTTAGGGTTGTCTATTTTCAAGAAAGGTTTGCTGTGTTCTTCGGTAAATTTTCCTTGGAGGTGGTCTCCGTAAGACTTACTTCAGGTTTCATGATGAAATTCGGAGTGGGTCTTGACACTATCTTTATGGAGCCAAGTGTCAGATTTTTATCAATCATGAGAGTCTTTGGTATGTGTTTACTCAAAAAGAGTTAAATATGAGGTAGAGAAGATAGATGGAGTTGATTAATGATTATGATTGCACTATTGAGTATCATCCTAGAAAGGCTAATGTGGTAGCTGATGCTTTTAGTCGAAATCCCTTTATATTTTTGTCTCACCTGAGAATGGTTCGAGTTCCACTTATTTTTGAGTTGCGAGCTACATGGGTGGATTTAGCAGTGGATAAGAGGGTGCTTTGGTAGCTAGTTTCCATGTGAGACCAGTTTTGGTTGATAAAATGCGGGAGACGCAGTATAATAATCCTTCCATAGTTCGGTTGATTGAAAGAGCAGCAAATGGAGCCGCAGTGGATTTTTCAGTAAGAAGAGATGAAACTTTATTGTTCAAAAATAGGCTTTGCATTCCAAAGAGGAATGAAGAGTTAAAGAAGGAGATAATGGAGGAAGCTCATAGTTCTGCATATGTTGTTCATCCGGGTAGTACAAAAATGTATCAGACTATGAAGGATAATTATTGGTGGCCAAACATGAAGAGGGAAATTGCAGCTTTTGTGATTATGTGTATGATCTGTCAGCAAGTGAAAGCTTAAAGGTAGAAACCTTCTGGATTGCTTGAGCCGTTGCCTATTCCAGTGTGGAAGTGGGACCACATCACCATGGATTTTGTTTTCAGTTTACCTCATACCCGTGAAGGGCATGACGGTATTTGGGTGGTTGTGGATAGACTCACCAAATCTGCACATTTTTTACCGATGGGAAAAAAGTATACACTGGATAAATTGGCTGAGCTTTATGTGAATGAGATTGTGAGACTTCATGGTGTACCTGAATCAATAGTGTCAGATCGGGACCCTAGATTTGCTTCCAAATTATGGGGAGCTCTTCAGGCAGCTTTAGGTACCTGACTACATTTTAGCACTACTTTTCATCCTCAGACTGATAGGCAATCAAAGAGGACTATTCAGACTTTGGAGGATATGTTGAGATCGTATGCCTTGCAGTTTAGGGGAGTTGGGATAAAAACCTATTTTTGATGGAGTTTGCATACAACAATAGCTATCATTCTAGTATTGGTATGGCTCTCTTTAAGACACTTTATGGGAAGTAGTGTTGTACACCTTTGTGTTGTAATGAAGTAGTAGAAAGAGAGCTTTATGGTCTTGAGATTATCCATGATACAAATAAGAAGATCAAAGTCATCAGAGATAGACTCACGTCCGCTCAAAGTAGGCAGAAGAGTTATGCAGATGTCTGCAGGAAGAGCCTTGAGTTTCAAGTGGGTGATTGGGTGTTCTTGAAACTATCTCCTAGGAAAGGGGTAGTACGTTTTGGTAAGCGTGAGAAGCTTAGTCCGAGGTATATTGGCCCTTATGAGATAATAGAGCGAGTTGGCTCACTTGCTTATCGGTTAGTTTTGCCTCCGGATTATCCAGGATACATAATGTGTTTCATGTATCCATGTTTCGCAAGTATGTTGCCGATCCTTCTCATGTGCTGCAAGAGCAGCCGATTAGTTTGCAAAAATATTTGACCTATGAAGAGGAACCGGTTCAGATTTTTGACCGAAAGGAGCAAGTGCTGAGGAACAAGTCAAACCCACTTGTCAAGGTGCTTTGGAGGAGTCATCAAATAGAGGAAGCTACTTGGGAGTCAGAGGAGCAAATGAGGCAGCAGTCTTAAAATTTTTATAAAAATGGGAGAATTATCACGCCCCGACTCTTAAAATTTACTTTATTTACTAACATGGTGTAAATAAGAGTTTTACTGTCTCAGTAAATGAGTTATAGTTTTCAAAGGTCCCTAGAGGGGTGTTGAGGGACGATTATTTCAGAGAATTTATTCGTAGGAAAAATATTTGAGGACAGTAAAAATGGTAAATTTTAGCTAGTAAAAAGGTAAGTTTTATTGTGGTATTATTTTTGAGGTGTTATTTTTAGAGTTGGGTTTATATTTGGTGTTGGACCGGTTGGGTTTGAAAATTAAGCCCAAACCATTTTATTTCATTTCTCTCTCCTCCCTCCCAATTGTCTCTCTCTCTCTCACTGCCGGAAACTTCCCGAGCCTGACCGCCGCACCGGTCCCTATCGGTCGGCCCTTGTTTCCTCTTTCTTCCTGGACCGGTGGCAGCCTCCCTAGTGCCGCCTTGAAGGAGAATTCACACCTGGAAGCTCCAGCTGCTCGTAGCTCTCCGTCGCTGGAACTTCCTCCTCCGGCCACCATAGCTAGTAATCCTTGGCTCGGCTTGTAGCTCTCATTAAGGGCAGTAATCCCTCAAAAGGTTTCAGTTCGATTCGTGCTTGGTAAGGAGAAATCATGGATTGAAATTCTAGGGCTCAAATTTCTGTTTTAAGTTGATTACCTTAGTTAAGTTTGGAATTGGTGTTTGTGCTAGTTAGGAAAGTTGTAGAGGAGATTGAGAGGAAGATGCTGTTAAAATTTGGTAGGCATTGGAGGTCGTCGGAGTCGGCTGCCAGCCACCGCTGTCGGCGGTGCCGCTGCTGTTTTCTTGAAGGGAGTTTATTGATGTGTGGTTTGGAATTTTTGGAAGAGTTTTGGATAGGTTTTGGATTTCTCTAAGATTAGTGGATTTTGGTGGTTATTGGGATTTAATGCAGCTATTGGTTAATTGTTGTTAGGATTGTGGAGGGTGTTATTAAGAATGTCGGTTATTGTGGTGATGTATGGTTTGAAGCGAATTTAAGAATAAGGACATTAGGCATGGATGAGTGTGCGAAGCTCACATTTATTTTGCATATTTTTGATTCAAGCGTTGGTATTTAGTTGAGGATTTAATTATGTCCTTGGAACAGGACGTGAGGAGGCTCGAGCAGAAGAGACCTCAGATCGACATCAAGCTTAGGCATAATTTATGAGTGGATTTTTGTTTTAATTAAAATGCATGCGTTTGTTTACTGTCGAGTAATTTATTTTGTTGGAGCTGTTGACGTCATTATTATTTGACGAATTTATTTATTTTGGTAAATTATAAATGTTTTCATGAGGAGAGTATGTATATAAATGCTAGCTAGTCATATGTGTCTGCTCACCTTAATAACGTAGTATATAACCGCATTATGGTGTGACGTGAGCGTTGGACGCGAGCGTAGTAGTCATATATAGATTATTTTAAATCTATTAATTTATATATGGAGTATGGGCGAGTGTAAATACATACATATATTGATATATAGTTTTGAGCTGAAGAGACTCAATATTTATGAGATAAAAGATTTCTCACTAGATGCATACATTCGATTTTCTTTGGAAATAATTTGGGAAAGCATAAATGTTGATAATTATTTTCTTTATCTATTTTTGTCCACTCTCTCTAACGTTTCCGAATGTTTTCCCCTGGCCTCTCGTTTTTAAAATGCCCATTTTGTAGAGTTCTGGTTGGAACTAGTAGGAGGCGACGAGGCATAGTTACCCACTTCTCAGTCACTTTTCATCAGTAGGTTACATGTTTAACCTACTAGGGTATTTTCATGTTTCCTTCAGTTTTTAATAGCTCTGAATACTCTTGGGGTTATTGTATAATATTTTGGTGGGGTGCTAAGACCTATGTTTTATTTTAGAATACTTGAAGATTGAAGTTGTAATATTATTTGGATATTTATGGGTTAAATTGGAGGATGATTAATAATTTTTAGGAGGGTAGTTTTTTAATTTTCCATGTTAGAGTTGTCCATTTTCAAGGGAGGTTTGCCTAATTTTTCGGTAAATTTTCCTTAGAGGTGGACCCAGCAAGACTTACTTCGGGTTTCAGAGTAAAATTCGGGGTGGGTTTTAACATCATTATTGGGTTTAATTGGTTTGTTGAACAAAGGATCTTGTTAAGTTATGCAACAAATAGGTCATTCATTTGGTTCATAATCACATACCTTCATTTTCAAATTACCCTCTTGTTGTTTAGTGTTCTAAAACAAGTAATGCTATTGTTGAGTTCATTGGGATTGTATAGGAATGGTAACACACAAATGTATGATACATTTATACCAAAATTTATAACCCACAAGGAATAATCAGATTTCGGACCAAATCAGTGTCAGCTAGCAGGCATTAGCAAAGCTTCCAATCCTCAACTTATAACAGTAATCAGTCCAAGTGCAAGGTCTTCTCTTCATTTCAATACGTGTAATGGTCTCTATCAATGATCTTAGTTAGAATATCACGTTCATGAATTGATTGACGAAACTAACAAGAATCCATCTCGGGATTATTAGAATTCCCTATCATCCATGTGGGCTAGTTAAGCTAAGGCTAACATAGTGCAAGTACTTTATGATGTGAAAGCCATGGAGATGATGCTTCGCCGAAGAAGTAAATAGCCATGAAATACAAGTTCGCGCTACATTGTCTTTCTGACACTAAAATGCATCTAATCTAATCTTCATGATTTGCTTGGTGGATCGATTTTTCTTGAAAGGGAATGTTGTGATTGTGGTGTTTCAGTTAGTCACATCGTTCCTGCACTAACTCAACATCATGAAAACCACTTTAATATGCCCAGTAGTTCTCTGCACCCCACCATTATTGTATATAAATTCCCAAAGCCATATATTACCCAACAACAAAATATGCAGCAAAAAATCAAAGGAACCGGTTACTAACCCCCACCATGGAGCTTTCCTTTGTCTCCAAGTCACTAACAGCACTCTTGCCTCTTATCCTGTGCAAAGTCTAAGCTACCTCGTGTCTATGACCCCTCTTTGGTCTGATTTAAACAGTAATGGTGGGCTTAGAGCGTGCTTATTCATAGGGCCAACATTAGCTGGAAGTTAACAGATGGTCATATTCATGCAGGCTAGCAGCCAGGTCCACATTGATCTAAATGGTTTGATTAAAGATCTTATCTTTGATGCCCTTGATGTGATTATAGATAAGGTTTCTGGGAACAATTTTCATTGTCATGGCAGTGATGAGACATGAGTAGACACGTGGATTTGAAATCAGACTGTGATGTTCTTGGCAAATTAAGCACTATTCTGTCACAATATCTACCTCTAATTCAGGAGCTTACTTGGCTACACTAGGAGCAAGAAAAACTTATCAATCTTTAATCTTAGAGGATTAGGTGCTGATAATTCATAAAAGCTTAACAACAACTAGCTCAAAGGATAAGGTTTTCATAATGTTCTTGTATTAGGTTAGTTCTGGACCTCCGGTCAGGTCATAAAATGAACGAATGGCATTGCAGTATGTTTTCGACAGTATGATATTTGAACTAAGACTTGTAATCTCATGAACTGTTCATAGAATCGGATTTCTATTCAAGTATACAACATCTAGATATGTTATTAGCCAAAAAGAAAAACATTTCCAGATGTTTTGTTTGATCTGCTTTTCTATTTTTTGGCTGAAACAGTTGTTCTTGTTTTTTGCTTGGAACAACTTTTGTTAGCAAGATATTCAGCTGTACTTGAACTTGGAGATCAACATTTATCAATGGCAGGCAAGGCTTGTGATGAAGACGTTTACGTTGCATTTAAGAGATAAAAAGGCAGACTATTGCACGTGATATCTAGTTGTTCTAAAGGTATACAAATGGACCCTAGGACTAAGCATTGAAAGGTTGAAGTGAACTAGTAGTCTCCAGTTTCCACTCTCTACTATCGCATGTGCATACAATCTTTGCTAGCCTGCAAAATGCAAGTTTCCGTGTCAATAAATTAGGGTTGAGATGTTGAACGAGGCATGCAGCAAGTTTGTGAAAGTAGTACATATAGCCAGAGAGCTCTAGCGAGTGAGAGTGGTAGTCATCAAATATGGGAAACATGGGTAGGAGATTCACCAAGTGGAAAAGATGGGTGAGACAACAGAGAGGAAAGTTCTATATTGCTAGGGTTTGCATCTCTATGCTTCTTGGTTGGCACAAGTACTCCTGATAAACATGGCTATTACGCTCTTAGCTAAGCTATGTTGTTTCAATTAGATTAGTACTGATTTAATTGAGTCTTTTAGTGGCTTCATTTCTCCACGACTAGCTTGCATGATTTTCTTTGCTTTGTAGTTGTCAATCAAGTCAATCAACCCCAAGAAGTACTGCACTGATTATTCATGGTACCTAAAAAGTTAAAGTTCTAAGCTATCGAGGCGACTTCATCCATTTTTAAGGCATTATGGTTGTTATATATCCAGTCTATCACTACATTTGTCACTTGGAATCTTTGTTGAGAGAATGAGAGATCAACAAGATGTCAACATTCGTGCTAAAGTAGTCATGTTGCTGCCTAGTTATGGCTGCACAACTGCTCGTATGCGTGGTCAGACTGCATCAGAAGATAGCTAGGTCAAGATAGAAGAGAACTTTGAACCATACAGAAGGATCAAAGTGTTTCAAGAGTAGATAACTAGATACTGATATGAGATATATATTTAGGTGCCTGCTGTGTGAAGTGACTAGTGAACTGTATAAAAGGGTAAAGTTCTGGTAAGATTCTCAATCTAATCTAGATTCTGGAGGTTTGTAATGTTTGTCTTAGCTATATATTGTAAAGGGTGCTATATATTGCAAGTTAATACTTAATGTTGGTTAAGTTTTGCTCAGAAGTCACAACATAAATAATATCCCCCTTAAGAAAACAAAGCATATCTTATGGTGCTCAACAGCCAAGGCATAAAACATCCAACTGTGAACCTTAACAGGAATTATATATGTGTACCTACTGAAGCCTAAATCTTCTATGAATCTTGTAAATTATTTCTTTGCAAAGTTCAACCAATATAGTCCAAGACCTCCTGAAATCCTGGCTAGCTTGGTTAAATTTGCCTAAGCTTCAAACAGTGAGACAAATTACAGCTCTATAATCATGGAGACAAGCTTGGCCATGAGATTAGGATAAGAGCTCTGGCACCAGTGATGAGTCTTTTTCCAGGGTTGATCGAACAAGGAGACAAGCTGATGTGTCTGCTTTGTCATCTTTTGAGTCCATATAAACCAGTCAGCGGCCAACACTTGTCACCCCACCTTGTATTGCCTCCTCAGATCTTTTTTTTGTTTACAGGCACTATAGCCAGCCCTCTCTATAAAAGGCTAAGCTATAAGCAAACCTCAACTCAGTTAGCTCCATAGCAAAGCATATTACTTACAACCTTGACTCCTTGAGTCCTTAACCCTCATATCAGCCAAAGTAGAAGTACTACCTCTCACATTCTGAACTTGACGTTTACTCTAGTAACATGAAAGGTGTAGTTAAAGCCCCCAGGAGGCTCCGATCGTGGGACAAATGCTCGAGGCTGGTGAGGGAGCAGCGGACTCGGCTTTACATCATGTGGAGGTGCACTGTCATACTTCTTTGCTGGGATGAGTGACAGGGATCCAAGACATTACTGTAGATAATTAGGATGCTTGGCGACTTGGCGTGCATCAGAAGTCCTGCAGGCAAGTGTGTGAAATAATGTGCTTGGCTGCTGAGTTCTATTAGTTTGGATGCTAAAGTTTACGAGAAATTGTGTAAAAATGTCTCCTACTACTTTACAGATGAATACCTTAAAAAGAGTATTGCTATCTGTATTTACATGTATTGATGGCATTTCAGAGTTCAGATCATATATCTGTAATGTAACCGTAGTGCGTTAGTAATATGATCAAACAATGATACAACTAGTTTAGTTTGGGGTAGAAAAACTATCGATGCATCGCAGAATTTAGAGAGGTCTTCTTTGTTCTGCCAATATCAGAGAAAAGGAGAGCCAACATCAGAGGAAAGGTTTCTTTTTCTTTTTCTTTTCCTTCGAATTCTTTTCTTTTTCTTTTGTCTGAAGAAAGAGGCTAGGTCTTTCACTGTTTCACATAACAGCTCGATCACTACACATGACGAAGAAACTCTTTCATAATTTAACTTCGAATTAGTAGACCTTGTTTGGTATCATTACTAGGATGCTAAAAAGGGAAGATAAAATCGAAAGAATGCTCAGCAAGGCATACCACACCTGTTTTTCTTTCTTTTTCCTACAATTAAACTAAACTAAAATTTCTGGTTTTTTTTTTTTTCCCGAACATAAACACATCCAAAACATATACTTGTACGAAAATGATTGAGGGTAACTAAGAACTGTTTATGTTTTGTGCTTGACTGCTTGCATTGGAACTACTTTTGGTTACAGGATATGCAAATGAATGTGATGAAGACTACTTCCTCGAATAGCCAGACAAGTATATGCCAAATTTGATCAGATCATCAACTCTAGGATGAGTTACCTTGATTTCCTCCCAATTAAACTGATGCAGCAAAAGAAATTACCGTACTATTATATGATCGACCAAGTGACCAACTATCGACTATTAGCAGATTTTTATTCATGTTTGTTGTGAAGAAAAAAGAAAAAGAAAAAGAAAAAAAAAGACTATTGATACATGTTCATGAGCATGCATTTCAGAGATGGAAATTGAGTTCAAGAACTTCCGAGAGTAACATTCAGGTATTCTGGAGATACTAGTGGACCTTACGACTAAGCAATGAATGGTGGAAGTAAACTACTCTTTATGTGGATATCATCTAGCTTGCAAAATGCCAATAGAGAAAGTACTAATTAGTCCACATATATATGGAAACCCTGGTTAGGAGAGTTGTCAAGTGGAAAAGATAGGTGAGACATCAAAGAAAAAAAGCTATGTATCTCTACGTCTACAATTCTGCAACAAAAATCAATATGCCTGAATCAGAACCAGTGAGAAGTAATAACTGAAAGCCTTGCTGAAAATTGGCAGGGTTTATTGTTAGACCGGTTACAATAAGCTCTCATCCTAATACATATGCTTAATGAGAACAAATAAGTGATTAAGGTTAACAAACATACCGTCAGCATGAACAACGCATCCTTCCATTGCTATTGATCTGAAACACTAAGTACTAGTCTAGATCTTCTGTTAGTCACCAACTTAAGCTTCTCAATGGACAGAACTTACGCTTGTAATCGGTGGTGATAACAGGGACCAAAACCATCTATTTATATAGGTACACTTAGCTCTAAGATTCCTTCCATTAAGGGATATCTTAGTAGCCAAGTATCCTAATTAGATACTATATACAATACAGATATTTGTCTTTCTTCTAGACAAGGAATATGATTTATTACCATAATGATTTAATACACATAATCATTATCAATCTAGATTTGATCTTGTATTTGTTTCCATGTAGAAGTAGAATTGATATTATGCTAAATCATCATATCACATTATGATAATGTGTGACAAGTCTATATTGATTCTTACATTTATGAGTAAATTTAAACTCAATGACACAAGAAAAACTTCATGTAATTAATACTTTAGCATTACAAACTTTGAATCCAGAACTCGATCGAATTAAAGGCCGTATATGGTCAAGATAACAAATATTAGATACATCCTGATTTTTAATTTTGTACCAAAAACTAGCTAGCGCAGATATAATCAATAAAAGCTTAAGGGCTGGCTAGGCTACGTACATCATTAGGGAACATATATGTTCTCCAAATGTTGTTCAAACTCATGAAGAACATCATAATCAGCTAGAACCCAGCTCCAAATCCACCGTGTGGAGGTATACCATACCCGAAAGAATCAATAAAAGTCGACATTGTCTTCACATCAATTCCACAAGCTCAAGCACGTACGACAGTGGTTTGTATCAAAAGATGAATAATTCATACATGTACTTACTCAGGCCTAAGCTATATCTTATAAATCAGTTCATAAATCTCGTAATTAGATTCAGCAGCATGAGAATAAATTTGTTAAACTAACCTTCATACAGTGAGGACAAATACTGCAGACAGGAATGGCCCTTGGGATTAGGATAAAATCTAGTACCGTTGTGATGAGCAATCCTTTTCCAGGTGAACACACCTGATGTTGTCTACTTTATCATCTTTTGACCCCATATAACCCAGTCAATGGCCGACATTGTCACTCACATTGCACTTATTCCTCCGATCTTTTTCAGGCTTGTCAATAAAATCTAGAAAGCTCAATTCAAGTTTCTTTGACAACAGCAGCCTGGACTTAATTATAGTCCTGCCAGTAACATGAGGGAAGATCGTCTTCCGTTAAAGCCCTGAGGCTCCGGTCGGAGGGAGGGTGATGCGCAAGGGTTATGAGGGAGCAGCGGACAGGGCTTTATATCATGTGCAGGTGCACCTCCATACTTCTGTGCCGGGATGAGTGACAGAGAAAAGACTATATGTGTGTACAGTGTGCTGCAGATAATTGATGAAATCTGAAATTAACTATGTTGAACTCGATGAAATATTTATGTGCCTAGACTTCACTGTCTCTTTTAGAATGGATCGAAAGGTTTTGTGAACAGATAAAGTATCCCATGTATAATAGGAGTATTATTAAGGGCCCGTAGATGTATGGAAGGCAAGGTGTTTGTAGTTACTCAGTTCTTCGAATTGCAAGTCGAATGCCAAAAGAGCTTGTGTAAACATCAACACAAGGACCATCGAAGTGTAACTGCAAAAATCTCCTACTCAGATTGGAGTGGACTTGTTTGAATAGATGAGCTCTGTCTTACACAATTAACAAAAGAAAACCTTCGTCCGGGGTCATTGGAATGGTGCTACGATAAGAGTAAGTTTAATATGAGTTCTGATCTAGCTTAATTAATGAGTTCTAGCTTAAACTGTAGTAACCCTAGCATTTCAATATTCAATAAAAGGTCCTTGTACAGGGACCTTGTATATTATGAACTCTTGGATAACTGAGCTTACTGACTATTCTTCGGATACAGTTTTTTTCAACAAAAAGGTAGTGCCGGCTTAAGAGGCACCTCGGACCTAACATGTAAGTAAACCAAAAAGAGTTTGAGATTACAATACGGCTGAGCATGTTACCGGATGATTGATCATACTCTCTGCATCTCTATGTAGAATCCCAGATATCTCTGAATTCCAGGACCCCGCACCCAATACCAGAGATAACCAGAAAAAATACCTTTTTTCCTGGATGCAAGGACAAAGCCACTTCCTGAGATCAGATTACAAGAATGAAACAGATTAATTATCTCTTGTTTCCATCGGTGGAAATTACATGCGACCTTGTTGCCAGATCATCATTAGATTTCTTCGGGGTTACTTGCTTAGCTTGGGCTCCCTAGGTCAACACAGCGAGAAGAGCAAACATTGTCAATGCTTCAACCACTAGACAGTAATTTGAACATTAAAAATGACTACAAGTGTACAACATATCAACAGCCATCCCATTGCTCATACCATCATCTAAGAGTAAAAATCCCAAGTAAGCAAACAAAACTTTCAAATGAAAATAAAAGTAAGATACAAAGTGGAAACACTACCAGTAAATTGAGTTGTTATATGAACCTATATCTGAGCAACTACCAAGTTCCCTAAATTGTTACAACTAGGCATGCATCACTACAATGGTCAAACTAGGCATTGCATGACATGAGTGAGATGGCTATAAAAATCTCATGTCATGCCAGCTTTTCATTTCCAAACAGCCTGCATGGAAGCATAAACATACACAGATGTTGCTTGCATGACTTCCCTCCTCCCCACCCCTCAATTAAAGTTATAATTGAAATTTGTTTAGTCCATGTGGTTTGAAGTTGACATATGTTCAATCCTTGTGGTTTCATTTGAATCTGAATAGTCCTTAAAGTCACAATTTTTCTTCTAAATAGTCATTCTGTTAATATTCTCCGTTAGAAGACAATGTAATTTTTAACAGCCACGTCAGCAATTTAACGGAGAGAGTTGACTGAATGACAATTTGGAAGGAAAATCATGACTTTAAGAACTATTCAGATTAAAATAAAACAACAAGGACTGAACATATGTCGACTTCAAACTACATGGACTATACAGTATTTAACCCTTAAAGTTACTACACAGATCAATTGATATCATACACTGGATATGGCTGATTTGTGCTGTTCACTCCCTGGTCCCTTGTTGACATTTAACCTCCTCAATGATGGAGCTCTCGCCACTGATGAAGCAGCTGCAGCTGCAGCAACGCGTATTCTGCAAAGAAGAAGCTGATTAATCCAGTTTACATAACTCCCACAAACAATATTAGCCAACTGACAACAGTTGTCACTCTATGATACCTTTTATGTACATCAACATATTCATCCGTTTCATCGACAATCTCTTCCTGTATTTATCAAGAAATTAATCAGTTATTATGAAGTTCGATGCAAATTTAATGATATTCATAAGCGGAAAGGAAAAAATATTAATTGCATTTATTTTACCTGCAGGAGTTCTTCAAATACATCTTCCAGCGTGATGATACCAATTACTTCACCATCTTCGATATCCTCTGACAAATGGGGTCCATTTGCTTCTCCAACATTATTGTGTAAGAGAACTTCCTTTTTAATATTAGTGGGCTTTGGTATCTTGGGAATGTCAACAACAACTTGATCTGACTTTCCATCCTGCTTGGATAGCAATGGAGTAGTCAGTTCGGTATCCATGCCACCAATTTTTCTTCCTTCCTCTTTTTCTCCCTCAATCGTAGGTGGATGAGCCTTACTTTTCCCTCTGGCCTTTACCACAGCGGCCATATGACTGCTGCCCTTTTGAAACTCATTCAATATATCATACAGTGGCATATCTGCAGGAACTCTGGGAATATGACCCACAAATGAACACTGGATATTCCATACTCGGTATAAGAATTGAAGAAAAGTATTTAAAGATGGTGAAGCACACCTTGGGATTCTACGGATGGAAACAGCACTGACAGGGGTCTCTGTTTCGGGTCGTACAGTAAGAAGACTTTTCACCTGATCCACATATAAAAGAAAGAATCAGAAATACCTATTACAGTTTAGCATGTTTAGTATCTAGATTAAATACTAACTACAGATCACCCAAAGATCTAAGTTCAACACTCACCAGGAGAAGTCCAATAATATTCCTTGGATTCCCAGAATAGACGGGAACTCGACTATGCCCCCGAGCAAGAACTTTTCCCATTGCTTCCCTAAGTTATTAATTAGAGATGAATATAAATCTAATCAGATAACACACAATTTGTTCTATAACTTATGCTAAAACCAAATTACTAAAATTAAGAGACCAAAATGTCTAGAATGTTGTATATGAAAAGAAACTTCTTGAATCAATTTCGTTAGTAGAAACTGACAGGTTAAAAAAGTAGTATGCAAGTGAATATTTAATAATGATGTTATTCTCATCACAGTTGGTAAAATAGTTGATTGAGAAGGGGAACTTACCAGTCCAACTTTGAATTGACATCTAAGGAAAAGGTTGATTCAATAGGCGTCATAGCCTCCTCAGCAGTCTGTTGAATGAAAAAAACAATCAAAAATAGGATCATTGGACTGACTTCTTAGAATTAAGTACTTAAGAGCGGATTAACATATACAAATGTCATGTAATAGAGTAAGCTACTAAACTGATTAAATTCATGTACTGTGAAGTATCAATTAAATGCTCAAACTCAAAAAAGTATGTGGTACATTCAAAACTGTTTAAAACGCATTCCATTCAAAAGAAAGATTGGAGTTAAGTTTACCTTTAGATCCAAATGCAAAATTATTAAATTAGAAACTAAGTAAAAATAGCGCCCCAAAATTCATGATATAGTAGCCAAACTTATTCATTTTTTACATTGTTGAAAGGTCTGAAACTGCACACTGATACAAAAACAAGAACAGTTAAACATAAAAATGTACATGCCAATTTCATATAAATTGTACCTTTTCAGTTAAATCCAGTGCTCCGCTGATTATTGTTGTCTCATCATGTGTAAGTTCACCGCCTTTGCCCTCCTATATATAGAAAGTAAAAGTAACAAATGAAATTTTCTAAACAGAAAAGAAGGATTTTTTTCTTATTATAGATACTTCCTCAATCCTTATAAATTCAAACAGTCTCATCAAGTGATACCATATTGGATGTAAATGGAAATCACTTTACCTCCTTGCTGTGGATGGAGACAAGGGCTTTTAACTGAGCTCGCCTAAATAATGCTTCATTATGTCCCAGAACACAATCCAAGACCTAAACATAAAATTTCTTAGTATCAGATATTACATGTCAAATCAAACTGCATCAGCAATATACATTCATCTAAAATCTATAAATAAGGTGCATGATAAGGAGAGAAACATTTTCAATAATTCATCAAACATACCTTTCCAATAGGATAAGCAATTGGGTAGCAAATAACCATCAAACCACGGACAATCCATACCAAGTTGGAACCTACAGCCAGTCCATATCTAGTGCATATTGCTTGTGGAATAACCTGACAGAACAAAAAAACAACCCCCCAAATCAAATTCTTGATTCACCCCCAATTACAAAGCAGCATGAAGTCATTAACACTAAACCACAATGCCAAATCACGAAAAAAAATAACTCACTTCTCCGAAAAACAGCACAAACGTGACAGACAGAATTATAGCAACATACTCATTGAAAATCTTGTCCAAATATATAGGAAGCGCCTGCAGATTGCAAATTGAAACAGCTCAAACACTCCGAATAGTTCGTAACCAATCCAACTCTCTAGTACAATCAAAATAACAAAGCAATTGATAAGAAGACACAATGTAAATGATGGAAACTACTCACTTCCATAGCTCCAGCATTACACAGAAGCAAAGTGACAAGCAGCTGATGCTGCTTCTGAACCACCGGAAGTATAGCCGCTGCAACAGAATTAACAGAAACCCAACAATTAAAGAACAAAACTTTATCAGTTTAATTCATGAAAAGAAATCTAGGACAAGACAATGGGGACCGAACACAACCGAACCTGCTTGTTTTTTCTCGGTGGGAGTGCCACTTCGCTGGAGAATCTCGAGGTCGACGAGGCCGAGGGACATGAGTCCCAAAGTTAACCCGGACATCATTCCGGCGAAGAGGACGAGGAAGCAGGAGAACCCGGCGTAGATAAACCACCAGACATCTCCGAAGGGTATGGCCTCGCTTTTCAGACCCGAGTTCCGGACCAGCAGCATCCGGGCCGTCATCACTGCATTTAAGGTGTGCATTATTGTACGAACTGGAGGCTTCGATTTTCCAAGTGATCGATCTATCTGTGAGTTTCACTTCCCAGAATGATAGAATCTGAGTCCGTGTCAGGGGGTCTTTGGTTTAGAGTGGTCTTGTAGTGCAGTGTACACGTGGCGGGATCAAGGAGTGGGTCCTGATCTGGTACATCCGTACAAGGCTTTGTTTGGTTCGTTGAAATAAAAATAATTTTTTTGTTTTTCCCACGGAAAGGAAAACAGATGAGAAGGGAAATGAAAGTTTACGATGACTTTCCGTTCCGATGTTTGTTTAGTGCGCAAAAGAACTTGAGCATACATGGTACAATATTTAGGCCTTGTTTGGTTCGTGGAAAGAAAAATAATTATTTTGTCTTTCCCACGTAAAAGGAAAAGAGAAGAGAAGGGAAATGAAATTTCTCGATGACTTTCTGTTCCGATGTTTGGTAACACAAGAAGTTAAACATTGGCAAGCGTGGCCAGTGAATCATCTTTATACCGATATTGTCCTAACTTAACCATTTTTAAGGTGTTGGGTTTTAATCACAAAATATCTCGGTACAATTAGGAATGATCCACTCACTTATTAGTTATATTTTATTTGTCACTTTTCTTATGTGGGATCTCTCCTCTCCAACAATCCCCCTCATGGGCAACCTAACTTTTAGGTCTGCACGTGAAACTAATCAACAAACTTGAACCCGGGCCCCATGACAACTGAAAAAACCCCAAACTCGAAAGAACCAAACTAGGGCCATGACCCCTGAAAGAACTAACCCGAGCTCATTGGAGACGCAACTAGAGAGAGACCCGTTGTGATACCATGTCAAACAATGACAAGCGTGACCGGTGGATCCTTATACCGATATTGTCTCAACTTAACCATCTTTAAAGTGTTAAGTTGTAATCACAAAATGTCGCGATACAATTAGGAATGATCCACCCACTTATTAGTTATATTTTATTTGTCACTTTTCCAATGTAGGATCTCTTCTCTCCAACAAAATCATCCAGAAAGTTTTTAATTAAAATAATAAAATAATATATTATGAGTAATAAATGCAAGAAAATGAGATAGGAAAGTGGTTCCTATGGATTTTGGAAGGAACAATTTTCCCAACCTTCAGGAAAGTATTTCCTTTGCTTCAGTGTTCTCAAACGCAAAAAAAGAATAACTTTTATTTCCTAATGGTTACTTTCCGCCAACCAAACAATGTCTTATATACAATAGATTTTCTTCCTTTGAAGCAGATTCTACAAGAGTTAGTTTCCATTCTTTTCTACTAGCTAGCCTTTTACATGTGCATTTGAACGCATAGAAACACGTTTACCTGAAAATAAACATAAGTGGTTAGTTCGATTTACCTTATAACCGTATTACACAATTATATGCCATCACTTATCAGGTAGTTTTTCACAATTATCTCTTTATCTAATTTCTTTTGTTAATTATTTTGTTTTTTACTATAACAACCTTGGTTTTTATTTGAATCAGTTGACTTACTAAAGGTATTTATGAAAGTTCTTAGTTTAGTGAAATTCCAAACTTGTTGGCTTTATTATAGTAGAGATATAGGCTTGTTCAATAGGTATAGTTTCCAATTTTTCATTCTTTTCTACCAGGCTTCTTCTATTTTTTTGTTTATGAGGAGTTGCCACTAGTAGAAAAAAAAAAACTTAAGCGACGGGTATTTTCATATTTTGTCGCTTAAGCAACACCTAAGCGACGAAAAATAATATCGTCGCTAAAGATACATTTTACGTCGTTACAATTTTCTGGAGCGACGAAATATTTTTGTCATCTAAACTTCGTCGCCACAGGTCCTACTCAAGGGACAACAAAGATTTTGTCGCAAATTATTTATGTAGCGACGAAATCTTAACACTTAAGCGATGAATAAGTTTGTCGCATCATATCCTTAACCTAACTGACAAATTTATATTTCGTCGCTTTAGTTTTAAACTAAAGCGATGGAACTTTTGACTCTTGAGTGACGAAAATGTTTGTCGTATGATATCCTGCACCTAACCGACAAATTTACATTTCGTCGCTTTAGTTTAAAACTAAAGCGACGAAAGTGTTGACTCTTGAGCGACGAAAGTGATTGTCGCATGATATCTTGTACCTAACCGAAAAATTTAATTTTCATCATCTGAGGTTAAAACTAAAGAGACGGTATGTTTGACTTTAGTGACGAAATATTTCGTTGCTTAAGTGAAATCTTCTTTATATCCTCTGCATCAATTCCAGATTGAAAAACTAGAGGAAAACATATCGAGCTACAATGAAAAAAAAATTGCACAGATCAATCTGGCAAATCTCTGGCTTATTAGATGCATGATATCATCTTCATCCACTAGTTTGTAGTTTGCTAGTACATGTTTTTTCTCCCTCTTTTCTACTATTTTTTCCGATGAGTTTTCCGATGGATTATTCTGGTCAATTATATATTGTCATTCTTTTGTTCCTAATTTTTTTAGGTGTGTTGGTTTTAGAATATGAGATGGCATGATATTCCGAGGGAAGATGACGATGCGCTAATACACCCCGCAAATGGGGAAGCATGGAATTCGAAATCCTTTGACTTATCATTTCCTAATTTCACTGCAGACATTCGAAATGTAAGGCTCGGACTCTCAATAGACGGGTTTAATCCCTATGGAAACATGAACTTGTCTTACAGTATCTGGCCTGTTATTGTTGATATGAGAATCAACCGTTTATTATTGCCACAATGGCAAGACTAGTTTTTTTTATCTTGATGATCCAAAGGAGGGTGGGGGTTAGAAAGTTGTTAACGTGATGTCACATAGATATATTTACATTGCAACTACACTTGAGATGAGTATTGCAAATAGAGATATTGAGAATGTCACTCTTGAACCATATCAAGAAGCCTCGACATCTAATATCCCCGACACGGAGACTATTCGCATTAACAACGACATCCACTTCCAACCCCGTGAGTACGTACGTTCCCATTTCTAATTTAGAGTTTGACTTTGGTTCATTTCCATTCATCCGGCCCAGATGACGAAGAGGAAGACTCAGACAATCATTCATATCAGTGAGTAAGGATGATTTAGAAGACAGAGACTACGTTGATAGCAATTGAAAACTCATGGTGTGTTAAAACGTCAAATTTTTGATTTAATTATGTCATGAATTTATTATATATGTAATGATTTTATTCTATAATTAGTTGTGATATGTACTAATTTTCTTAGACGACGAATTATTATTATTTTTAAACAAACTAAAATTATTAATCACTTAAGCGACGAAAGTATAACTTTTCATCGCTTAAGTACCGAAATTTTTAGCGGCACCTATTCCGTAAAAAATTTCAGAAAAATTTGAACCAAATTTTTGAAAGTTTCCTTATCATCCTCTGCCTCACTTTTCATTGCTCTATATATTTTAACTCGATCTCTCTTCTCTCTTCTTCAGACTCTCTTCTCTCTCCCTCCTCTCCTCTGCCCAAGTTTCCACGCACCGATCGAGAGACCCCTAGAGTACTCTAGCTTTTCCTCTGCCTTTCCTTCTTCCCACTGCCTCTCCTTCTTCTTCCCCACCGTCGCCTCTCCTTCTTCTTTCCTCTCCTTCTTCTTTCCTCTGCCTCTCCTTCTTCCCTCTGCCTTTCCTTCTTCTTCCCTCTGCCTTTCCTTCTTCTTCGCCACCGTCGCCTCTCATTCTTCCCTCTACCTTTCCTTCTTCTTCCCTCTGCCTCTCCTTCTTCTTTGCCACCATCGCCTCGCTTCTCCTTGGTAGCCATTTTCATGGAAGGACTAATTTTCCTCCTCCATCAGACTTCGCACCCATCTCGCAATAGGACTCCGCCCCATCGTGCCAGTGGACTCCACGTCCATCTCGCCAGCAAACTCTAGCGGACTCTTCCTCGCCTTTATCGATCTCGGTTGAAATTGGGTTGTTTGATATTGGTTGTAAGATATTGGGGTTGATTGTAAGAAGTTGGAGTCGGAGGTGGTGTAGTAGGCGGTAAGGATCTGGTTGAAATGGTTGAGGATCAGACATCATTTAAAAAAAATTAATTATTTTTTTTCAGATTAGCGATGGAATTCAATAATTCTGTTGTCTAGGGGAAAAATAATTTTTTTTTGTGTCATTAAACAATATCCGTCGTTTGAGGAAATTATTTTGTCGCATTATTTCTAGCGACAAAAGAAAACTTGTCGCTAAATTAAAATGTTTTGTTGCTTAACACTAAAGCGACAAAATAAGATACGTTGCTCAAGGAGTTCAGCGACGAAAACAATTCGTCGCTTAAGGAAATTATTTCGTCGCATTATATCTAGCTACGAAAAAAAACTTATCACTAAACTAAAAATTTCGTCACTTAACACTAAAGCGACAAAATAAGATACGTCGCTTAGGGAGTTAAGCGACAAAAAAATTGGTCGCTTAAGGAAATTATTTCGTCGCCTTGATCTGTGGCGACATAAACTGTACTCCTCACCTGTTCCGTTTTCTTAGGTGACAGATAATATTTTTTTTGTCGCTTAAGTACCTACGAGACGCGTCATATGCGATGAAGCTCAAGCGATGCCGGTTTCGTCGCTTAAGTCGTATGGCGACAAAACTTAACACTTTAGCGACGATTTATTCCCGTCGCTTAAGACTTTATTTCTACTAGTGTGCGGTATTTACACGTATAAATTGTAGTTATGTATATAAATTTGAGAGTTTGTTCGGATTGTTTTTTGAAGGAATTCAATTGTGTCTTGCGGATTTTAGAAACACTTGAAAGTGATTTTGAGAAGTATTTCTAAAACTGTTTCTTGTGGTGCTTCTAGCTTTGAAAGTGTTTTTGTCAATTAAAAAGCTTAAAATTGTTTCTCAATATTACTATTAGAGATATTGATCAATCCCCAATCCATCATAAGAAGCATCATAAAGTTCAAAATTGTTTATCAACAAAAACACAACAAATATCTACCGTTGTAAGGAGCTTTTCTTGGAGCAGTGAAATAAGGCTCTTGAACTTCTCTTGTGTGATATAGCGGTTCTTGAAAAGAAGCTCACCACTAGCGGATAAAGTCATCTTTAAAACACAACCATACGGAACGCGGAACGTTGCTAGAAACACAGAACAAAGTGTTCACTGGAGAGAGAAATTATTTGTTGTGGCCGGAACACCAGCTAGCAAGCTAACACGTGTCCAACTGAGAAATTGATAGGATTGTGAGTTGAGTTTGACGGCTCCGTCTTCTGCGGTTTAGAAGCTCTATCGTCAACTATTGTCAAAGCTAAAAACTGAAACCTAATACCCACGTCTCTTCAACTGAACAATCTCGCCATCAAACCTAATATCTTTTAATGAAAACCCGGATAAAGTCATCTTCCGCATGATATATCTTTTCAAATCACCATAGATAACAAAGTGTTCAGGCTTTGGTGCAATGATTTCTACCCTTTCCATCTTACTTCCAAAATCTACTAATTGAATGGTCATCCTTAAATTTTTCAATTCAAGTGCAGAGATCCGGAAATTGATATCTTTTGACATAAGCCAGACATCGATAGTGTAGTCGGTAGTCAGGAAACTACATTTCCCGCCCATAGATCAGTTAGGAAACTTGTAGATTGACATCCAGGCTACCTCGTCATGGCGAAAGATCATCACTACCACACCGGGAAGGTGCTTCTTCAAGCTCCACAAGAAGACACCATGAGAATATAAATATATAGTTAGTCCCACATCAGAAACATGAAATAAGAGGGAACCTTCTTTAGCTATAAAAGGAAGGCTTCTCCTATGTCAAAAGGAGACTTCCCCATTTCTAACACTCTGCCCCGCGGGATGGATATACTCCCACATTCCCCCATCCCTCCCTTACTCCATCCCGCAAGATGGATGCTCTTGTAACACCAAAGACATAATAATTGATTCTAAATGGACGTAGCAATGTCCTTCGAGGCATGATGAACCACTATATGTCCTTGTGTCACATGATCATTATTTTACCGTGATTCTGCATAGCTTGCGGGATTATGCAGAAACAGATAGACAACTCTTCAAGTACATGGCAGTTATAAAAAAGTTCCCCCATTGAGATATCATCATCTCCATAGGATGTAAGTTGGGCGAACATGAGCCTTGGAAAGTAAAATGGTTAGTTGTAGGAGGATATGTGATATTATTTGAATGTAGTTTCAAAATCTCCAGAGTTTGGCACAAGAAAACACTTGGAGGCAGTTCCAACTTCACCGGCCACCAGCCACCACGTACGAGGTGAAAAAGAAAGTTCAAGTTCACATACCTCATGCCTCATGGTAGTGCATATCCAATCACAAATACGAGAAGCATCTTCCTGTTGCATCATCGGGTCGACGTCCTTTCCAATATGAAGACGAAACTTTCTGGTTGTTGAGGTAGGTCGAAGTCTAGAGTGGGGACAAAGGAACATAACACGGCATCGGAAGATAGGATATAATATGAACACGAATATCGTCCGGCAATTGGCTGATCTTGTCTTCATCGCCGTCTGGACGTTCTAATTTCGATTCCATCGATCTGTTCCTCCTTTCAGGTTTCAGCGTTTAGGTTTTTCTGCATGCAATAAGGGCATTTATAGGTTTCCTCGTACCGTAGGGAGCGAATGGAATTAAAGCACTCCATCGGCCCAATATGTTTCTTATCACCGAAATAGCTAGAAGCCCGTTTATTCCTAGAAATTAGAGGAGACTGGGCTGCAGATAAACTTGTACTAATATGTTTGTTTCAATATGATCACTTTTTTTTTTTTGTCTTCTATGTCCACAGTTTTGTCAGTTGAGATTCTTTTGTATCTACCTCTGGCAAAAGTATCATACAGGAGGTTAATTATAGCAAAATTTTGCTGAGATATACCACCCGTTGAAAGTTAAACTATATCCCTTAATTGGTTGCATTCTTGAGTTCGATCTGTAAGTCTTTGTTGGATAAATACAGGATCAAAATTGATCAAATCACATAGTTTCTGTTCATATCATGTCCTACGTTCTAATTGATCCTAGTAGGAACGACCATGATTCTTGCATTATGGTTTCTCAAGTATTTTACAATATATTATCATAAGAAAAAAAACAAGGATATTTGACAATCAACGGAGACGTGCAGAGTTACAAAATACTCGTTAATATATGTTCATACTTCTTCAGAATTCAGAAAAGCTGATAGGATTATGAAAAACTTGGATTGTATCTTGATTAGCATTCAGTAACAATGAATAAGATGAACTATCATCAACACGACAGAGATGATGAGAAATTGGAGGAGCATACCTAGAGAGCTGTATGCCAAACAACAGATCTGAGACTTCAGCAAATCTAAGCGAACTAGAGAAATCATCAGCTACAAATAAGACTAGATAAGAAGATAAAGGGCAGCCCTGCCGAATTCCTCGAGTAGGAACAAAGTTAATGAGGGAGTTTCCATTCCATAAAAGTGAGAATGAAACCGTTTATGACACAATCCATTATCCGACGAACCCATTATGGAAGAAATCCCAATTTTAATACCATTGAAAAAAAAAAAACATTAAAGCGATTAGAGAGGACGCATCCCATTTTGTAACATTTAAAAAATCATACTTGTAATTCACTTCGATCACAACCTAAACAAAACTGCAACCTAAGGGTTTTTCATTTACCTCGGGAGATATATATTGAAGGGAGTTAGATTAAATACTCCAGATGCATTACCTTGTTTTAAATATTCGAATAACCTTTTGTAGTAGCTAATTCAATGAGCATAATAAGGTAAAGAGTGAGTGAAGAATTTTCTTGTCTTTGGATAAGATAAAATTCGATAAAACCCAAATTTATACAAAAGATCAGGCGATCAAGTTCAAGTGTATGTGCTGCATGTTTAGAATTTAATTAATGGGTGTTAGGGTGTGTGATGATTATCTAACTTTCCGTGTTAAGGATATGATTCTAGCTTAGATACTCGACCAGCTCAAACCCCATAAATATTGGTGTGTGATCTTTTTGAGATTCGAATTCATTTCAGACTCATAGTATAATGATATGAAATCTAGTCTGAAATGTATATGATATGATGACTTGGCGAAATCAAACCCTATAAACCCAATCTATGAGAGATTTTCCAGCCTAATAATGAAATAATCTAGTTCCAGAAACCCCCTCTCGCATATATATATATATATATATATATATATATATATATATATATATATCTAGCTACTCCTCGAGGATTTCTATGATTTCATATGAAATCTAATGTAATCTAGTCTGAACTCAAACCAAATCTATTTCGTGTGCACAATTACTAAAGATTAATTAGATTGTGTTTTCCCCCTAGATTATCCCCCAACACTATCAAATTCAAATGTGCAGCAATTAGTTAACTAGCTTCTGATTTCCTTATTCCCAGCGTGCTACTAATTCGAGTAGAAAATAATGATTCAATATGGTTTGATATGTTTCAATGTATATTCTTCTTTATATAAGAGGTTTATACAGAGATATAATTGTAGTGCTAATAGGAAAATATTTCCTACACCTATACATATAAGGAAAGTAAATATTTACCAATATTATACACTTTTTCTCAAGTTAGTGCATAGATATCAATCATTTTCTTTGACACTCCTTTCGTTACAACATCTGCTAATTGGTCTTCTGTATACACGAAAGGGAAATGAATTATTTTTCTGTCCAAGTCTTCTTTGATAAAATGTCGATCTACCTCCAAATGCTTGGTTCAGTCATGTTGAACATGATTATAAGCAATTTCAATTGCAGACGTGCTATCACAATGCAAGTCCATGGGTTTCTTGAGTTTGAAACCCAATTCTTTCAATACATTATGAATCCATAGCATCTCACAAACTCCATATGTCATACCTCGAAACTCTGCTTCAACACTTGATCTTGCAACGAATTTTTATTTCTTACTATGCAAAGTCACAAGGTTTCCTCCAACATATATATGTAAAATACCCAGATGTAGACCGTCTGTCAATCTTATCACCAGCCCAATCAGTATCTGTGTACCCTAAAACTTCCAATTCACCCTTCTTTTCAAACAACAAGCCTTTTCCAAGTGACATCTTAAGATACTTCAGAATACGATACACTGCATCCATATGCTCTTCGCTGGAACAATGCATACATTGACTAACCACACTCACAGTATGAGCAATATCATGTCTAGTATGAGAAAGATAAATAAGTCTCCCTACTAGACGCTGATACCTTCGTTTATCAGTTGGAACTTGATTCGGATAGATGGCAAGGTTGTGATTCATCCCAATTGGTGTCTCAACAAGTTTGCAGTCAAGTATTCCGGTTTCAGCTAACAAGTTAAGTACATACTTTTGCTGGGATAAAGAAATCTCATTCTTTGACCTTGTAACTTCAATTCCGAGAAAATACTTCAACCGTCCAAGGTCCTTCATCTCAAACTCCTTTGAAAAATACTTTTGTAGAGCCTTCATCTCCTTTAGGTCATCTCCTGTAACAATCATATATATCATCAACATACACAATCTGAGTGGTGATCTTACACTGATTACGCTTGATAAAGTGTAATCCGAGTTACTTTGTCTATAACCAAATGTCTTCATTGATTTAGAGAATCTTCTAAATCAACCTCTAGGAGACTTCTTCAAACCATACAGAGACTCATTCAACTCACAAACCTTTCTGACATTGCAAGGTCTACATTTGACTCCTGGGGGCATGTCCATATACACCTCTTCTTCCAAGTTTCCATTAAGGAAAACAATCTTCACATCAAACTGTCGTAGAGGCCAATTTTTAGTTGCTGCAAGTGAAATCAAGATTCAAACAGTGTTGATCTTTGCTACAGGTGCAAACGTTTCTTCATAATCAATGTCATACCGCTGGGTGTATCCTGGGCAACCAACCGTGTTTTATACCTGTCAATGTTCTCATATGCTTTTAACTTTACCGGGAATACCCAACGACATCCAACTGTCTTCTTCCCAACTGGTTTAGGCACAATATCCCAAGTCGAATTTTTCTGTAATGCCTCTAATTCTTCGTTCATCGCCTGAGACTACTTGGGATCTGTCATTGCATCCAGTACAATACTAGGAATAGAAACACTGGATAATTCATTAATAACAAGAGCATGTGACCCAGCCAACCTATGGTTAGACATGCAATTAGCTATAGGATATTTAATTAACTTTGGATTTGATGTTTGGTTCATATTGTTTCTTTGGAATACCCTTGGTAACCCTCTGTGATTTCCTAGTTGTAATATTATCTACCCCATAAAATTGGTTTGAATTTAAAGGTACCTGAGTAGGGACATTCGCAGCAGATTCTTGGGTTGATGGTGTAAAGAAAGGGAAACTATCTGACCCAGAAAAATTTGGAATTACAGGGATGGCATTTGAAGGCTCAACAGTTAAATTGATGGGTTTTTCGTGTGGGTCCCCCTGTAAAGACGTTGTTTCATTTCTATCGACACCATCTGCAGCACAAGGTGTGTCAACTAGTGGATGCACGACACATGACGAGTTCAGAGTGCCTTCCAGTTGTGGTCCAACACATGTGCCGCCATCCTCCTCAAGCTGTATGACATAAGGCACCTGTGTCTCTCCTCTGACGCAACTCATCTGGCTAGGCTGGGGATCACATGAGCCTACGCCTGCGCCTGCGTCAGCACATGGGTATGTGTCAGCGTCAACAACTTTTGTCTCTTTGTCCTTCTCTTGCGTCTCTTTGTTATTTGTGGTTTCTCCGACTTTAAATCTCGACTCCAATGCTTCTAATTCTTCAAATTCTTCGAATTCAAATAAATTTCAGGGATTCCCTTCATATGCTCTCCCCCTAAAAGGAAGACTCTGATACTCCCCCTGAGTAGTAAGGCTCAGATTCACGAAAAGAAACATCAAGGGATACATGCATGATGTCTGTAAGAGGATCATAACATCTATATCCCTTCTGAAAATCTTCATAACCCACAAAAATATATTTCCTTGCATGGGGATCAAGCTTACTTCGTTGTGGTTTTGGAATATGAACATACACTGTACATCCAAATACACGAGGCTTGAAGTTAAGCAACAAAGGAATCAAGATAAGTTTCTGACATTCAATAACTCGAGAAGGGGTACGATTAATGAGGTATGCAACAAATGTCACAGCTTCTCCTTAATATTCTACATGTACATTCATGTCAAACAAAGACTCACAGACAACTTCAAGCAATTGTCGATTTTTCCTCTCTGCCAATTCATTTTGCTGAGGAGTATAAGTATTTGAAGTCTGATGTCGAATTCCATGTAACTGCATAAACTCTTGCAAAGGACGATTAATATATTCTCCGCCATTGTCAGACCATTAACTAAAATATGGACAAGTGTGGCTTGTGGATCACTATTGTACCGATATTGTCTCAACTTAACCATCTTTAAGGTGTTGGGTTATAATCACAAAAGGTCTCGGTACAATTGGATATGATCCATTCACTTTGAAGTTATGTTTTATTTTTCCCTTTTCTGATGTGAGATGACACATCCCGGTTCTTAAGTTATTTTACGGTTATTTACCGTTGGTATTACTTCAGATTTTTACCGTGTTAAGTAACCGTTTATCACTTAAGGACCCTAGAGTTGACTTTTTATTACGTTTGGAATTTGGGAAAACTTTCTTCATGAAAGTTGTAGAGAACGTCGTTACGAGTTCGTAGACATGCTACGCGTTAAATTCGGAGTTAGCATGGTAAAGTTATGAATTTATTGGTAAAGTATGGAGGTAGTAAAAATAGGTAATTTTGAAGTGGGCTTACTGTTGTTGGGTATAACTATTGGACCGGGTGGGGAGCAGCCCCAGCCCAAATCCCTTCTCTTTCTTTTCTTTCTTTTTCTTCTTCCTTTCCCCGAGCTCCCTGAGCTCTCTCTCTCTCTCGGTTGAAACCCCAGCCGCCAGCTGCCGCCGTCCGGCCAGCCACCGGCCGCCTCTCTACCCCAGTTCAGACCCCCATCTCCTCCTCTCCCTCCCCGGCCTAGCCCCCGAGCCTCTAACCCGCCGGAAGAGGAGAAAAGCCGCCGGAACCGCCGGAAGTCTTTTCGCCGGAGCTCCGTCCTCCGGCCACCATAGGCCGTGATTTTTGGCTCAACTTGTAGCCCTCATCAAGGTGAGTATTCCCTCAAAAGGAATCGGTCTATTTCGAGCTCGTTAGGGTAGTTTGTATAATTGGAAGTTTTAGGGATTTTTGGTTTTTTTGCTCGTTTGACCTAGTTAGGCTTGGATTTTGGGTTTGTGCTAGTTAGGAAAGTTGTAGAGCATGATGAGAGGAAGATGCTGTTAAAATTTCATAGGAATTGGAGGTCGCCGGAAAATGGCTGCCGGCTGCCGCCTCCGGCGGAGCCGCAGTCGACGCCGGCGCTGGTTGGGAGATTTTAATGTTGTTAAATATGGAATATTAAGGGGAGTTTATTGAAGTGAGTTATAGAATTTTTGGATGAGTTTTGGATAGGTTTATGAATTTCCGAAGTGTGGTATTTTTGGCGGTTAATTAATGTAGAATCCGGCCGTAGGATTTAAGTCGTATTTTTGGGGAGGTTGTATTTATGGCTGCTGAGTATGATATTTAAATTCGGATCGTTTCGACGTAAGAATATCGAAGTTAGGCAATGATGAGCGTAGTTGTGGCTCTCGGTTAATTTTGCCTATTTTGTTTTAATATTGGAGTTTTAGTTGGGAAATTAATTTTATATTTGTGCCAGGGTTCGAGGGAACCTCGCTTGAGTAGTGATTCGGAATTCGTCAGGCTTAGACCTAAATCTGTGAGTGGACATTTTAGTGTTTAATTATTATGCATGCAAGTTTTTTATAATTTAGTATTTTATTTTCCGAGCATATATTATAACTTCGGTATATGAAATGATCTTGAAAATTATTTGAGATTGATGCATGGATTAAATGTTGGTCATAATTTATGGATTTGAGCTCGGACTGATAATTTGAGATTTGAGTTTAGAATTTCTTTATAATTTCCGGATTTGAGATTATATCCAGATTTGCATATTGCCTGGTTTTTTTTCGAAAGGTGAAAATTAATTAAATTAATTATTTCATTGAGCATTTTAACGTGTGGGACACGTCATTGAATTTAATTATTTTCTTTACTCTTTGAATTCTTTGAGTACGGTTGGGAATCGTACTTATGCTTAAGTTGTGAGTTTCGGGGAAACTCACATGGATTTATATTTCTTTATTTATGCCATACTTGTTGGATCGTTATTATTCATGTTAGCATGTTGTTCCGCCTTTCGAGGCGATGTAGCTTCCACGTTTTAAGTGGGGTTACTCAAGCCCTTTCCGCCTTCGGGTGATGTGATGTAGTCGACGACATCACGCAAGCCCTACTCCTCTCTGGTATCCTAACCTGAAGGTGTAGGGAGTATGGGAGTATTATTGCCTGGGAGGCAACCGAGTCTGGGAGGCTCACTTGTATGGCTATAGCTGTTTCTTATTTATCGTTGTTGATTTGACTAGCGGGGCTAGTCCCTTGTTTTGGTACCTTCTTCTACGAAGGTTATTATTTATCTTTATCATTAGTTTGACTAGCGGGGCTAGTCCGTCTTCTTGGGATTTTTCTTTATGAAAGATTTTTGTTAACATTTGCATGCAACGAATTTATGGCATATTGGGAGTGGGAAAGTATTTAAATTTTGGTTTCTTATCTTATGTTTATTTTCGTCCACTCACTCTAACATTTTTTTTTTTAAATTACTTTCCCCTGGGCCCTTTGGTTTTAAATGCCCAGATTGCAGGCTCAGTCTAAGTGAGGTCGAGCGTACATAGAGTCGAGACATAGTCAGAGGCTGCTTCCTCTTATTCTTTATTTATTGTTTTTCATTTAACTCTAGATATGCTCTGATAATCAGTTAGTGAATTAATGTTGGTTATCTTTTGGTTGTGGGATTAGTTTAAGTGAGAAATTGTTATATTGGGAGATGTGTTGAACTTGGGGAGCAGGAAGGCTCCAGGTGTTGAAGATGGATGTTTGGTTATAGAAGTGTTAAATTGGATTTTTCAGGTAAGGGTCGTCCATTTTTAAGGAAGGTTATGCCGAATTTTCGGTAAATTTTCCTTGAAGGTGGACCTCGCAGGATTTACCTTGGGTTTCAGGGTGAAATTCGGGGTGGGTCCTGTCATGAGATCTTTCCTCTCCAACACTCCTCCTCACGTGCAACCTAAATTTTTAGGTTTGCACGTAGAATTCATTCAGTCCAATTTCCACATCAGAAATTGGTAATGCTTCAGTCCAAGGCCCACTGGAGGCGCTTGGTATGGTATGGGCCAATTGGAATTTTTCCGATGGCAATTCAATGAACCCAATCTGAGCTCATTATGCTGGGAGACGTAATTGAAGAGGGACCCGCTCTGATACCAACTAGAACAGGAACAAGCGTGGCTTGTGCCTCACCATTGTACCGATACTGTCTCAACTTAACCACTTTTAAGGTGTTTAGTTTTAATCACAAAAGGTCTCGGTACAATTGGATATGATCCATCCACTTTTAAGTTATGTTTTATTTGTCCATTTTCTGATGTGAGATCTTTCTTCTCCAACAATTTGGATCTGGAATCATGATAGCTAGGGTACCTAATCAATAACAACATTCCTCATAAAGATCTCAAATTATTAAGAAAGGGAGCCGGCGAGCCGCAGTACTGGAGTAACTCGTTTTCTTCTTTTTTAGTTCTAAACTTCAGGCTAGATTCACCCAAGCTTCATGGTATAGGCTAGAAACAAAACACACTTGCAACACACACATATGCAAGTTAAAAAAAAGTGAGAGAAAGTATTTGCGAATTTCTAATGTATACATTCACATTCTCCATAAACGGAGTATATATATACAAGTTAAACCAAGTTTTATTAGGAAACTAATTACGACATGATACTTTTATCATTACACAATATTCACAATCCTAACAATACATGACTCATGCCAACACTGCATACGTACTTTAGTAAATTCAGCTCATTTGGAGTTGGAACATCTTTCTGTTTAGGGAATATATCCACAAGTGTACGAAAATAAAAATAAAAATGATGACAAACCAATTATTGGTATTATTGAAGCTCTAAACATGTAGTAATTAACACAAAGAAATTGTAAAGCACTTGAGGATTTTAATAAGAGCTAATAATAATGTTCGAGTCAATTGTTCAAGACTCCAAAATCAATCATCCCTTACCGTTCTTCAAAACGAGTTTTGGATGATATTATGACATTTTAGTATTGTCAAGTGCTTAATTAATTAAGTGTTTCGCTTTTGAAATGAAATTAATAAATTTCGAACATTAGTATTAATTTCAGTTCTCCCCATTGTTATTACATGACTTAGTAGAAAAAATACATTGTTGACGTGGTGTATCATATATATACAAATCATGATAGCTTACATGACACCAACATATACGACGTACGTCTCATAAGTCGGTTCTCTTTAAATTGTAACATAATAGTTCATGACCAATGAATGACCACCGGTTGAAATTGATTAAGATTAAGATAGTATATCTAAGACAGAAGTTGGTTTTAAAACCGTGTTTGGCTATCGCATCATCGTCATAGACTCATATCCAGTAGCGACTACGCGTTTCTGAGTTGTAAACACTCTTAGCTAGCTTCACTAACGACAGCAATGGCAGCAACCCTAGCCCTAACTGATATATAATTACAAATAGTACCACCGCCAGCAGACAAGATGAAGACCCAAAACCCGACCAGAAAAAAAGAAGAAGAATATGAAGACCAAAACAAAACGGAACAAGTTTCCAGGAAACTAACTGCGAAGTACTAGAAGCAACACGACGAGAGAAATGAACTAAAAGATATACAAGAGGGGGATTTGACATTTGTTTTGGGATTCATTCGTAGGGTTTGGATCATGTCACAGCTAGCTAGGGTTTGATCAGTTCAAGTTGACAGTGATGGAATTGTCAGCTCTCGAATCTCGATCGCTAAAAGAAGCGTGAATATGCTTCTGGAGAATGTGTTGCTGTTGTATATCTGTAACAAGTTTACAAGGGGTTTATATACAACCTAACATGAGCAATCCCTAGCTAATAGGGCTAACATGTATAGTTCTCTAGTTACAATAGGAAAACTAGAAAGATAAGGTAACAACTTAATCAGTTGTTACATATTGATCTACTCGAGTTATAAGCTGATTCTTTCCTTTAATACTCCCCTTCAAATTAGAGTGTATATTGATGACACCTAACTTGCTAAGAAGAGTGTCAAACTAGGCAGTGTTCAATGGTTTGGTAAATAAATCGGCAATCTGCTCTTTAGTACCAATGTGCGCAGCCTTGATCACACATGCATGCATCTTTTCTCTCACAACATGATAATCAATCTCGATATGTTTAGTACGTTCGTGAAAGACCGGATTAGTGGCAATGTAGATAGCAGCTTGGTTGTCGCAAAAGAATTGAGTAGGCCGTAACTATGGTGCATTCAAGTCTCGTAAAATGTTTCGAAGCCAAGTCACCTCACAACATGTGGTTGCCATAGACCGATACTCAGCCTCTGCACTTGAGCGTGAAACTGTAGTTTGCTTCTTCGTTCGCCAATAAATCGGTGTTGCTCCAAGCATCACACAATAACCAGTTAAAGATCTTCTTGTGTCTCAACACCTTGCCCAATCAGCATCACAGTAGGCCGTTAACTTGAGCTTTCCTTTAGCCGGGAAGAAAATGCCTTGGCCAGGAGTTTGCTTCGACATACCGTAGCACTTGATGAGCTGCATCTAGATGTGTTTGCCGCGGTTTATCCATGAATTGACTTAAGATGTGTACTGCATAAACCAAGTCCGGTCTTGTAATGGTCAAATAAATCATCCTTCCAACCAATCTTCGGTACTGTGAAGCATCGGCAAGCAGTTCTCCTCCGTCTTTCATGAGCACAAAATTGTGGTCTACGGGAAACTGAGAAGGTTTTGCTGCCAAGAACCCTGTGTCTTCTAAGATTTCAAGTGCATACTTTCTCTGACATAAGCTAATGCATTTACTTGATCGAGCGACTTCGATGCCCAAGAAGTATTTAAGTTTCCCCAAATCCTTCAACATGAACTGCTTTGCAAGAGAGATCTTGGTGGCCGCAATTTCTTCAATACAGTTTCCAGTCAATATAATGTCATCTACATACACGAGAAGTATCATGAACTTGCCTGAATGGTTACGGCAGAAGAGTGAATAACTAGATTTGCTTTGTGAGAATCTGGCAGCTTTGAGTGCATGTGATAACTTGATAAACCATTGCCTTGAAGTTTGTTTGAGGCCATACAAACTTTTATGCAGTTTACAAACTCGTTGCTCCCCCTTGCGGTTGAAACCGGGAGGAAGCTACATGTACACCTCTTCGGTAAGATCGCCATTGAGGAAGGCGTTGTTGACATCAAGTTGGTGAAGATGCCAACCACGCAAAGCGGCAAGACTAAGGAGCACGCAGACGGTTGTGAGCTTGGCAACCGGTGTAAAAGTTTCACGGTAATCAACTCCTTTGATTTGGCTATAACCTTTCGCAACAAGACGCGCTTTGTAATGTTCAACAGTGCGATCAGGAAGGAGCTTGATCTTATAAACCCATTTACAGCCAATAGGGTGCTTGTGAGGAGGTAAAGGTACAAGGCTCCATGTACGGTTCTGCGCTAAAGCTTGGATTTCAAGACGCATGGCATCACTCCATTCTTGATGTTGCATGGCCTGTGAATAAGACAGAGTTTCTTTGTGGAGCATAAGGTTAGCAGCAAAGGCCATATAAGATGGAGAGAGCTGATTATAGGAGAGTACAGTGGAAAGGGAATGGGAAATACCTGTGCTCGGGGAAGGCAACGAGGTGGATCGAGTAGGAAAAGCTACCACAACATGGTAGTCATGCAGGAAGTGAGGTAACTGAATGGGATGGGAGGAACATCTCGGCGGAGGTGTGGAAACTGGTGGCAATGGACTGTTGGAAACAAGTGTGTCGAGAGCGAGAGGTTCTAGAGCGAGGGTGTCTAAGACTGCTACATCAGGAAGAGGTGGAGAAGATGGAAACCCGAATGAAGACGAAGGATCGATAGGAGCACTGGAAGATGGGAAAGACATAGAAGTGGGATTAGACGAGCAAGACGGTGAAAGGTTGGATGAAACACCATAGAGATGAGAGGGAGGGTTTGCTGTTGTCACAAGCAAGGCAGAAACCCGATTGGAATGATATTCAGGATAAGGAAATACATCCTCATGGAAAGAGACATCGCGGGAGACAAAAGTGTGTTATGTTTCAAGGTCAAGCAGCTTATAACCCTTCTGCCCGTGAGGATAACCCAAAAATAAACATTTTGTGGCGCAAGGGTCAAACTTTGTAGGCTTAAGAGGGTTTGTGGAAGCAAAACACAAACAACCAAACACTTTGAGGTGATCATATTGAGGTGGTTTGTTGAACAACTTTTCGAAGGGACTATGGCCATGGAGTAACGGTGTTAGAGTTCTATTGATCAGATAGGCTGCAGTAAGGATTGCATCACCCCAAAAGGATTTGGGTAGATGAGCTTGAAAAAGTAAAGCCCTGGACATATTGAGTAAGTGACGATGCTTACATTCAACGACACCATTTTGTTGTGGTGTGTTGACGCAGCTAGTTTGGTGAACAATGCCATTGGAGGAATAAAATTCTTTGTGATTGAACTCAGGGCCATTGTCACTACGCACAATTTTAATACGTTTAGCAAACTGATTGTCGATCATAAGAACAAAATTAACCAGTAGCTGTCTGGCTTCTGAATTTTGAACCATAAGGTAAACCCAAACACACCGTGTAAAATCATCAACAATAGTAAGAAAATATTTTAACCCAGAAAGTGATGGTTCATGGTAGCCACCCAAAATGTCAACATAAATTAAATCAAAAGTTGTTTTGCTAGAAATTGAACTCAAAGGAAATGGATTTCTAGTTTGTTTAGCTAAAGGAAAGACTTGACACTTTCTTGCATCACAAGATTTATTTGCTAGAAAGGAAAACATAGGATAAACTCTAGATGAAGGATGAACTAAGCGTTGATGCCAAAGAGAAGATGAAGAGACATCAACCGAGTTGCATGTACCCTGCTGAGCTTGATCGAGGCAGTATAATCCATCCTTCTCAGATCCCACCCAATCATTTTCCCCGAGCGAAGGTCATGTATGAAACAAACTTGTTTAAGGAATATGGTGATGTAAAAGGAATCATAAGCTAATTTGTTCACGTAAATCAAGTTTAGGTAAAAGAAAGGTACACAAAGGACATTGTGTAATGTAAATTGAGGTGAGAATACAACTGAGCCAAGATGAGTGACTCGAGTTGTACTACCAGTAGGGAGCTTGACAAATCGGTTATTGGCAGGAGAAGCATACGTGAGTAGGTTAGGATTACAGGCAATGTGATGAGTAGCTCCACTGTCTAGAATCCAGGTATCACTCATATCATTATGTAAAGCATGTAAAGCTATACCTGACAACTCTTCACAAAAGGTAGTATTACCGACTTGGTTGACCATTCTTGCTTTGTTTTTGTTCAAAAGATCAACAAAGTTGTTCACCCATTTCCTTAGAGAACGGAAATTGTGTCATGCCAGGATTGTCGAAACAATCAGTAAGGTTGTTTGACTGAGATGGCCAGCCTCTTCTGCTACTTTTCTCCTACGACACCGATCTGCATCATGCCCTTTCCAACCGCAAAAAGTGCACTTTACATCTCTCTGACACCGTTCAGTTGAATGGTTGTTCTTATGACACTTTTCACACCATTTTCCCTTGCGGTTTCCTGATTGCTCACTGCCTCGAGAAGAAGAGACAACCTCTCCTTTGACAGAAAAAGCCTCAAACTCAAGTTGTGAGAGAACTTTGTTGCTACCAGCAGCCGCGGCTTGTTTCTCATGATGGAGAGCCATCGAATACACTTTGTTAACACTAGGCATGCAAGGGATCAATCAAAACTACGTTACCTTAGAGAGTATCGTAGCTTTCGTTGAGTCCCATGAGGAATTGCATAGTCTTAAGATTCTTGATATACTCTCCAACTTTTACTCCTTCACCATAAGCACAGGCTTGCATATCACATATGGTGTCTCGTTCATCCCACAAGCTCTTGAGTTTGGTGAAGAATGTGGTCACGGAATCCGAACATTGAGTGTAAGCATGGATTGCATTCTCAATGTTGAAAAGTTGAACAATGTTGGTTTGGCCAAACCTTTCTTGAAGGTCAAGCCACACATCTCGAGAGGTTTTGCAGTTCTTGACACTGCCATAAATCGGCTTTGACATAGAAGCTATAAGACATGTCTTGACGAGTGTGTCACAATGCTCCCATTGTTGCTGCTCTTCGAGGTTAACAGTGGGTTTGACTTGTGTTCCAAGAACAAAACCAATTTTGTTCTTGATCTTGAGTGTCATGCTCATTGATTATGTCCATTCGGAGAAGTTGTCCTCCATCAAAGGCTGTGAACAAGAACAACTGCAGGTTGATCCGAATGATGCAGATAGAGAGCATGATTGGAATTCTCCCATTGTGTGGTTGTTATGGATGAGGAGTTGGACTTGGTGTCCTTCACATCAGCTGTTGCACCGCCTGCCATGAGATTGATTTAGGTTGGGATGGGTTAGTGTTTAGGTCTAAGATCGGAACTTGCTACTGATACCATAAAAGAAGCGTGAATATGCTTCTGGAGTATGTGTTGCTGTTGTATATCTATAACTAGTTTACAAGGGGTTTATATACAATCTAACATCAGCATTCCCTAGCTAATAGGGCTGACATGTATAGTTCTCTAGTTACAATAGGAAAACTAGAAAGATAAGGTAACAACTTAATCAGTTGTTACATATTGATCTACTTGAGTTATAAGCTGATTATTTCCTTTATTAATTGTCTTTTTGCCTTAAACTGCTCGACACTCTTTCACTCTTTGTTAGCTTCTACTTTGCAATTATTTTTGTTTGCATCTGAGTCTTAGCTTGAGCAGGTGTGTGATTGGCATGCTTTCTCAATCCAAAATCATTAGTCAATTCCATGAATCCATGGCATGTGTTGTGCTTAACATATCGGAGATTACATATATACTTGCTTTCACGGTTCAATGTATGCATAGTTGTCTAAATTTGAGAAAAATTATGTTAAGTTGAACATACATTATTGAAGCGTGGTTCATTCCGATCTTAAGCTTAAACGTTCTAATTCGATGATATATATGTCATATAAGTTGACACATAAGGTGCACTCTATGTGATACATCAAAATGTATGTGGCTCACCTAGCTATCATTGCTCTTATGTTGAAAGCGTTTAGGATAATAGTCTAGAAGTATTTGTTCTTACTTGCTGCAATCGATCACGGCCAAGATCGACATAGACATTTTTGGGAGCTCTTGCCATAAAGTGATCTATATCACTTCTTTTGTACACTTGCATTTCCTTCTGTTTGAATGTGTAGTAGGCTTCATCTCGATTTGAATCTTTGACATTGGAGGTGCACGTACGTGCATACCAACTTGCGGTTAGCATGCATTCCCAATCTAGAATCTTTACTCAATATCATCTCATGTGATCCACCAACATTTAGAATTATATGCCTGATTGGTTTGCCTACTTTAATCAGAGAACATGCGATGTTAACATTGAACCATTCTCTTTGTACTAGATATCAATCTTTTAGGTAGTCATTGATTTGAAACGTAGAACCCCATTGTGATCCAGTCCTTATATATTGCTTGTCTTCTACGAAAAGGTATACGATTTTGCTCTCAATTTTTGGACAGGACCCGAATTCATTGCATCGCTACGAAGACCCTTTGACTTGAAGCCTAAAATGCTGACTGCCATATGGTAGCGAAGTGACAACTTATGATTCTAAGAGGTATCTGCAACCCTTTGGCACTTCTGTTGTACGTATAAATTGTTCGATTCACAGTTTTGCTACATGATAGAGAGTGATCGATATCGATAGTGCTAGGTTTGATCATTGTCTTGTCTTTCCTTAGTTAGCACAGTCAAATGGTAGTCGTGATGGAGATGTTTTGGCCCACGTCCTCAGCAAGGGGGTGATGAGTGATCAAATGTAAAAAGGGTGTGTGCGGGGCGTGCCACCTCACGGATGAGGAAAGAGAACGGTGCGCGTCCTGACTTCTTGACCAGGCGAATGAGGGCTCCGGTGTCACCTGATGAGGAAATATTTCCGAGCTTACTCTTCTAATCACCTGTCGATCGATACTCACTGTAAGAGCGAGTAGAGCAACAATTGGGAAATCGGAGACGAGTCCTGATGGGCTCTAGGATCTAAAGCGGAATGCGCTTAGAACGTTAGGGTTTCGAGAAGACTCGAAGGTTTCGACTGTGTACGTCTGTTTGAAAGAGATTTTGTTGATTGATTGATTGTGTGTCTTCCTGTAAGCTGTAAAGCTTCTTTATATATTCATCCGTAAGCAACTCGTGGAGACTTAATCACAATCCAATGCGGACTCTGCAATTAGAATCCCACAAGGATACAACTAACTCGCCAATCGTGCGCTCCATGCAACACGTGTCAAACCTATCTCGCTTAGGTTTCGTTCCCCGCCTCGCTGCACTTCATTTGTCGTGTAGTAAGCGAACTCAAACACTAAGCAACCTTATCCCGAGGGCGTTATTAGTCATTTCCAACTCATCCTCGCAAGAACTAAAGAGTCCCATGCGAACTGGAGATAAGAATCCCGCGAGGACACCGAATCTCGCGAGGTATCAGAATCTTCTGGATAAAATCCTCGTCACGTGCTGCCAAACCTCGCCACCCTTCGTGGGCTAAAAAAGGCCACAGGCGTTGGCCCAAATGATATCCAAGCCTTTCTCGAGTCTTGGACCGAAAATACCCACTGGGCTCAAACATTGCCCCCTAGGCCTTGAGCTTAATCCGTTTCGCAACGGATAAGCGAAAAGGCCTAATTAAGCTTTTTATGGGAACTCGTATTTCAAAAGGTGCTGACGCTTCGGCGCTATCACTTCCCTTCATCATTACGGCTTTTTGAATTTTGAAACGCGCTGACGTTTCGGTCGTCATTGCGTCTTTTCGTTGCGACCATTGATTGAAAGGGACGTTACGGTTCGTCTCCTTTATAAACCTCGACACGGGTCCCCACATCTTACCATCGCTTTCAAAACAATCTCTGCCTTCTGCAAACAAACAAAAATCCAGCACCGTCCTTATCTCGACCGGAAACAATGCCTCCCAAACCTTTTGCCAATGACCCGAACCTCAGCCTTACGGCGGCGACCTCTTGGTCGACCAGCCTTGCTCGCCGCTTCGCCACCAACCCGCCCCAAGGAACACCAATCTTCTTCCTTGATACAGGGGCGGCTCTGCTTGGTCCGACTCCTTCAAAGCCTCTGTCCGACGCCGACCTTAACCATTACAACGCCTCCGTGCGTCGGCCAATCTTGGCCCAACGGCGCGAACCGGGGAACTTCTCTACCTGGCAAGCCCGTTCCCATACAAATGTCCGGGTCGGGGAGTGGCCCAGCGCCACTGCAGAGGATAGAGCGTGGTACGAGGAGCGCCTCCAGACCGATCAGACGATCTGGGAAGCCACCGGCATCCATGAGGCCATTGCCTTGAGTTTCTCGCTGCCCCCTCACACCGATCGAGCGCCTATCGCTGCCATGGCCTGTTTGTGGAACAGCGCCACTAACACCTTCGACTTCCCCTTCGGGCAGATGGGCATTACTCTGCTGGACATCCTCGCCATCACCGGGCTGCCGATCCACGCCAAGCCGTATGCGCCCAGCGACTTTGCGTCGACCGAGTTCACATACGCCTGCAACTTGGGAGCCCGCCGCGCCTTGAGAATTTCATACGGGGCATGGAGGAAATTTTACATGGGCCACGCGGAGCCGCATGAAGGAGGCATCGCTTTCCTGGAGTATTGGCTTGACAAGTTTGTCTTCTGCGGCAGCGCTCACAAACCAACCGGGAGATGGACCAAGCTGGCCGAAGCACTGTACAATGGGGTTGAAGTCGGGTTAGGGCAACCTGTATTAGGCGCACTCTACCGGACCCTGCATCTGCTGTCGCTGAGGCCTTTCCACCTATCTGGCGGCCCTCTGTGGATCCTGGACCTGTGGACGCAGCTGTACTTTCCGCTCTTCCGGCGAGCCCCGGTGGAATTCCTGCCCGAAGATCAGCTGCTTGGCTTTGCGGTGTGCAGGAATGACGCGAATCGAACCCCTCTGTCCTTCTTCGCTAGCCTGTCCATCCTCTACAACCACATTGAGCCGCCTCCGACCATGGATATGATGGTTCGCCGGCGCCACCCTGAGATCCTATCGACGGGTTTCTTCCCCCGCCAAGATTCGGACAGCGATGCGAGGACTGCCTTCGTAAGAGCGACCTCATGCTGCGATCTTCAGCTCGCCGAGGATGACCAAGGCTTCGAGCTGTATGCCCCCAACCACTTCGCGAGGCAACTTGGCTTCCATCAAGGGATTCCTTACCCGCTTCTCCATTCGGTCAACAAGTACACCTCGTGGAGGAAAATTGGCGAGTCTGATCGGGTCACCCCGCTGCAAAACATCTACCCTCTTTCTCCCAACTTGCTGGAGATCGAGCCTTCGCAAGGTGTTGACCCCGCTTACCTCGCTTGGTGGCGGTCCCTGTCTGACAACCATTGGGAGTTCCCAGACGATGCTGTCTTCGCTGCCGTCTTTCGTCCTCTTTACGATACTTTGGGCGAATCAGACCGTACCATCCTCGATGGCCAGCGCGACCGTGCGGAAAGGAGTTCAGGGGCTGCGACAAGAACTAGGCTCGCGCTTCCGCCAGTCCCTGCTGCTCGCCGCCTGACGGGAATCGTAATCCGAGAACGCGATCCCACACCCTCGGTATGTCACTAAATGTGTAATTTTTGAACTTCCCTTGACATATTGATAAAATGCTTCTCTCTAACCCTATTGTTCTCTTCTCAGTCTGCCCCCCGCCGGAGAAACGTCGACCGGTCTGAAGTTGCCAGGGGAAAGGCACCTGTCCGGAGGGAGACTGTGGCGGGCCACGACAGCGAGACTGCTCCTGTCGTTCCTCGGCCAACGAGCGGCGAGAGCTCGCGGAAGCGTCCTATCGAGGACGAAGAGGACTTGCTGGAGGATGTGCGGTACCAGCGAGAGTATGGCTTGGTAAGCGACCCGGTAAGCGGACCACTTTGAATCAAATTTTTCTTAAGTCAGAGCGACTCGCTAACTTTTTCTTTTGACAGGTTCGCCGCACTCGACCTCGCCTCGCTGTTGTTGAAGAGGCGCCCGTGATAACGGAAGTCCCATCTCCAGAACCATTCGATACGGACTTGGCCCTCCAAAGGATCGCTGAGGCAAGCGCGGAGATGGAACTCGAGGAGGTCGCTGAAGCCGGCGAAGAGATGGTCATTGAGGAAGTCGCTGTGGCAGGCGCGGAGACGGTCGTTGAAGAAACTGCTGAATCCAGCGAGGAGGTGATCTTCGAAGAGACTGTCGAAGCGGCCGCGGAGGAGACTACCACGGTCATCGAGGGGGCTGACAAGGCTACTGAGGAAGTCATACAACCGTCCTCTCCAAACGCCGCTTCGGGCGAAGCTGGTCCAATCCCAGAGCCAACCTTGGCTCCAGTTGAAAATGCAGCTCTCGACCAGTCCAACCAAGTCTCTGATCCTACTGCCCCCTTGGCGTCTCCGCCCGAAGACCTTCAATTGATACTTTGGGTTCCTCCCCTGCGGCTGGGCCATACAGGTTGTACCGGTGAAGTGCCTCCGACGGTTCCAACAAAGGATCTTACTGCCCCCTTGGTGGAGACAGAGACAGCTCGTGGCACTCCGCCACCCTCTCCAGAGATTGAAGCGGCTGCCGAAGTTGAACCAGTCACTCCGGTCCCAACAAGGAAACCTGGCGAGGAGTCTTCTTCCTTCAGTACCCAGGCCGCTCGTCTTTGGGCCCGAACTACTCCGCCTGCTGATCCGGAGCCCATCCGCCTAGCTCGGTCTTTCCTTCATGGGTTGTTTCATCACGGCTCTCGCCCGAACGTCTTTGACTTGGTAGGACGTATTCGTGAGGCCCATGAAGCTCTGGATCGACATCTCACTGGCGGCAATCCTGTTCTGGACCAAGCGCTGGAGTTGGCCGATGCTGTCGAGTCGCAGGCTCACCGAGTCTTGGATATCGGTGCTCAATCAGCCTCCCGTGAGCAAGCTCGCCGCAACTTAGACAATCAGATGGCGAACCTCTTGGCCGAACTTGGTGAAGCTGGCATTCCGGGAGCGTCTTCAGAGAATCCAAGTGCTGGCCATGCTCGGCGAGTGGAGGCCCTGGAGGCTCAGATAGCAGAGCTGCAGGCTCAGCTTGCTCGGGCTCGCCAAGACTTGGCCCGCGCTTTGGAAGTGGAAGCTCGTTTGCAGGCCGCGGAGGAGGCCCAGGAGGCTTTGGACTCGGCCGTGGCTGCTGCTGAAGAAGTTCAAGCCCAAGCCTATGAAGAAGAAATAGCCTTAGAAGGCATGCTCTTAGATTTGTATAGGGTTTGTAGGCGTGCGTAGGTTTAACTTGTATTTGCCCCCTTGTGTACGAACTTTTAATGATAATATCAAAGTTGAATTTTTCCCGCTCTTTGCCAACTGTTCTGTAATAACTGTCAAGAAAAAATCTTTTTTCGAGATTTAGTGACGGTTTCCAATGTAACTACTCGCTCGGAACGCGGGCAATCATTATTGAAAAACGCGTCTGACCTTATCTCCAAAGCCCGTATCTCGGAGCAAATATTGCATGGGGGACAACTGTCAAACGCATAATCGTCCCTTCCGCCTATAAAAAGAAACGCTTGGCCGGGGTGAAGTATCAGTGAAGTCTCTGCCCCCTCACCATGATTTCTTATTCTCTTCTGTTCATCCTCTTGTCCCTGCTTAGAGCAAAGCCCCCAACCATACATTGTCATTCTTTGCTGATTCTGAAAATCTACTCTCAGGCCTAGAGTGATTCTGAAAATCTACTCTCAGGCCTAGAGTGATTCTGAAAATCTACTCTCAGGCCAAGCCTTTGTTCGGCCTGACCAAAGGTTGGGTACCCTCTGCCTTGCGCCTGCTGTTCTATCAGCGCGTGAGGCTCTGCCGGCCCTTCAAACGGAAGACTGGTGGTAGCATGAGGGATCCTGACCCACTGGACCTCTAGCTTCCCAACAATTTGTTTTAGGTCCAGGCCGGCGTCAGGGTTTTGGCTGGTCTAAAGATGCGAGGCGTTTGTCAACTTTGAGCGAAGGACGCCGCGGCAGACTTTTCTTTAGCCAAGCGAGCCGGGACGAGGCTTCCAGTATTTGTAGATCTATGCTTTTTGAAATGTAAACATAGTCTAATTTACCTTTCCTGATCAATGTAATTGCTTTGGCCGCAAAGCCATAATTCGAAACTTTGATTGAACAAAGTCAAAAAGGGCAAAAATAAATGAATTTATTTTTTAGGCCTCTGGAATAGGCCCCAATCTTGTACTAGTCTTTGTGTTTAGACTTTGTACGTTTACAGAGAATGAAGAAAACAATAGAACTTTTTAGGGCCTCTGGAATAGGCCCCAATCTAATACAGGCCTTTTTAGGCTGGTACGTTACAATGTATTCTATTAGTCTTCTGTCCCGAGTTGCCCCCTAGTGTTAGGCGGCGGAGCGAGTACGCGATGGCGCGTAGCACTATTGAAAGTGATGGCGGGATCCGGTGGAGGTGTAGGATCCTCGCGCTCCCAGACCCCTGCAATGTGGCGCTTGAGGAAGCGGCCATTAATAGGGTTGCGATGAATAGTACCGTCCAAGTTGCGCAAGTGGTATGCCCCCTTGGGAAGGATTCGGTGAATAATAAATGGTCCATCCCAGCGAGTGGACCACTTGCCCCGACCATCTGTTTTGTCTCCAAGCGGGAGGACTGCGCGCCACACTTTCTGGCCCTCAGCATAGCTCTGCCCGCGCGTGATTTTATCATAAGAGCGGGCGATGCGTTGTTTCTCAAGGACTAAATTGTTGAAAGCGGCGACACGGTGCTCGTCTAAATCTTCAAGCTCCTGCCACATGGCTTGGACGTAATCCTCGCCAAGTAATTGATGCTGTTCCTGAACGCGGAGCGAAGCGATATTGATCTCAAGGGGAAGGACGGCGTCATGACCGTACATGAGAGCGTACGGTGTGGTATCTGTTGGGCCTCGCTTGGAAGTGCGGTAGGCCCACAAAGTGTGGTAGAGCTCCTGGTGCCAGACGCGAGGGTTCAACTCCAACATCTTACGGAGGATGCCAAGGATGACCTTATTACTAGCCTCCGCTTGGCCATTGGACTGAGCATAGTATGGCGTGGAGTGTAAAAGCTTGATGCCGTAATCGTTTAAGTACGTAACAACTGAATCGGCCATGAAAGCTGCCCCCCTGTCCGTAACGATGCACTCCGGGATACCAAAGCGTGAGATGATATTGCGGAAAATGAAGTTGCGCACCGAGTTAGCAGAGGCGACTTTGAGTGGTTCGGCCTCGACCCATTTGGTAAAGAAATCGGTGGCAACGATAATGAACTTGTGCTGCTCAGAGGAATGGGGATGAATGATGCCCACGAAATCCATTGCCCATCCGCGACACGGCCAAGGCTTGATGATAGGCTGCAATGGGATGTTAGGAATATGTTGCACTGGTCCGTGAGCTTGGCAGTCTTGGCAGCCTCTGGCGAAGGCAATACAGTCTTTCAGAATGGTTGGCCAGTAGTATCCATGGCGGCGGATCAGCCATCGCATTTTGGGCCCGGCCTGGTGTGAGCCGCAAACTCCGCAATGGACTTCGCGCATGAGACGTTTAGCTTCGTTTCCGTATACACAGCGGAAGTCGTTGCCGTCTTCCCCACGCCGCCGGAGTTCGCCATTGCGTAATACAAAGTTTAAGGCGAGGAAGCGGATTTGCCTGGAATGAGCAGCATCGTTAGGGTTCTGGAGGTAGGCGATGAATGGTAGCCGCCAATCCTCGTCGATGGGGTCCAAGGCTGCAACTTCTGGGATGGCGTCCCGAAATTGCCCCCTGGCGATGAAAGAGGGAAGAGTACGGCGTTCGACCTTGAGCAGGCGTTCGCGCACTCCGTCTCTCAGGCTGAGGCCAGACGCTATCTGGGCGAGCTCGTTGGCAGCGAAGTTAAATTCACGTGGTATGTGCTCGATATACACGTCGTCAAATCGATCCAGCACCTCGAATGCTTTGCGTAGGTATGGCTCAATTGACAAGCTTAAACATTTGAACTTTTCCACAAGCTGGTTAACGACCAACAAAGAATCGCCAAAGATCTGGACCTCGCGGACTCCTAAGTCCAACAAAATCTCTAGGCCGATGATCAGTGCCTCGTATTCGGCCTGGTTGTTGGTGCATTTGAAATCGAGCTGGAACGAGTAGGAGAAGCGATCTCCAGCGGGATTGGCTATGGCTATCCCGGCTCCGGCTGCAGTATCAGTCCGTGAACCATCAAAGTACAAGGTCCAAGGAGCGAGTGTTACTGTGGCGAAGTCCAACTCGCGAAACGCAGTGAGCTCTGATGGTGGGTGATGGGCAAGAAAATCCGCTATTGCCTGTCCTTTTGCTGCCTTTTGCGGAACATATTGCAACAAGAATTCGGACATGGCGAGGGTCCACTTACCGATGCGTCCCCGCAAGATAGGGCGAGAAAGCATGTATTTGACCAGGTCGGATTGAGCGATGACGACCGTGGTAAAGGCAAGCATGTAATGGCGCAGCTTGCATCCTGCAAAGTAGAGGGCGAGACATAACTTCTCCATGGGCGAGTAGCGTGTCTCACAGTCCGTTAAAACCCTGCTGAGGTAATAGACGGCATGTTCTACCCCGTTCTCATCATCCTGGGCCAGGAGTCCACCGATGGATAGATCGGCGGCTGCGATATAAAGTTTAAGCGGGGCGCCGTCACGAGGCGGGATCAGGACTGGTGGGTTCGTAAGGTAGTTCTTGATTCGATCGAAGGCCTGTTGATGTTGTGGTTCCCATACGAACTCGGTTGCCCCCTGGAGCTTAAGTAGAGGGGAAAAAGGTTGGACCTTCCCTGCCGCGTTTGATATGAAGCGGCGGAGAAAGTTGATTCGCCCTAGTAGCTGTTGTAGCTCCTTCTTGGTAGTGGGAGGCGAAGCGGTGATGACCGCCTATGCTTTGTCCTTTGGGATCTCGATGCCTCTTTGATGTACGAGGAAGCCAAGGAAATCACCGGCCTCCGCGAAGAAAACGCACTTGGCGGGGTTCATCTTGAGGTTATGTCTGCGCATCCGTGTGAACACCTGCCGGAGGTCTTCCACGTGGGTTGTTCGCGATTTGGTTTTGACTACCACATCGTCGATGTAGACTTCGATCAACTTGCCCAAGATGTCGTGGAAGATGAGGTTCATGGCGCGCTGGTACGTTGCCCCCGCGTTCTTAAGGCCGAAGGGCATGACAACATACTCGAACGCGCCAGCGAAACCAGGGCAGCGGAAAGCGGTCTTGTGTCGATCCTCCTCGGCTACGGGAATCTGATGGTACCCGGCCGTGCCGTCCATAAAGGATAACACCTCGTGCCCTGCGGCAGCATCAACAAGTAGGTCAGCCACAGGCATGGGGTATATGTCTTTTGGTGTTGCGTTGTTGAGATCTCGGTAATCAACACAGACACGCATCTTGCCATTTTTCTTGCGAACGGGGACGACGTTGGACAACCACTCGTTATATTTCGCCACGCGAATGATACCCGATCGGTGCATGCTTTCGATTTCTTCTTTAACCACGATCTGGGTTTCAGTTCGCATGAAGCGGCCGTCCTGCCGGACTGGGCGCCGGTCGGGATAGGTTGGTAGCCGGTGGCAGACCAAGTCCGGGGACAAGCCTGGCATATCTTCGTACTTGTCAGCGAAGCAATCCCTGTACTCGCGTAGTAGGGCAAGAAGGGCTCCCTTTTCTTCCTCCGCCAACTTTGCACTGATGGAAATAAGTAAGGGCTTTTCTGTAGTCCCTACATCAACTTGTAAAGTGGGGTCGCGGACTTGAGGTGGAGTGTCGTCCAAGGCAGCAGGAGCTAACTGAATAACTTCTTCCTTGGTATCGGAATAATCCACCACTTCATCGACATATTCCATAGTCGCGACCTTGTCGTAGGCTTCGCGTTCTGCCCAGTATGAAAGGAGTCTGTCGCACAAGGACTCGCCAGCCTCGCGTGCCTCCTCGGAAAGGGCACTATCCATCGAAATGGGGTGTGAGAGTCGCGATGGTGTGAGGACGTTGCAAATCGTCCTTCGCCTGGGTAAGTCCCCATCGCGTTAAATTGGAGGCCGTTACCCCGTATGGGCGGCCCTTGTGATCGACGCCATGAACATCCAACGGGCCCAAGTCCGTATTATAGTACCGGGCATCGTTGAGGTTGGCGGAAATAGAGAAAGGCCGCGGGTCGGCCTTGATGATGACTGCCTCACGTTTCTCGGTGTCCCAGATCATGAGCTCTTGGTGCATTGAGGAAGGCACGCAAAAACTTCTGTGGATCCAGTCTCGGCCGAGGATCATGCTGTAGGAGGAAACGCACTCGGCAACAAAAAAGGTATAAACCCGCGATGCTGGCCCGACTTTGACCCGTAGGAACAGCAAACCTAGGGTTCTGGACACCTGTCCTGTAAAGTTCTTCACCGTTAAGGACGTGGTTTGGATCATTGAGCGCGGGATGTCGAGGAGTCCCATGGTGCGGGTTGTGACGACATTAACCGCGGCACCGGTGTCGATCATGACCTTGTTGATCAGTTTCCCTTGGACTTCTGCCGTGATATACAGTGGCCGCATGTGGGTGGCCATGTCCAGGGTTGGCGTAGAAAAGGTCATGGTTGGCCTTTGTGCGAAGCTGCTCGAACTTTCTGCTTGTGGAGCATCATCGGCTGGGGCCAGTACTGGGCCCATTTCTCTGCTGCATGGCGGGGGTACGTTGCTGTCGTCCTCGCTGATGATAGTGATATCCGCCGCGCTGCAGGTCGTGTTTGGTGGAAGAGCGTATCGTTCAGAAATGAAGAACACCATCCCGACCTGAAAAGAGAACTGTTCGGAGACTGGGACCAAAGGTGTGTCGATGATCCCGTGTTCCCCTTCGAGAACTGCAAAGGCATCTGCTTCTCGGCATAACCCTTCCTCAGCATCCCAACCGGAGACTTCCACCATATTGCAGGTGAATGATTCAGTCTGCTCTTCGTCTTGTTCTTCCTCTAGGTTGAGCCGAGGTTCTGAATGTGCCTCGTCGGCTTCCTCATTCTCGCGGAAACGTTGGGCCATTTGTTCGGCGAGGTTAGGACTGGAGGGTGCCGGTGTCTCTGCTGGTGGCTCTGAAGCCTGAGTTTGCCGCGGACGCCACACTGGCTTGGGTGAAGGCTGAGGATCCCTGGCTGGCTGTCTGTCTGCTGCCGCAGGAGCCCTACCGTTGTCTTCTTTCCCCAACTGCTGCAGGGCAGATACGCGGGGAACCATCCTAGTCTCGGGTTCCGGGGTGTGCCGTAGCCGAGGCTGTTGTGGCGCTGGTGGCTCCCTTCTGGCGTCGGCCTCTGGATTTTGACGTTCTTGTCGTCGTGAGGGCTGAGACGGCTCACGTTTAGACTCTGAGTCCGGAGTCATGAACAATTTTCGCCTAGGGCCGGTAGGTGGAGCCTTGCCTTGATCGGGCTCCGGTGACGGCCTACGTCTGGAAGGCTGCGGATCCCTCCTCCTGGTAGGCTCCGGTGATGGATTGGGTCTAGCAGGCTGTGGATCCCTCCTCTTGTCAGGTACGGGTGACGGCCTGCGTCTGGAAGGTTGCTGGTCCCTTCTCCTTTCAGGTATCGGGGATGGCCTGCGCCTAAGAGGCTGCGGATCCCTTCTTTGTTCATGTGGTGGTGATTGCCTGCGCCTGGGAGGCTGCGAATCCGGCTTTGGTGGAACCGTGAGTCGGCAGAAAACATTTGGCTTGGGCGCAGGATCGTCACTGAACTGCTCGCAGATTCTTGGAGGTGTGACTGGCGGCATTTGGAGGACTGCGCGCAGACCTTCTGCTTCCCGCCACATCCGTTCAGGCGTCTGTGCGAGCTGTGAGGGGCGTATAGCGCCCTCGTCGACAGCTCGTAAGGCGCGTAAGATGCTGCCGTACCGCTTCTGGAGCTTGCGCTTCTTGGACCGGCTGATGGTTACTGCCTTGCCCCCTTGCTGCGTGTACCAGACCCCTTCCTTGATCGCTGATTTGGACGTCGGGGGAATGTAAGGGTTGGTTAAGATGCCATCACGAGGGCTTGGGGCGCCGCTGCTGTGACTCTCACTGCTGGATTCTGACATGTCCATCTCGCTTGCGGCAGGGGATGGAGGTATTGCGGCTGCCCAATGCGCGGCAACGTATGTCTCGAGACGCGCTATCCTTTTCTCCAGCTCTTCGCGAGTCCTGGGGCTCGTAGGCTGGGAACCTTTGGCGGGAAACGGTCTATCGTCCCTCATGATTGCTTTGCCCTTATCTTTGTAGGAGGGGCGGTCTGGTTCGAGCTTTGCGACCAACTGTCGAGCTGGGTCGACTGCGCTCCTCATCTGGTTATCTGGGAGCATGTAGTTGTTCGCCGGCCGTTTGCGGTTTCGGCCTGGCGGCTCGGATGGTCCTGCATTTGGTGACAGGTATAGTGTGATCATTCGCTGGCCAACGCGAGGCCAAGCGAAACCAGCAGTTGCGATTGTAAAGCCGCCCTCGTCCTTAAAGCAGATGTATCCGAGGTCAAGCCAGTCTTGGATCTGGTCTCGGAGCTGGCGACATTCGCAGGTCCTGTGCCCCCAACTGTCATGGAAACTGCAATGGACGCGTCCATCCCTGTACTCGCTGTATGGCAAGGAGCGGAGTGTGACGAGTCCAGCCTCTCTGAGATCTTCTAAGACCTCGTGTGCCAGACTTTCATTGTAGGTGTACTGGCGACGCGGCTGGCGGGTATTATCGTCTCCTTCCTCGCGGCCCCTTTTAGGCGCGCGACGTCGCTCGTCGTCCTGGTCCCGATCAGCCCAGTTGACCTCGACCATGCCTACTACGGGCGGGAAAGGGTCTACATCGACCAATGAGGCCGTGCTACCCGGTGCCTTCATCCTCAGCTCGCCTGAGTTTAACCAAGTCTGCAGCTGGTCTCGGAGCTTGACACAATTTTTGGTGTCATGATTGTACACGTTGTGGAAGGCACAATATTTCTTGTCCTTCAGCTCCTCTTTAGGTGGAATTTTGTGGTCCAGGCGCACGTACTACGCCTCGATTAGGTCATTGAAGACCAAATGGGCGTTCTTGGCGTCGTAAGTGTACGACTCGTACTCTGGCTTGGTCCAGGCGAAGGACTGGATGGTGATCGGCTCACGGGTCATCTTCAGGTTCTTCAGTTTATGAGCCACTTGCTTGCCAGTTAGCTCTACCGCGCCAATGTCGTCCAAGTCTTGATCTGCATGGGCTGGCTTCGGCCTTTGATAGTAGGGATCGTGAGCAGGGGTTTGCATGCTGAGTGCCCCCACGATCCGGTTCTTCCCTGGTACATAGGTTCCCTTGGAAGCGTTGGCCTTGTCGTCCAGCTCGTTCAGGATGAGCTCGTAGCTGCCGACCTTATTGATTAGGTCACCCATGGAACTGAAACGCTCTCCATGGTGCTTCAGCCGCTGGCGGTGCTCCAGCCCCCGAATAGCCAACTTAATGGCTTCCTGCTCAGGCAGCAGGTAATCGCATTTGGCCTGCTGGATCTTGAAGCGCTGGAGGAAAGAAACTCCGGACTCCATGCTCTGCTGGCTCATCTGCGTGAGGGAGTCAAGGCCGACTTCGGGCTTAATTGTGCCATATGTCTCCCAGAAGAGACGTTCCATGGTGGGCCAGTCTGGAATTGACCCCGGCTTCAGTCTGGAATACCAGGTGAAAGCGGCTCCGGACAGAGAAGTCCCGAAGAGCTTGAGCTTGAGCATATCATCATTCCCGTATTGGCCGCATTGGACCTTGAAACGGGCCATGTGAGTTGCTGCATCTTCACTTGTCTCCCCAGAGAATGTGGTGAAGACGATGTTCTTGAACCCGTGGGGGAAGGGATACTGTGCCACGCTATCTGGGTAGGGGTCACGGTAGTGCAAGCTAGCATCACCCTTTCCGGTGTGCTCCTTGACAATGCTTGAGATGAGTTGGCGCCAGTCGGCCGCCGTTACTGGTGCAGAATCTGTCCCCTGGTCATGGCCATGCCATGCGGAGAAACTAGGGGCCTGTCCGACGTTCTTATGAGTTGAACTGGAATAAGCCATGATCGGGTCATCTGGTGTCCCCATTCCTTGCGGCGCAAGAGCATCGGTGCCCTTGAGTGTGGTCCTAGGGCTGCATGGCGAGGGTAGACGGGGTGGTGTCCTTGATGAGCTGGCCCCCAATGTGAATTGGGGAGCCTTCTGGGCCCCGACCCTCGGATTTGCCCTTGGGCGCTCATTAGGCGGGATATACCTCGAGCCCTCTGCTGCGCTTGAACTGGTATAGTTCACAGCGTGATTCTTTGGCGCTTGGGCCCGAATCCAGTCTTCTATCTGCAGGACCCTTGTACTCAGGGTATCATGGCGCTCTTTGTAGTCTTCGAGCTTTTCCATGCTGTTCTTGCTCCCGAAGAAGGAAGCGTCCTGCTGTTGCTGCAGCTTGGTGTCATGGTCGTTCAGACGATGGGTTTGGACCTCTAAAGCCTTTGTAAAGGCCACCTTGCTCTGATCCAGTTCAGTCTGGATCCTTTGCAGAGAGCCGGTCATTATGTCCTTGTCCTCCCTGATCGTGCCAACCACATAGTTGAACTCCTCGCTGAGCTTGGCGTGGTTCTCCTGGTTTGCGAGCCAGATCTCCTTGTCTTTAGCGACCTGCGCAGAGAGGTCCTGGACAATTTGCTGAGTTTCTTCAGCCTTTAAGCCGCACTCTCTCCTGAGCGCGCCGATCTCATTCTTGAAATCGCTCCTTAGTTCTTCGAACATTCTACGGACCTCCTCTGTGGACAGAGCAGGTCCCGCTTCTGGGATTGGTTGTGAGTTTGCCATTGTGGACTTAGTAAGGTCGGGGTTGCCGAACCGATTGAGAATCTCTTCTTTAGCGAGAGATCTGCAAGCCGCGCTGTTGTGGGGCTTGTATTGTGGAGCCTTATGTTTCAAACAAGAAAGCGAAGGTCTCCGGTATGGGGAGTCGTCGAACTTCCCAATGATTGCTGGAAAAATAAACTCCCTGTCCCACTGGGCGTGCCAATGTTTTGGCCCACGTCCTCAGCAAGGGGGTGATGAGTGATCAAATGTAAAAAGGGTGTGTGCGGGGCGTGCCACCTCACGGATGAGGAAAGAGAACGGTGCGCGTCCTGACTTCTTGACCAGGCGAATGAGGGCTCCGGTGTCACCTGATGAGGAAATATTTCCGAGCTTACTCTTCTAATCACCTGTCGATCGATACTCACTGTAAGAGCGAGTAGAGCAACAATTGGGAAATCGGAGACGAGTCCTGACGGGCTCTGGGATCTAAAGCGGAATGCGCTTAGAACGTTAGGGTTTCGAGAAGACTCGAAGGTTTCGACTGTGTACGTCTGTTTGAAAGAGATTTTGTTGATTGATTGATTGTGTGTCTTCCTGTAAGCTGTAAAGCTTCTTTATATATTCATCCGTAAGCAACTCGTGGAGACTTAATCACAATCCAATGCGGACTCTGCAATTAGAATCCCACAAGGATACGACTAACTCGCCAATCGTGCGCTCCATGCAACACGTGTCAAACCTATCTCGCTTAGGTTTCGTTCCCCGCCTCGCTGCACTTCATTTGTCGTGTAGTAAGCGAACTCAAACACTAAGCAACCTTATCCCGAGGGCGTTATTAGTCATTTCCAACTCATCCTCGCAAGAACTAAAGAGTCCCATGCGAACTGGAGATAAGGATCCCGCGAGGACACCGAATCTCGCGAGGTATCAGAATATTCTGGATAAAATCCTCGTCACGTGCTGCCAAACCTCGCAACCCTTCGTGGGCTAAAAAAGGCCACAGGCGTTGGCCCAAATGATATCCAAGCCTTTCTCGAGTCTTGGACCGAAAATACCCACTGGGCTCAAACAGGAAATGATGGCTTTGGCACTTCTGTTGTACGTATATATTGTTCAATTCACATTGTTGCTACATGATAGAGTGATAGATATAGTGCTAGCCAGGTTTGATCCTTCTGTTGTCTTTGGGTGGCACAAACAATTGGTCGACGTCGTGATGGAGTTGATGGGTATGGATATAGGACGGCGCTAGGTATCGCTCAAGACAATGGATACTAGACCTTCCAAATGCACAAGCATAACATTCTTCCTCCATTACAAATCAAGGATAACAAGACAGATAAATGACAATGATTACTATACATGCACTCACAAATTTTTGTTTTGTCTTACCGACTACCGTCTTGTACAATTTCATTATCTTGCCCCTTCAACATAGATGTACTAGAGAAAAGTCAACATCAAGAAAATAGTTAAAATTATTTTGGGTCTTTTAAACATCAGAGATCGTTGATGTAACTCAATGTTGTGTGATAATTTAAACGCTAATTTTTTATGTAAACGATCGGCCACAAATATCACACCCGATGGTTGAATATTGAAAAAAAAAACAAACAAAAAAACAAAAAAACTTTCAACACTAGAACAAACAAAGTTTAAGGCGTTGTGCTTTAGTTAGGGCTATCATGCTTTGGTAATTAAGCTTGCAAACACATGCATACAAACAAGTGAGATTGGCCTGCAGACTAGACTCGATCGAGTGGCTTCCCATTCTCTCATGGGAATCGATAAGATTAAACCGTTTGCTGCTTTGGCAATTGGCACCATCTCATATGACAATTAAGCTTTTGTAAAGTGATTTCGACCGCCATTAGTAATATTGTAAACCTTTCCTAACGTTAACGTCTATGAAACTTGAGAACAAATGACGTTTTTCTTCTAGCAATCGAATTGTCCCACATAACTCTTATATTATGGGGTGGTGATTAGTGGGATATAAAGATTAAAGGCCACCCTATATTCTACAAATGACCTTAATTATTATATGTTTGGAACCTAGATCAGTCGTTTGGCAAGGAAACGACGAGGGATAATCCTTGCTTGTTTGGAGTCTTGGACGACCCTATCAACTGCACTAGAGCCTTTCCTTTGAAACCCTTCTTTGATTTCCAAGATTCCAATTGTAAATTAGCAATAGGTTAGTTCGAACTAAACTAATCTAATCGGAGCTAGCCTCACAGATGGTAGTTAAAAAGATCAAGCACACACCTCAAATTGTCAATCACAGCATATTCACTTCCATCGAATCAAGGCCCTACCGCACGTTTTAGGTTCTTGTAACCTTTGGATCTTGGATGGAGATGGAGATGGTGATCGATCAGGATGAAATCTTGATTTAAGTAATTGAAAGAGTAGGAATTGTTCAGGACCTCAGTTCACCCACGTTTGATTGATGTCTGTGGTCTTGCATTGCGTCTTATTATGCAAGTAATGCAAAAGTTTATCTTATTTTCTTTAAACGACTCAATTCGAACTAATGTAATGTTAGATAAAGTTTAACAAAACTGAAACCTAACAGCCTCTAATAATATTTTTACCTTGCATGTATGCATTTCACATCTTTCACAAAATCATATATATTTTAACATAATGCCAAGTCATTTTGTGTCAAGACAAAGACACCATCAAAAGAATATATAACGTACGTAATATATGGATCATGATGACAAATTGATTTTCTAAAACAAAATTAATATTGTACTTTATTGAGTCTTAATACCAGTTCTTAATCCACTAAAATATATGTTAGACACTAAATCAATTTACTTTTGTCGCCTGTTTAGTCAAATCCATCATAAAAAAGGATTCGACACTCAGAATTCGTCCGACTTAATTGTTCAATGCCGAAGAATATAAGCAGAAAGCAAAGAATGAAAAACAATCGAATTTTGAGCTTTAGAAAAGAAGAATCCACACCTCTTGGAAATTCCCAATCTATATACCATAGTAAAATTAGCAATACACAATGTTAGGAAAACTTAATCAACACTCTTGTTCTAGTATCAAAGAAAGTAGCCAAATGACCCACACAAAACCCTCACAAAAGCACGTACGACGTACTGTGTGGATCGATCCCCAAGCCCGCCCACCACAGCCGACTTGTATTATTCGATCAACTAATGATTGATGATGATTGATTTGATGCAGGCGCGCACACCGCACCGCATGCAGGTGGGTACGGAAATCCACGAACCCCTCCAACCTTTCCTTTTTTAACTGAAACAGCACGGACTTCTAAAATGCTTCCAAACTGTACGGCCACCCAGAGAATGTAAAAAGCTACGTGCTTTTACTTAACCGCCTGATAGCGACTTCTCTCTTCTTAGTCTCAGACCCAGAAACTCCAAACAGGAAAGTTACACTTCTTATCTGATGGAGAAATATTTTGATTTTTTCTTTTTTAATTACCATTAGCAGAGGATAGAAGGCGCACCCACTTTGCATCTTCTACCGTGTTGCAGCGGCCACGGCCGGCATGGACACCGTTAGAGAGTTAACGATGGCGGTGGTGGCGGGTGTGGCCGTTGTAGCCACAAAGGAGGTGTCATGAGGAAGAATTGTCGTTGACATTGGGTCGTCTACGAGGAACTTACTGACAATTCCTGTGGCGGGTCTAGAGACTTGCTTGTCCCACACTCGTTCTCCCTCCTGGCCGCGGCGGCGGTGCAAGAAAGCTTCTGTGGCGTCGAGGCGGTGCATGCTCCAGTTCCACTTGCTCCGCAGCCGGTGAATCTTTTGCAACTGGCGATGAGCCAACGTGCAAGTATTCTTCTTGATGTTGGAAATGGCTTCCAACAGAAGCGCCTCTTGGGTTTCTTCATCGTTGCCACACACTTCACCAAGCAAGTAATTATGCATCTCCGGAACACCGATGGCTTTTCTGATCCCTGTGCTGTAGTCCTCCTCGTCGGCATTAGTAGGGTCGAACATTCTCCTCACCTCGTCCACCAGACCACCCACCTCCACCATCCGATCAACTCGCTCCGACACAAACGAGTTGAGCAAACGCTGTGTCACGTCCACCCACAGAAAGCAACACTGGTACCTCCTCCGGAACTCGGCGTGCTCGTCCACCAGTGCCTCTATGTAAGAGTTTGACCCACCGGCGATGATCGGTAACCGGTCACGCTCCAATATCGATTCAATGGCCAAAGAAGCATGATGCTTGAAATCGTTAGCAGTGAAGTTCGAGTCAGGATCCACTGTGCCCAACAAATGATGTGGTACACCTTTGCACTCCTCCTCAGTGACCTTGTTGGTGAGGGTGTCCAAGCCTTTATAGACTTGCATTTTATCTGAGTTTATGATCTCGGCCGAATATTTTAAGGCAAGGTCTATGGCAAGTCTGGACTTACCGGTTCCGGTAGCTCCCATTACTATCACAACCTTATCCTTATTCCGACTGAAAAACCGATCGATGGATAGTCTGGCTGGCGGCCCTTGGAATCTTATCATCGGCTGTATTTGAACTACTTGTTGGCAGACAGACATGGAGAAAAGGGTTTGCATTATTGAAACCTGCCAAGTTGACCCAAAACCAAAATTAAAACACATACATACAGGTATATATAAGCAATTTTAATGGAAAATCACATATCCAAAGTTAATCAAAGCTTAAATCTTCTGGACCACCTTACCTTTTAACAACGAAAAACGCGGCGATTTGTCGATAAAAAAATTGGCACTTCACAACCTAGTTCCTTGCTAGCTGCTGAGAAAGAGATCGAGGGGGTGGAGATAGATAGAATAACGGAAACTACGTAATTGAGCTAGATGTTGAAAACGGGTTTGGGAGGTTTTTGGATTTTGTAGCTCGATAGTTACATGAAAAGCTCGCTTAGCTTCTTATGTTCAGAACCACATATACCAATTATCCTCAAACGTGTATGCAAATATGTTCGATATTTCCACCAGGAAGCTAGAAAGGCTGAGGGCTTTCTTTTGTTGGTGGAAATGTTTAGGGAGGTCTGTAAGATCTGTCTTGGACCTGAAACACTACCTAAGTGCCAAAGCAGAGAAGAGCCGAAGAGCTTTGATATGGATGAAGATGGAAAATACTTAGGCAGAGGATTGTTGGTGTAAGCTTTAGCTTTGACTCGAATGGAGGCAAGGACACATGGACAAGCGTGGTGCAAGTTAAGTTGAAGCCTTTGTGCAGAATCGATGTCTTATTTATAGTAATGCGCAAGGACCTCTAGGTTGAGTCAAAGGGTTATATTGGCGAAATTGCTTGTTTATTTTGTGAACCCTAATCGAAATGGAAAGGAAATTGTGGAGGCCTGGAGGGGCCACACACTAGTACATTGAAAGTGTTGAACACCAAGTTTTCTATGCTAGTTAATTATGGATATACATTGCTAATTCCATTTTATAGTAGCTTAAACTTTCGGTGATATGTTATATTGACAGAATTATATCAGAGTTCTTAGAAATGTTTTTTCAGTCACGGCATCCAGTATCGATCGGTTATTTTTAAATATAACTAGAAGGAAAACACACCATGTGTGTGCCTTAATTTTCACATTAGTTTTTTTGATAGGTAATTTTCACATTAGTTGACCCTAAGCCATAATACACAAGGATGAAAAATTGAGTTAGAAAAAAGTAGTTACTTATTCTCATTTAATTAATGTAACAAAAATTGTTGATAATTTTGTAAGAGCATATTTACCAATGCTAGTCATTATTTATTTAAATTTTAGTCAAATTAGCAAAAATGTCAATGATCTCTACTTTTTTTTTTTGATTAAACGAACTTTCATTCAATAAACTGTAATTACAAAACAATCACTGCACCCAACAAGAGATTACAACTACGAGTAAATAACTCTAACCTCAATCTACTTGTCCTCACTCCGAATATGAGAGACTGACATGTCAATGAATCTGATAATAACCGTATTGGGCAGTCGCCCGAGTTAACTTGACCAACATAAGTAACAATTACTGGGACAGGATCTGACCACAACAGAAAACCATTGGGTGGGCCATCCCAGGATCTCCCGGCACGTTCAACAAAGGCTGATAATATGCGCGGCCAAAGATCGGCTGAAGTCTGGGTTCTCGTAACAACGAACCAGCTGTCCGAATTCAAATACCTATCAGAAACCATGACATCTATCCAACAAACTCGATAGAGTAAAGACTTATTTGAGATCTGAAAATCAGACCCAAAAACTAACTCAAATAAAAGTACATCAATAGAAACATAAAATAAAATAAGACCAGCCACTGCCCAAATTGGGCCCAAATTCTGAACCAAGGTCCAACATGTGTCCAAGATGGAGATAAGTCCACACCAGGCTCGATATATTTCCTTCCTCCATCCTTCAATCTCACCACCACCGATCCCTAACCGTCGCCGCCCAACCCTTCCTGCCGTCCGAACACCGCTGACAAACCCACCTCGCTCGCAGTTCGCTTGAGATCTGGGCATGAAGACCACCAGAATCTGTCTGCACACACCCGATCCAACAAAGGTAGATCGCGCTAGCGGTATGCAGACAAACCAACCCTCCTTTATCGCCGACCAGATCGATCTATGAGATCTGATCTCGTCATCGATGCTCAACCCACCATCCAGGTGGCCCTTCGTATCCATCCTCCACCGCCAATCTTGCCGCCATCGATCCAAACCAGACGCACTCTTTCTCATCAAGGACACAAATCTCAGAACCCAGCCAAATGTTGCAAGAGTAGCCACAAGAGGCCTGACCACCACGTCCCGTCCGACGACGACGTCGCTATGACGTGCCGCCGGACGGAGGAAGAAAACCAAGAGGAGGCATTCTAAGTTTACAGAGTCGAAGTGTTCTTTGACCCAATGATCACTACTTTAGCTAGTATTAAATTAACATTATTCTATAAAATGAAGATTAAATAGTTGATATGTATTTATATATCACATCAAATATTTTAAAAGGAATGCATTAAATTATAAAGAGCATCATCTCGCTCTCTATATTTAGCTAGCGAGATAGCTAAAAATCATAAACTTTTGTTAGTCTATTGGAGCTCTTAAAATACCCTAAAAGTTAAACACGCTTTCTACAATAGCTAAAAAACCAAAATAAAGAGTATGACAAAGATGATATGAGCTGTTACATTAACTATATATACAGTTTTACTAATTTATAGAATGAAGTGTTGTTTTAGTATTTCCGCTTGCAATTCAGAAGGGTCTTTTGCAGTTTCCACTTTTTATGTGGTAAATTCTTTATATTTAAATAATCCAACGTTACAATCATTAGATTTCGGTGGTAGACATAAATTCCTCACTTTCCTAGCCTCCTTAAATAAACTAGTGATTACAAGTTTACTATTGAACCCTTCTCAATTCTTGTCCATCGTGCACTTCGATTTTTGTTTAAAATGCTGCTAAAACTATTTTTCCTTAACATGATTAACAACATGTAAATGAAATGACTTATGTGACAAAATTCTTCCCACAAATGACGTCAATGTTAATGCGGTGGATTATGAGCTACTTATTCTTTATCTCTGGCAGGTAAGGACCCAACTGTAGCTTTGGCAAGAACCATGAATAAGACCCTAACTCTGTCAAAGGAAATACAAAGTGACGTCAAGAGAAGAGTCACTACAAGAGAAAACCTTTTTAGTGACAAACATGTATTGTCTCCCATTCCAAAAAAATTGTTACCCATACCTATGGGTGACAAACTCGTTTCGTCACTAATTTTGTCATTGATACTATGTGACAGATACTTATTGGTGACGAACTGTAAATTTTGTCACCCAAAAGGATCATAGACGCAATTTTGTTTGTCTCTAATGGTCTCCATCTTTGCCACTAATACTGTCTAAAGCTCTGAAAAAATCACCATACGGCGGGAAGCTGGGCTAAATATGCTACTTTTTTTAGTCACAGTTTATTTATTTATTTTAATGAGCTTAATTAATTGATATATAATCAATCAAAATTACAAAACAAACAAAGAAATCACATCCAAAGCAGAACTGAACTTTCATTGATAAAAATGAATTTTACATAATATCCATCATGATAAAAACAACATTCAACTAGCAACAACAATTCTGAACAAATTGCATCTCCCTCACTCTTTTCCCACGCATCTGAACAACATGACTCAATTTTCCCTTGCATGAACCAGCTACCACAAAACAGGATGTGTGGCTCATTCTGCAGACACATTGCCATACTGCCATGTTGAACTCAATTGATTTCACATCAACCACACCAACATCAATTGCGCACAGTGTTGAGTGTATTTACTATTATACTGATAGACTTTTCAAGTCACCCCATGATGTAGGTATTACCTCCTCAGTTAAGTTGAATCATCTTGGTGTAAACTTTTGTTCCTTTGCTTCTCATTCTCTCTTTTGACCTCTCTGCCTCTCCTCCAATCTAAAGTAAAAACAAAGGATAAATAACAGGTTCCAAGATCATTACAGTAAACTTAAAAATACCACACATAATTTTACATAATATTCCTTTTGGAAAAAGTAAAAATAGAGAGAGAGAGAGACCTGCGCTCTTCTCTACACCTGCTTAGGCATGGATAGATCGCCTTTCTCAAGTGCATATCTATTAGGGCACACACTCCAGTCCGATCCAAAATTTTTTTAGAAGAACTGTCAAAGCTATTTATTTTATAACGAAGCATGTATACTGAAAATTGTCGTTCTTCAGAATACCAGTGAGAAGCCAAACCTATATATATCATTGTTTTTGAATGCCAGAAGCGACTATTTAGTATATAGCTAGCAATATAACTGCTTGAAACAAGAAACAATCCAGGCAAAACAATATGCCAGAATAAAACAGTTCCGATGAAACTTGTCACAAATAGAAAGTTCAAATCTCATTAAACTACAAAGTTCTAGCAGTAATAACACTGTTATTGAAAGTTTGAAACACTTGAATAATTCATAGACATCATACTAACCCACATTTACATCAAAATGTGACTTTGATTGAATTCTGACATTTGTGGGCCAGGTTTGAAATATAATATTGTGTGAAATTTAACAGATCAGAAATGAATCTCATTTTTTGGGGTAATATTTATCAATTATTCTCATTTTATAAATTAATCCTCAATTGATTAAGGAGGGGCCCTTAAATTCTGAATTAAGTCCCATTTATCTTTGTTCTTGATGGTTCTTCAAGGAGATTCCAGTATTCGTAGAGATCTAATATCAATTCCTACAAGGAGTTCATCAAGGAGTTAGTAATTGGACAAGAAAACAAACAATAGAAATCGATTACCAAGTAATATGAATACAAAATGACATCTTTACCTGGAGAGAATCAGATCAAGGATTAGCTCCCGTTCTTTGCACCAAGTTATTTCAAGGTACTAACATCTTCTGGGTCGAATCTGATCTCAAAAAAATTAAATATACGACATCAAAATTCACCCAATTTAATCATAATAAAGAGAAAAAGATGAATACTTGAACCAAAAACTCGGTTTGAATTACCCAAAAATCACAATCACCAATGTAAGCAACTCCTGGATCTATTTAGCAGCACTATCACTAGTGGAGAAGGAGCTGAGGCTTCTTCAATATAGCTGAGGCTGAACAAGATCCCAAATCCAGAATGGGTGGGTGTTGACGGTGAAGAGTCTGGACCCCAAATCTCAAAGCTTCATCTTCTTCTTCAAGTCTGAAAAAGAACCAAATTTTACTTAAATCCAGAATTGGGAAGTTATATAACACTGAGGAAGGAAAAAGATACAGAAGCACCGAGAATTTGGTCAATTACCAAACGAAAGTGATGTCGACGGCGGTCGTTGGCTCAAAGTTGAAAGTCTGAGGCGGTCGGAGCTTTGGTCTTGCACACACAGAGAGAGAAGAGAGAGAGAGAGATGAGAAAAGAATAGGAAAAGAATTAGATAAGATACAAGTGTGAGACAGTGAGAGAGAGGAGAGAGATGAGAGCCTGACATTGCCAGGTTTGAGTAGGAAAAGAAAAAAAAATATTCCCTAGTGGGATAATGTCTCAGTTGCAATACCAAAATGGATGGGTTCGACCCTAAACAGTAGAAGTTCCCACATTTACAAATATGTGGTAAAGCCAATGTGGCCTTTGGCCATCATTGTTGTGGTACAACATGATCAATTGAATCGCCCATTCAATTAAGAAGATTGATTAGGCTTTGTTAGGTTGTTTACAGATTATTGTGCATATTTGATGGCTTCCTAGCTATATGTTTCGGTTGCATCCTCATTACAAATTTCGGCTCACAAGAAGTCTATAATCTAATAGCACATAGATCATAGGCAATTGTTTCTAACAAACTAAAAGCAAGAAAATAAAAGCTACCCCATGTGAAAAACATGGACCGAGAGTAATTGTTCCGAAATAAGCAATACTGAAAATGCAGAAAGGGAAATAGAAAAAAAAAAGACTACAAAGAACCTCCTTACCTTTTAAGTTAGAGCTTCGAGGAAGGAGTCGGATCCTCCTGATTGGCATCTCTTTTGAGCATCTGGAGCCGATAGGACGTCCCTGCTTCTTCTTTTGACCTTCAGTTGCAACCGATGCCATCTTAACTGGTTCATGGGTGATGGTGGGAGGCTTCTCTTCCTCTTGCATCTTCTTCTGACCCATTCTATTCCGTGGACCCATAGGGCGTCTTCTCTTCTTTTTGGGAAGAGCAAAGACACAATCTGATATATAACAGATGGCGGTAGAGATTGAAGAGCAGATCGATCGTAACAAGTCCAAACCCAGTTTTCTCCAGATTTGGCGTTCGGTGTCTGATTAACTATTATGATACATTTCCAGAAGCGGAACGGCCCAATGAACGCTTCGCCACAACGTATGGGCTTTTTAGGCCATCCGAGTCCGTTAAAGGCATTCAAAATGTAGATTTACTTATTTTCAGCCATTAATTTTAATAGTTTGTTTTGGATTTGGTTTTCTTTTAATCCATGGGTTTTTAGGCTTTGATGTTAGTTGCTCTAAGGTTTATTTGCTTATATATAAGGAGTCTTTATCAGTTGTAGTCGTCAGCTTTTGATATTAATGAAACCCTTAAGTTTATCTCAATTCTTCTGGTGGATTTCAGAAACTTCTCGTGGATTTGAGAAAATAGACTTGTGGATTCAAGTCATCGTTTGTGGATTCCAACGTTTTATATTTCCGCTGCATCAATTGGTAATCAGAGCAGTTATATTCATGTGGTTATCAATATGTATTCATGGGTGACGAAGCTCCTGTTACTCGAGCAAAGTTCAATGCTCAGAATGAATGTCTCAATGCTCAGATGGGAGAAATTCAACAATTGTTGCTTGGCCTGAACAACAACAACAACAACCTCAACCGTGGGAATCGTGGGCGGCGTCAACAACTGTTGTGGAATGTGCTGTGGAGGATGATGATTCAAATTATGAGGAAAAGTTGTCGGTTGCTAGTGACGATCATATTAATCAAACTAATCACAAGATGAAAGCTGAGATTCCAACCTTTTCAGGACATCTGAAAATTGAGGAATTCCTTGATTGGCTGGTTGAAGTTGACAGATTTTTCGACATGATGGATGTGCAAGAATCAAAGAGAGTTAAAATGGCGGTTGCTTTCAGGCTGAATAGTAGTGCTGCTGTATGGTGGGATCAATTGCAGCAAAATCGTCGGAGACAAGGAAAGAAACCGATTCAAACTTGGCGAAGAATGCATCAGTTGTTAAGGGATAGGTTTCTTCCAGCAGATTACGAACAATTGCTCTATCGCATGTACATAGATTGTGTGTAAGGCAGTAGAACAGTAGATGAGTACACGAATGAGTTCTTGAGGTTAGCAAAACGCAATCAATTGGGGGAGACATAAGCGCATAAAGTGGCAAGATATCTGAGTAGATTGAGACCTTCGATTCAAGAGAAAATTGGTTTACAAACTGTGTGGACCATCGCAGAGGCTTAGAATTTGGCAATGAAGGCAGAGTTAATAGAGAAAGCAAAAAAGACTTATTCCAATTTTGAGAGAGGAAGACAGAATCCTATACGTGATAGGGTTCCTGGTCCTTTCAAAGGAGAAGAAAGCAACAACAGGGTTGTTGAGAAGAGTGAGAACCCTAAGCAGAACCCAAAACCCAATCCTTATGCAAAACCTACAGGAGATATCTGTTATAGTTACAAGAAACCTGGGCATCATTCTAATGTTTGCCCAGAATGACAGAAGTTGAATATAGTAGAGAAAGAAGGGGAAGTCAATGAAGGGAAAGAAGACAGAGAATACGATGACTACAATGGGGTTGAGTTTGCTATTGAAGAGGGTTTGTAACGGGTGACTTTAGTGTTGTAGAGGGTTATGTTGGCACCAAAGGAAGAGGGACAATGCCATAACATATTTCATTTTGCATGTTCTGTGAATAACAAAATATGTCAGGTGATTGTGAATAATGGAAGCTGTGAGAACTTTGTGTTACAGAGACTGGTGGAGTTTTTGAAGCTGCCTACAGAACCTCATCTCAGGCCTTATAAACTGGGCTGGGTGAAAAGGGACCACAAGCAAAAGTTACAACAACATGCAGGGTGCCTATTTCCATTGGAAGGCATTATCGTGATGAGGTGAGTTGTGATGTTGTTGATATGGATGTCTGTCATATATTGTTGGGAAGGCCTTGGCAGTATGATCTAGATGTTACTCATAAGGGTAGAGATAATGTGATGTTGTTTACATGGAATGAGCTCAAAATTGCCATGGCTCCCTTAAGCAGTTCTAAAGGTCCCAAGAAAGGAAATTTGAGTTTTCTCACCATCAGCAACAACAATTGTGAGTTGAATGAGACCATAAAAGAATCCAAAACCATTTTTGCTATAGTGGTTAAGGGTTTGATCATGGCAGTAGAGAAGCAAGGCGGAGAAATTCAGTAGGAGATTTGGGAACTGTTAAAAGGATTTAAGGAGTTAATTATTAATGATACTCCTAATGAGCTGCCACCCATGAGAGACATTCAACACCAGATAGACTTCATTCCAGGAGCTAGCCTACCTAACCTACCACATTATAGGATGAGCCCTAAGGAATGTGAGATCTTAAGGGAGATTATTGAAGATATGCTAAAGAAGGGGTTTATTCGACAAAGTATGAACCCTTGTGCGGTTCTTGTTTTGCTAGTGCCTAAGAAAGGAGGAACATGGAGGATGTGTGTAGACAGTAGAGCCATCAACAAGATAACAATCAAGTATAGGTTTCCTATCCCATGCCTAGAAGACATGCTTGATGAGTTGAATGGTTCCAAATGGTTCTCGAAGATAGATTTGAGGAATGGATATCATCAGATTCGAGTCAAACCTAGGGATGAGTGGAAAACAACGTTCAAGACCAAAGATGGGTTATATGAGTGGTTGGTGATGCCTTTTGGGTTGTCCAATGCTCCTAGCACCTTCATGAGACTTATGAACTAGGTTCTTCGTCCTTTCATTAGAACAAATGTCTTTGTTTATTTTGATGATATCCTTATTTATAGTAGGCAGAAAAGCGAGCACCTAAAGCATGTGAGACAAGTTCTTTGAGGTGCTATGGGAAAACAAGTTGTACATCAACCTGAAGAAGTGTACGTTTTGCACTAACAAACTACTGTTTCTGGGCTTTGTGGTTGGGGAGGATGGTATACAGGTTGATGAGGAGAAAGTACGTGCAATTAGAGAGTGGCCTACTCCTAAAACAGTTTCAGAGGTGAGAAGTTTTTATGGGTTAGCTGCCTTATACAAGTGTTTTGTGAGGGATTTTAGTACCATCACTGCATCAATTACTGAATGCATGAAGAAAGGCAAGTTTCATTGGGGTGAAGAGCAGGAAAAGAGTTTTGCACTTATCAAAGAGAAGCTTTGTACCACACCAATTTTGGCTCTTCCAGACTTTGACAAGATATTCGAGGTCGAATGTGATGCTAGTGTTATTGGAGTGGGGGTTGTCTTGTCCCAAGAAAAGAGGGCAGTGGCTTTCTTTAGCGAGAAATTGAGTGAAGCGCGTCAAAAGTGGAGCACCTATGACCAAGAGTTCTATATGGTAGTGAGAGTTCTACGGCAATAGGAGCATTATCTGATCTAGAGGGAGTTTATTCTATTCACTGACCATCAAGCCTTGAATCTTATGAACAATCAAAAGCATGTGAACAAGATGCATATTCGATGGGTGACGTTTTTTCAGAAATTCCTTTTTGTGATCAAGCATAAATCTAGAACCCTTAACAAGGTAGCAAATGCATTGAGCAGGCGAGCTAGTTTATTGGTCACTTTGTCCCAAGTGGTAACTGGTTTTGACTTTTTGAAAGAATTATATGAGGAAGATGATGATTTCAAGCAGGTTTGGGAACAGTGTGTTAGCAAGAAACAACCAGTTGCTAGTTTTCTTATTCATGAAGGTTATTTGTTTCGTGGCAACCAGTTATGTATACCCAAATCTTCTCTGAGAGAGAAGCTAATTCGTGATTTACACGAAGGAGGATTAAGTGGTCATTTTGGGAAAGACAAGACAACTGCAAGCTTGGAGGAGCGTTATTACTGGCCTCAGTTAAAGCGAGATGTCAACAATATTGTCAAGAAGTGCTATGTTTGTCAGGTATCTAAGGGTCAATTCCAAAATACTGGTCTTTACATGCCTTTACCTGTCTCTGATGATATTTGGCAAGATATTTCTATGGATTTTGTGCTGGTTTACCTTGAACTCAAAGAGGGGTGGATTCTGTGTTTGTGGTGGTGGATAGATTTTCAAAGATGTCTCACTTTATTCCTTGTAAGAAAACTACAAATGCTGCGAATATAGCCAAACTGTTTTTCAAGGAGGTTGTTCGTTTGCATAGGGTGCCTAAGTCCATTACCTCTGACCGTGATACGAAGTTTTTGAGCCATTTTTGGTTAACATTGTGGAAGCAGTTTGGAATCACTTTGAAGAGGAGTAGTACAGCTGACCCCCAAACAAATGGGCAAACTAAAGTCACAAAGAGGAGTTTGGGAAATATGATCAGGAGTGTCTGTGTTGATAAGCTGAAACAATGGGATCTTGCCTTACCTCAGGTAGAATTCGCTTACAACAGTTCTATGCATAATGCCATTGGTAAGTCACCATTCTCTGTGGTCTACACTTTTACCCTAAGGCATGTAGTTGATTTAGCAAAATTGCCAAGAGGAGGACAAGGCGTTAGTGAAGCTGCAGTTAAAATGGTTGAGGGTGTTCAGACAGTGCAGTAAAAGATAAAAGCAAAGTTGGAGGAGACCAACGCCAAGTATAAGAATGCTGCAGACAAGCATATACATGTGAAGGTGTTTAAGGAAGGGGATTCGGTCATGGTCTTCCTAAGGAAAGAGAGGTATCCCGTTGGCACGTATAACAAGCTGAAACTCAGGAAATATGGGTCATTCAAGGTATTGAAGAAGATTAATGATAATGCTTATGTTATTGATCTACCTGCTTCTATGGGGATTTCAAATTCTTTTAATGTTACTGATCTGCATGAGTTTCATGAGAATGATTATCTTTCTGGTGATAATCACTTGGGGTCGAGTTCTTCTGAAGGAGGAGATTAATATAGAACAAATGACGATAGAGATTGAAGAGCAGATCGATCGTAACAAGTCCAAACCCGGTTTGCTCCAGATTTGGCGTTCGGTGTCCGATTGAGTATTATGATACATTTTCGGAAGAGGAATGGCCCAATGAACCAAACTCGTTGCTTTGCCATGACGTATGAGCTTTTTAGGCCATCCGAGTCCATTTAGGCCTTCAAAATGCAGATTTGCTTATTTTCAGCCATTAATTTTAATAGTTTGTTTTGGATTGGTTTTCTTTTAATCCATGAGATTTTAGGCTTTGATGTTAGTTGCCCTAGGGTTTATTTGCTCATATATAAGGAGTCTTTTTCAGTTGTAGTCTTCAGCTTTTGATATTAATAAAACCCTTGAGATTATCTTAACTCTTATGGTGAATTCCAAAAACTTCTAGTGGATTCGAGAAAATAGACTTGTGGATTCATGTCGCCATTGGTGGATTCCAACGTTTTATATTTTCGCTGCATCACAATATGAGAGTTCGATAACCTTCGAGTTAGCAAAGGCTAAGGAGGAAGCATATGCTTGACTAGGGTTTTGAATACCCAAAGAGGATGATGATGCTAGCATATTGACTATGCTAGGGTTTTTGCCAATAGATGGCGATAGAGTGATGAAAAACTTGCTCTTCAATCCTTTCAAAGAGGGTGAGAGATCAAAATTTGAGTGCAAAGAGGTCATGTGAATGATTGAAAACAAGGAGATTTGATGAAAAATGGAGTTTTTGGGTTTGGTGGCCGTACTCTGGGAGAGAGAGAGAAAGAACGATTTAGGGTTTTAGGGTTTAGGTGCGTATTGTAGAGTGACTTGAATATGTATGTGACCAAACCCATATGTATATATTAATATATATTTAACACCTTTTATACTGCTAAATTCTTGTTGTAATCTCATAATTCGTCTCTTTTTATCTTTCTATTTGAGGTTCAAAATCTATTACTTGTCTTTAATACATTGGACCTCTCCGAAGAAAGCAAGGCTCTGTTTCAAGAAATGTATTCGTATATATCTAGCTATAGCTAGAGATCGTCTCAAGAAGGTAGCTACATCACTTAATATAAGTAAAAGTAATGCTAATGGTAGTCAACTCGAACTCGAACTCGAACTCGAACTCGAACTCGTGGGGGGTTTAGTAGTGTATGATTCCCTTAAACACCATTAGTTAAGTGAGGTTAGCTTTTCTTAATATGGGGTTTAGGTTATGTCCTTATTCCCTTTGAAAATTGTATGGGTGGGTAATGGAATGGGATCGTCGGTTTCACGAAAGCTGTGGGCAAAGGGAATTTTCTTTTTCGCGGTTTTGATTCCTGCATAAATATATGGTGAATGGACAACCTAAGGCACAGTAGGCCATATATATGTTTATGAGGATTCACTCTTTTAGTTTAGTAAATGGCCTTCGGTTCCTAGTAAAATTGAAGTTAATTTTTCATTAACCTCGAACAATTATTGACAAGGAAGTTGAGAGGATCGTTCAGTAAGTAAAAACAACCATCATCCTGAAAAGGTATCTTGAAATTTCTTTTTATCCTTTTTAACTGATTATATGCAAAAGATGTATATATGTACGTGTTATATCAATATGACAATATCATCGTAAATTGCTGGTTGAAATGCATTGACCACGAATCCTTGTTGAACTCGAGTGTTAGATGTGTAGACAATATATGCAAACGCGACATGCATACAGTGCAACTAATGTAAATAACTGTTTTAATTAAGCGCATAGATATATATATATATATATATATATATATAATCCTTTTCAAATAAGGATATCCTTATCTTAGTTAAGATACAGATTTCCTTATTAAACTCATTTTTCGATCATATTTTCTCATCTTAACCGTTCAGTATCTAGATATATATGAGTAGATCATGTCTACAAGTTTTCAATCAAATTGATAATCGTAAAGTAATTCAAAACTGTGATAAGAACGTACGGTTCAGGATGAACAGATTTGGTTCGTTCGTTGATTTAATACATTTTCGATATCTTAAAAATTACCAAATTAGCTGAAAATTTGTAAAGATGATCAAGTCATATATATTTAAATACTGAACGGTTATAATGTGAAAATATGATCAGAAAGTGGATCAAATTAAAGAAATCCGTACCTTAACTAAAGTAAGAAAATTCTTATTTAAAAAAGCATATATATATATATATACACACATATAGTTATTCCTGAATTAGTAAGCACTTACTTTGTTTGGACCCCGTTTTAGTGGAGCGCCCAATATCCTGGATTTTTCTCTTCTCTAGGTGGAGGACTGCTAGCTTATATCGCCAAAATATATGTCCTCTAAATGATTTTCAGGTTGTGTTAATTTTAACCACTATAGTCGATTGAATGTAATTAATAAGTATCAAGTTAGACTTGTTTTAAATTTAAAGGCTAGAACGGTTAACCATTAATAAATGTCAAGTTAGGCTTCCTTACTTTGTTATATGTGCTTGTTTGTAGGCTGGCAGCTGAAAGACAATGATCAAATTAATTGTAAACATAAGCTAGATAGCTAGGCAGGGGCGCAGGGCACAACCAACAAACTTAGATTCCAGAAGAGAGGTGAGTATGTTATACTAATTGCATGCTCGATCACTCTTGAAGAGGAACCAAAAAAAACCAGGGAACAGTATTATGGCATGTATATTGGCAATTTGGCATTTGTTACATGCATGCTCGTGTGTCGTTTAGGAAAATCAAGAATTCCCATGTCCAAAACCAAATATTGGTACTCAGCACAAAAGGACATATGATATATTATGAATAAAAATCAACATTATCTCGAGTACCAACTTGTCATAAACTTAATGTCAAAAAGATGCAAATCAAATTGTCAAACAAATTAAGCTTAAAAGAGAATTGAAGTATATATGCAGATCGAAGAGCGCGAGAGTTGTACCAGAGCCTGTTGTTTTCTCATGATTTGATCGGTAATGATGAGTTTAGTGTTCGTGAGTGCCCAAGTTCTTTAAAATAACAAATTAAAATGCTGGTGCACCCAAAAATATACATATATAAGTAGGACGAGATAAAAAGGACCTCATCAGTCATCACATACTTTTGGCATGGAGGAAAACCTATTGCTCTTGTCTTTCATTTATACGAATATTCAAACTCATCAACGTACAAAAGCTACTCATTATTTCCTAGAGTACTTTACTCGAGCGTGACCAATAATTTTGGTTAGCCTTTCCTTCTTTCATCATTTGCATCGATCCCTCGATGAGAATTGTTTATGTTGATATAGTGTTAACACTTAAACTAGGTTGTTTTATAAATCTAAATCTAACGAGTTATTGTCTGAAGCACATTGCGTATAGTAAACTAAATTATAGAAATATGATCATCACTATCTATAATTTTTTGTTTATCAATCACTGTCACATGTCATTTCATGTTCGGTAAGTGCTCATTACCGCGTAGACTTTCAAATTAAACCGAAAATTCTTCTACTAATATGTAATATGTTAATCCGATCATTTACGTCGTATTATCATGCATGTATTTCAATATTGTTAACCAAAAAAAATAGTCTTAAGTGTTTCCAACACAGGAGATGAGGACCTGAGGTCGAATAAGATATACTCTTATTATGAGCGCTTAATTTGATCGGATCAAAAATGAAAATGAAATGAAGGAATTTAAGGTCTCTAATCTTCATTCGATCTTCGCATTAGACGATTTGAAGACTTGCACATTAATGGTACAAGTACACCTTAGTGCGTAAAATCCACTCCGAACTTAACTCGACCCCGTGTCTCAAATGACAAACCATGAGTTTATTAGGGGTTGAGAGCAAAAGCTAGAGATCGAGTGAGAGAACCAAAACCTCAAATGATTACATTCCTCCTTCCACATCTACCAAACATTACCTTTCAAGGCAATCATAAGCAAGTCAATAACTATAATGTCTTTAACGATATAGTAGAATTTCCTGACTACCCAATAAAGGAGCCCCCGTGCGCAAGAAACCCATAATATACAATCATCATGATACAAAATCACGACTTTAAATTAAGGGCAGCATGATGTAGATTCATATCCATGCGAATTTATAAATGTATTATTTGGGGTTGTTTCTTTCATTTGTGCCAACCTTTCGATTCCAATTGACCCTGCTTGTTCCATTCAGAAGCACTACTGATAAATGCATGCTACTATTTGTATAACTTTGAGAGCTTAACTATAGTTAAGGCCATCTCTAATCATTTAAAACTTGTATAAAATGACAAATTGCAGCAAGAATCGTCATATCCACATGTACGAAATCATCCTCTTCAAACGTCGAGCGGCCGCGGCTTCTCTACGGGTCATGGACTCATGGGTGGTTTTCTGACTCAAAAGCTGAAGCAAAATATTTTGAGACCTGAGATTAGGATTATAAGTAACATATAGGTTATGTTGGATTGTGGAAAAGTGAAGCATGCAAAGTCTTGAAGAAGTTTGCAACCTTTTCCAGAAACCACTGCATCGATCTTTAGGCACAAGTATCTGTATACCAGTGCTAATTGCATCCAATGAACTTTTCACCCTTTAATTTGCTGCAAATTTTGATTTTGTTGGACTACACGAGCATCCGATCAATTTAATTTTTACTGGACGTAGTTTGTAAAACTGTATCCTAGGATTCCTAGCGCATGATTGTTGGCGTGAGTACAGATCAATAATTTCACTCTTTTATTTCTCAGCAATCATTGATGTATAGAAGTAGAAGCTTCTACTTAAGTCTGAGCTTGACATATTACAGATCCATGAAATCTCTACTAATGATCGATTTGATGATTAGTTGAGTAGTGGGATTGGACTTGCTTCCATTTAACTTGACTTGAGCTCGAAATTCTCTTCAAGGTCAAATGAAGTAAGCACTCAAGTCTCTATCTACAAGTTGGCCATGGTGGGTTGGGGATTTTCTTTAAGGTCAATCTTACCCATTTTTGTGGCCAATAATATGCGCCATTATCTAGTCTTACAGAATATTATGACTACAATAATTTTCAGAACTGCATAATTGCGTTCGCCATATTAGGAGGAAACTTTTAAAGCCTTCATATCGAAAACGCAGGCTGCAGCCGTTAATGTTATATAATATATAACCAAGTCGATCAGGATCGCAACGATGGTTTAACAAGACTGGAGCTATATGTATACCAGTTAATCAGTTATCTATCCCTAATCCTATTCGTAATTAATTTGTAGAACCTAACCATCATTGTGTTTTGGCCACATCAGTAAGTCTGGGTATGTAAAGTCTCTTTTAGCCGTTGCGGACGTGCCATCTCGCGGATGCGGAATGTAGTGATTGTAGTAGCGGGGTGCGCTTAGCCTTCTACTTTTAATCAAGCGACTGAGGATGGAAAAAACACCAACTCTACCGCAGGGTTCTTCAGATTCTTTTTGCGTACTGGGCAAGGACTTACAGTAGTCACCTGAGCGTCACAATATCGATACTCGATTTTAGATCGAGCAGAGCTTCAACTGGGAAGGAAGGAAAAAAGACAAGTTTTGGAGAGCGTTTGGAGGTTCAACTGTGTGTTGAAGGTTTTGTTGAGTTCTTGAGTGTGTTGAGAGTCTCCTCGAACTCCTTTATATAGAGTTATTTAGGGCCTCAAGTATTGGTCCAAAGCATGCCAAAGACTTGTAGGAGTCTTCAACGATAAATGTAGCTTAGACAATATTAACCACTTGCTTGACATGATTATGTTTTAGCGAAGTAACTAATTGCCTATGTAGAAGAGTTGTATTAGAACATCTCATGAACACTTGCGAACCTTGAGGACTTCATACTACTGGATGCACATACACTTGCATACATGTGATTAAGGAATAGAAACCTTAATACATGCAAACTTCTCCCCTGGCGAGCTGCACACATATAGCCCTTTATGCAATTAAAGATAATTGCTTTCTTATCCAATCAAACAACCATGCGGAGCTTGCCTCATCTAGTCTCCTTTTTGTATGTGAACTCCTCTTCTTGATCCTTCGTGAAGTTCTTCTCCTACGCAAAGCCGAACACAAGTCAAGGAGAAGACTCCTTGATTACACATGCCTCTTTGATGTGTACAACTATATGTATACATAATATATATATATATATATACATCTTGTTAATTGAATGGATAATTGCATCAGAGACGTGCACATCCTGAACACATAATATTTACAACTAAAGATTCTCACCACATCTTCTCATGCATCCAACTCACATGCAACTCATGTCACTGTTTTGCTATGTGCGAACTCCTCAATTCGCCTGATAATTGTAGTCCTTCTCATATGTGAAGGTCTTCGTGCAATCAAGCCCTACATCTAGCTCACGTGATATTGCAGGAGAGGTAATCCGCGTCTAAACCCAATATTATTTGGGCTCGCCAGTGTGACGTGGGTTATAAATTTAACTAATATTCACATAGATAATTACTGTCCACAAGGACGGAGCCAGGTTTCAAAAATAGACTAGGCTAAACTTTCATTCGATAAAAATTTCCAAAACATAAAAGAATGTTGAGTGAAAATTGATAGTACAATAGTTGGCTAATTATAAATTTAACTTTAGATATACTATTGATTGAGTTAAATAGGTTGCCATGAGGAAAAGAAACATTGAAGAGAAACGAAAAAAAAAAAACAAACACATATTTCTTATTTATTTTATAGGCTTTTGTTTTTTAAATTCTGACCAGATTTTTTATATGTGGTGTTTAATGGTTGGTGTGTATAACATGATGAAGCTAATTAAGCTGTGATTATGAGTTTATGACATGGCTTGTTTGAATGCTAGGTTGTTTGACTGGGCTAAAATAAGATACAAATATGAAATTTATTACAATTAAGCTTAATTAAACTACAAAAATGAAAAAACTGTCTGTGCTACAGCCCAGAAAACCTTACATTATCTTTCGTCTCTGTCTGTCTAGTAAAATATTAATTTAGGTGTAAACACACTATACCATAATATTCTGATTTACATTATCACACAGTTAGTAATTCTGTGTGTTTTTCGGCTTTTGTCAACTCGTCGTACTAGCAGCTGGTTGCCTCCTCATGCTTCAGGCATTGTGAGAATTCGAACCCGCATCATCGTCAGTCAATAATTCAATATATTAGGTCTGAACTTGCCTCAGCTTCAGATCAAATCAAGAACCTGCCTAATCAGTTAGATAAGGATAATAGTGTTTTGTGTTCGGTATGTACTCAATCAGCTACAGCTAGCTAGGTATCTTGAATTTTATACTGGGGGAAGATTATTCTTAATAAGTTAATTGTTTGTATTGTGAGGGGGAAATTCAATTGGTGATCGGGCGTTTCTAGGGTTTCAATTAGATAGAGCTAGCATTGCACTGCAAATATTATTTTGAATTTGAAAGATCAGAGTACAAGTTCGTAACAATATATAGTTAGTCTTTTTCTGTTTGTTGTCAACAGTAGGGAGCTTTTTCCCCCCTTTTCTTTTTCTTGCGAAGCCTTTAATATAGGATGATCGGTTATTTAGCTCGATCATAATAAGAATTGAGAAAAGAAACTTAATCAACTCAGGTTAATTAGATGTCGAAAGGTCAGAAAGTCCCTTATAAAGATTAGAGAGAATTTTACATACGATACCCAAGTAAAGTTCATTCATCATCTCAATACATCATATCTATAAACTATTACATTGGTACCTCAACGTTTAAATTTAACACAATTTTCATATCACAACCGATAACACCATTAAATCTAGTAATCTACTATCATGAGAGTAATCTCATGGGCATTTCGATCTTTTTCTTTTTTCCTTTTTTGTTGTTTTTCTTTTCGTAGGCTAATCATTCTATTCTTCTTCTTCCCTTGTATCTACCTCTCTCTCTCTCTCTCTCTCTCTCTCTCTCTCTTCGTGCCTCCCACCTCTATCTCTCTCTTCAAAAACCCTGTATGCATCTCTCACAATAATACTTTTATCATTAACCAAGTGAATCCTAGCTAGGAAATATGAACCATTGATGGATTTGACGTAGTTGCTAATTGATTGTTAAGAATACCAATGATGCAAGAAGGGTAAATTTTTACCTTAATTTTTAGAATTTCAATCGAATGAGATGAAGATTCTTTATCAAGATGTGAAGATGATTATAGAATCAGAAGCTATATGAAGATGTCAAATGATCATCGCTTGATTTGCTTCTAGTAGAGCAAACAATTGATATAGACCCAGCTACTATAGGTATGAGCAATTTATAAAACCTTTTTGGGCACTGCAAAGCAAGGATCCTCAGCAGTAAGCATTTCTTACCCTAATATCTCTTTCTCTATAATTTTTATGTTCGTCTCCAGTTTGCCTATAAATGGTATTTGATTCCCATCAATGACCCTTTAGTTCCAGAGTTGAGAAATTTGGAATTGGGTTGGAGGGGCATTAGGTTTTAAGGTTAATTGGATTGAGAATTTTAGTTTCGGATTGAATTGATGTAACTAATTCAACATTTTGGGGTTAAATTTGACAAAATTGAGGAGAAGAGACTCGGGTTGGGTGGTGAATTCATTGATGAAGGGTTTAGTGATGGATGATGGTTGTGGAGGGAGCACAGGAGGTTAAGAAAATTTTCTCAACGTCGAGTGGATAGATAAATGGAGTTGAGACGTGGAGAGACAACAATATCCCTAAAGAAAATATAGATTTAACACCGTTATGACGGTAAGTACAAAAGGTGGTATGAATTTTATAGTTAGGAGAGCAATATGATAGTTTTTAAAATTGATATGCTACAATTGTTTGGGACCAATTTCATATTGGTTATCTTATTAGTAAGTTAGCCCACAGACCGATACCAGCGGTCTAAATCGGTCTAAATATCTTTATTTTCTTTCCCTGTTATATTAGGTAAATACTGGCAGAAAATTCGCAGGATATCTTGAAGATATATCATCAGAAGGCTCGGCTAGGAAAGTATCTTTCGGTTAGGGATGTTTGCATAAGTCCCTTTTATTTTCGTTGTTTAAGCACTCTAAGAGCAATCTTAGGTTTGGTAAAAGGCCCTAGCAGTTGCTTGGAGCAGAAGTCAGAAGAAAGAGCGTGCAGCAGCAGATTAAGAAGGATCAAGAAGGTTACGCTGAACCCAGAAGCGTTGGCACGCCAGCATCTCAAAAATACTGGCCAAACATTGGCACACTCGTCAGCGGGACACATCATTGGCAAAATTGCAACTGAAGATATCTGTAGTAAGCAATATCCTAAGTGTTCCTTGCCGGAACATTTGCATTGCAAACCTCACAATCCTTTGAGGTGCAAAGGGTTGACTATTGAGCTAGTTAACCAGCGTTTCGATATAGAAACGATGACTAGAGGATCTAGAGTTGAAAAGTTTGTTTCTCAGGAACAGTTCATGGACGCATTCGAAAAGTTGTTTGCGAGCATAGACGCAAGTGTGACTGCAAACGCCGCAAGTGCAAAGGCGTTACAGGGTCATATGGACTCCATTTTCACTAAGTTGTGGGAGAAAATAGGCGATTAGGCTGACCATATTGCACATGTCGTAGAAACTACTCAGAAGTTGGACACGTTCTTTGTGGATAAATACTTGCGCAAGAAAGATGTCGAGTATGATGTCGCCAGCCCACAACCAGAAGGAAATTCAGGTGCTAAAGTTCCTATTATGAAACCAGCAGGGAGGATAGTTGTCAAAGTGGTCCCACCAAATAACGAAGGAGATGGTGGAAACCAGCTCGAGCAATTTAACTAGCCAGTCGTTCCAAACAGAGCACAACCATTGGTCGCGAACTTCGTTGCACAACCTGTAGCCGCGAACGGTATAGTACGGCCAGAAGATATCCAGGGTATATACGACCGTGCACTGCAACAACTTAGAACTGAGTTCAGGACTGAGTTGAGGGAGCCTAGGGTAAACCTTACTTACCAGACCCCCTTCTTGGACTACGTGGCAGGTGCTGATTGGCCACTGAATTACAAGAATATATGTTTTACTCCCTTTTTAGGGGAAGGGTCTGAAGATGATGCAAGACATATTTCGAGGTTCCAAAGTGAATGTGGTCCCTATAGGAACGATCCTTTGCTGAAACTAAGGGTGTTCGGTTCATCTTTGGCAGCTTCAGCTCTCACTTGGTACACCAAATTAGTACCTGGGTACATTCCTATATTTGGGTCACTATGGAGCGAATGTTTAGAACGATCTTCGGTACAGTCGAGCCAAAGGTCGACCTTTCTTTTTTAACTTCAATGTACTAGCAACCTACAGATTCTCCAGTTGAGTTCCTCAAGAGGTTCAAGGTCTAGCATGCTAAGTATAGGTCTCCTGTCTCAGAGGAGGATGTCGTTCGCATCGCAATTAAGGGTTTAGAGGCAAGACAAAGGCTCAAACATCATGACAAATAGTTTGCCAGCATGGCTGATTTAATGAACAAGGTTAGGAGCTACCAGATAGTTATGAATGACATGGATGAAAGGCAAAACGCATCTAGCGGTACATATACTCCTGGAACTTTGAAACCAAGATATGGGCCCAACCGACATAGAACTGTGGGAGCCATCTATTCGCATGTGGATTCATATTACCCTGCATCGGTTGTGCATCAGTACAATATGGACTATGATGACGAGGAGGAAGTAGCTTCTTTAGAGCTGATTAGCAAGAAGCCTGCTAGGTCACAGAGTTTGAGGCTCTCCAGGAGTCCAGTGAAGATCTCGGCAGTGGTGTTTACTAAGCCACAGTTTTCATCGTACAATTATGATGCAAATAAGGCTCACGATGTGCAGGATGATTTTTTTAGGCAGAAACTGATAAAGCATGACTTTGGTCAAGTTCTAACACCAGAACAGCTGAAAGGGAAAAAGTATTGTAAATATCACAATATGTGGAATCATAACATCGCTGACTGTGTTAAATTGAAGGATCAAATCCAGGTCTTGATCAATGAAGTGGTCGTGATTTTGGATGAGGAAAAAACTGTGTCATTGGTGGATGAGAATCCTTTCCCTACAGTGGCCATGGTGGATGTGGTCCCGGTACCGAAAAACAAAGCTAAATCCAAATATGAGTTCTCCATATATAAGGTAGACTTGGCTCATGTTTTGTTGGATGAGTTAATTCAGGCGAATCTACTCAACATCCCTTGGGGGTATACCTTCAGAAGAACAATTGGCAGGTAAAACATATTGCAAATTTCATATTGCACGGAGCCATGATAATTTTGTGTGTGCAGCTCAAAGACCATGTGCAACAATGGCTTAACGAAGGGTATTTGGTCATTGAAGAAGGCTATACGAAAGGACCACCAGAATGTTGTCTGGAAGAAGAAATCTGACAGGAAAACAACGGAGGAATCAGGCAAAGACAACGATGTCGGTGAGAATCCAAAGGAGGGCAAGCAGGAAGCTGTTCTTGAAGCTTCGAAAGTGATATTATGCTCCAGGTGCAAAGTCGAATGTGGGATCCCGGTTTCCTACAATGAATTTGAAACTGTGGTTAAGGCATTTGAAGCAAAAGACAGGCATTCAACGCCGGATAACTATCAGCCTGCTAGCCCTACTAAGCCATTAGAACAAGAAGAGGTCAGATTTATGTTCCGCAAATCCAACCTGTACAATAGAAATGCAGAAGTATGGAGATCAACAGTTGGACCTACACCAGAGGTTCAAAAGGATATCTTGACGAAACCCTATATCCCTCCAACGTCAAGGAACGTAATCAAGGATGACACCTGGTACATCAAAGAGAAGGGTAAAACTGTCGAGATCAGCCATACTAAGATCATGAATATACAGAAGAGGTATGGTAGAGCAAAGAGAAGCTGATAGCTCTAGAGCAAGGTTTGATTAAACCAGAAGATCTGAGTCAGACACTAGAGCAGTTACAAAGGACAGTTGATAGGGTCACTGTTAAACCCAATGCACCATTAAAAAGAAACCGAGGGGCAGAACTGCTCGCACCTCCTAGAAAAGTGCTTTCAAGAGGCTGTCTCGTACACCAAGTTCCCCAAAACAGAACTCTGTGATGGAAAAATTAGGCTCGGTACCTGTAGACAAGTTTGCACCTTCTACTTTGGGAACCAAAGCAGTTGTTACAGAGCCTAAAGCGAAATGAATTAGGTAAGATCCTACACCTAAAAAAGGGGTGCATGAGAAAAGACTCTAGTAGCGGCCTAAGCCGACTCAACCTAGTACTGAGGTTGTTTTAAATCAGTAAGTGAAAGAGCCTATACCTGAGGCTAAAAATGACAACACAACGGATACATCGTTGGTTATAGCCATGGTCCAGACCTTCGCGAAATTGTTGCAACATCAGTTGTGCTAGTGGTGAAGAATGAGCCAAAGCTAGCTACGGATGAGGATGTTTCCACAGATGAAGAGGAGGGAGAAGTGCGAATGCATTGCAACATGGTTTATGTCATTTCTTCCAAGTATGCTTTGCCAAAATCAAGAGAGGTATGTTCTGTCACTGAGACCTAAGAGATGGTGAATGAGGTAGCGGCAGAGCTAGAGAAGGTCACAATAGATCCAACAACAGGTTCGTCAGCGAATGGTCCTCCAGAGATCACGGACGCCATGCGAGAATGGTACATGATGTTTTTAAGGCCTTCGTTTGCAATGATGGAACACCTTTGCCTTCTGTAAATCACAGCGGATATCGATGGTATGAAAATCAGCAAGATTTTAGTAGACGCTGGAGTTGTAATGAGTATCATGATAGTGCAAACAATGATCATGCTTGGAATAAAGAAATCATATGTGATTAAGACAGCTATGACTGTCAAGAACTTTGCTGGTGGAGTTACAAAAACCCTGGGGATTCTGATGGTTAGACTGAAGGTAGGCCCTTCGAATATCATACAGGGTTCCTTTGTAACTGATTGTACTGCTCCATACAGTTGTATTCTGGGCAAAGATTGGATCTACAGAATTGCTTGTGTACCTTCGAAAAGGCATCAAGAGTTGCTTATGTGGGATCAGAATACCGGACGCGCGGAGTTGGTTAAGGCTGACCCTAAGCCATTCTTTGTATCTGCAAATGAGATAGGTGCAGATTACTATAGCAGTGATTTGCGTCCTATAACAGTGGTCGGCATTGTTGAGCAAAAAAATGTAAATACATATATGTACCCAACACAATTTCATTCTATCTTATTAATTAAAATAGAGTTTTTATTATGTCTGGTTCGACCCATTTAGAATAAAATAAATTCCTTAATTACAACCCCTGTTTTCAAGGGAAGACCCTTTGATTCTAATTACAAAGTAACAACTGGGAAGTGTGTATGTTTGAGGGTAATTGGCTTGGAAAGAAACAAGGATTTGATTTTTGGTGTGGTTGTATCCAGATTTGAATCCAGACTGCCTACATACCCTTGTAAAGGGATCAAACCATTGTAGTTCTTAAGGTTTGGTTATGGGTTTGATTTTCTGGTGCTTTAGGAATTGGACTAGAGTTATTTGGACTGGATGAATTTGACTAGTGATTGTCAGGGATTCTGTTTGGAATTGTGGTTGCATCTAGTGGGTTGCTAGACTGCCTACGTACCCCTTTGTGGGATCAAACCGACCGTAGTTCATAAGGGTTTGTAGGCTTTACGACTTAATGCCAGCTTTGGGTTTGACAGATGTATTTTGAATTCGTTAACTGTTTTCTTGTGGACACCCAATTTGGTAGAGTGTCTGTTGACTTGACTTGGACACCCGAGATGGATGATGTATCAGCGTGACCAAGAAACTTAAATTGTCTTGGCCACAGTCCTTGTTTGGGGTGTAGGTTATTCATGCAAATCTAGCCTCCGCGTGCATGTAGGCGGACTCTGCGTGTAGGCGGACTCCGTGTGCATGTCATCCTCGCATATAAGCGGACTCCGCGTGCATGCGGACTTAACGTGTAAGCGGACCCCGCGTCTTGCTTCTTGCGAATTCTACTGTGCTAAGTTATCTTGCCTCGCCTGAACTTCCACTTTTACGTGACGTCATCTTGCCTCGCCTTAGACTTCTAATTTTGTTAAGTCATCTTGGCTCGCCTGGACCTCCATCTTTGTAAAGCTATCTGCCTCACCTGGAATTTCTAGTTTTGTGGGGCCATCCTACTTCGCCTGGAACTTCCAGTTTTGTGGGGGCATCCTAGTTCGCCTCACCTGGACCTCAAAGTCACCTCGCTTTAGGTCTTTTGCTTAAAGATTTCAGCTTCCATGCGAGGTCATCTTGCATGCGAACTGCTATCTAGCTTGCCTGATAATGTTTTAACAGGAATGCTTGTCACGGCCAGAAGAACTTTGTAGCCTTGATGGGCCATCTTTCCCAGTTTGAACCATGCTTGACTCCAACTCAATGATCTATCATCTTGAGGATAGAAACCTTTTTGCAGATGAAAATCGAATATGATTGGGAGTTGGACTTGAAGAAACTGCTCCTCTATAAATAAAGATATGTCGCCTCCGTTACCCAAGTCTACTTCGATCTGCTCAGGGATTTTCCAAGTCATCAAGAGTAAGTTCTTGTTCTTCAAATTCGGTTGCTTAGAATGCTTGTTTTCATCTCTTGTACGACTTGTTATGCGAAACGCAAAGCCATAAGAGGAAGGGCCGAGCAGCCTATTCTTCAAACTCGCTTGGAATGCTTCTTTCCTTCTCTTGTATGGCTCGTTATGCGAAGCGCAAGGCCATGTGTACAAGAGTAAGGGCCGAGCTGCCATATATTTGTTGCAACAAGAGGAGGCGGGGGCGAGGTCATCTCGCCTTTTTTTGGTGACCATCGCGTGAGGTCATCTCGCGTTAGGGGAAGATGACTTTGCTTTTGGGTTTCAGATGGAGTGAGATAGAAAATTAAGGACGCTGTAAGGAGAAATAGTTAGAATGGGGGCTCCATCTTTGTTGGTTCGCCGCTCTTCTTCTGTTTGATGCTTCGCTTCTCTGCTTTCTTCTTCTTCGTTTCGCTTTTTTGTCTCCCTCTCTGTTTCTCTCTTCGTCCTTTTTTTTTCGAGATATATTGTTACCCTTAGAAATCCCTTTCGAGAACCATTATTTTACGACTGTGTCTAACAAAATAGTTTTCGAATTGTCCCATATTTGGACAATTTGAGAGCATATGACATTGAGATTCCGTTTGTTGTTGGTGCGTTTCGTTTTCGGATGTGGGTATATATATTTCGACAGGATCTTCTTTCATTGTTCCTCGAGTGCATACTAGGTATAGATATTCGTGCACTTGGGGAACTGTAGGGTGATGCTGCTGAAATTTTCTCACATATACGAATTCGAAACGTCCTAACAACAAATGAAATCATAATGTCATGTGCTCTCAAACAGGATTAGGGCCCTAACCGGAGGTATAAGGTGAAGATTAAGCAATATGAACAATGTACATTAATAGATCTAGATCATAATCTCTTAGTTGATGGGTAGAGATCAGGCTTTAGTTTGCTCTTCAGTTCCTTCTCGGTTTGATTCTCTTTAATTTTCTGTATTACTATACAACACATCTCTTCTTTGATTTTCCTCCGGTTTGATACTTAGATGTTTGTTTTACTCTTTTTCAGGTCTTTTCTTTACTCTGGAATGTTTCCAGTTTTTGTTATGCTCATATATGTTCAAGTGTGGAAAATTATTAGGGGTCAGTAATTTTCCTTACCAGAGCAACCAAAATTTCTGGATGATTGTTATTATTTAGATACCTTTCAAGCATCCTATAATGGGTAGTAAACTCTCAAGTACGGAAAATTATTGGGGGTCAATAATTTTCTTGAATAGAGCAACCAAAGTTTACTGACCCCCAATAACCACTTTGTAACAAAAAAACTGAAACTAATAACCAAAGATAACTGAAACTGACAGAAAGATCAAAGGAATAGACCAACAAGCATCATCTAATGACATAATGGGGTAGTAAACTCTAAAGTATGAAAAATTATTAGGGGTCAGTAATTTTCCTGAATAGAGCAACCAAAGCTTATTTACCCTTAATAACCACATTGTAACAAAAAAAACTGAAACTGACAACCAAAGATAACTGAAACTGATAGAAGGATCAAAGGAATAGACCAAAATAAAAGAACAAGTTTTGGCACCGAAATTCAAGATGATTCATATGTTCTTGCAACACTACCAAAATACTACATCTAAAGTGGCACTAATCTTTTTTCTATATTAATGTCCATGAACTTTAGCAGCATATTTTCCTCATTTCATTACCACCATCTTCTGTCGGTTTTTTTTCCCATGACATAAGCTCTTTATGAAGTGGAGCAAAAATGGTCCACAGTCTGACCTGCAATGTATTAAGAAACAGTGTTACTAAATTTTTGACCCCAATAAAACAAACAAGTAATTTTTGACCCCAATGAAACAGTTTAATGGAAGTTTAAAGGTACTTACGATGTTTTCTTTTGCTACGGGCAGGATAAGACATCAATCAGCTGGTATCTTGCTTGATAAATGTTTTGGTCCAGCATCCATCTTCTTGTTCTTTTCTCTTCAGCACTCATCATCGAGTAACCGTTAACCTCTATTCCTTGGCTGGAGGACCCCAAAGCCACAGAGTTCGTGCTGGATGTTTTGTGAACAGTGTTAAGTTTGTGACGTCAGAATGAGATGAAAGCCATGTCACCCAAAACAATAGAGTCATGGTTGAGGGTGTGGGTTTCAACTACTATGGGGTTCTTGTCAGTGTCATCGAACTAATCTACGGCAAGGGTATGCCAGTCGTGTTGTTCAAGTGCAAATGGTTCAATATTGACCCAACTAATGAAGGAGTACAATTCTGGATCGTGGCTTGTTATCAGTGGACTCAAATAGTGTATAGTATGAGAATGAGCCATTTATTCTTGCCACCATGGCGAAACAAGTGTTTTATCTTGATGATCCGGCTATGGGTGAGGGTTGAAAAGTGGTGCAGGTGATGTTACATAGAAATATTTGGAGTGCAGCTGCACTGGGAGGGATGATGAGAGTGGGCCAAGTGAACCAACCACTGATCAACTGAATGAACCATATCAAGAGAAATCTCCATATGTAGTCTCTGATACTGAGGATATTCGTGTCAACAACCAACACATTCCAACTATCATAGGTTATATTCCAATTACACCATCTGAATTGAACCCGCTACAACGCAACCCTAATCATGATGACGACGGCTTCATAGATGACGAATACATAGAGGATGATGAGTATTCTGACCAAATTGAGGAGGATGATGATTCAGATGACTCAGATTATCATGAGTACAATTAATATAACCATTATTATGGATTTCGATCGGTCTAATCTACTTGTATTAATTTGGCATAACTTCGGATATGTATTTTTAAATTTGTAACCACGTACATACATAAGTACATCCAACCATTAATTATTCATGCAAATTTCCATTTTTCTACATGTGTAATTTTTAAAATGCATATGTATGCTTTTTTTAAGTACGAATACTTACGTGGAGTTACAGTTGAGTTTACCTTGAAAAGTTACACAAAAATGTTTGGATGTAAATATAATAAAATGAATTTTATAAAAAATATATATACTTAGTCGACGGAACTTGAAGAATTTGTCGCCTTAGTACTTTAAGGCGACGGAAAGTGGACATAGGATCAGTGAAATATTAGGCGGGTAAATTTTTTTTTATGTTACATAGGCGATGGAAATTGAATAAGTCGTCGGCTTGGTATAACCAAGGCGACGGAAAGTGTCTTTTTCGTTGTCTAGGATCCTAAAATATTAGGCGGGTGAATTTTGTGCCTTTTTTTCCCCAGAAATTTCATATTACCTAGGAGACGAATATGTGTCTTAGGCAACTTCGTCGGCTAAGATAAAATTGATACTAACTGCCTCGCTCAATCCACAATCCCTAAATTCACACCCACAATTCCCAAATCCCACTAGAGCTGCGCCACCGCCACCGCCACCAGAGTTAAGCCACCGCCTCGCGCCACCAGAGCTTCACCACCACCTCACACCACCAGACCCCATCTACGCATCGGCAACCGATTCAAGTGCGCGCATCCACCCTCCTCCTCCACTCATCGCCACCTCATCCACCCGCCGCTCCGATCTCGCTGCTCTCACCTTCTCACCGCCGCTCCTTTTTCAGTTCCGTATTCCCTCTCTTCTCAAATTGATCTTGCTTGTTACTTCTGAATCTTATATGAATTTGTTTGTGCTTAAATCTCATACATTAGGATTAACACATGAGGGCGTAGTTTTGGGGGATGAGGTGAATGTTTGGAAAGTTATACGAATTCGTATATGAATCCAAATACACTTCACATCATACTGTAATGAAGTACATACAGTTGCATATTAGAATTTGGAACAACAAAGTGTTTAGAAAATAAATTTATTATTTAGCTTTGTGGCCATAAACTTTACATAATAGAAAGAACCAGAAAGTGGCTCTGATACCATACCTACCCTACTTTCTAACACTATTTGGTCTTCTCATGCAGCGCCGCTGCCAGTTTCTTGCTTCCACAGGATGACCCCCTAATTCGTTGAGGTGGATATCTGGCATATCTGGTGTCAGGAGTTCATTCTAGAAGAAAACACCTCTCCAACCATGGTGATGGTCAGATTGGTGTTTCCCATTATCCTCATATGCACTCCCTGACAAGAATCAAGCATAAAGGCATCCATCTTTCTTGCCAGTTCATACCAAAAGGACCACCCAAGATTAAATCTTGAGACTTAACCCGGGTTCAAGGTTAGATCTTGAGACTTAAGGGTTTCTATGGGAAACTAAGGAAATCTGGGGGAAAGAACTTCAAGGAAAGGAAGAAAATGAAAGAAGAAGAAGTCATTGCGTTTGGTTTTTGCAGAAAGAGCCTTACCATCCTTCCTTTAAATAGAGGGATATGCATAGGTGTACGTGGTTTGAAACGTTGCGCGGTAATTAAGGCTGAGTAAATGTTACAGTTTTCAAAACCGTTATATTGGCCAGTTGGGTAGGCGCGAGAGGATCAAGGTGATATGGTTGCCTTTTCAGATCTCAGTCATAACTGTAGAGTTAATGACTTGGGCCTGGGCCTGGATTTGTTGACTAAACCATTTAGGGTTTGAATAACATATTAGGCTTAAAGAGAGAAATTTCTTATAATTAGATAAAGCCCAGAAAAGGCCCATAGTTTATATACATATTCCTACAAGTTTTCCTAGAAGATGAATGTCAAACAAGGTATGCTTCAGGTCGGTCTTGTTGGCTTCAGTATCATCCTTAGCAGTTATAGTTGCCTGAGTAGCAGCAAGGGTTGCTTCCTTGAGTTTCTGGAGCTCCGAGATCTTAGTTTTAATAGCTTGAACATGCTGAGTCTTTCTCTGCTTAGCAGCTTCAATTTTAGCTTCTATATCTGCTTGCTGTTTTTCTAAGGATCTGATTTCATCATCAATTCCAGTAAGGATGCAACTGTGCTAAGAGCCGAGTTGTTCCTTTTCGTTCCGAAACTTTTCCTTCAAGATTGCCTATTTGTGGAAGCATTCGTTGGTGACTTGCTCCTTTTGGTGCAAGATCTCTTGAAGATCAGGAATCTGCTCAAGGTGAAACTCAAGGTCTTCTAGGTGCTTCATCTTTGACTTGTTCATGCAAGACCGTAGGGTTGTTATGGCTTTTGAAATCTGAGGCATGCATTCTTCATCTGCTAGGTCGATTTGTTCCAAGTTGCTTAGTAGATCTCTGGTAGCAACCACCTCTAGAGTAAGTGAAGGCATCTCGAGGACATCCATCAGAGCCGCCTCTATAGAAGTTTGGGGTGATGATACAGTAGGAGGGTCTGAACAAGTAGTGTTTGGAAGCTCACTATTCACTGGAATGGTTTCTTCTCTTACAGATGTTGCTTCTTCTGCAGCATCAACATCAGATGTTTCCAGATCAATTTCCTGCATATTTCAACAGTCAGTGTTGCAATTCATGGATAGAAGTTATGCAGGGAATCTTAAGAAGTGTACCTCAGTGGCTTGGGGGGGGGGGCAAGATTTTCTACTATATCTGTTTCATCCACAGCAGCTGTAGCCCTTGGCTCATCAGATTCAATTTGAGTAGCTGTGATCTCCTCAGATGCAGACATAAGTGTTGTTGTTGGAACCAGGGGAACATTATTGCAGTAAGGAGAAGAGGAGTTCACGAGCAATATCAATGACCCTCCTTCTTTAACAGCAGTTTCACTTTGCTATTGGATGACGTCCTAGTCCTTAGGAACGTTTGAAACCTCAGCTCCAAAATTTCTACCAGTTTCTTCAACAGGACCAAAAGGAATTTGGTTCCTTGAATTATCCATGGTAGCTATAAGAGTGGCATGGCAAACTAGTATGATGTTGTGAAGAAGCTCGTTTAAGGTTATGTTGTCGTCTTCTTCAAGATCATGATCCAGAACAGTGACACCCTCGTCAGTTGGAGTTGCATTCCTTCGGCTACAAACCTGTAGAGTTCAAAAAGTCGTTAAATACTTAAATGCAACACAAAATGAGGTATTATATCTTTTCTCAAGGGATTCATACCAATGGAACTTCTGGTTCATCCTCTAAATCCTGGGGTTCCTCTCTTCTTCTTTTTTGAGGGTTTTGTGTAGATAAAGGTTGGCAGGGTTCTGGAATATCCTCTTCTTCCTAAACAATCAGATAAAAAACGATTAGTGTTTTTTCAGACAGGAAGATTTTTGAGGTTGTTCAATAAATCATCTTTACCTCAGCACCCTCACCCAGTTCTTGGTTTGCTGTTAGTGTCTCTGCCGGTATATGACTCGCAGAAGTACCCTCACCAAAAAGAGCTTAATCTTGTGGAGGCAGCAGGGTTCGACCAAAAATGATTCTGAAAAGATGCAAAGGATCCATAGTCCAAAGTTCGCCACAAATCATAGATCACCATGCATTGTACGTTTAACTGACTTCCTTGCTAATGAACTGCAGGCTAATACTTCTAACCTTCACCTTGAACTTAGTAAAGTTAGGCTGAAAGCGAGGATCATCAGTGTGTTTCTTCCCTTTCATTTTCAAGCGCCAAGAGGTATACATGTTTACACTCAAATAGAGGGAAGGGTATCTCTTGTTGAAAACCAAGTTGGCGAGCAAAGTGGTTTGGTGCGTACAGTTCAAAACCAGTGTCATCAAGAAATCTTAAATCAGCAATGGAGATGGCTTGCTCAAACAGATGCATGGCTTAAGGGGAATGAGTTGTGCACCACATAAACTTGTTCGCCAATGCTTCTGGATATATTCGGTTGAACATCAGTTCGCTAGCATCTAGTGCAGAGGCATCCAAGGTGTACAGATGTTGGAAATAGTCTAAATAATCAAGAGGATCATAGGCTTTAACTCCGGTGAATGCCATTCCTAGTATTTGATTATCTGGAAAATCTGTGATTTTGGGAGGCCTGAACTGAACGAAATAAATTTGCAGCCAAAGGTCTAGTATCTATAGAGGCCCTGATATAGTGCTATAATTGAACGGGTGGACGGACAGATCGTAAAGGGCCCGATACAGCATAGCTAAGGTCATTTGGGTTAATCCTAGTCTATGATCATTGAACAGAAGGGTAGCCGCGCGAACCCAGGCATCAGTTATCTTTTGAGTACTAGTGCAGACTATGAATTTAGTGAGCCACAGTTCTAGAAATGCAATGCCACTAGCCTCACCACTCTGAGAAACATAATGATCAACCCAAAATTCATAAGACTTACAGAAATTGCGGTGATTAGGATCAGCTTTAAAGGCCACTGCTTCTCGTTCGAAATCAATTTCTTGGTAAGGCCTGTCGAAGACCGGAATGTCTGTGATCGCGTACAGGTCTAACAAAGTGATGCCCATTTGCCCAAATTTGAAATTGAAGGTGTTGCTGGAGGTATCCCAGAAACAAGCTGCTGCCATTATCGGAGCCATGTTCGCCCCTGTGCTCTGAAGTTGGAAGCTTAAATTAATTGTGTCTACAATACCAACTTGCTGCCACCTTTCCAAATCCAGGGCTTTGCGATTCTGGTACCACAAGAACATTCACTCAGAGGGATAAGGTCACACCCTTATTCTCACAGATTGATGGCTTATTTGCCATTTTCGAAAGTTTGCTGTAGAATTTCTAAAAGCCAGGATTGGGATTCGGGTTGCATGTTGTTAATACTCGCAAATCGAAGGAGGTACTGGGTCCATCCATGGCCCTAAGCTTGCTGTAGCATCTGTGAAAAGTTTGAGACTGGATTTGGTTGCAGAATCATGAGGTTTCAGCCATGCATTTTTTCCTTGAATTCTTGAGTGCTCTCAGCGGTCAAGCGTGTTGGAGCCATTTCTGGGTCTCTATGTCTGAACAGTTAAGTGTTCAAGGTTTTATAAAGAACTAAAAGGGTTCTTCGAAAAGCTGTGTTTTAATTTAGAAGGACACGTTCGTGTCTCTTCGCGAGAAGAGGTTTTATTTAGCGTTTTTTTACGGATATACCCTTTCAGGGTTACAAAGCACCTTTCGTGGGAGTCGAAGGGTTAGCCCTCTTCGATCAAGTTTGGTAAACCGGGCCTAGAACTCGAGGTCTGGGGGGCAACGTTTGGGCCCAATTTCATATTGGTTCTCTTATGAGTAAGTTAGCCCACGAACCGATACCAACGGTCTAAATATCTTTATTTTCTTTCCCTGTAACATTAGGCAATTATTGGCAGAAGATTTGCAGGATATATTGAAGATATGTCGTCAGAAGGCTCGGTTAGGAAAGTATCTTTCCTGGTTCAATTAGAGATTTGATCGCCTTGGTATGCTAGTCATTTGCGAACCCTAGCCGCTTAGTTCCCTATATAAGGAGGTTAAGGCGACTGAGAAACCCCTCGCCCCCCCCTCCGACAATTCAAACAAACTCTGCATCATTACAACTTGGACGCCTCCCCAAGAGCACCCAATCTACCAAAAAGGCCTCTCCAGGGAGCACCACCAAAGCCTCATCGTGAGAAAATCCCGCTTTACTCACCAGCCTCATCATGAGCAAAAAGTCCACCCCCAGTCCATAAAGCCTCATCGCGAGCACAAGTCGATCACATTGTTAAGGAGCAATCCTTAGCAAATATCCTTTTATGTTATTGTCACTGAGTAAATCCTCAGGAGCCATCCTAGGTCGTTGTGAAGAACCTAGCAGTACAACCGACCGTTTCTGCTCACAACTGTTTGAAGAGAAATCAAGAGAAGCGCGTGAACCAGACAAGATCAGACAAGCATACTTCCTCAAGGTGTTGGCACGCTTGCACCAAACTGTTGTTCAAAGAACCTAAAAATCCGACTCAAACAACAATGATGAATGACTTTTGGTTGAGGCATCATTTGTAAAATTTTCTCTAAAGATTAGAACCGAGTGAGCATGTATAGCTGCTTCTTCGTTTTAAGAGCCAATTGTCCAAAAGAATAGCTACAATCATATTAGTCCCAGTTTTGCTAGGACTATTACGTGCCTTTCAAACATCATGATCTTTAGAAAGTAGAATAGCCAAATATCATGAGTTTTGCCTAAATTTGCAGAATTGTGAAACTATAAACCCAATTAGTTCAAATTCTGCAGAACCTTGCATTTGTCCTAGAGATTAATTTAAAATCTACCTTAATCGATATTATATGCAGCAAGAGCTAATCACGCGCGTTCTCATTAGAGCATTCTAGTTTTGTGCCTTAGCAGGTAACGAGGGATTATGGAATTATTGAGGTTAATTAGTTTAACAAACGAACAACAGAAGAATAAGAGGCCTAGCTTGTAGATAGGATTTGTGATGGAAGTCTCTTTTCTTACAAGTCTAAGGTGGTATGCTATATGCTATGTTGTGTTTCTCTCATAGGAAAACGAAACGAATTACATATACACCAAGATATAGAACAAGACACAACTGTTTCTCTAAAGAGAAAAAGAAAGAAAGCACAACTGTAAATGTTAGAGAAATACGAAGAACATGTCTGGTAACGCTTTTAAAAGTTATTTAAAAAAACTAATTTTTAAAAATAACAAATGTGAATGTAATTTCAATTTCAAAAATGTATTCAGTAGTTTATTATGAAAAATATATTTCATATTTTCTAAATTATCAAAATGAAAAGGTGAAAACTCATAATAATTTTTTATATTTTTAGAATAAATGGCTAGTGTCTGCATTAATGAAACTGTCAAATACAAATAGACACTACTAACATTTTTTTAATATTTTCTTCCATTGATTTGAAGCTATAATGACGCAGATATATGCATTCTCTTGCCAACTCTAGAATAAGTTGAGCCCAGTACCATTTAGTTTAGTGACACAGTCTCACCTTAGTAAGTGAGAGGTTGTGAGTTTGACTTACGAAGTTGTAATATTTGAGTTGTTTACCTAATTAAAAAAAAGGTTTAAGAATTGGTATGCTAACACCATTTATTACATATTCTCGTTTTGTCAGATGGGTTAGGAGGTTAAGGGAGAGAGCCGAAGATAAACTCAACAGTCTTTGTCTTTGCTATTGAGCGTTCTTGTTCTTTGATCTAATAGGTGTTCCTCTTTTTTTTCTTTGGAGCTTCTTTAATATGCACATTTTCTTTGAGAAGTAGTACATTGCCAAAGGTAGCTACTAATCTGAAGGATCTTGATTGAAACTTGATTTGAATTGCAACATTTTTAGCTTCATATTTTATGGTACATCCTCAAAGCATGATCTGAACAGAGTCGGCAGGGGAGCTTGTAGCTTCAAAGGGGACTTTGCAGATGATGGAGGCTAGTGCCTCTTTGCTGCTGCATTATTACCAGTATTGGCTTTCGATTTTAGAGTCCCCATTGTTGTTACATTCTCTTCCGGAACAGAAGGCACAAGTGGTGGTGGCGTAGTCTCACTACCTGTCTTTAGAGTAATTTCATCATTAATTATAATGTCAGATTGATGGTGATTATCTGTTACAACACATCTCCTATATCGGCTTCTGCCTACATCGATGCGCTTCATCACTTTGAATCATTTCGGTACATAGGGCTTGTAAGGGTCCTTGAGTTGCTCCATTTCCACTTACTGTTCAATGCATGGGTTGGAATAGCTACCAAAGCCAAAGTAGTAAAGGATTTGCATACTTGTCTTCATCTACTTGAAACGGTTTCTTTTTGGGGAATTTAATGTTACACCCAAAATCATAGACCCATTTTAAATTACACTCACATGTTTTACTCTTTTAAAATACACCCAACTTATTAATTAGGTTGATTTAGTAAAAATATTAATATTGTTTATCTAAACAATAGAACTTGTTGTTGAAGGAAATTGTTGAAATGCCACCAACTGAACCATTGTAATTAACAAGCTGTTTGACCGACTCATTAAACATAATTACCCGGCAGCCGAAAACCCGGTTCCACAGACTAAGCCCAAACCCTAAACCCTAAACCCTAGTCTAAACCCTAAACCCTAAACCCGGTTCCACAAACCCTAAATCCTAGTCTAAACCCTAATCCCTAAACCCTAAACCCTAGTCTAAACCCTAAACCCTAATCCCTAAACCCTAAACCCGGTTCCACAAACCCTAAACCCTAGTCTAAACCCTAACCCTATTTAAAATAGAAGAAAGTCAAGAGCCACATTTAGGGAATGTCTTCTCATTCAATCAGAAGGGAAAAATCTTCTCAAGAAAAAACAAAAAAAAAAACGGAAGGGCAAAAGAGTCAAGGAAAAGAGGGATACAAATTCCAAAAATAAAAATAAAACATATAAGGCAGGTTCAATAATAGGGTTGGGTGTAAATTAAAATAGAATATGAGCATGGGTTTATTTTAAAAGGGGTTTGGTTTTTTGGGTTTTTGTCTAATTTTCTCTTTCTTTTTTGGGAACCTGTCGGGCTCAATCCCTGATTTATTCAAGAAACTTCTAGACCTCCCTAAGCATATGGGCATTTCCCAGAAGTGCGCATCTTCGTCTTGTTCACTATCAATCTGAAATTTAGCTTCCTCTTTCAAAACCTCTTCAGAAGCTTTACCAACTCTTGGCCTTTTTCTTGCTGCCTTTGAGACATCCTCCTCTTTTCTTATTGGCTGGAGAGACCACAATGCCACCCACTTGTGAGGCCATGACGAGTATGGGTTTGAAATATTGCTGGATAAGGTTCATGTTAGGAACAACATTAGGCCTCTTAGAGTACGTAATAAACTTTAAGAGACCGACGCTTGGAACTTGCACACTAGGAAGCACGGAAGCGTGAAAGTGGTCACGTTTCGCGCTTCGGAAGCGGAAGCGCGTGGAAGCGCAAAGAAGCGCGATTCCGGAAATTAGCTGGTTAGGGACGCGGCGAAAGCGCGCGCTTCCAAATTGGAAGCTTCGCCCTAGAAAATAACATGGAAGCGTGAGGGAAAACCTTCTTCTGCTCTCCCTTGACCCCTTCCTCCATCTCCTCCGTCACATCTCCTTCTTCTCCCGACCTCACCCCATCGTCTCCAGCGCCACCAAGGAGCCGATCAAGGAGGCCGGCCGGATTCGGTGAAGATGGTGATGGAGCTAGGTGGAGGCGGAGATCGATGGTACGGTGATGGTTATGGTGGTGGAGGTGGAGATGGAGGTGGAGATCGATGGTGATGGTGACGGTGACGGTGGAGATCGATGGTGTTGGTGATGGAGAGGGAGGCAGAGATGATGCTATATGGAGGTGGAGGCGGCGGTGACTGTGATGGAGGTAGAGGCGGCGGTGACGGTATGAAGGTGGCGGTGACGGTGATGGAGGTGGAGGCGGATCCGGAGATGGTAATGGAGGTGGAGGTGGTTGGGCAGATGAAGAAGAAGAGGGTGGCAGTGGTTGGACAGACGAAGAAGAAGAAGAGAAGAAGAAGAGGGTGGCAGGTGCATGGTTGGGCAGAGAGAGAAGAAGTATAGAAGAAGAAGAAGAAAAAGAAAAGAGAGAGAGAAGGAGAGAGGGGGATAGCAGTCGAAGAAGAAGAAGAAGAGAAGAAGAAGAGAGAGAGAGAGGATAAGTTTTAATTTTTTTTAAAAATATATATATATATATATTATATTATTTTATTTCGACGCTTCCAAAACGCTTCCAAAACGCTTCCGCGCTTCCAGACGCTTCCGCTTCCGCGTTCCCGCTTCCGTTTCCGTGCTATCAGACCCTCAGTAAGCATCAACACAGGTCTTTCAGGCGCGTGTAAAGAGACGCGCCCTTGGGTCAAAATTAAACATGGCATAACAATAGCTTACTGGATTGCTGCGCTAAAATCCCTGTCATCGAGACTGGCAAAGAGAATAACACCAATATCTAAAAGGATTGACTACCGACGGAGGGAAATTAACCGAGCTCAAGTGGCCGGTGTGGCACGTTTATTTTTATATAAAAATATAAATATTATGCTTTATTAGAATGAAGATAACAATGCTGCAAATATTTTTGCCTTCATGAAGTTGAGGGAAGAAGAACATGTGATGGAGATAAAATCCAAGGTTGACAAGTATTTGTTGGAAGCACCCGAAGACCCTGTAAAGAAGATCCTTGATATTTTGGGTTGGTGGAAAGAAAATGCACATAGGTACCTCATCTTATTGCAGATTGTAAAAGATGGGTTTACTGTTCTTGCATCAACAGTTGCATCAGAGAGTGCATTTTCTCTTGGGAAAGGCTGATTAATCCATTTATAGCAAGCTTAACTCTCATAATGGTGGAATGCCTAGTCTGTTGCAGTGATTGGCTAAGAGGCAATAGTTATGCTGCTCTGTACAAAGAGACCACATAAAATGAGCTTGCTCTATATGCTGAATTAGAAAAGCTTGAAGCTGGTAAGTTAGTTTTGAAATGTTGAATAATTTCAGTTTTAAACGTTTTTAAGTTCAAATCTAATACTTGTTTCCATTTTTTGTGACTAGGGTCTTCCTCAATTTCTACATGTGAGGAGTGAAGACTAAAGTATAAGTGATGTTGCTGATCGCATTTTGGTGGCCATTGAATAAGAAGGTCTGCAACATTTCTGCAAATCTGCTGGTTTCATTTATGTTTAATTAAATATAAGTTTCATTTTTGCTTTGAACATGGGTTGTCATTTGGTATTTGAACCAAATTTTGGATTTGTGATGGTTATGGTATTTTATCTATTGGACTTATGGTACTTGTGATGTTTTTAAGTTTCTAAGTATGATGGATGAATTAGTTTATGTTTATCAGCTTCTGTTTAGATTGTTGGAGGTTATGCAGGTCTGTAAAAGTATGAAATATTAAACTGTTGGATAAATTTGTTGAAAATGATGTAAATGAAAATATGTTTGGACACCAATTCTTCTGAGTTGGGCCTGAAAATTTTAAAAATAAAATTTGCCCCAGTTAAGACCGAAACTGACCTGACCTGAATCGAGTTTCGGTTAAACCAGTTTTTTCGGCCCAATCCATTAAAAAGTGGTTATCGATTGTTTTTTTTCTCTAAACCGGTTAAGACGGGTCGAAATCGGTTTTGGCCCGAACCCGACCTAGATCGACATATGGCCAGCCTTAGAATAAGATAATGATTCTCTCTTTATTCTATAGTTTACTCTATAACAGTTACGAAAATTCTTCTCTCCACATAGTGAAGAATCACCAGCTGACGTGGCGTCATGAGAACCACATATATACAGTCAACAATTATGTCTGATTAAACGATTTTCTACCCTCTCTTTCTTATTTCCTAGCCTTTCCCCTTCCACTCCAAGGCAAGCTTCACTGCCCCTCCTCATTCACTTCAGCTCCTATCAAATGGATGGAGTCGTCGATGGAGCGGAGGTGTTTGTTGGGTCTTGCCATTGGAAGGTAAAGATGGCGACTTTGGAAGCGTGGGACTTAAGGAGGTTGAAATATTTGCAGAGGTCGCGGGTGATCAAAAGGGTTACAGAGAGCTCGTTTGTGTTTTTTTTTATATTTTTTATATTTTTTTATTTTACAAAACTTAAATGGATACATGCGCACCTGGTGAACCCTCACTCTGTGGAGGGAAGAATCTCCGTAACAGTTGAGGAATACTCAGCACAAAATGGAGGTGCAATTTGAATCCCCCAATCTTACTAAAAAAAAAGGGGAAAGAACCCGGGTGAAATCGTAAAAGAAAGAGCAAATGACAAACCACTACCATATACAGTTAAAAAACACAGAAAAACCAACTTTCAATAGATTTAAACAAATAAGGACATAAGCCAAAGCCTACAATACATAGTCTCACGCTCTGTCAGCAATTTTTACTTAAAATACCCAAAAAATCAGTCTTTTTTAAAGTAACTACAAAACTGTCACTGCCTCAACCAAAAATACCCTAACCAAATATATCTTATCTCTCTCATCTGTCTTATCTACTCCCACACTCTCTCTATCTCTCTCTCTCTCTCCCCTACGGCAACGCCATGACCCGAACCTAGAAACCTGAAACTTCCTTCTCCGACAAAAAGCCCGCCACGGCCACCACCGGGATGAGACTCATCGTCCCGCTTGAAGGCATCGTCCAAGGCCGAGGAGGCCTCCTTCTCGGCTCTCTAATCCCCTGCTCTCTCTTCTACTTTCTCCAGTTCTACCTCAAATGCCATCGTCCCTCCCAACTCAACCAGGAACCACCTTCTCCCTCCCTCTCCTACTCCAACCTCGACGAGCTCCACCGATCCTCATCTCTCTCCAGCTTGTCTGGTCGAGGATCCATCAACCAAGTCTGGGTCTCCTCCTAGGCTGACCCAGTTGCTAAGACCAACGATTCGCCTATTATATCGAGCTCGATAGGGCTCGACGACGGATGTTGGAACTCGGCGACGAAACCTCAGACCAACGCCTTCATTCTCTACAATGGATTTGAAAATGTTTTGTGTTTTACAGAAATTGTGGTGCTCTACTCCAATTCATTTTCGAGTATGGGGAGAGGCTGGGTTTAGGATTTGGAAGTGAAGGTGAGTCAATTGGGGGTTAGGGATTTGAAAGGCAATAAAGGCAAAATTGAGGTGAGAAAGAATGCAAAATTCAGCTAGTGTAGTAGCAGGTTTTTTTTAGAAATGTTGTCGATGTCTACGGGGTGATGATATTGGATGGATGAATGCATAGAACTGTATAATTGGATGAGACTTAATTTTAATACAGTAGCAGAAACTTGAAAAATATGAGCGCAATAGCATAACTACAACAAGAGTACAGCGAGTGTAGTAGCAAAAAAAAAAGTATAAGTGATCTACAGTAGCAGAAACCATGACAAGTGATGTAATAGAACCGAACAATATCATAATTCATAAATGAACTTTCCCTATCAATAGTAGCAGTCACAAATGCATTTTTCTATCAAGTGTTGTTGATTCATGCTGCTACTGTGTGCTACTATTACGTCTTGTTGTTGTGTGTTGCTACTGTGTGTTGTTGTTATGTATTGTTAATGCTTTTTGCTGCTATGTGCTGCTACTGCTTGTTGCTGCTATGTGCTGCTGCTGCTGCTGCTACTGCTTGTTACTGTTATGTGCTGCTACTGCTTGTTCCTACTATATGCTGCTAATGTGTGTTCTTCGTGTTGCTACTGTGTGTTGTTGTGAGCTGCTACTATGTGTTATTGTTTCATGTTACTACTGTGTACAACTAATTTGTGTTATTGTTGTATGTTGTTACTGCGTGTTGTTGATTCATGCTACTACTGTGTCCTGCTACTATGTGTTGTTGTGTGTTGCTACCGTGTGTTGCTGCTATGTGCTGCTGCTACTTGTTGCTGCTATGTGCTGCTGCTACTTGTTGCTGCTATGTGCTGCTGCTACTTGTTGCTGCTATGTGCTGCTGCTGCTACTTGTTGCTGCTATGTTCTGCTGCTGCTGCTACTTGTTTCTGCTATGTGTTGCTATTTCGTGTTGTTGATTCATGTTGTTTCTATGTGCTGCTAATGTGTGGTGTTGTTTTGTCGTGCTGCTACTGCGTGCTTTTTGTGCTGGTACTACATGTTATTGATTCATGCTGCTATTGTGTACAATTACATTACTTGTTGCTGCTATGTGCTGCTACTGCGTGTTGTTGATTCATGTTGTTTCTATGTGCTGCTACTGTGTCGTGTTGTTGTTGTGTGCTGCGACTGTGTGCTTTTCGTGCTGCTACTACGTGTTATTGATTCATGTTGCTACTGTGTGCAACTACATTGTATTGTTATGTGTTGCTACTGCGTGTTATTGATTCATGCTGCTGCTATATGCTGCTACTACGTGTTGTTGTTGTGTGTTGCAACTGTGTTGTTGTTATGTTAACCATTGCTACTACTTCAATTGGAATTAACTTCTACTACTACGTGTTATTGATTTATGTTGCTACTGTGTATAGCTACATTGTGTTGTTGTTTGTTACTACTGCGTGTTGTTGATTCATGTTGCTGCTATGTGCAACAACTACATGTTGTTGTTGTGTGTTGTTGTTATGTTAACCCCTGCTACTACTTCTACTGGAATTAACTTCTACTGCTACTGGGATGTTAACCCATGTTACTACTTCTACTAGGATGTTAACCCCTACTACTACTTCTACTGGAATGTTAACCCATACTACTACTTCTACTGAAATTAATTGCTAATACACTAGATTATTGAAAATCTGCTATTGTATTCCATTTACTGAAAAATCTCAAAATAAGAGATTTTTCTCTTCTAAAAATATATTTAATTAGTGTATGGTTAGTTTAGTAAATTAAATTATGACAAATGATATGTACAGAAAAGATTGTCCTTAATTCTTAAAAACTGTCCTTATTTGTTTAACAACAACACAAATAGATTTATTTATGTTTTAAAATTTTTTGAAAGATGTATATGTGATTTTTTATAGAAGTAAATATCCCACCCTCGCGTGTTTGCCACGTCAGTTATGAACAGTGAAAAGTAACAGCGACGGAGGAGACCAAGCAGTAGTAAAATCTCGTTGACGGTTACCTCTCCCCGTGCGATGCAGATTCTGGAGACCTCTTCTTTTCAAATCCTTCTGATTCAATGATGGGATTCAATCAGAGCGTCTGAAATGAATCCCTCTCTGTCTTCTTCGTCTTCCCCGACTTCCTCGCATTCAACTTCCGCCGGTTCCTGGTTCTCCGGCGTCGTCCGCGGCCGGTCCGACCGGGTCGGGTCCGTCAAGATGGGATCCGACTCTGCTTCCGGCGGTTCCGGTGAGTTTTCCGCCCCGGTTGTGCGGAAGAATCAGTTTCGTGGGGCGCTGTTCAAGTACGGCCCCAAACCGATTCAGGTTAGGTTTGAATCAGAGATTGTGGTTAATTTGAGTCGGAAATGGAGTTTGAGGATTTGATCTGGTTATGTGTGATTTTTATTAGCAAATTGTGATCTTTATGTGCTGGCTAGACTGAACTGTGTTAGTGTGGTGCTTTAAAGATTTGAATTTTGGTTTTGGTTTATTGGTTATGAAATGCTGGAACTTGAATATGAAGGTTAAGATAGTTTTCGCTTTAGGATTAGTGCAGTGGAAACTGTGAGAGTATAGCAATTTGAGATTGATAGGGTTTTGAAAGAAGAGAAGTTACTTGGTTTCGACTTTCAAGTGCTGGAAGATTTGGTTTCTCTGTATGTAGAGCTATTTCTTTCGATCAATGACGAGCATTGTTTTCAATTTGGATAATGCTGGAAGGTGCATGACATAGAACAGTGTTTTTGTAGGTTTGTAGGAATTAAATGTGAAACTAATTTTAAGTTCAAGTTAGGTTGAAGAGCTTAAAGTATAGCTGTCTTTCTAGTTTGTTCCTTATTTTGTTAATGAGAAATCATCCAAATGCTATGTAGTTGCTGTTTTCTATAGCTGTCTAGTTTAGCTCAGTCTCTTTGGTTTTGCTCGCTTTTGGACTAGCTTCTCTGTTTATAGATTTTGGTGTTTATGTGATGTGTTTAACGATAATATCCTTACAATACAGGTTGCATTTAAAACAGGTGATTATAGACAGCAAGTTATCTTTATTGGGGGACTGACTGATGGCTTTCTAGCAACAGAGTATGTGATCAATGTGTTCGTAACATTTATGATGTGCCATTTTGTCTTCCATTTATCTTCATTGGTAGATTTTGGTGTCAATAGATTCATCTTATGCATTTTTCCACTAAGAAATGTTCTCTTTACAATTCACTGTCATTTTCAAAAAAATAATCAAATTCACTGTCTTGAATTGTTGGATGCTTAAAGCAAGTTATTACTATCTCATCTTTCTTTTCCGATTCTCAGATACTTGGAACCTCTTGCAATTGCTTTGGACAAGGAGAAATGGTCACTTGTTCAGCTACTCATGTCATCTTCATACAATGAATATGGCACTTCCAGCTTGAAACAAGTAACTTATCTTAAGCCTATCATATGGTTATTCTTTATACTAGTATTCCTATCTTTTAACATACTTTAGGAGTGAGAAATACTTCCAATTTAGTTGCTTTGACATCCATCTTCTATATAATATATATGTGTGTGTGTACTTTAGGAGTGAGAAGTACTTCCAATTTAGTTGGTTTTACATCCATCTTCTATATAATATGTGTGTGTGTGTGTGTACTTTTGGAGTGAGAAATACTTCCTTTAGTTGGTTTTACATCCATCTTCTATATAATATGAGTGTGTGTGTGTGTGTGTGTACTTTAGGAATGAGAAATACTACCAATTTAGTTGGTTTTACATCCATCTTCTATATAATGTGCGTGTGTGTGTGCGTGTGCGTGTGTGTGTATTGAAGGTCATGGCTTATTTCATGTTTTCCATTAGTTCAAGATTATACCTATTTTAAGCTTTCTGTTTTGTGTGTGTGTGTGCGTGCGTGTGTATGTATTGAAGGTCATGGCTTATTTCATGTTTTCTAAGCTTTCTGTTTTGTGTTTGGCTGCTCTGGGCTTGGAGATAATGACCTCTCGTGGCTTTTACTTATTTTGAATCTTTTTAATGTTTCCTTCTTTTGGGGTTTTGGGGGTCAAATCACAAAACATATCTGCTTTTACTAACAAGATAACATTTTCTTATGTATAAAAGGACGCAATGGAACTTGATCAACTTATTAGTTATTTTATAAACAAAGAAGATTCTGAGGGTGTTGTACTGATTGGCCATAGTACTGGCTGCCAGGTTTGTGTTAATTGCACCTTAGGTATGAGCTTGTAAGTTAATTACTCTAGGACATTATTTGAGTTTCTTGCTTTTGGTTATGACTCCAGGACATTGTACATTATATACGCACAAATGCCGCATGTTCTAGAGCTGTTCGTGCTGCCATTCTACAGGTAGTACACTCAAAGTTTGTTTTTGTTACTGATACTTGATATTTGGTGATTGATCCCAATGTTCTTATTCTTGCGTGTCACACATCTTCCTTATTGTCCACCGATTGAACCTCTACTTGAACTTTTGGCATAACACCAATCAAAATGTTCAGGCTCCGGTCAGTGATCGGGAATATAGAGCAACACTTCCTGAAACAGCTGCTATGATTGATTTGGCTTCAACCATGATAAATGAAGGCCGTGGATCTGAATTAATGCCAAGTGAAGCAGATTTAGCTCCCATAACTGCCTATCGGTGCGTACACAATGATATGATCGTTCTCTGAAGTAATACAACAAAAATGGAAGAAATCATTACCAGTTGTGGATAACATGTATTGGAAAGAAATGTATATCACATTTACAGATTTTGAGTTGCATGCATAATATAAAGGCACTGTAAACATCGATATGGAAACACACGCTCACAATCTGCACCATGTCATTGAATTTGGCCATGAAATACCATATTGTTATCCTTCCTTGTCTAAAGAGTGAACTTTCCTGCAGGTATCACTCGCTTTGTGCATACAACGGCGATGATGACATGTTTAGTTCCGACCTTACTGATGACCAGCTGAGATTGAGACTTGGACACATGTCTAACACACCTTGCCAGGTAGAGTTGCCAAACTTTAAGTAGCACATGCGTAACTGTTTATCTGCTATATCCCTAAAGTTCAGGACTTTGAAAAAAGGGGCATTTGTTTTTTTTGAAATTTATAAAAAGACAGTGCCATATTATCTGTTAGACAAGTTTATAATAATAGAAAATCTAACAGGAAAATATGGATAAAGGATACCATATTGGAGGACAATGGTCTTATAGATAATTCTAAGTAAAACTGACTAAGATAGATAGTCATCCTCCGGTGACAAGCATGCATTTTGGTTACCTTATAAACAAGAATGATGCTTCTTTCTCTTTTTGAGCATTCTAACATCAATTATAAAACTTAAGTCAAGTCAAAAATCTTTGCAGGTTATATATTCCATGGCTGATGAGTATGTGCCAGACTATGTTGACAAGAAGGCATTAGTTCAAAGGTACTTATCTCTCATGTTGTTTAAGAACCATTTGAGAGTAGTTCAGACTATGATTGAAAAAAGAAAAAAGATGTGTTATTTTGGTTATTAAGGTCTTTAAAATGGGCATGATGGGTGATGTTGGTTAACTGATGCAGATTGTGCAAAGCAATGGGTGGGGCAGAGAAAGTTGAAATTGAACATGGAAATCACTCCCTTTCTAATAGAGTTCAAGAAGTTGCTGCAGCTATAATTGATTTTATTAAGAGAGACGGACCTAAAGGGTGGGATGATCCTTGGAATTAGTGTGGTGATTTATAATCGAATTTCAATTCCAAATTATTTATTTTCATTCCTTTCTTATTTATTTCCTCTTTGGTTTCTTGGCCTTTTCTTTTTTATACCAGAGGTCAAGTGAATTGTAATCATATATTTATGTGAATAGCACATCCTTGTTTTGTTAAAAAGAGAGCACATCCTTGTTTTGTCCGACTTTAGCAGTTGCGAATGGAACTTATGTGAATAGCATAATTAATTATTCCTATAAGAAAATGTGATCATATTATCATCTTTTGTTCTTCGCTCAACGTTTTCGAGTGTTGCAGTTATTGGGTTTACTGTCAATTACAATAGCCTCGTTTACATCCTACATATTCCTGAGTAACATCGTACACAAACATTCCTTAGTGTCCTCAGATGTTTTGGGATTTGTCCAAGATTTGAGTTTGGCTGTACCTTTTGAAAACAAGAAACATAGCTGTTAGCTATATCTTGTCTTTTATCTTTTGGATTTTGAAGGTTCAGGCGTATCTGAAACATAGCTGTTAGCTATAGCTTGTCGTTTGTTGAAGTAACAACTCTAAGGAGGAAAAGGGAAGATGGAATGGTAGATGGATGGTGGCCAACCCACCATTAGTTTTGGCGCAATTTTTCTTTGAAGAATGTCAAAAATTCATGATTGACGAACAACCTTCTGGCGTAGAGAAGAGATCATGGGAATGTCTTTGAGATCACATATTCACTCCCAGATAGATGCTCATATTTCTTAGCCAAAAGCCAGTTAGAGCTTCACACACTACAACATCACTTCACCCTTTTGCTGTCTCTTCAACATCCATTACTACTCCCACTCATTATCCCTTTTCTTCTTCTTCTTCTTCTTCTTCTTCTTCTTCTTTTGAAAAACAAGCGATGGCACTTGGTTACCGAACAATATTTCAATATTCAAATCAGTCAAAATAAGAGGAAGGTAATTTAGGTAGATTAGAAAATCTATAACTAGGAGTACTAAATAAAGAGCAACGATCAAGTCTGCGTGTTAGTCTTCTGAGTTGAAATTGATCTGAATGTCTTTTACTCGCAAAGAATCAGATTCAAACCAAATAGAAGACGACCTCGTTTGATTAGCGAAAAAGGAACCCCCGGTGTTGAGTAAGTAAATCAGTTCGCATTGGCCTTTTAATTTTCACATCCTAGTAGGTAGAATATTGTGATATGTGACGTGCCTTCCAAATGTGTGTGGTTTTTTAATATACCCAGAGATCATCACATATTTTTCATTGGATTCGATTAATAACAAGGAGAGGAGCATCTCATTTGCGATTGAAATTATGTATCAAACTCAGCACAAAGGTATGAACTACCTGAGACGAGAGGCCATATCTGCATGCATACACATGATAGTGGTAGACGGATCATGTCAAATAGTCCTTGATTAGTTGTTTGATTAGTTTCTCAAAGGCACTTTGAGTTGGAATGAAGTATAGGCTAGGGTTTGCCTACACAAAACTTAGATTATGTGATTATTGCTGGTCCTTCATGATCATGTCGTAATGTGGTATGTACCAAGAAGATATATTAGGTTGACAAAATGTGCTTAATTATTAGTTCAATCATAAACTGCATGTTTCTTAGCGTAATGATCGAATGCCTCACGAAACTTCTTTCTCTCCTAATCTTGTCCTCATGTAATTTGACAGCTTACCAACTCTAACAAATTACAACTAAACTCTAGCCTACAATCTATGGAAGGCCTATTTATCAAGTTACCTACTCGTAAATTAGGAAGTGTATTCTATTGATCGATTAAATTTTCACATATATACTCAATGAAAAGTTTAGAGAAGTTTATTATAGAAAATGTATAGAATGTCACCATATGAGGAGCATGCATGAACAATATCGAAAATTATTCTCTACACCACTGGGACAGCTGCACCAGTCATTTCAACCGTTGATTTCAACATAATTTCAACACGTGGATCAGCATCAATTTGGGCGTTAGTTGGCCGTTAGTCAGGCGAGTGAGGGTCGAAGAAGGCTTCTTCCTACTAAACCACATTGCGTCTTCTTTTTCTACCAGGTAGTACACCCGCTCCGACCCCGCCACCCAAACCCTCACCAGCCACCTCATCTCTCTCACCGCATCATGAATTCTCTGAGCCTCCGGCTCACCTTCAAGCTCCTTCAAATCTCGCCGGAGCTTCTTTTTTTTTTCTGTTTGTTTTTATGTCTCGCCGAACTCCACTATCTTTGCAATCCTCCTCTTTTGAACAGAGTTACCGGAAACGCTACTCCTACCGGCAATCCGCGTTCCAGATCGAATGATCCCAATTACGGAGCGTGGCAAGGAGGTCATGGAATTCAAGATCCGTCCTAACCCCTGATTTCTTCGACTGCCGGCAAATCAAAATCTTTGAAACCCAATGAATGGCACAATCGGAGGAAGGGGAAGAGATTGGAGTGGTGGATGTCGATGGAGGAGAGTGGGAAAGTTTCAAGCAAGGAGAAGAGGAGGCCAGCGAGGGAATGGTGGAAGGAATACGTCTAACAATTGTGATAGTAACCTTAAATATATCTCGTTTTTACACGAAACGCGGTTAACCGACATCGTGTTAGATCTTTTTTTTTTTCATTTTCAAACAAAAAGCTCATATATATGAGATTTAGGATCCAATGAATTTTTTTTGTTAAATTGACCCTCGGTAGTTAAGCTCCCCTTAAGAGCGCCTAAGCGTAATTAGGGTTGACCACATTTATGAGGGCCTAAACGTTACTAGAAGTTTGTGATTTTTCATCGCTACATGTATTTCACTATTTCGATCACATCCTATTTCACAAGATTTTCAAAAATTTTGCTTCCTCGATTCACAATGATATACATTTAAACATAACCTACTAAACAAGTTATACCGTTTTAATAGACACGTGACGATCCGAGGTCATAAATACGTGAAAATAAAAATTTCACCGTCTGATGTTGACATGGTAAATAAACAGGTCTACTGAAAAAAAAAATTCACCCTGTTGAGGATTTATTATGCCCCTCATCAAATCGGTCAACCTTAAATATACCTCGTTTTTACACGAAACGCGGTTTGCCGACATCGTGCGAGATCCTATTTTTCCTCGTTTTCAAACAAGAAGCTCATATATATGATATTTAGGATCCCATGAAATTTTTTGTTAAATTGACCCTCCGGTGGTTAGGCTCCCCTTAGGAGCGCCTAAGCATAATTAGGGTTAACCGCTTTTATCGGGGCCTAAACATTACCGGAAGTTTGAGATTTTTCATCTCTACTTGTATTTCACTATTTCGATCACATCCTATTTCACAAGATTTTCAAAAAAAATTGCTTCTTCTGTATAGTTGGTTCAAAATGATATACATTTTAACATAACATATTAAACAAGTTATACCGCTTTAGTAAACACGTGACGATCCGAGGTCATAAATACGTGAAAATAAAAATTTCACCGTCTAATGTTGGCATGGCAATTAAATAGGACTACTGAAAAAAATCCACCCCGTTTCGGATTTATTAAGCCCCTCATCGAATCGGTCAATCTTAAATATACCTCGTTTTTTACACGAAACGCGGTTGACCGACATCGTGCGAGATCCTACTTTTCCTCGTTTTCATATAAGAAGCTCATATATATGAGATTTATGATCCCATGAATTTTTTTTGTTAAATTGACCCTCCGGTGGTTAGGCTCCCATTAGGAGTGTCTAAGCGTAATTAGGGTTGACCGTTTTTATCGGGGCCTAAACGTTACCGGAAGTATGTGATTTTTCATCTCTACCTTTATTTCACTATGTCAATTACATCCTATTTCATAAGATTTTCAAAAATTTTGCTTCCTCTGTATAGTTGGTGTTTGAGCCAAAGGGCATTTTTGTCCAAGTAATAATACTTTACTGGACTGTAAAATGTCCAAGTGAATATTAATTACCTTCTAGGTCCACGTCACAACCGGCGAGCCCAATTTGTCCAAATTTACAAGTAATGGCTCGCTAGTAAGGCCACACGAGCTGGATTATAAAGCCCGCGCGCAGAATAACTCCGAGGTCATAAACCCTAAAATCGGCGAGCCCAATTTATACCGTTTTAGTAGGCATGTGACGATCCGAGGTCATAAATACGTGAAAATAAAAATTTCACCGTCTGATGTTGGCATGGTAATTAAGTAGGACTACTAAAAAAAATCCACCTCGTTTCGGATTTATTAAGCCCCTCATCGAATCGGTCAACCTTAAATATACCTCGGTTTTTACACGAAACGCGGTTGACCGACATCGTGCGAGATCCCATTTTTCCTCGTTTTCATATAAGAAGCTCATATATATGAGATTTAGGATCCCATGAATTTTTTTTGTTAAATTGACTCTTCGGTGTTTAGGCTTCCATTAGGAGCGCCTAAGCGTAATTAAGGTTGACCGTTTATATCAGGGCCTAAACATTACTGGAAGTATGTGGTTTTTTATCTCTACCTGTATTTCACTATGTCAATTACATCCTATTTCATAAGATTTTCAAAAATTTTGCTTCCTCTGTATAGTTGGTGTTTGAGCCAAAAGACATTTTTGTCCAAGTAATAATACTATATTGGACTGTAAAATGTCAAAGTGAATATTAATTACCTTCTAGGTTCACATCACAACCGGTGAGCCCAATTTGTCCAAATTTACAAGTAATGGCTCGCCAGTAAGGCCACACGAGCTGGATTATAAAGCCCGCGCGCGGAATGACTCCGCGCGGACTACAGATCTTGTACACTTAGTAGACTTCGCGCTGCTTACAGAGCTCGCGTGCTTGAGGACTTCGCACGTAGGCAAGGTGAAGTGATGATTCACGTATGAGTGGAGCCTTAGGCAAGGCGGAGTACGCGAGGCGAGCTGGCAAACTGGCTCGCGGGCGAGACTTCGCGAAGGAGCCAGAGGTGGAGTCCGCGCGCACCACATTAATCGTTGAAGACTTTTACAAGTCTTTAACATGCTTCGGGCCAATCCTTGTTTTAATATAAAAAGCCCTTCTAAAGCCCGCGAGCTAGAAAGGTCCGCGAGATGGAATCAGTAGCCCATGCGGAGTGTGCGAACTGGACAGGTGTCACAAGATGTTTGGTCCGCGTGGGTTAACAGTGCCTTTGTGTTATTAGGGTTTTAGGAATCCGATTTGGATTCTAAGCTATCTTTCTTCTGCCGTAAGTCGAACCACTATATAAAGGGCTCAAGGTTTACAGACAACTCTATAACTCTGAATACATCTCAATGATCAAATCTCTCAACAAAAACAAAACAAACTTCAACCTAGTTGAACCCTTCGAGCTACCTCGAAACCCTAACCCTAAGAGCGCTGCCACCTAGGTTTTTCTCAAAGCCCTTCCGGACTCTACCCTGATTCCCCCTGATTTTCCTATAGTTGCTCTACTCGCGACACCGTGAGTATCGAACCGCCTTGTGCTCGTAATCCCTCATCCACGAGGTGGCACTTGGAAACCCTCTCCGCCTGATTGGAAGTCAAGCTCACCCACTCAAACCCTTTCCTCGTCCGCGAGGTGGCACACCCTCAACAATCCCCCTTTTATTTGTTCGCTATTTACCTCTCGCTCGTGCGCTGAGGATCGTGGCCAAAACAGTTGGTTCACAATGATATTCATTTGAACATAACCTACTAAACAAGTTATACCGTTTTAGTAGACACGTGACAATCCGAGATCATAAATATGTGAAAATAAAAATTTCATCGTGTGATGTTGGCATGGTAATTAAATAGGTCTACTGAAAAAAATCCACCTCGTTTCGGATTTATTAAGCCCCTCATCAAAGTGGTTAACCTTAAATATACCTTACTTTTGACACGAAACGCGGTTGACCGACATCGTGGGAGATCCTATTTTTCCTCGTTTTCAAATAAGAAGCTCATATATATGAGATTTAGGATCCCATGAATTTTTTTGTTAAATTGTCCGATACATCTTTGTACTCCTCGGGTGAGCAGCATATGCGAAACTATGAGCTTCCTCCAATAACTCATTCTTTAACTCTTCGTTCCTCTTTAGAACACAAAGCCTATTTTTGAACAATAACGTTTCATCTCTTCTTACCGAAAAATTCACGGCAACTCCATTCGCTGCTCTTTCCATCAACCGAACTATGAAATGATCATTATACTGCGCCTCCCGCACTTTATCAACCAAAACTGGCCTCACATGGAAACTAGCTACCAATCCACCCACTTCACCCACCGATAAATCCACCCTTGTAGCTCGCAACTCACAAAAAAGTGGAACTCGGACCATCCTCAAGTGAAACAAAGATACGGAGGGATTGCAACTAAGAGCATCAGCTACCACATTAGCCTTTCCTGGATGATACTCAATAGTGCAATCATAATCATTGATCAACTTCATCCACCTTCTTTGCCTCATATTTAACTCTCTTTGAGTGAACACATACCGAAGACTCTTGTGATCGGTAAAAATCTGACACTTAGCTCCATAAAGATAGTGTCTCCACAACTTGAGAGTAAAAACTACTGATGCAAACTCTAAATCATGAGTGGGATAATTCACCTCATGCTGCTTCAATTGCCTAGAAGCGTAGGCAATCACTCGATCATGATGTATCAACACCCCGCTTAGACCTCGTCTAGAAGCATCACAAAACACCACATACTCCCCACTATCATCCGGAAGCGCCAAAATAGGAGCACTAGTCAGGCGATTCTTTAATTCTTGAAAACTTTGCTCACATTGATCTGACCATTCGAACTTAACTCCCTTCTTGGTCAAACTTGTTAGTGGAGCTGCAATCTTTGAAAAGTCTTGTACAAATCGCCGATAATAACCTACTAACCCCAAGAAACTACGAATCTCCATCACAGTGGTGGGTCTTCTCCAACTTGACACCGCTTCCACCTTTTGGGGATCTATACTAACACCTTCGGCTGAAACTACATAACCCAAGAATCCCACTTTATCTAGCCAAAACTCCCACTTGCTGAACTTGGCAAACAACTAAGCATTTCTCAAAGTCCGCAATATCAGTCTTAGATGTTTGACATACTCCTTCTCACTTTTCGAGTACACCAAAATATCATCTATGAACATGATCACAAAGCGGTCAAGATATGGACTAAACACCATATTCATGAGATCCATGAACGCAGCATGTACATTAGTAAGTCCAAAAGGCATCACCATAAACTCATAATGACCATAGCGTGATCAGAAAGCAGTGTTGGCTATGTCACTCTCCCGGATCTGCAACTGATGATAACCAAATCTCAAATCAATCTTTGAGAACACCGAAACACCCCTCAACTGATCAAACAAATCATCAATGCGAGGCAACAAATACATATTCTTCACTGTGACTTGATTCAGCTTCCTATAATCAATGCATAGTCTCATGGTGTCGTCTTTCTTCTTAACAAACAACACCGGGCACCCCATGTAGACATCCTAGGTCGAATAAAACCCTTATCTACCAACTCCTGCATTTGAGTCTTCAACTCTTTCAATTTCCCTGGAGCCATTCTGTAAAGTGCCTGTGAGATATGCATAGTTTCAGGAAGCAACTCAATAGAAAAATCTATCTCCTTTACAGGAGGCAAACCAGGAAAGTCTTCGGGACACACATCCGGAAACTCTCTTACTATAGGAATATCCCCAACTTCCAACACTCATATACTTGCATCTACAACATGAGCTAAGAATGTCTGACATCCTTTATTTAACAATTTCCTGGCGGCCACAGCTGATATCAGACAACTTGAAATCACATCTCTTTTCCCCTGAAAAACTACCTCAAAACACCACTTCTTTTCAGAAACAATCTACCATAGATCTATAAGTCTCCAAGAAGTCTATCTCCAAGATCACATCAAACTCCACCATATTTAGAGGAATCAAACCGGCCTTGAAATTAAATCCCTCTACTAGCACTTCACACCCACTAAACACCCAATCTATTCTCATCACCTCACCAGATGGTAGAGATACATGCCACCCGCCTGGAAGAGACGATGATAGCACATTGGCATGGAGGGCGAATCTACTAGACATAAATGAATGCGTGCCTCCAAGATCAATTAAAGTAAAAGCTGGCTGATCAAAAATTAATAACGTACCAATGATGACATCTGGAGAAGTACGACCCTCATGCTGGGTCATAGCATGAAGTCTAGCGCGAGTCATGGGACGTCCACGCTGACCGCTACCTTGCTAAGAGCCACCCCTATCTGTTGAACCATCGTGAGAACCACCACTGGAGCCTCTAGCTGAAGACTGACTAACTGGCTGAGTAGGGGCGATCCTCTATGCCAACAAAGGACAATCTCTCCTGAAATGATCAAGATTACCACACTCAAAGCATCCAGATGACTGCTGCTGACCAAAAGAAAAAGTCTGACTACCAGATGATCCCCCCTGGGAACTACCACAAGCACTAAACTGACCGCTCTGCTGCCTACCTAACTGGCTCCTGAAGGGTCTCCTGTAACGTCCTCTAGTTCTACTCCGAGGACAATAACCCGATCCCCCACTACTGCCACTACCCGCTGAAGATCCAGAAGCGGACAATGAAGTAGCCTTCTTAGATGGACCCTGACTGGGACCACTGAAATCTCGAGGCCGAGCACTATAAGTCCCCCTGGTCTCAATGGCCATAGTTGCCCCAACTGCATCAAGGAATGTCGGATAGATAACTCCGACCATCTTATCTGCATACACTCCGCCAAGTGCCTCTATAAACATATCAATCCTGGTCCTCTCATCAGGAACCAAATAAGGCATATGGTAGCTCAAAGTAGTGAACCTCTGCTCAAACTCGATGACTCCCTCATTGTCTTTCTTCTTCATGTTCAGAAAGTCTGACTGAATCCCACTACGATGAGAGTGATTGAAATACTGACCCAAGAAGAGCGTTTTAAAATGCTCTCATGTCATAGTCTGAGCACCATCATTACTCCTCCTGGCGAGAGTCCACCAATGATGAGCTGAATCGTCTAGAAAGGACACTGCCATCTTCACTTTCTTTTCTTCTGGCAGTTATGTGCTCTCGAAAGCCATTTTCATCTTGTCCACCCAAGAGTAAGCATCAAGGGGTCCCTTGGCACCCTTGAACTCTACTGCCCCTGCATCAAAAACATCTCTCTTCTTCAGAGATCGAGGGTACTGAACCCTATCCAACACACCTCTCAGCATGTCTCCGATAGAATCGGCTAAACCTCTCACTTCGTCACGCTCACTGGCGTTGGTCGAGTTAGCCACACGGGGTCGGCGTCTAGGAGGCATAGTACCTGAGGAGGAAGATATTTAGTAATCTATAAACAAGACTAACAGAACTATCACACATACCCAATAACACATAGCATCCAAAGCATAAACTGTTGATGAATCCGCCGTGGTCGGATCATCACTCTATAGACACTATGGCTACTTAGGCAAATATGATAGTGAATAGGAGACAAAACGAAACCTAGAGCTCTGATACCAACTGTCAAGACCCACCCCGAATTTCAACTTGAAACCCAAATTAAGTCCTGCGGGGACCACCTCCAAGGAAAATTTACCGAAGGACTTGGCAAACCTCTCTCGAAAATGGACAACCCTAACCCGGGAAAAAAAATTAAATAATCACCCTTTTTACCAAAATTAACATTCTCCACAACAACCCAATATCCAGAATAAGTTATACAAAAACCTCAAAAGTATTCAGAGCTACTAAAATAAAAACAACGAAAGCTGACAATCTTCTAGTAGATTAAACATGTAACCTATTGGAAAAAAGTAGTGGAAAGATGGATGACTATGTCTCGACGTCTCCTTTTAGACCCCACTCGAACGCTGCAGACTGTGCAATTTAAAACGAAGGGTCCAGGGGAAAATATATAATTACGTTAGAGTGAGTAGACAAATGTAATTTCGACATAACAAATAATATTTCCCCAAAATAAAAATACTTTCATTGAAAACGCTTTACCAGCGAAAACTTAAAAGTTTAACTAAAAAATTCTTAACTAGTGTCTGGCCTCGCTAGACTCCCAAACTTTCATAAATGGCCTCACAGGCTAGGATTATATATATCAGTATGTATTTACACTCGTCTATTCCTTATACGATATCTATGAATAAGCTCGAAAAATAGATAGTCATACAAAGCTACGACGCTGACGTCTAATGCTCACGTCACCCCATACTGGAATTGTATCTCATTAAGGGGGAATCACACGAGTTGATATATATATATATATATATACGTGCATATTCCTTGTACGAATTCTATGAACAAATACGAAAAATAGAAAGTCATACAAGGCTATGACGCTAGTGTCTAACGCTCACGTCACCCCATAATGACATTTTACCTCATTATTGGGGAAAAACACATATAGCTAGCTAGCGTTTATTTATATACATACTATTCTCATAAACATATATATATATATATATGAGTATAATCACCGAAATTCTCAATTTTGGTTATTTTCTAACAAAAAGAAATTATTCAACAATAAAACATTTCAAACACATTATTTAAAACAAAGGTCCATCATAAATTAGGCCTAAGCCTGATGTCGGTCGGAGGCCTAATCACGTGGCCAGATTTTAACTTATTAATCCGCAAAAAATACCAAACTTCAAAAATTCCCAAAACTATCCAAAACTCATCCAAAATTTCTAAAACTTAAACTATTAAACTCCTCATAAAAGTTCCCATTAAAAACACTTTTTCTGCAGCGGCCAGCTCCGACGACCTCCAATGCCTACCAAATTTTGACAACACATTCTCTCAACCTCCTTTACAACTTTTTTAACTAGCACAAACAACAATTCACAGGCTAACTATGTCAATCGAACGAAAACACCACAAAAAGCCCTAGAATTTCAAACATCGATTTCTCCTTACCTAGCTCGAGAGGGAGGGAGCCCTTTGAAGGGATTGCTGCAAGGGAGGAGGGCTTCCTTTTGAGCCAAGGATCGCCGGCTATGGCGGCCGGAGGAGGGAATTCTGGCGATGAGATGTTTTAGGCAGTCGAGACTTCCGGCGAGTTTTCCCCCTGATCGGCGGCGCTAAGGAGGCTGTCACCGATCCAGGAAGGAGGCTAAGTTGATGGCTGACCGATTTGGACCGGTGCGGTGGCGAACGGTAGCCGGACGACGGCGGTTGGGCTCAGGAAACTTTTCTGGGAGGAGGGAGAGGGAGAGAGAATTGGGAGAGAGGAGAGAGAAAAGAGAGAGTGGAAAGAATTTGGGCTTGGCCCAACCGGTTCCAACACCACCAAATACCCATTCCTAAAAATTGAACACCCAAAAAATAATACCCCTATAAAAATTACATTTTACTAGAAAAAATTACTATTTTTACCGTCGTCACAATTTCTTCGATTGTAGTCTTGTGTTTGTTGCATTTGAGTTTTAGTAGCCATGAGTAAAGAAGAGTTCTTGAAGATCCGGGTACTCTTTCACTCTCTTCTCTGCTTGTTCTTTGCTTCATTTGAACTCAAAATCATTAATCTTTTGTGTTAAATTTATTTCTTTGCCTTTCATAAACCAAATTATTAAACAGAGCGCTACAACAAGCTTTGCATTTTTTCTTTATGTCTCTTTTCTTGTTTACTCTACTTTTGTTGTGCATGCAGAAATGTGTTCTCAAAGTTAACATTGTGACGGACAGTTAAAATTATCGACATCTTCATTATATACAGTTAAAATTATTAACAGAATAAGTTAATATGACGATCATCGACTTTCAAAATTCGAATTCAAACGCAAGCATTTTTGACATCACTGTTTTGTGATGCTCTCATGTGAGAGCTAATGAGGTGTATTTCCACCGAAGCTTTTCTCATGCCCAATGTGGGTCGGTCTCTAGGTTTTGTCCTCTTTCGTGTCCCTTCCACCTCCACAGTCCACACTACCAATTCTTTCAATTTTAAAACATCACCATGTGAATTCAAGGTGACACCATATATCACTTCCCCACCCTCCTTCAATTGACCTAAATACTCCTACCTCGCACTCACCGATATGCCCTATTCGGTGCAAATCCTCATCAACCTCACCGCCAATCCCATCACCACACCAAAGGGCAAATCCGTGTACTAATATTAAATTTGTCTGCCCCTCTCCCTACTTCAAGGCATCACCAGCTTTCCCTTGTAATAATAACACAACGTCTCTCTCCTCCTCCACTAAACTGCCATTGTTAGAAACAAAGAAAGAGCAAGCCTTTCTCTTTCACTTTTCTCCAAAGGCTCTGTTTTTAGGTTTAGGATTCCATGTAGAAAATTGAACAATCAAAAAGCTTGGCTGCATTGTCCATCCCAGAACCCTAGTACTACTACTCATCAAAAACACACCAACCCAGTAAGTAAAGCTTTAATCTTTTTCTTTATGGCTGATATTGTTATATACGAAGGCATCATCAAAATCGATAAAAACACTCTTGTCGTCAAAGCTAACAGTTTTTCACAGTAATTAGCAATCTGGGTTTTCTTTATTCATTGTTTGCTCTTATTGTTTTGCAGAAGTTTTTAGTAGTAACTGCCTGAGATGCCAGAGAAGGGAGCTATGAGCTGGCCTACATCGTTAAAACCAAGTCCTCCTCTGCTTCAATGGCGACTTGGGTTCGTCACATCTCTTGTTCTTGTGGGAATGGTGTTGATTTGGAGCATGGATGCAACAACTATGAGGAACTTGGTGGAAGCCACCAAGACTCAGCAAGGCTATTTGACTACAAAGGTTAGTGCTTTTGCTAATAATATAGCTCAGAACCATGAGAATAAGGAAGTTAGCACTGCCCACGTTGTAGTTAATCAGACCCAAAAAGATCCCAACTTGACCCAGTTGAAAACCCAGATGGATTCTCAGGACCCAGTGAATGATACCCAGAATGTGTCACTTTTTGATCAGAATTCAAGTGGGGTTTATGTGGTTCCTGCTAGTTTGGACTGGGTTTCTGCTAAAATAGAGCCTAATGTGACAAAGAATCTCCTAGCTAAATGGTTAGCTCCAGGAGGAGAGGCTTGTAGAGATGCTAAGACTGTTGAAATTGCTATTCCTGGATTGGATGGTAAGGATCTGATTGAGTTGTCTGCTGGTGAAATCTATGAGTTTGGGTTTCAGGCTTTGGATGAGAGTAAGCAGCCTAGGTGTTTGGGTGGGGATTATTTTGAGACTGATCTTTCAGGGGAGTCATGGAAATCTAGGCCTGTTGTGAAAGATTTTGGTAATGGGTCTTATTCTGTTTTGCTTCAAGTTCATCCAGACTTTGCGGCATCTTATAATCTTACTATAATCCTACTGTTTAGGCATTTTGAGGGTCTTAAGTTCTCACCTAGCCGGTTTGCATACGATAGGGAGATTCGGAGAATTCCAATCAGGTTTTACAAGGGCTTGGCTCAATTGCCAGAGCTACAAGTTTGCAAAGAGTCAGATTTTGGAAGAGATGGTTGGTCAGGAAGGTGGACTAGGCATGGTAAGAATGATGAATGTGAGATTAGTCATGATGGTCGATACAAATGCCTATCCCCAAGTTTTCCTTGCCAGAGTCCTTGGTGTAATGGTTCATTGGGGGCTTTGGAGAGTAATGGTTGGGTTTACTCCACACATTGTTCGTTCAGATTGTTTTCAGCTGATTCTGCTTGGAATTGTTTGAATAACAGATGGCTTTTCTTCTGGGGTGATTCCAATCATGTTGATTCGATACGAAACATTCTCAACTTTATCTTGGATATGCCTAAAGTACAGTCAGTTCCTAGACGGTTTGATATGCACTTTACAAACCCGAGAGACCCTTCACAGAAGGTTCGAATAACAAGCCTATTCAATGGTCATTGGAATGAAACACAGAATTACCAGGGTTTGAATTCCTTGAAAGATGAAGGATTCAGAAATTTGATCAAGAAGTACTTCTCGGAAGATAAAGTTCCAGATACTATAATCATGAACTCAGGCTTACACGATGGCATATACTGGTCCAACATAAGAGCTTTTTCTGCTGGGGCAAGCTATGCAACATCATTTTGGGTGGAAATCATGGAGTCAATACGGCAGAGAGGTTTGGTGATGCCAAAAGTCTTCTACCGCACCACAATAGCCACTGGTGGGTATGCGCGAACTATGGCGTTCAATCCTAATAAGATGGAGGCATTCAATTGGATACTCGTTGAGAAATTGAAGCAAGCGGGAATCATTTCTGGTGTGATTGACAATTTTGACATGACCTTCCCGTGGCATTTTGATAATCGTTGCAACGATGGAGTACACTACGGCCGAGCTCCTGCAAAGGCAAAGTGGAGGGATGGCCTCATTGGACACTATTATTTTGTGAACCTTATGCTGGATCATATACTGCTGAATGTACTATGTGCAACTAGATAGGAAGCTGCTGCAAACATGTGAAGCATTTCAAATTTTCTCTGAAACTTTTCAACAATGGCGTTCCAGAGCTATCAAGAGAATCTGAAATGCAGGCCCATCCTTGAATGCCAGAATGAAGGGGCTTGAAGGCCTTTGACGTGTTCAAGGTGGAGCATTCATGGTTTTCATCCATATTGTTCATTAGATTGAGTTTGGCATATTCTTTAATTGTTTATATATAGCTATATATGGTTAGAGTGAAATCATTCCCACAGGTTGTACATTAGGAGAGGTTCTAGAATTTCAAGAAAATAATGAAATTTTTGTATGAGCTGTCATCATCTCAAGGTATTGTATTTCTTTTACATACTTTTTCAGCAGATAGCCCTTCCTCTTGTTGTTTCATATGCTGCAACATGGCATATCACATATTTAAGCATAACCATTCTGCCTTGTATATCTTTTGCGCAGCTTTTGGGTTTAAGAGCAAACACCAACAGGCAACAGCCACCACCACCCAAATACTTTCTAACCCCTCCAACTTGTGGGTAAGTCAAAAGCCTTAACCACAAAGTTGAAAGGAAAACCAGTATAGCTGTTGGGTACTAAGTGCTAAATTGTTAGACAGAAGCTTGCTTGCCTTAAAAGTTTCAATGATGTTGGTCGATTTTAATGCTGAATTGCTGATCAAGTTGTTTTCCTATATGTTTGACAGTTTGAGTAGTTGTTTGCCTACATTGTTAATTTGATATACGAACAAATGTCAATAGCTCGTTTTCACAAAGATACGTGAAAGAAAGAAAAAGTCGACAAAGAAAGGAAATCACATGTGCAATTGCCATGACTAGACATAGCAATCCTTTAGGTTTGGCACCAAGTTAGTGTCTGATTTGCAAAGGTGAACGAAACCATGCAAAGGTATGAAATCGATTGTGTAATTAGATTGATAATTACTAACTAGAACGGAGTTCATCTGTTCATGAATGGAAACTTTCTATACAATAATCATTGTGTTCGACTTTTAATCATTATCATTTCACTTGATTCCCTTCCAAAAAGAAAAGAGTTGCATCCTTTTTTCTGGTCTGGAAAAGTTATTACCTTGATTGTTGATTTCTTCAAATCTCAAGGTAACACAAAAACTTCTCCATATTTTCCCTGTAACTATAGTTTCCTACAAACCAAGTTTGATGCCGTAAGCATACTAAGCACTAACGATGAAGCATCCCAAGCAATTTCTTAGTGTTTGCCCTTTGTTGTTCGACACTACATGTTTTTCAAGGAAGGCATTTTGGCCAACATTTCTGGCAATATGTCGTGGTAAACCCCTGTGAATCAGAAAAGTACATCACGATATATAATGGGTAATTAAGGTGCAGTAGGAGGTTGAGTGTTGTTGGAGATGACCAACACTTTAGAAGCCTTTGAGATAGCTTCACAGGATCAAGAACAAAGGTCATTGCTCTAACTTTTGAGATATGATATACAGATACCATTGAGATTAATATCTGTTAGTACATAGCCAAAATACTTGGCTGAGCCGAGAATAAGGCGCAATTACCTAGTCACCGAAGGTCATTCCAGACAAGATAGCCCTGGTAAGCCCTTCAACCGCTTGCCAAAATCACTCTAGCAGCAAAGCACCCCCAAAAGGGGAGACACTACAAAGACTAACAAGTAGTCCCACATCAGAGACTAAGGCCAAAGTGCCCAACCTTGACCTATAAAACAGGCACAAGCTCCCATCAAAGGTACACACAACTCTCTCCAGCACTCCCGTACACGCAAGTAGCCCAAAGCTAACTTAAGCATCGGAGAGTCGAAGACTGGGCCACCCCAGTCCTGACTTCCTGATGCTGTTACTTGTGTAGGTACCAAGTGCAGGACCAAAGGATTCTACCTGGCCCCGCCTCGCCAACCTCTTCCCGGCTCGGGACGAAACAGGTAGAAACAATTGGCGCTAGAAGGAGGGTCCTCAAATGGAAACCCTCACGTCGCTCACCATGGCCATCATCTGCCCAGAAATCCCGAAGAGAGAGAAAGTAGATCTGACTCTCTCTCCTTCGCTTGGGCGTGCCACAGCAAGGTAGCTCACCTTCCCAGCCATCATGCACATTGTCTTCCAATGAATCCAATGTGGCAACCCCAACCGCTGGCCAAGGCCCACGCGCCGGAGAGCAGCGCCTAGAAGAACTGATCTGGACACCCAGCTTCCCTCAACCGAAGCGGGAACACGCTCTCGGTCTCGCTACCCCAATCTCGGCACCCTCCCCCCGGGACATGCCTTCGCCTTTGGCACCCACTTGATACTTCTCTCTAGGGGACGCCCTCCCGTGTCTCGGTGCCTCTCTCCCGAGACCCCCGCGGACTCCGCTAGTCTTGCCAGTCAGCGCGGACTCCGCTGGTCTCGCCAACCCCTCGCGAACAAGGTTAAGCCAGTCCTCACGGACTCACATTGCTGCGGACTCTGCTGATCTTGCCAGCCCCCGCGGACTCCGCAAGTCTCGCCAGTCATCGTGGACTCCGCAGGTCTCGCCAGTCATCGTGGACTCCGCAGGTCTCGCCAGTCCTCGCGGACTCCGCAGGTCCCGCCATCCCTTCGCGGACTCACATCGTCGCGGACCCCCTAGTGGACTCCGCTGGTCAGGCCAGATCCTCGCGGACTCCCCTGGCCTCGCCTCGCCAGCTCCTCGCGGCATTCCCTGATCTCGCCAGAGTTCTTAAACCTCGCGTGTGGACATCTCTGGAAGTTCCCCTGGCGGACACCCCCACACAACTCTCCATCCCGACTACCCGGGACTCCTCTATCCCGACAGAAGGATGCAAAAAAAAAAAAAACCTCCCATTCCTGGTTCCCGCAACAAACACTCAGCAACCCAACAGCTTGCCCCTGGCACCTCCCCTTCCTAAGACTGAGTTACACGTCCTCCACAATCAACCAAGGGTTGAATGCAGAGCTCACAAGCAGCCACATATATTATGGGCTACATGCATTTATATATCTATGACTCTGGGCTCTGGCTGAATGCTTCTCTCCGAGACCGCTTGAGCAGCCCTCCGCCTAGAATTGATCTGGACACCCAAAACCTCCACGGCCTCTCGGGACGCCTCTCCCCTGGTCGAAGGATACAAATTCTGAATGCCCATCAGAGTGCAAGGCCAGTCGCGGCGACCACACTGTCCTGGCAGGATTCACCTTCGGGGACATCAATTTCAGAACCCTCCTACAGAACCCGAAACCAAGGATACGCCCTCCCGACACGGAGTCTAGTCCCGACGCGTGCTATTGTCCCGACCCAGGATCCCGTGACAAGAAACAAGTGGCTCCATCCAGGGCTCCCCCCGAGTTCCCGTGGCCCCCCTCCCATGCTTACCTTACTCTCGGAACGTGCCAGCACAAGTGACTCGCTTCACACCCCTCTCCCGGGGGGCCCCCTCCTGGGTCTCAGTGCCTCTCCCAAGGCCATTTCTCTCTTCCTCCCTCCCGGGACCATCCATTTCTCTCCGCGGACACCGCTTGTCATGCCAGTCTCCGCGGACACCTCTTGTCTCGCCATTCCTCGCGGACTCCACTGGTCTTGCCAGAGTCCCCGCGCAACTCCAATTTTTCTACAATGACTATAGCGGCTCAACACGGCACTAGATAAGTCTCACTTCACACTTATCATACAAATAACATGCCTTATGCATAATAATATATTCTCATGTACATGCTAAACACATACTTGTAAACCATGTGCAAACCATATGACACTTGCTTCACATGATTACAAGCCAAACATTATTGTACATCTATCTATATCAATATCAGGCTACACACACAGCATGTGTAAACAGCCAACATTCAAACATGCATCCTCTAGATACACACGCCAACTAGTGCGACCTGTCCCGCCACCCCATCCCGGCTCGGGACCTCGGGACGAGACAGGTAGACCCCTTAACCCTAACTAGCCTGACAACAAATCTCTCACCCTAGAATTCCTACCAACATCACAAACATGTGAACAATCCCACTCACCCCAAATAACCCAAAACAACAACAACACCACATACAAATCTAAAGACAAAGAAAGCGACAAATTCATACCTTGAAACAGCGGATCCGCGTGGCGGCAGTGAAGTTGGTTGAAAACAGCCGAGCGCTCGCACCCACTCGATCGAGGATGAAATTGGACGTTTCCCAGTCTGAAGATTGAAGAATTGCCGAAACCCTAAAACGCAAATTGCAGCTCGCCCAATTTTCAGTTTCGAAAGCACGAACTCCCCCAGTTCTCCCCAACCTTATATATAGACATTTCCCCAGCCCCCACCAACCTATACGGGCAGGGGAAATGTCCGCGAGAGTCTCGCCAATTAGCGCAGACTTACTCGCCTAGCAGCGGCTCCCCACGCCGCAAGAGCCGCCACGTCGCGAGAGTCTCGCCAACTAGCGCGGACTGACTCGCCCAGCAGCGGCCCGCCACGCCCAGCAGCGGTCCACAGAGGCCCGCCACACCGCTAGAGTCTCGTCAACTAGCATGGACTGACTCGCCCAGCAGCGGCCCACCACGCCGTGAGAGTCTCGTCAATTAGCGCGGACTTACTCGCCCAGCAGCGGCCCGCCACCCGAGATTCTCGCCACTTAGCACGAACTTACTCGAATGCCATTAGCGCGTTTCCTCGCCACTTAGCGCAAACTACGTCGCCCCGTAGCGGCACGCAACGCCATTAGCGTGTTTCCTCTCGCCAACTAAACTCAGAAATTCACCCCCGTCACCTCGCGACCCTCGCGTGGGGACTTGGGGACTCGGCACCGTGCCTCAAGCACCCAGGTAAAACCTATTTTCGGCATCTGTAGAATAACTCCCCACCCAAGAGCTCTCTCGGACTGGGGACTTGGGGACTTATTAGTACATAGCCAAAATACTTGGTTGAGCCGAGATTAAGGCGTAATTACCTAGTCACCAAAGGTCATTCCAGACAAGATAGCCCTGGTAAGCCCTTCACGGAATGAAGGGCCGGTAACAAACCGCTTGCCAAAATCACTCTAGCGACAAAGCACCCCTAAAAGGGGAGACACTACAAAGACTAACAAGTAGTCTCACATCAGAGACTAAGGCCAAAGTGCCCAACCTTGGCCTATAAAACAGGCACAAGCTCCCATCAAAGGTACACACAACTCTCTCCCGCACTCCCGTACACGCAAGTAGCCCAAAGCTAACTTAAGCATCGGAGAGTCGAAGACTGGGCCACCCCAGTCCCGACTTCCTGATGCTGTTACTTGTGCAGGACCAAAGGATTCTACCTGGCCTCGCCTCGCCAACCTCTTCCCGGCTCAGGACGAAACAGGTAGAAACAATAACCATCTCATCTCTTCTCCTCACCCATCAAATCTCTCTCTCTCTGGCTCTCCTCCGGATCTGAGCTCGACGCCGGCGACCGTCACCACAACCGGCAGGAGACTTCGTCGTTAGTGTTGCCTGCGAGCAGAGCTTTCCGATCCGCCATGAACAACTAGCGTTGTGATACACCGACGACGAGAAGCACTGGTGATGAGGCCTCGACGCCGACGAGCGACGAGGCTAGATCCCTCACCGCCCGACCTAACCACCATCACCTTCCGTTCTCGTCCACCGACGACTAGGCGCTGCTCTTCGGATCCGGCTTCATCAACTTTGCCGGCTCCGGCTTCATCCACATGGTTGAAGGAAAGACTAGGTTGTAGAGGTCTCCGTGGTCTTCAAATCCATGTGGATGGGGCGTTGGTTTCGGTGCAGGTGAATTGATGAAGGTGAAATCGGAGGGGGAGGCTCGAGAACCTTGACAATCGTGTACTGTGCTTTGTATCATACAGTGATATGGTCAATATATGTGGCTTGGTCAATTTCTTGGTCCGGGGATTAAGGTTTGTATAATGTATGTGGTGGGATTGTGTTTTGTGTGTATACTTCAAATGGTGTTTTTAACCACATTTATTATTTTGATATATCAATTTTAAAAATTATAGTAATGGTACCTTGTTATAAATATTATAATCTATGTGGCTGTCTACCTAATTACTCATTAGTTATGTACTCTAATGTAAACCCTACCTCTATATAAAGAGGCTAATGAGAATGAATGAGTAGACTTTTACATCCTCCCAACTATTCTTCTCTTCTTCTTTACTTTACAACACGTTATCAGCACGACTCTACCTTTGAGTTGATAACAACCAAATCCTACAAACCCAAAACTGAATTTCCTACACTAAAATTTTCTTTTGTTTCTATACTCGATGATGATCTGAATATTACACGGTGCAACTTAATTGTTGTTTTTCTCTCATGTTCTTGATCTATGAGTTGATTTGTTTATTGTTAATACTCAGATGATTCAATTGTTTTATTGTCATGATCGCCATAATTCATTTTACCTAAATAATCATTATCATTATCTGTTTTGCTTTAGGTGTTGGGATTTTTTGGTTGCTACAATTAGGGTTTTGTTTAATAGCCTATGTTCTGCCTTTAATTCATATTAGCTAGTTACCTTTGAGTTATATCTTGCAATTGTGTTTAAACGTTTTATTTTACTCTAACCATATCGTTCTTTAGATTTGGTGTTGTCTCTACTTTACTTTAAGATTTGGTTAGACCCTTTTTCTTTTTACATTGAATTGTGTATGTAGTCTTGGTTTTGTTTCCCCTAAACCAAAGCCAACATCCACGTTCTGTAATTGCATGGTTCCATTTAGCATATATAAACTTGCATCAATTTATTATCACCGTAACTATAGGTTTTTGCTAGAATGTTATGCATTACTCCTATGTAGTACCATTGAGCGTATTTCAACTCCTCATAAAAAAAATTCTACTTTGTTTCATGTGGCTCTTACTAGTGACTTTTGGCAATCATATAAACCTATTATGGTGTGCATTTGTCAGTATGACCAAATGGATTCAATTCGTACATGATCCGATATAATCTTCTTGATCTGAATTGAGAGACACGTTTACATCTAGTAGTTGTGAATTTTGTGTCATAGATCAAGACCAGAAGTCTCATTATCGAAATATAGAGGACCTGAAGTTCCCCAAAGTAATATAGTCAAATTATGACTTAAAGCTTATCAAATCTTATGCAATTTACGAGGGCCTGAAGTTTCTTGGAGTTATACAACGATTAAAATGACATCTTACGATCCCTAATCATATGAGGACTTGAAGTTCCCCATCTATTTCATATGATGTTTCTTACATGTGTAACTAGATGAGATCGGGAATCACGATTATCATATTTGATAAAGTTAACATGACCTAAACATCTGTGTATTTTATTTATTTACGGAACCAGAAGTTTCCTATGTACAATTAATTTACTTTTTCCTGTTTACAGTTTTCTTTATTTTGTTATGTAATTTCATTACTGCACTTTTTTTTTACATTTTATTGTTTTTCATATGGGACAGCAGCCCTATATCTCAATCATATGAATTTCGAGTGTAATATTTTTGGACCAGAAGATTCCAAATATTATATTGCAGAACCCGAAGTTCTAATAATACATTTCAAATCTAAACCTTTGATTACACGTATCATTGATAGCTCCAGAAAAGCATTGATAGCTCCAGAAGAGCACATACAGTGTTAAATTACTACAATAACTCGAGACATATAATATCATAAAACCGAAGTTCATTGAAACTGGGCATGACTAACTAAGTCATAATTTACCTAGAGTGTTGTCTTGAATAAGTTACAAGTTTTGATGACCACTAGTCTATATGCCGCATATTTTCGAGTTGTCACCTCAATGAGACACTCCTCTTGTCATGAGAGGGAGAAAGATTGTTCCTGAAGAACGATGTAAATTGGTGTGAGTCGTCTATCCACCGTCTTATTTTGGCTTTGAGAAATATCTCAGCAAATGAGTTGATAAAAGATCTTGATAAAATTATATGTTAAATGCTAAGGCATCTGCTTGGGTTAAAGTCCTAGGGACAAACCATATTAACACATTCGATCTATGGGATGCATATGTACCTAAGTGACATGGTTCTCCTGAAGAGAATATAAACTAATCAATGTTAGAGTTCCTAATACGGCTACACATACAAAGGTTGTAGGTACGCCATTAGAGAATAGTATCTTCGTTGACACATGAATTTAATGTTCTTGACCTCAAACTTGGTTTTGGTTCGCCACTAGCCAATGAACATCTCACTCAAAAGAAAGTGATCGAGCTTTAAACGCGTATTAGCGCATGGTCATAATATGACAGTCTTCTCGCCGTTAGGGGAAGAATAAGACTACTATCATTTGAATAACGGCGTGAATTTGAGTGGAATGTATCCGCTAGGTCTAAAGTTTTAAGCTCCTGAAAATGGAAGATTATACAGGTTATCTAATGGTCTACATGATATTACAAGTAAAAGATCCACATTCGCTAGATAATATTTGTCCTAGAAGTGACAATATTTGCCCCAGAAGTGGCATGGGTACCAATATAAAAAATGCATGCATATAAGAATGTGTGGGATCTATAAATGATGATCATCTATGACAATTTACAAATGGTAGCTACCAAAAACCATTAAGGACTGTATTAATCGATGTTATGCCACGTTTCATTATGCATGTCGACAAAGCATATTATTGGCCAAATTGGAAAGAGGCAATTCCAATGAAACTAAATATTTGAAACATGATGAGATACTTTGACTTTTAACCCTACATATACAAAAGGGCATTTACCACAATGAAAGTAAATCACTATGATTTAATATCTACAAAAGACATGGGATTATGAATCTGCCCTTATACGAATGATACTTTTCTATAAGTACAGTGTTACATATAACTGTTACATGGACGAGAGACTTATGGCATGATATCACCATATATTACGAGGGCCTTTAATGACACATTGATAAACCAAATTCCCAGAAGTGAAATGTCGTTACAAGCGTATCGCTTGTCAAATCCTTAAAGGATTCAAATACATGAATGATTCTAATGTAATTCGATCCATGAATACTTGAGAGAGCTTGAAGCTAATTCATGAAATCAAATAGTCTAAAGTTAACTCATATATACTCATTCCGTTATAGTTAACGTGATCGAAATTGCCTTATGAGTATTATGATCGGACTACACAATCGAATTTGAATTATGATCATTATGTTGCTATATATTCTAACTCTTGGGAAGTTATGAATTACTTAGAGCTCTTGTAGAGTTTATATGAGACGTATCATACACAAAGATATTGATGTGTATGGCTGGATACGCCATGATGATATTTCAATGTTTTAATGCCAATTTGCTTATCTTGTTTAACTATTACTTAGTGAATGAATTTGGTCATACGACTCAATGAGGTAAGACCTATTTATAATCGTTTAGATTTGTTAGTATTGTTTCAACTTTGCAGGTTTAAAATTTCATGATGAGCCCCTATATGCAAAGCACACATGGTCTCATTTTAATGATGGACTAATCAAACCGTTATTTACGGTGCATGAAGCTTGCAACGTTCAGGGGGAGCATCCAGAAGTATGCTACCTAAGACATATGTGCGTTGTACTCTTTTTCTCCTTCGACCAGGGTTATTTTTCTCCCACTGGGTTTTTCTTACCTGGAAAGGTTTTTAATGAGACAACATTATGCGCGTCTAATTTCATCATTCAGTGGTGGACATCCAAGGGGGGTGTTATAAATATTATAATCTATGTGGTTGTCCACGTAATTACTCATTAGTTATGTACTCTGATGTAAACCCTACCTCTATATAAAGAGGCTAATGAGAATGAATGAGTAGACTTTTACATCCTCCCAACTATTCTTCTCTTCTTCTCTTCTTTACTTTTCGATATACCTCAATATATAAACTCAACCTAATATTAGTTTCTTCGTTATTAACACCGTTAAGTTGGAATTAGTGCATGGACAAAATTGTCTCTTCATATTTTTTCTCCCCAAACATTTTCTTTCCACAAACCTTTCCTTTTAGAATATATCATTTTTCCCAAAAATTAGAGACATATAGAAATTATAATACACCATCGACCATTAATATTAATCAAAATACAACCACTGTTACATAAGAGTTTATAAGATGAAGAACTTGAAGTCTCCAACTGCTTACAAAAATTCCCAATGGAGCAATATAATTTTCTACCAGTTGGTTGTACATATCAATAAAAACTTATGGAAATTAAAATACATTATTAGCCATGAATTTCGTTATTAACACCGTTAAGTTGGAATTAGTCCATAGACAAAATTATCTCTTCATGTTTTTCCTCTCCAAACATTTTCCCTCAACAAACCTTTCCTTTTAGAATATATCATTTTCCCCAAAAATTAGAGACATATAGAAACTATAATACACCATCGGCCATTAATATTAATCAAAATACAACCACTGTTACATAAGAGTTTACAAGATGAAGAACTTGAAGTCTCCAACTACTTACAAAAATTTCCAAAGGAGTAATATAATTTGCTACCAGTTAGTTGTACATACCAATAAAAACTTATGGAAATTAAAATACATTACTAGCCATTAATATTGTCTCAAAATTAATGCCAATGATGTATTATAATTTTTATATGTCTCTAATTTTTGAGAAAAATGATATATTCTAAAGGAAAAGGTTTGTGGAGGGAAAAAGTTTGGGGAGGGAAAACATGAAGAGACAATTTTGCCCAAACTAACTTAAACTTAACGATGTTAATAACGGAAGGAACTAATGTTAGGTTGAGTTTAAATGTTGAGGTACCATTATCAAAGTAGTCGGTAGTCAGGAAACTACCTTCCCCGCCCATAGACCAGTCAGGAAACTTGTAGACCGACGTCCGAGCTACCTAGCCATGGTGAAAGATCATTGGTACCACACCGGGAAGGTGCTTCTCCAAGCTCCACAAGAAGGCACCATGAGAATATAAATGTATAGTTAGTCCCACATAAAAACTTATGGAAATTAAAATACATTACTAGCCATTAATATTTTCTCAAAATTAATGTCAATGATGTATTATAATTTTTATATGTCTCTAATTTTTGGGAAAAATGATATATTCTAAAGGAAAAGGTTTGTGGAGGGAAAAAGTTTGGGGAGGGAAAACATGAAGAGACAATTTTGCCCAAACTAACTTAAACTTAACGGTGTTAATAACAGAAGGAACTAATGTTGGGTTGAGTTTAAATGTTAAGGTATCATTATCATTGTAGTCGGTAGTCAGGAAACTACCTTCCCCGCCTATAGACCAGTCAGGAAACTTGTAGACTGACGTCCAGGCTACCTAGCCATGGTGAAAGATCATTTGTACCACACCGGAAATGTACTTCTCCAAGCTCCACAAGAAGGCACCATGAGAATATAAATGTATAGTTAGTCCCACATCAGAAATATGTAAAAAGAGGGAACCTTCCTTAGCCATAAAAGGAAGGCTCCCCTATGTAAAAGGGAGATATCTGATAGACTCCCCCATTTCTAACACTCCACACCGCAGGATGGATACACTCCCCCATCCCTCCCTTACTCCACCCTGCGGGATGGATGCTCTTGTAACACCAAAGGCCCAAAGGCATGATAGTTGATTCTAAGTGGACGTAGCTATGTCCCCCGAGGCATGGTGAACCCCTATATGTCCTTGTCTCTTGATCATTAATTATGTTCCACCGTGATTCCGCATAGCCTCAGGGTTTATGCAGAAATATTTGACGCCGTCTGTGGGAATCATTACCAAGTTATTTTGTTCTACCGCCCGAGAGGTATTCCACCGAGAGGCAGTTCATTCAAGTCTATGAGCAATAGGTAGAGGCCTCGCATGGAAGTGAGGCGAGGTAGCTCGCATGGAAGCAAGGTGAGGTAGCTCGCAGGGGAGCGAAGCGAGATGACCCTCCTGGGTTCTTTTTGTCATCGGGATTTTACCAAGAGCAGAGCCACAGCGGCTCATGTCCGATGCCTCCAGCCATCACTCGAAGATGATTCACCGGGACCCGGAGCACAATCTTGTCAGCTACCTGACCATCTTATTACCCCGGTGACTTCAACGACATTCGTCGTCTTCCCGACCGAGATGAAAATTCATCAGAAATATCAAAGAGATCTGCCTAGCATACTCGGGGTCCCGTTGATACTCGGCATATGCCGGCGCGATCGTCATTGGATCCGGGATACACTTCCCGACAGCTACCACCTCCTCTCGTTGATTTGTCTGGTGCACAGCTAAAAATTTCTATGGACACCCGGTATGAGAGGTATGGGGTGAAGAAGAAAGAAACTGGAGAAGTTAACTCAAACTAGACAGTCGTATATTCCACGTCAAACCGGCGAGCCCGAGTATTATTGGGTTTAGAGGCGCGCCGGTTACCTCACCTACGGTATCACGCGAACTGGAATTAGGGCCTGAGTTGGCAAGGGGATGAGTTCACACGTATCAAAACAGTGACATGAGTTGCATGCGAGCTAACTTCGCGAGAAGATGTGCTACGCGAAGTGATGACTTCACGAAGGTGACCCCGCATGAGAGAAGGACCTTATGAAGCATTGACAACTCTACTATATTCTGCGTCCGTGAGGTGGCGCGACCCGCATCCCTAGAAGCAGGGTCCCAGTCATCCCCATGCTGAGGATTATGGCCACAACAGTGTGCACGGGTCCCATTGGCAGGAGAGTACTCTGAAACTTCAAATCTCAATCAAGCAGGGTCCTGGTCGTCCAGTTCGGTTGTCACTTCCCTCTGGCAACGCCTGCTCTATGAGGTACCGGTGGAACCAGTCGAGATCATCTGATCTACAAGCAGCGGGTCCTGGTATTGCTATAGGCACCCGGAGCTCAGTCATGTTTAACGGGAGCTTCGCAAGAGACGATCTACTCAACTCGTAGCCACATCATCTTCTTATCCCACTGGCTCCAGCGTTCAATCTCCAGGTCTAAAAGTCTGGCCTCACAGACTAGAGAAGCAGTCTCCAAGATAGGTGTCTGGCGAGAGAGTTCTTGGGGGGGTTGTATACCCAGTTCTCTAGTAGTCAGCATAGCAACAATGTTGAGAGCAACGGTCATGCGGCTCCCGGGGAAGCCCCACCGATCGACCAGTATGGCATTGGACATGGCAACTCAAAGAGGGGCTTTCTTGCACGACCCGACAGGGTCACCGGAGGATTGATAAAACATTTGGTGATTTGGGTCGAATTTAATTGGAATGATCCAAGAATAGATCCCGACCGGGATAAGAATTCATCCGGATGAGCACATGTGGAAGAGGGGATCTGCCTAGCATTATCGGGGGGACCCGTTGGCAGCACACATGTGATCTTGTTCCAACTCATTGCCTTGAGATCGGTCTACCCGGAGACTCCACTAACCATAACACCTAGTCCATATCATTGTTTTCTCAATCGAGAAAGTAATTCACTAGGAACCCGCTAGCATTGTTCATGATGGGAAGAGGAACCGAGCATCCACAAAGTGCTCACCGGCAGCGTGAAGCAGTCTTCGGGAGACGATAGTTCTCGGGCCGTTATGGCCACAGAGGGCAATGGGCTCTCTTGCAGTCACCGGGAAGGTTGATGAAGCAACGAGTCGGGATCCCAAAAGAGTGTTATGTACACCCAAACATCAATTTTGGCCACCCGATGGAATTGGATTGGAAGCACAGTAAGGATATGAAAGTAAATCTTCATGACTAGACTAAGAAACCACCGAGAGATAGGCATTCCACTCGAGGGGCACTCCACCCGAGAGGCATTCCACCGAGAGTTTGGTATTCCACCAAGAGGCATGTCATTAAAATCTCGAGTAAGACCAGGCGGGATTGACATTCCACCGAGAGGCATGTCATTGAGATCCCGAGTACCACCTACCGGGATGGGTAATCCACATTAAAATTGTCAAGACCCACCCTGAATTTCACCTCGAAACCCGAGATGAGTCATGCGGGGACCACATCCAAGGAAAATTTACCGAAGAACTCGGCAAACCTCCCTCGAAAATGGACAACCCTAACTTGGAAAATTAAGGAACCACCTTTAAACCGAAGAAATTAACATCCTCTGCTACAACCCAAAAGTAGCCAGAAAAAGTTACACAAGAATCCTAACAGTATTCAGAGCTACTAAACATAAAATAAAACACAGCGAAAGCTAACAATCTCCTAGTAGATTAAACATGTAACCTACTGGCGAAATGTAGCGGATAGATGGGTGACTATGTCTCGACGTCTCCTTCTAGACCTCACGCGAACTCTGCAAACTGGACATTTTAAAAACGAAGAGCCAAGGGAAAAAATATTCAATTACGTCAGAGTGAGTGGACAAAACAATTCAGACAACAAATAAATATTTCCCTAAAAATGCTTTCAAAGAAAACGCTTCATCAGGGACAAAAACAAAAGCTCAACTAAAGAATTCTGAACTGGTGTCTAGCCTGGCTAGACTCCCAAACTTTAAGAAATGGCCTCTCAGGCTAGGATATTATATATATCAGTATGTATTTACAGTCGCCTACTCTTTGTACGATATCTATGAACAACTTGAAAAATAGATATCATACAAAGCTACTACGCTTGTGTCTAACGCTCACGTCACCCCACACTGGAATAGTACCTCAGGATGGGGGAATCGCCCGAGTGGTATATATACGTGCTGACTCCTTGTACGAAATCTATGAAAGAATACGAAAATAGAAAGCCGTACAGGGCTATGACGCTCGCGTCTAACGCTCACGTCACCCCATACTGGTATTGTACCTCAGTATGGGGGAAAATCACGTATAGCTAGCTAGCATTTAATCATATACATACTATTCTCATTTAATCAAAAAGATAAAGCATTTCGAATACAATAATTAAAACAAAGGTCCACTCACAGATTAGGCCTAAGCCTGATGTCGGTCGGAGGTCTCTTCCGCTCAAGCCTCCTCACGTCATGTTCCAAAGACATAAATCATTAAATAAAACACCAACGCTTAAAGCAAAACAGGCATTAATAAATATGCTTCTTGTGCTCAACCAAGCCTAACGCTCCAAAATCTTAAATCCACTGTCAACCACAAAACTCCACAAATTTTACCGACATCCTCAAAATCACCTTCCACCAAAAATAAACCAATGGCCGGATTCTAACTTAATAATCCACCAAAAATACCAAACTTCAACAATTCTCATACCTATCCAAAACTCCTCCAAAAATTCTAAAACTTATTACATTAAACTCATCACATTTTTCCCCACCAAAAACATTTTTTCAGCGGTGGCGTCGCTGGCAACCTCTAATGCTCACCAAAATTTGACAGCACCTTCCTCTCAACCTCCTCTACAACTTTCCTAACTAGCACAAAACACAATTCCAAGCCTAACTAAGCCAATCGGACGAAAACACATAAAAGCCCTAGAATTTCCTTTACCGATTTCTCCTTACCTAGCTCGAGATGGAGGGAGCCCTTTGGAGGCATTGCTGCACGGGAGGAGGGCTTTCTTTTGAGCCAAGAATTTCCGGCTATGGCGGCCGGAGGAAGGAGTTCCGGCGAAAGGAACCCGCGAACAGCAGGAGCTTTCGGGCGGTTTTTCTCCCTCACGGCGGCGCTAGAGAGGCTGCCACCGGTCTAGAATGGGAGCTGGGTCGGAGGCCGACCAATTGGGACCGGTGCGGCGGCGAACGGAGGCTGGACGGCGGCGGGCTAGCGACGAGAAGTTCCGGCAGCGAAGGGAGAGGGAGAATCGGGGAAGGAGAGAGAGAGAGAAACGGGGGGGAGAAGAAAAGAAATTGGGCCTAGCCCAAATCGGATCCAACACTACAAATATACTCAATCCAAAATTCAACACCCCAAAAATAATACTCCAATAAAATTACCTTTTACTAGCAAAAATTACCATTTTTACCGTCGTCACAATTTCTTCCTTCGAATAATCCTACGAAATAATTGTCCGCTACAACCTCTCTGGGGATCAATTAAATTATACCCTTAATGACGAAATGGTAAAAACTCTTATTACCACTATGCTAGTAATTAAGATAAAAATTATGGGTCGGGGCGTGACAAAAATCCCTTGTAACACCAGGCGGGATGGGCATTCTACCGAGAGGCATAAGTTTTCCCCAGTAACACCAAGCGGGATGGGTAATCCACATTAAAATCTCTTGTAAGACCCGGCGGGATGGGTAATCAGTTTTCCCTTGTAAGACCAGGCAGGATGGATAATCCACATTAAAATCCCAAGTAATATCAAGCGGGATAGGCATTAAACCGAGAGGCACAAGTCATTGAGATCCCGAGTAACACCTAGCGGGATAGGCATTCAACCGAAAGTCATTATATCTTCCCTTTAAAAACGGAGCAAGTGACTTAATAACCCACAGACGGCGTTAACACCTCGTCACTCGAGTAGTAACACAGGAGGCAACACCCAGGTACAAGACCCATCTCGCATGTCACCGAGATCATAACACCAAGTTCGCCACGTACAAGATCCTCCTCGTGTGTATTGCCGAGTTTCAAGACCCATCTCTCGCGGTAGTGCGCGGAGCGAGATCTTCAGCCCGCGTGGTAGCCCATGTGCATAGAGCAAGATCCTCATCTCGCAACTGAGAGAAGATTGGCATTCCACCAAGATTAGCATTCAACCGAGAGATTGGCGTTTGACTGAGATAAGCATTCCACCGAGATTGGCATTCCACCGAGAGATTAGCATTTCACAGAGAGATTGGCATTCCACCGTGAGAGTGGCATTCAATGTTCAGTATTACACAATTGCATGAACCATTATGCTTTTCGATAATTATTATGTCATAACCATACTTGGTTGGCCCCATAATTGTGTTGATCTGTGAAGGTGCAACAACCCTCGCCCGGCCGAATAAGTTTTGAGACCGAGGGTCGGGATGGGCATTTTTTATCTTATAGGCAGACTCCTCAGCTCGCGTGATAGTCCTTGTGGGCGGAGTGAACTCCTCAGCTAGTGTGTAGTCCTTGTGCACAGAGCGAACTCGTCAGCTCGCGCGTAGTTCTTGTGCACAGAGCGAACGCCTCAGCTCATGTGATATCCATGGGGGCAGAGCGAACTCCTCAGCTCGCGTGTAGTCATTGTGCGCGGAGCGAACTCAGCTCGCCTAATAGTGTCAACCCTTATGTGCCAGACAGACTCCACAGCTCGCCCGATAGTGTCAGCCTTTCTGTGCGAGGCGAACTCCACAACTCGCATACTTCTTTAGAAGACCTCGCTCAGCCGAATCAGTTTTGAGGCTAGGGGTCAGGAGGGACTCGGCGGACTTGAAGATATCAAAAAAAACAAGACCCATTCTCCACACATCTTGAGTGCGGACTTGGGGGGACTGGAACCGGTTAATCATGACTAGTGTATGGGCATTTTGTATTAAGTCCCAACTCAAGATGTGTCTTGAACGAGAACTTGGGGGGACTTGTAGTCGGTAATTAGGAAACTACCTTCCCTGCTCATAAACCAGTCAGGAAACTTGTAGACCGACATCCGGGCTACCTCGTCATGGTGAAAGATCATCAGTACCACACCGGGAAGGTGCGTCTCCAAGCTCCATAAGAAGGCACCATGAGAATATAAATGTATAATTAGTCCCACATCAGAAATATGTAAAAAGAGGGAACCTTCCTTAGCTATAAAAGGAAGGCTCCCCTATGTTGAAGGGAGATATCTAATAGACTCCCCCATTTCTAACACTCCACCCCGCGGGATGTATACACTCCCCCATCCCTCCCTTACTCCACCCCGCGGGATGGATATGCTCTTGTAACACTAAAGGCCCAAAGGCATGATAGTTGATTCTAAGTGGACGTAGCCATGTCACCCCCCGAGGCATGGTGAACCACTATATGTCCTTGTCTCTTGAACATTAATTCTGTTCCACCGTGATTCCACATAGCCCCCGGGTTTATACAAAAACAATCATAGTTTTCAAAATTGAGATGTCCCAATGATGAATGGGCTTAACTTGGGGCACCATTTGAAAAATTTTCTCGTGTAAATATATATAGTTCATATCCAGAACGAAGTTTCGCTCTGAAATTAAAGTGTGAAGTTTTTTATTTGACTAACTTTTCGGTCATATGTCCACATCTCCACTTTTTAGTTTATTGATATTGATGTATAGATCATTCTTGTAAAATTTCATTCAAATTGATGATCGTTTATGTACCTGTAAACATATAAAATTTAACGATAATTGTAGTCGTTGAATAATCCAAGCAAACATGTAGACCCAAAAAATTGCATTTATGGCTCGTGAGTCGACAAAATTGGAAAGCCGTCGGAAATGATACGTAGCAACGTGGAAATGGTTGGCCGACAACAAAACCTTAAATCTCAATTGAAATCAATTATCAAGTGTCGATTGATGATCAGATATCAATTAAATTAAATTAATTATCAAAACAAAGAAGTCAGATATCCCCAAAATAATTAGGTTTACAAGTGATGGCGCGCCAAAGGTCAGACGAGCTAGATAGTGGAGTTCGCATGCGAAAAGGACTTCGCATGGAATCAAGAAATGGACTTTGCGTACAGGTACATGAAGGCGAAGCGAAATGACTTCGCGCATGTAGACATACACAAAGGTGAGGCGAAATGACTTCGCGCACATAGATGTACATAAAGGTAACGCGAGATGGCTCCGCGCGCGTACATGAAGGCGAGGCGAGATGGCTCCGCGCGCATACATGAAGGCAAGGTGAGATGGCCCCGCGTAGGAGACTTTGCAAATGAGCTAGTCAGCAGAGTTTGAATGCATGCGGAGATATACGTTCAAGTTGAATCGTCCGCGAGGTGGGACCAGAAATCACCACTTGCTTGGAAATCAAGGTTCCGCGCCCTTCCTTCCATATCCGCGAGATGGCACGCCCCTTTACTAAGGATCTTGGTCAAAACAGGATATTCAATCCAAAGCGATCTGGGCATATCTAAATCTAAAAATTTGATTTGATTATGGTAAAATTGGCAAGTAAATCAATCAGTCAAGATTCATTGATTCAATTATGAAAATATTATTGATTCAGTATCTTCATTACATACCATAAGTAGAGGAATGTTAACACTATAAATACCCCTTCTCATATCAAGAGGAGGGGGCGAACAAAAGGAGAAAAAACAAGGAAGAAAACCAGAGAAAAGAAAAATCACTCCCACGAGCTCAGAAGTCTCCCAAAACCCTTGAAGAACTATCAAGCTCCCCAAATAGCCAGTTCTTCACCTAATCCAAATCCCCCTTTGAAGAACTGTCAAGCTCCCCAAATAGCCAGTTCTTCACCAAATCCAAATCCAAATCTCAGATATTCGTTACGTGATCAACCCGCGTAACTCTCAAGAACAAGTGTTTGTCACCCTTGAGTTAAACTTATATTCGGAAATAAAATCAGAGGAGTTCACAAAGATTGTAACCCGCATTCGCGTGTTGTTCTGTTATTCGTTGTTCTGTTATTCGTAAATATTATTCTCTGTACACGTGTTGTTCTGTTATTCGTTGCAGATATTTTCGTGTTTACAAAAGTGGTACGCCCAGTGGGACGAACTTTGCCTCTCATCTCGTTCTCTGCAAGCAAGTCCAAATCCGTTCGAAGCAATGGCCTCCAAGAACACCCAGGCCATCTCGACAAAGAAATCTAAACCAACGACCTCGAGGTCAAGCAGCGAATCCTCTGGTCATGTCACCCGTAGCATGGCGAGGAATCAACCCACAACATTCGTGGCTCTTCCTTCCAAGCCTCGTGAACCAATCAACCCCTTGGCGAATCTCGCGAAAGATAAGTGTGCCTTTCGAAGTGAAGACCAGCGTGCCTTGCGAGGTGAAAAGAAGGAAACTCCAAAAAAAAAATCAAGGGAGCGGTCTTTCTCACCTGCCTTGGATGATGAATCAAGCACGGCTTCATACCATAAGAGTCCAAATAATGATGAAGACCACACGTATGGCATGCCAGTGGCTCATTCACCACAACATATCCCCATGCAAGTCATGATGACAAGCGTGTCCATCATTGAAGAGCAAATAGCCAATCTGATGGTAGCGGTTGAGAAGCTTACCAAAATAGTGGAAGAAAAAGACTTGCAAATTGCCGAGCTTTATAGCAGGCTTGAAAGTTAAGATGAAGAAAAGAAGCCCAAAGTAGGCAAGAGCTCCAAGAACGATGACATGCAAAGACGATGATGGCTTGCTTGGATCTATGTCCTTTCAGCAATTACAAGACATCATCACCAACTCCATCAGAGCTCAATATGGAGGTCCTTCTCATGATTCTCTCACCTATTATAAGCTCTACGCCAAAAGAATCAATAGTACTCTAAGGATGCCATTAGGATACCAGCCGCACAAGTTCCAGCAATTCGAAAGGAAGGGCAATCCAAAGCAACATGTTGCTCATTTCATTGAAACCTGCAATAATACTAGGACGGAAGGTGACCACCTTGTCAAACAATTTGTTCGCTTTTTGAAAGACAATGCCTTTGAGTGGTACACTGATTTAGAGCCCGAGTCCATCGACAGTTGGGACCAAATAGAACACGAATTCCTAAACCGCTTTTATAGTACAAGGCGTACCGTGGGAATGATGGAACTCACCAACACGAAATAATGGAGAGACGAACCAACAATTGACTTTATCAACAGGTGGCGCTCGCTCAGTCTTGATTGCAAAGATCGCTTGTCAAAAACATTTGTAGTTGAAATGTGCATCCAAGGCATGCATTTTGATTTATTGTACATTCTCCAAGGTATCAAGCCTCGAACCTTTGAAGAATTGGCTACGCGAGCGCATGATATGAAGTTGAGTCTAGCTAGCCACAAGGGTAAGAAAGAGCCCGTCAGTGACCAACGAAAAGATAAAGCTTTCAGCAGCAAGGTTGACAAGGTTGTCAAAAGGCCTACAAAGGAGTCGATGACTGTGAATGTTGCTCCAATCAAAATCTCCACACGAGATAAGAGGGAGATTAAGAAAACAGAGCCAACTCAAACCTATAAAAGGAGGAAGCGCTCGTTGACTGAATGGGAGCAAAAGACTTACCCATTCCCAGATTCTGACGTGGCAAGCATGCTGGAGGATTTGCTTAAGAACAAGGTGATAGAAGTTCCAGAGTGCAAACGTCTAGAAGAAATGCATCATGTCAACGATCTGAAGTATTGCAAGTTTCATCGCCTCATCAGTCACCCAGTCGAGAAGTGCTTTGTTTTGAAGGATTTGATCATGAAACTTGCCAGACAAGGAAGGATCGAGCTGGATGTTGACGACATTACTACGGTCAATTGCACTACCATTTCATTTGGATCTTTTGAGCCGTTTCAAGTACCTTCTATGTCAAAGAAAACCCCATACCATTTCTCGAAAGAGACTAGCAATGAGGAAGCGAAGCCAATCTAGCAAGTGAACCTCGCTCCTAAAGTTGCCCCATGCGACGATGGTGAGGGATGGATACTTGTCACTCGAAGAAAAGCGCACAAAAGTGTGTTGCCGAGTCTACCACTCTCGCAGCCAGATCACAAACAGCTACATATATGGGAGTCGACAATGTCTCGAGAAGAGTGGGACAAGATGTAGGAAGGAGAAGTTTGCTCCATGCGTACAAAGGTCCTTCAATCAAAACCCGCCAACAAAATGCATGCCTAAGGCGCAACTGAGTCTAAGAGCTAGCTCAATGACAGCAAGTTATGAAGGTGATTCCAAAGACTCTGAGGAGGTTGAAGAAAATGAAGTGTTGAAACAATTGGAAGACTTACCTCTGAAATTTAGCCTCTCTGACCTGTCGCAGTTGCCCAAATCAGCAAGACATGCGTTGGCCCAGTTGCTACTTGAGGTGGGTCAGCATTCTTCGAACATCAATGAATGTGCGATGTGTGTAGCATGTTGCGACGCCATTCACTTCACAGATGAAGATTTACAGTTAGGTTCAAAGCCACACAATCGACCTCTTTTTGTGACAGGTTACATATGAGAGCAAAAAATAAATCGCATGCTTGTATATGAAGGGTCTGCTATGAACATTATGCCAAAATCGGCAATGTCTCGACTCGGCATCAATATCGATGAATTATCTAGAAGTCGTCTCATGATCCAGGGTTTTAACCAAGGAGAGCAAAGAGCGATAGGCATGATTCGGCTAGACATGGTTATTAGCGAATTGAAGTCAAACACTTTGTTCCACGTGATCGATGCAAAGACTTCATACAACATATTGTTAGGGCGACCATGGATTCATGAAAATAGTGTCGTACCTTCAACTCTGCATCAATGCTTCAAGTTCTATCGCGGAGGTGTGAAAACAGTGGTAGTGATACCAATCCATTTACTGAAGCTGAGTCTTACTTCGCAGATTTCAAGTTCTATTCAAACGAAGAATCAGTGATAGAAGTTCTTCCGATTGAAGTACCCTTAACAGGGAAGGCTAAAATGGTGACAAGGAAATAAGTTGATGCAAAGGGCAAGGGAAATGAAGAGTCACATAAGTCTCCATCCAAAACTGTGACATCAGACAAGTCCAGTCCAATTGTCCCAATTCTTCGATATGTGCCAAATTCCAAGCGCAAGGAAGGAGAATCTCCGTTTGTGGAAGTAAAGCGGCAAGTGAGTCCTCGGAGATTGAGTGAAGAGGACATAAAATTATTGAAGGAAGCATCGATATTGCCATTGATGAAGTTGAATGACCAAACTCCTACCAAGAAACCATTGAAAGGATTTGTCAAACCAGTCCAAGGAAGCGTAGAGCATGGGCCTTTTCCCAAAAAAAAGAACAAATGAAGGGTTTGACCACAATGCTTACAAATTATTGGCAAAGGCTGGATTCAACTTTGGTTCGTCTAGTAAAGAGGATGATCAAGTTGTCAGCAAGAAAGCACATGAGTTCAACGAGTCTCAAAAGAAGTTAAGAGAACAGGGAAAAACAAGTGATTCGGTTAAGATGGGTCTTGGTTTTGTTCCAAGCAAGCCAATCAAAATATCAAGCAGAAGAAAAGCGGAGAAGGCAAGCATGCAGTACATAAGTGTCGAAGAAGTAGAAGATGAGATTCCACAAATCCAATCTATCTCTCATGTTTAAGCGTTCGATCGCATCTGCCTAAGTTCTCGAAGTACTACTACTAAATCAACAAGCAGAGTTTCGGTGTTTGAGCGTGTTGATAGGTCAACAAATCGAAGCTCCATCTTCAATTGTCTTGGCACCGCAACTACACGAACTTCTGTGTTCAAAAAGGTGTCATCATCAAATGAAGAAAATAAACAGATAAAGCCAACTCCACGAAAGTTGGCACTTAAGAGGATCCAAGCTCCTAAAGAACAACAAAGTAGAAAAAGAAAGGAAGAAGTTGGCCAATCGGAAAGTAAAGAAATCCAAAATCTCATCCCATCACGCATGAAAAGACGTTGTGTGCTGGAGGTGAATTCGACTGACCAAATTAAAGTGAAGCAACATACCATCATACTCACTAGTCAAGATAAATAAGGCGATGATACTAGTGGCAATGAGGATAATGTTATTCAATGTGCTTATCACATCACGGTAGCAGAGGTGGAAGCTTATGAAGAGGATGACCATGAGGGCTCCAAATATGAAGTAGAGGCAGCTTCTCCCGACCTTGAAGATAGGGTGAAAGCTACAATTGATGAACTTATGAAACTCAATCTGGGGATAGAGGAAGATCCAAGACCGATATTTGTGAGCGCGTCACTAAGTTCTCAAGAGGAGAAGGAGTACTATGACTTGTTGATCGAATACAAGGATGTATTCGCTTGGACTTACAAAGAAATGCCAGGTCTTAACCCTAAGGTGGCAGTTCATCGATTAGCTGTTAAACCGGAGGCTCGACCCATCAAGTAGTTAACGCGACGTTTTCAAACAGAGGTGCAAACCCAAATTGAAGAAGAGGTTGACAAGTTGATCGCTGCAGGCTTCATCAGAGAGGTCCAATATCCCAAGTGGATTGCAAACATTCTCCTTGTTGAAAAGAAGAATGGACAAATGCGTGTGTGCGTGGACTTTCACGACTTGAATGATGCGTGTCCGAAAGATGACTTCCCTTTGCCTATCATCGAACTCATGGTGGATGCAACCACAGGTCATGAAGCTTTATCTTTCATGGATGGATCGTCTGGATACAACCAAATAAGGATGGCATTAGAAGACGAGGAATTAACTGCATTTCGCACTCCCAAAGACATTTATTGTTACAAAGTCATGTCATTCGAATTAAAGAATGCTGGTGCAACGTACCAACGCGCCATATAGAAAATCTTTGGAGACATGCTTCAAAAATACGTCGAGTGCTATGTTGATGATTTGGTTGTCAAGTCAAGGAAAAAGAGTGATCACTTGCAGGACCTACGAAAAGTGTTCGACAGGTTACACGAGTACCAACTCAAAATGAATCCATTAAAGTGCGCTTTTGGTGTAAGTTTAGGCAAGTTCCTTGGATTCATTGTGAAGCATCGGGGCATTGAAGTAGATCAATCAAAGATTAAGGCTATTCAGGAAATGCCAGAGCCAGCAAATTTAAAAGAATTGAGAAGCCTCCAAGGAAAGTTGAGGCATTATATGCAAACTTACATGGTGCATTTAGTAGCCCAAGCTGACCCAGTCATGTTTGTAATGTCTAAACCAGTCTTATCAGGACAAATGGAAAAATGGGCTCTGCTCCTCAATCAATATGACATCGTCTATGTACCTGCCAAGGCAGTCAAAGGCCAAGTTGTGGATGATTTTCTAGCGGATCACTCAATCCCTGCAGATTGGGAAATTTCAAATGACTTGCCAAATGAAGAAGTTTTTCTTACGGGGTTCTCCCCACTTGGAATATGTTCTTTGATGGATCTTCAAGAGTAGATGGAGCAGGGGCCGGCATTGTCTTTGTCACCCCACAAAAGCAAATATTGCCATATGCTTTTACTCGCGGCAAATTGTGTTCCAACAATATTGCGGAATACCAAGCTCTCATTATGGGGTTGCAAACAGCCTTAGAAATAATTCCATCACAAATATAAAAAAAAACTATTGTAGACTTTATCATGGCATGCATCATCCAGCGATATAGTGTGCCACATTGCATCATCACAAATAATTCCAAGTATATCTCGAATAGTGCTATGCAAAAGCTTAGCGAGAAGTATCACTTCAAGCTACACTTTTCTTCGATGTACAATGCACCAGCTAATAGTTTGGCGGAGGCATTTAACAATATGCTCTGCAACATCTTAAAGAAGACCATTAGCAAGTCACAAAGAGACTGGCATGAGAAGATGGGTGAGGCATTGTGGGCATATAGAATAACATATCGAACTGCCACAAATGCCACTCCTTATTCTCTGGTGTATGGTGTTGAAGCTGTCTTGCCATTAGAGAAACAAATTCCTTCATTGAGGATTGCTTTGCAAGAAGGCCTCACAAATGAAGAAAATATCAAATTACAACTTCAAGAGTTGGAAGCTTTAGATGAGAAGAGGCTCGATGCACAACAACATCTAGAATGCTACCAAGCCCTGATGTCGCGTGCCTTCAACAAAGGGGTTTGGCCTCGATCCTTTCAAATTGGCTACTTGGTCCTTGTTGTACGCCGACCCATCATCATGACACATAAGACCGGTCCCAAGTTCAAATCAAAGTGGGATGATCCTTATGTTGTCAGCGAAGTTTACACCAACGAAGCCTATAAAATGGTGGCTGAAGACGGCTTGAGAATTGGCCCAATCTACGGCAAGTTTTTGAAAAAGTACTATGCTTGAAACAAGTAAATGCTCCTAGCCTGCATGAGCCTAAACTGCACAAGGCATTCAAAAAAAAAGTTCTAAATCCTCATCCTTGAACTACATGATGGCTTGATTCTTTCTTTGGAAGGATACATAGGCAGCTTGAGAATTATATTTTTGAGTTCAGTCATATCAAAAAAAATTCCTTTTTTTATTGCATAAGAAGTTCTGTTGTCAAAATGGCCTTATTATAAGTATACCGCATGATAAGTTCTATTGTCAAAATGATTTATTACATTCGCCAAAAAAAAAAGGAAAGACAAAATAAATCATAAGATGCTAGCAACGACTGGTCTTTCACGTCCAAGATAGGCATTTGAAGTTGTTGCATTGCTTTTCAAAATCATCACTGAACCTCTTTGCTTCCTCAAGTTCTTCAGCAGTCAACTCCGGAGTCTCCTTGATCTGTAGTTTTTGCTTCTCTAAATGGGCAAGGTTTTTGTTGTGAAATAGAAGGCTCGCATCTAGGGAGGCTATTTTCTACTCCAACCTCAGTTGCTCCTCCTTTAAGTTCTCCAAGGACTCAATCACAACTTGACGTTGACCAAGATCAGTTTGACGAAGTTCGATCGACTTTGCAATTTCAGCCTCCGTATGAGACAAACATTGATCACATGTGCCTGGATTAGCTTTATGCGTGCATGCAAGTCTTGCCGCGTTATATTGAGTGGCACAAGTCATCAAGCTTTCTACCTTGTCTTTTATTGATGAAGGATCAAACCCATAACACTGAAGTTCGGCCATCATCTCATCAAGATCTTTCCTTTTAGAAAGAATGGTTCTTGACGAGTGCTTCGTTATGATGTCTTCAATTTGTTCACAAATTAGAGCGACGGCCTGCATACGAATTTTTTGGAGCCCCTGATTGGTGTCCATAACATCAACTTCACCGCGGGTGATTTCAGAGAATGCCATATTGTTTTAAAGCCTCGGAGGATTCACCGAAATATCTCCATGATTAACTTGTTGCGATTCATTTTGTTTGCATGCATCGTCTTCGTGAAAAGAGTCAGTCCTTATTGGTTCTGTGGAAAGAACACGAACCTCCTTCGAACAAGCTTCGTCTTCAAAAAGTGGGAGTCCTTCTAACTGAAAATAAGACGGTAAAAAATGAGTTCAGATCACGCATATAATGTCAAAAAGGCATGCATGGTGATGGTGGCGTTAGAAAAAGAGAACATACCTCAACATAATTTGGTGTTTGTTGTGAGAAACCCGGAACTTCGCCAAGAAAATTACTATTGAGGAGAAATTCATCGTTAGGATTTAAATAAACGGAGCCAAGGTCGGGTTCAATCCTTCGACGCTTGAAGTTCACGTCCCTTGAACTGTTACTACTTCCACTAAGCCTTTTTGCTTTAGTATTGGTCCCCTTTAACTCGAGGTGACTCCAGGCAAGACGATGATCAGATGAGTCCCCATGACCTTCTAAAGCTTGGCGCAGTTCATTCAGAGAGTTACTACTTGGGGGCAACGCTTTGATAGAAGATGCATGAGGGTTATTGTCAAATTCAATCTCGCAGGGAACCACTTTCTGATGAAACGGTATCTTGCGGGGAACTACTTTCTGGCGAGGTGATACCATGCGAGTGGCGATCTTGTCTTCTTTCATTTTCAGAGGCTTGTGCTGCGATCCAACAATATGTATTGTTGTTGTAGTCATCTTGGGCTTGGAACGGTATACTTTGGACCACCATTCAACGTAATCACGAGTCACCATGTACTTTGTTAAAGCGCTCTCAAGCGGCATCAAGGATAATGTGCCCGCCCGAATGTCTTTTTGAAGGCTTCCTGGGACATCTTAAACATAGCCAAACTGACGGCTGAAACGCCAAGGACTGTAGGCTTGAACGACTCGCCGGTTGTCCTGCCTAAGAGTGAGAAATCCAGATTGAAGGCAGGTGAGGTAGACAATGTCTGGACGGCTAACGTTCTCACGGTCAACGATCACTTTGCGTTCTTTAGGGACTATGGCTAAGATGTCCATCCCCACATTACCACATGCATTGAATAAAGAACGAGCTTGTTCGTCTCCAAAGTGCTTGGCTGAAAATGCCCTTGAAAAGTGAACCATATGCGGTTTAAAGTTGTCAGAAAGAGGAGAATAAAAATGGGTGCCAAAGTACTCTGCCGACCATGTATACACGTAATGAAAGGGTAATGTGGCCGAACAGTTCCCTGGGTCTTTGGAAGTGGAAATCTCGTTCAAGCCTTCATAAATGTTGGCCAACACAAGTATAGCTAGACAAAATTGGTAACCTTGGGACATTTTGCTGGCAACTTTAAACACGCTAGGTCGGATCAAGCCTGTGTCATCCATAGGAAAGACGAATAGACACAACCAGCATGCGTAGAATGCGGCCAAGTAAGTAGATTCTATGTCTTCGTCATCCACGCCCAAGTCATCAAATGGTGCGGAGTCGTCATCAGTTCGGGCTTGAACCTCGTAGATTTCACCAGACGAGTTGTACGTGTTCTGAGGTGCATCTTTTTTGTTTTGGACACTCTTGGCGGGCGGCCTCTTGTATCTTATACTTCCTTTGTACCAGTACTGTATCCATGACGCAATCTGCACTTTTTTCCCTTTATCATCCTTGCAAAACTTGTGGTACGCGAGAAATAAAAACTTGCAACTCTTGGGAATGATTGGCTCACCTCCTTTACCCTTAGCTGAAAATTCTTCAATAGATGGAACAACTTCACCATAAAATCTTCCAGTTATGGGCAAGCCACAAATATATGTCAAGTCCCTCAAAGAAATACACATTTCGCCACACGATGTGTGAAGAGTATTCGTGCTAGGGCACCAATACTCACAAAAGGCACGCATCACATGCGCGACAGGTCATAGCTGAAGAGCGATGCAAACACCGCTCGGTAGAGGCCAGTTTTGTGGATGAGATCTCCGCTTCGGCCTAAGATGTCTACTAACCACTCCCAATGACGTTCCGTGTAGGAGAAGGTTCCGTTGGCGCGAAACCCGCTCCATTGCACTAAACCATTGCACTGAACCATTGCACGTACGGTCGCTGAGAAGCACGAACGGTGTTTGAGGAACATTATGATCATGATGGGCAGACTTCAACATCCATACACTGCGCTTCGCTTCTCGTTGGTGGATTTGGCTGATTGAAAGATGGCCAGCTGAAGCGACTGTTGGAAGGTCCACCAAGGAATATGACCTGAACCATCATAAGAGGGGGACTCGAGGGCGCGTGGCCCAGTCAATGAAGGAAAGGTATATAAGGTGGTGCCATCGCTTTGAACGTCATTGGCATCTTCAAGGATGGTGATTGTGCCTTTCTTGAAACTCTTGAAAAATGCCATGCAGAGCAACGTATGTCTACATCCACGCAAAGAATTGATTTGTTGAAAGAAGTGTTGCGCCTCGCTGCTTTAAGTCTCTGCCTTCCAAGCCTCGTTGCCTTAGGTTTCGGCTGTGCCTTGCTACCTTAGGTTTCTGCTGCGCTTCGCCAAGTAGAGTTTCTGCTGAAGATGGGCAACTCAGAAATACTTCACGACCTACACTTACAAGATTAATAAAAAGTCAGCAAATTACATAACTCTGCGCCATAGCAGCCAGATCAAAAAGAATTAAAAAAAATAAGAGTATACTGCTGAGATCTTACAGCGAGATGGTTGTGACTTTGGGATGAAGAATGTTAAACCAGAAGCTCTAATTTATACTGCAGCCTTTCCTCATTGAAACTGGAAAATTATGGAGAATCGAGCAAATCAAGAAAGAAATACACCAAAAGGTTTCCGCCCACTACTCAGAAACTTTACCAAATCAAATTCGTAGGAATCCTTGCAAATTTAAGGAACCTCTATAAAATTTGGGTATCCTATAAATTCAAGGAATCTCTACAAGAAAATAGGGAATCCTTACAAAAATAGGAATCCCAATAAATTTGGGAACTCCCACAAAATTAACCCATTAACATGGACTTCAAGTCGCGCCTCTGGCACATGGCGACAACATGGCTACGACGCATCTTGAAGTGGGAGCATTTGTAGACATTTAAAATTTAACGATAATAGTAGTCGTTGAATAATCCAAGCAAACATGTAGACCCGACAAATTGCATACGTGGCTCGTGAGTCGACAAAATTGGAAAGCTGTCTGAAATGACATATGGCAACGTGGGAATGGTCGGCCGACAACAAAATCTTAAATCTCGATTGAAATCAATTATCAAGTGTCGATTGATGATCAGATATCAATTAAATTAAATTAATTATCAAAACAAAGAAGTCGAACATCCCTAAAATAATTGGGTTTACAAGTGATAGCGCTCCAAAGGTCAGGCGAGCAAGATAGTGGAGTTCGCATGTGAAAAGGACTTCGCATGGAATCAAGAATTGGACTTCGCGTAGAGGTACATGAAGGCGAAGCGAAATGACTTCGCGCACGTAGACGTACACAAAGGCGAGGCTAAATGACTTCGTGCAAGGCGAAGCAAAATGACTTAGTGCGCATAGATGAACATGAAGGCGAGGCGAGATGGCTCCGCGTAGGAGACTTCGCGAAGGAGCTAGTCAGTAGAGTTTGCATGCATGCAGAGATATACGTTCAAGTTGAATCATCCGCGAGGTGGGACCAGAAATCACCACTTGCTTGGAAATCAAGTTTCCGTGCCCTTCCTTCCATATCCGTGAGATGGCATGCCCCTTTACTAATGATCTTGGTCAAAACAGGATATTCAATCCAAAACGATCTGAGCATATCTAAATCTTAATATTTGATTGATTATGGTAAAATTGGCAAGTAAATCAATCAGTCAAGATTCATTTATTCAATTAAGGAAATATTATTGATTCAGTATCTTCATTATATACCATAAGTGGAGGAATGTTAACATTATATGTCACGCCCCGACCTATAATTTTTACCTTTATTACTGGCATAGTGGTAATAAGAATTTTACCGTGTTCGTTATTAAGTGTAAAATATAATTGATCCCCAGAGAGGTGTAGGGGACGATTATTTTGTGAGATTATTCTAAGGAAGAAATTTTGACAACGGTAAAAAATAGTAATTTTTGCTAGTAAAAGGTAATTTTATTGGGGTATTATTTTAGGGTGTTGAATTTTGGATTTGGGTTTATTAGAGGACTTGGACCTGGCTCGGGCGAAGCCCATTTTTTTCTTCTTCTTTTCTTTCCGCGTGCCCCGCTCCCTCTCTCTCCCCCGACCCGTTTCTTCTCCGAAATTGCCCGACCGCCGCCGTCCGGCCGCCCCAGACCGCCACACCGGTCCTAATCGATCGATCTTCGTCCCAGCTTCAGTTCTAGACTGGTGGCAGCCCCTCTAGCGCCGTCGATTAGGAGAAAAGCCCGCCAGAAGCTCCAGCTGTTCCCGGGTTCCTTTCGCCGGAACTCCTTCCTCCGACCGCCATAGCTGGCGAGCCATAGCTCAAAAGAAAACCCTCCTCCCGTGCTTCAATCCCTCCAAAGGGCTCACTCCATCTCGAGCTAGGTAAGGAGAAATCGGTATTTGAAATTCTAGGGCTTTTATGTGTGTTTTCGTTCGATTGGCATGGTTAGGCTTAGAATTGGAGTTTGTGATAGATAGGAGTTATAGAGGAGGTTGAGAGGAAGATTTTGCCAAATTTTGGTGAGCATCGGAGGTCGTCGGAGTTGGTCGCCGGCCCCCGCTGCCGGCGGCGCCGCCACTGAGAAAATGTTTTTGGTGGGGAAAAATGTGAGGAGTTTAATGGAATAAGTTTTAGAATTTTTGGAGGAGTTTTGGATAGGTTTGAGAATTGTTGAAGTTTGGTATTTTTGGCGGATTATTAAGTTAGAATCCGGCCATTGGTTTTTGTTTGGTGGAAGGTGATTTTGAGGATATCAATAAAATTTGTGGAGTTTTGAGGTTAGCAGTGGATTCAAGATTTTGGAGTGTTAGGCTTAGTTGAGCGCGCGAAGCATATTTATTTATGTCTGTTTTGCTGTAAGCGTCGGTGTTTTATTTAAGGTTTTATTTATTTAGAACAGGACGTGAGGAGGCTCGAGCGGAAGAAACCTCCGACCGACATCAGGCTTAGGCCTAATCTGTGAGTGGACCTTTGTTTTATTTAATGTGTTCGAAATGCTTTATCGTTTTGAATGATTTTCTGTTGTTGGATATTTCCCAAAATTGAGAATTTCGGTGATTATACTCTTATATGAGAATAGTATGTATATGATTAAATGCTAGCTAGCTATACGTGATTTCCCCCCATACCGAGGTACAATTCCGGTATGGGGTGACGTGAGCGTTAGACGCGAGCGTCGTAGCCCTGTGCGACTTTCTATTTTCGTATTCATTCATAGATTTCGTACAAGGAGTAAGCACGTATATATACCACTCGGGCGCTTCCCCCAGCCTGAGGTACAATTCCAGTATGGGGTGACGTGAGCGTTAGACGCAAGCGTAGTAGCTTTGTATGGTATCTATTTTTCAAGTTGTTCATAGATATCGTACAAAGAGTTAAGAGAGTGTACATACATACAAAAATATATAATATCCTAGTTTGAGAGGCAATTTCTTAAAGTTTGGGAGTCTAGCCAGGCTGGACCCCAGTTCAGAATCTTTCCAGTGAAGCTTTTGTTTTTGCCGCTGATGAAGCGTTTTCTTTGAAAGCATTTTTAGGGAAATATTTATTTGTTGTCGGAATTCTTTTGTCCACTCACTCTGACGTGTGGAATTTTTTTCCCCTGGGCTCTTCGTTTTTTAAAAAATGCCCAGTTTACAGAGTTCGCGTGAGGTCTAGCAGGAGACGTTGAGGCATAATCACCTATCTATCCGCTACATTTCGCCAGTAGGTTACCTGTTTAATCTACTAGGGGTTTGTTAGCTTTCGATGTGTATTATTTTATTTTTAGTAGCTCTGAATACTGTTGGAATTCTCGTGTATTATATTCTGGATGTTTTGGGTTGTAGCGGAGGATTTATTTTGAAGTAAAAAGGTGGTTCTTAAATTCTTATAAGTTAGGGTTGTCCATTTTCGAGGGAGGTTTGCCGAGTCTTCGGTAAATTTTCCTTGGAGGTGGTCTCCGCAAGACTCATCTCGGGTTTCGGGGTGAAATTCGGGGCAGGTCCTGACACTATAAATACCCCTTCTCATTATCAAGAGGAGGGGGCGAACAAAAGGAGCAAAAACAAGGCAGCGAACCAGAGAGAAGAAAAATCACTCCCGCAAGCTCAGAAGTCTCCAAAAACCCTTGAAGAACTATCAAGCTCCCCAAATATCAAGTTCTTCACCAAATCCAAATCCCCCTTTGAAGAACTATCAAGTTCCCCAAATAGCTAGTTCTTCACTAAATCCAAATCCAAATCACAAATATTCGTTACGTGATCAACCTGCGTAACCCTCAAGAACAAGTGTTTGTCACCATTGAGTTAAACCTATATTCGGAGATAGAATCAGAGGAGTTCACAAAGATGTTGTTATGTTATTTGTTGCAGATATTTTTGTGTTTACAATACCGAATTAGGTTAAATCAATGAACGGACCATAAATATGTATAACCAGAACTGTTTGTGTAAATCATGATTATGAACACCCATACGATCATCAAACTCAATGAAACTTTGCATAAGTGATATATGTATTTGGTTCTACAAACTGAACGGTGGAGATGTGGAAATATGACCGAAAAGTTTGTCAAACAAAGAACTTCACACTTTAATTTCAGAACGAAGCTTCGCTCTGGATATGAACTGTATATTCTATTGGTCAGTATATGATAATATCATACTATTATAGGGTTCGTTGCACTCTGACTTTTTAATCTACCAGTTTGATTCCAATTGCAATATGGAGGTGAGCAGGCTGCATTGTGTCCCTGGCTATTGTTTATGTCAAAGTATGCATGTTTACTCGGGGTCAATAATATGTTATTAAGGTCGATAACAAGTTTATTGGGGGTCAGTAATATGTTATTAGATTGGATAACAAGTTTACTAAGGATCAGTAATATGTTATTGACGTAAATAACAAGTTTACTAGGGTCAGTAATATGTTATAGGGTAGATAACAAGTTTACTATGAGTCAGTAATATTCTGGTGGGGTGGATAACAAGGATAACATGTCACATCCCGGTTCTTAAGTCAATTTGCGATTATTTACTTTTGGGTTACTTTGACGTTTTACCGTTTTAAGTAACCGTTTACTATTTAAGACTCCAAAAGTTGACTTTTTCTTCCGTTTGGAATTCGAGAAAACTTCCTTCTTGAAAGTCGTAGAGGATGTTAAACGGAGTTTGTGGACACGCGGCACGCTCAAATCGGAGTTCGTATGAGAAAGTTATGATCTAAAAACGGAAAGTTACTATTTCGGTAAAGGGAAGAAGATATTTTTTTTAGAGAGGAAGAATCGGGAAAGGAGAGGAGGAAGGAAGGATCGAGAAAAGTGGAGAAAAAGGACGAGTCTTCATCGACCTCGTCCACCGTGCCTCCTCAGTCTACATAACTCACTGAACTCTCTCTCTCGGGGGATTGCTGGCTGATCTCGGGCGAAGGAGAGAGGGGGAGAAAAATCAGAAAAATTCACCTCACCTCTCTCTCTCTTCCCTCACACGTTTTCTCTCTCTCTGCCGAAGCTTCTTCGCCGCCGTGCGCCGCCGCCAGGCCGAAGTGGGTGATGATCCGGGTATCAACAGGAAGCTAAGGAGAAGGCCTATCGATCTAGGGTGGTGGCGGCGTCCCTATCGCCGCCGTTGGGGAGAAAACACGTCAGGAAACTTCGACTGTTCGGGTTCGGTTTTCACCGGATTTCTCCCTCCTCAGGCCATCGATCGGTGAGTTCTTTATATGATTAGGTTGGGTTTGATTAGTACAACATTCCTCTAGAAGCTTGTAACTCGATTCATGGTGTGTGTGAGGAGAAATTGAGATTTCGAAATTTTAGGGTTTTTAGCCCCAAATCGGGTTTTGTTGTTCTTGATCAAATGAGCTATTTAGAGCTAGAATTGAGCTTAGTGTTGTTCATGAAAGTTGTTCGAAATGTTGAGAGGAAGGTTCTGTCAAGTTTTGGTGACAATTGGGGGTGGCCGGAGATTGGCCGCCGCCGCCGGCGGAGTTGGCGGTGGTGCTACCTCTTTTTGGGCAGTTTTTCATGCTTATTAAATTGCTAAAAATAAGAGAAACCCATTGGTGGAAAGATAGCAATTTTTGGAGTAATGTAGGTTAGGTTTCGGATTTTCCGAAGACTAGCGATTTAATGGTTAAAATTGATAACCGGGTATAGGAATATTACTGTTAGACAGTTGTTGGATTGTGCTTATGCATTGAAGTGGATATTGGAGTGTTACGTATGGAATTGGGATTGGTGTTAGTGGAAATGGGTGTCCATAGTATATTTAATGGGTGTCCATAGTAAATCTAGTTAGAATGTTTAGTAAACTTGGGTTCAAGGTGAAAGAATGCATGTTTGATGATTTGCATAAGTATGGTTTGATTTTGGACTTATGGTGGTAATTGTGATGTGGTTAGAGAAGGTAGAGAAGTAGACTAAAATGATGAACTACGAGTGGCTTGATCCCTTTAAAAAGGGTACGTAGGCAGCCCGATCAAGTTTTGGGTGCAGCCACAAATTAACAAAATAAATTTAGGTTTCAAACGCAGTAAAACTGCGTTGTTGTTTGGTTTGAGAATGAGATCCTATCTCATTTTCGATTTTAGGATTTTCTTTATGATTTCTGGATTTGAGGTATTGTACTGAACTGTATATTATTTGGTTTTTGGAAAGATGATAATCATTGAAGTTATTTATTTCATTGGGCATTTTAACGTGTGGGACACGTCGTTGAATTTAATTAGTTTCTTTACTCTTTGAATTCTTTGAGTACGGTTGGGAATCGTACTTATGCTTTAATTATGAGTTTCGGGGAAACTCACATGGATTATGTTTCTTTATTTATGCCATACTTGTTGGATCGATATTATTCATGATACCATGTCTTTCCGCCTTTCGAGGCGATGTAACTCCCACGTTTGAAGTGGGGTTACGCAAGCCCTTTCCGCCTTCGGGTGATGTGATGTAGTCAACGACATCACGCAAGCCCTACACCTCTCTGTTATCATAACATGAAGGTGTAGGGAGTATGGGAGTATTATTGCCTGGGAGGCAACCGAGTCTGGGAGGCTCACTTGTATAGCATGTCATTCCGCCTTTCGAGGCGATGTAACTCCCACGTTTGAAGTGGGGTTACGCAAGCCCTTTCCGCCTTCGGGTGATATGATGTAGTCGACGACATCACGCAAGCCCTACTCCTCTCTGTTATCATAACATGAAGGTGTAGGGAGTATGGGAGTACTATTGTCTGGGAGGCAACCGAGTCTGGGAGGCTCACTTGTATGGCTATAGCTGTTTCTTATTTATCGTTGTTGCCCTTGTTTTGGTACCTTCTTCTATGAAGGTTATTATTTATCTTTGTCATTAATTTGACTAGCGGGGCTAGTCCGTCTTCTTGGGATTTTCTTTATGAAAGATTTTGGTTAACATTTGCATGCAACGAATTTATGACATATTGGAAATTTGTGAAAGTATTTACATTTTGGTTATCTTTTGGGTTGTAGGATTAGTTTAAGTGAGGAATTATTATATTGGGAGATGTGTTGAACTTGGGGAGCAGGAAGGCTCCAGGTGTTGAAGATGGATGTTTGGTTATAGAAGTGTTAAATTGGATTTTTCAGGTAAGGGTCGTCCATTTTTAAGGAAGGTTATGCCGAATTTTTGGTAAATTTTCCTTGAAAGTGGACCCCGCAGGATTTACCTTGGGTTTCAGGGTGAAATTCGGGGTGGGTCCTGTCATAACAAGTTCACTATGGGTCAGTAATATTCTGGTGACCGGATTCCGGTGACCAGTAACCGGAGTCCGGCAAGGCCCTAGTAAAGTCTTCTCTCTCTTCCATTTTCTCTCTCTAAATGTGTATAAGACACAAGGGTAAAAATGTCTCAAAAATATTATTTTTTTATAAATTTAATAATTTTTTTTGTTTTTTAGCATAAATAAGCTGATTTCTAATTTAATTGAGGTCAAAATTCTTAATATGATTGGAATGCGGTTTGACTTTTGTTTGTTTTGTGCAAATAGACATAACCGAAAGAAGCCAAACTTGGGTAACTAATACTCAACATTATATCATCTGATGTATGGAAGAGAAGGATCTTGACTCACTCGGACCTAACACTAATTCTTGCAGTTTCGTAGACTCAAAACAATGGTAAAAGAAAAATAAAATAAGAAAACCAAAGAAAAATAACAAAGTCGATCCGTTTCCCATATGTAAGAAAAGAAAGTTACCCAAAAGTTGAAAAAAGCAAGGCACCGCCCATAATAACACCCGGAAACAACTCACCAAATAGTCATCAGAAGCATCATCATCCCCACCAAACATAAATCCCTCCACAAATAACCGAATCTAGATAACGATTTCAATTTCCTTAATCCTCCAAACTCCAATCTCAAATCCCCAATCAATCAAAACAGACCAGGGTTGATATGCAGGGCTGATACTGATACTAGACTTGAAAGAAGAAACTCAGGGACTGAGCCTCCTCCTGTAACACCACAGTCCTTGTGTTCTGTTTTGCCAGCGCAAACTCAAAAATCCATATGAGAAGTCCTCTAATCTGCTTGTGGTTCAAACTGCTAGGTTTCTTATATGCTTATATAAATGGGAGCAGATTTTGAAGGAAAGGTGTTTGTTGGACACTTGAATAGGAGTGAGTGAAAAGCAAAGTGCTTGAGACACAATGGGAAGCAACATCATATTACTAACATGATACCTCATTATTAGTCCTTTGGAAGCAGTGGGGAAACCATTTACTTCTTTCTTCCTCCAAAACAAAGGAAAAGCCAGTCTATCATATTTATATGTAATTTTTTCCTCTGATATTATCTTTTTCACTGTCTTGTGTTGAATCTTGGACCCTTCCTTTTAAGACCCTACCAGTTCCTTAATGGAAGGGCTAACAGTATTCCAGGTTTGCTACTATATTCTACATGGCATGCTAAGTAATAGTGGCTGAGAAGGTAGGATTTGACTTTATAGAGGGGGCTTATATCAGTGAAGTGAAATTAGTGAAACTTCTGCTGCACATAAACAATGCATGTTTTCTTCAAGTCTATGGTCACCAAACACTTGAAGTCCCTGAAAACAAAAATGCCCAGATTGTGCATTTTCCCAATTGGGGGATGTTTTGATGGGTGCAGAGACCACACTCAGCAGTCCTCAGGGTTTGGCACAAGGATTTGGAACCTGACTGGCAAGCCTGTGGAGCTCCAGATAAGAGTTGGTTCCATATTGAAGAGGGTCCACACTTTGAAACCAGGCTCTTCCAAGAGACTGAAATGCAAGAGCATATACAAAGCTTATATGCCTGGAGAGAATGGCAAGGCAGGTATGAAGAGCTTGCTGTATTACTATGATGAGACCTGTCACCCTTATGTTTGGATTCATGAGACTGGTAGTGATAGCATGAGGATGGTTAAGCAGCAATATATCAGCCTTGAGGATTTGAGGGATTGTTGTGAGATCAGAATCTTTAGGGATCATCATCGAGGCTGCTTATCGGTCCGGAAAAAACCCAGGCCAGACTTTTGCTGATGAGGAGTGTGTGTGTGTGTTATTTGTTGGTTGGTAATTAGTGTGTTAATTTTATCTTCTTCTTTTTTTTGTTTGGGTTTCTTTGATGGTATATTAGTATTTGAAGGATTCAGATGTTATATGTGTTTATGTTACATAAGATAGAGAGGATGGAGTTACTGCTAGCAGTTGGATGTGGTTTTCTTTATGTGATATTTGATCATGAAGAAGAAAAGGAATGCAACATGACCCTCATAATTTTTGCAGAAGCTTTTACTGTAATTGAGATGTTGTGATCTTGGTTCCCAACTCGCCAATGTTGCCATCACAATTATGATGGGCTTGGAGAAAGGACCGCGATTATATAAGTTATGTATCTGATTAGGGCTGCCACTCGGTCGGTTCGAATCGGTAATGGGCGTTACCAACTTCAAAACCAAAGCTTTCGGTAATGAAATATGACTTTCAATTACCAAACCAAAAATTTCGGTATAAGATAAATCTTACCAACTTCGGATGTCGGTTTTTCGGTATTACCAAACTTCACAACAAATATATTTTCAAAATATAACAAAACAATACAAAACTATAAAATTTAAATATCACTTGAGTTTCTAGAGTCTGATAATACATATACAAAAGATAGTCATTTCAGTACACATTATCGAGTATGGTTTAATTTTCTACCGAAATAGTCAGGATGTAAATGTTTCCAAATTTTTATATGAACAAGTTATGTGTCATCTATGTGAAAGTATGTGTGTGGAAGAGTCGACCAAAATAAGTCACATAAGGGCAGTAAAAGCTTTTTCGTGTAATAAGTGACGTTAAATTATGGTTGACCGCTTTGATCAAGACCCGAGCATTATTGAGTACAATTGAATTTTCTATCATAATTGTATTATACTATAATGATCACATCAGACGGTCGAATTTTAATTTTATGAATTGTAATTATTGGAACCACAACATGCCTGGTAATGTGGTATAACTTATTTAGTAAGTTATATGCATATGTACATTTTTGTGAACCAACTACAAAGAGGAAGCAAAATTTTCAAAAACCTTGTGAACTATGATGTGATCAATATAGTGAAATACGACTATGGTAGAAAAATTATGTATTTTTGATAATTTTTTGGCCTTGATCAAGGCGGCTAACCCTATTTACGCTTGTGTTTCCTATGGGGAGTCCTATCATCAAGAGAGGTAAAAACATTCCTAAATTTTTACATGGGCGGTTACATGTCATCTAAGTGAGTTTGTCTATGTGTGTGTGTGATGAATCGACTAAGACGGGTAGGTAAGAGCATTTTTATATAACAAGTAATATTGAATTAAAGTTGATCGCTTTAATTGAGACCCGAATGCTACCAAGTATAGTTGAATTTTTCTATTCATTGTCTTGTTTTTTACTAAATGGTATATACAATTGAAAACGTGAGATAAAATTATTAGTCTGTGTGTTTTTAGAAATATAAGTCTTTAAATAATTAGAATTTCGGTAAATTCGGTATTTACCAAAAACCAAACCAACTTTTTCGGTATTTCTCGGTTTCGGTTTTTTCGATTTCGATTACCAAAATTCGGTTTACCAAATCATAAATTTTCGGTCGGTTTTCGATCAGTTTGCTATTTACCAAACCAAGTGGCAGCCCTATATCTGATATATGTTTTTCAGTTTTTGAATCATAGTGAACATAGATGATAAATGCATTACTTATCTATTGTGTAGAAATTGCCAATGACTTTCTTTCTTGTTGAATTCAAGGGCACCTGGTATGCTGCGTGTTGAACAGGTTGCTGGGCTTTGAGTTGATTCTTGATGAGTTTGTTTTGTCAAATCAAATTTTTGTTTCAGGGGAAGTCTTAATGAAATAGTTGAATAAGGTTTCTTTACTTTTTTTTTTTTGGATGGAATAAGGTTTCTTTACTTAATACTTAGTCTTCTTTTTTGGTACATCATGTTAAAAATTTGAGTCAGTGATGTAGGACAATCTAGAGTTGAAGGACTTGTTAGAAGGGTGAATTTAGGGTTGTAATATGTTGGGTTGACGGTGTTGTGGTTAGAAATCAAAAACAAATTTGCTAACCACCTTTTTGTTGTCCACCCATATGTCTCATCGAATGTACAAGAAGAGATATGTGATTAACTTTGTAATGGCACAACAAGGATTCTTGGCCTTGCACTGAGAACTTTTGAGATCACAACTTCTCACAAATCACTTTGAGGAAAAACTAACAAACTATGTTATTAATTTGGATTTCAATCAATATACATAGTCGCCTTTGTTCTAAACCATAGAAGACTATTAATTGTTATGTAAGTTTTACTAACGACGACTAAAAACCATAAAACTCTAATTTATAAGAAACTTAAACGATGTAAGAATATGTTTGATGATAACTTTTTGCAAAACAATTTACATTTTCAGAGACATAATTTATGCTAGCTCTTGAAGTTGATGAAACACTGCAAATAACTAGGGGTGGACTTTTAGGCACCGAAAAAACCGAAACCGGTTAAAACCGCACCGAACCGACACTGAGTAACCCAAACTGAATGGAACAGAGGCAATCGGTTCTAGAAACCACACAAACTGAGTAGTGCGGTGTCGGTTTGAGGTTCCGTGTATCCTAAAAACTTATTAAACCGAACCGAACCGACATATATTCATTCTACATATATTAATTATTAATAATTAATTCTATATTACGAGTCATGTTCTTATCGGTTATGGGTTACAAATAGTAAGCTTTCACACACATAATTATGTCTTTTAGTGTTTAAGTCTAACTGAAATCTTTCTCATATAGTTTTATCTGTTGTTATATATGAACGTTGGAGGCTTCAAATGAATTATGTATAACTTTAGCTTCCCTTTTCATTTAGATTACTTATTTGAAGTGTTGATAGTTTACAACTTTGATATTTTTATTTTTTATGTTATTTGGTTAAGTGTAAAAAAATATTACGGATAATAGGTTTTGCAACTGAAACAGCACCGAAACCGAATCAATGTTAGGTTAACCGATGAGTGCGGTCTTTTATATATTTTTATCGATTTCAGTTCTAGAAAATAGAAAACCGAAACTTCGGTTTCGGTTAATGCCTAAAAACCAAACCGTTGGGACCGAGTCTATCCCTACAAACAGGGGCGGAGCTAGAAATGTAAGTCTAGGGGGGCCGAGATATAAAATATAAAAAAAAAGTATATAAAATTTTAAATTGTCTGTTAAAATTATGTGTTAATTAAAATTGAACTTATTATTTTTGTTAATGTATAGTTTTATTTATGTATATGTAAATGATTATATATTAAAAATTTATGTATATAAAATGATTAATTAATAACTAATCGAATATGACAAGATGCAAAGAGAAAGGAAATTATATAGTCTAAAATATCAAACTAGTCATTATTACGTGACATATTATTACATGAAAAATGGGCCAGATCATTACAATTATATATAATTGTAACCATTTGGTCCTACAATAGTGGTAGAAATTGACCATCTTCACAAGGTTTGGGGGGTGCCATGGCCCCTCTTGGTTTTAGTGTGGCTCCGCCAGTGCCTACAAATAACTAGGTCACATTTGTTACCCGGGTTGTCTAACCCAGACTTAAATTCTATCATAGTCCAACACTCCTTATTTTAGAGTAAGCTTAACTCATGTTTAGTGACAGCAATCAAAGATAACACTTCAACACCACCTATCAAAAAAAAAAAGAAAAAAAAGAAACACCACAACATCTCCAACCCGCAATCACAAAATAGAGATAAAAAACAAGAAAAATCAAACCTCCAACCTGAAATTACAAATCATAACAAAGAAACCCATAAATTTGAGGCGAGAGAAGAAAACAATGACCAGCTTCCACAACCCTCCCCCTCCCCCCCCCCCCCCCCCCACCCACCAAAAATTTGGGGCCACTCTAGCAGTGTGTGGACTGTGGAGGCTGCTTCAGGACTTCATAACCTCATTTAACTTAGGGTTAAATGCACCAACAGTGTCTGAACTTTTGGAGGACTGTCAATATGGTACCCGAACTTTTAAATGTATCAACGTGATACCTGGACTTGTATTTTTGTACCAACGTCGTACCTGTCGTCATTTTCCGTCACAGTTCTGTTAGTTCACGTCATTTTCCGTCACTCTTTTTTTCAGTCACGTGCGTCACATGTGACATGAACTAACAGAGCTGTGACGGAAAATGACGACAGGTACGACGTTGGTACAAAAATACAAGTCCAGGTATCACTTTGATACATTTAAAAGTTCGGGTACCATATTGACAGTCCTCCAAGAGTTCAGACACTGTTGGTGCAATTTACCCTTTAACTTAACCCGTGTTGTTGACAAACACAGGCTTCCCCTCTCTCGTCCAATCCTTTCTGTCTGAGGTAACAAACGTGCCCCTACAGTAGTTTGTACCATTTTCTCATACTAAGTTGAAAATTTAACAAAAAAAAAATGGTATTTGAATTTGCTGGTGTAATTTGGGTCTTGAAATATAGTCACGTCAAAATTCTGATCCGTAAACAATAAATCAACAATGACTTTTTCTTGAATGAAGAAAATATGAAATTTAAAAGTTAGATATTGTAAACCGATCTTACAACCTCTAATTATTGACCATAACCTTAATCATAAAGCTCATTATTTGGTTCCTCTTGGAATGCTCTTCAATGCTATGACAAAATTGACTAATGCATAAGCAATAAGCAGACTTGTTTATTTCTTATTCTTTGCTCCAAAATACTTACAAAACTTATTTTCAATAAAAATAAAATACTTACGAAACATAGAACTACATAGAGTAAGTAAACAACTAGAAGATACATCAAATAGCCGATGAGACTGGCAAAGATAGCAAGACACTTGCTTAAGTGAAATCCACACCCAAATTCAAGTCTCAATGTTCACATATCCTTATTGGTAGGTTGCTGAGTTCTAGACCGCTGGGTTTCTAGGAGCCTCTTTGACACTGATGAAAGTGCCAACTTTCAAAGAATCTGGGTCATCACAAGAATCGAATGCTAGATTCTTGCTATCTGTCAAAGTGAAAAAACTTCATACGACCCGAGTTTGACTTTTGTCGAGTGGTATTTATCTTTAGAACACCAAATGTTAGTTGGCAACAATCGAGACCACAATATAGCTATGCTAACACAAATCACATGTAGCCAATGCTCAAAAATTTATATAGATTACACAATATACTAAAACCAGAAGCCGTGGCATGAGAGAGTTGTCTCATATGACACCCCTTACAGCCGACTTTTGTCTTAGTGTACATATTTTTCAGCCTTTGACACGTACTTGAATTAACACATTCGCTCCGCCCTAATGTCGATGACCCTAAAGCTATACAATCAATACTCACTCGTATATAACTTAGATCGCCTTGTCATCATCATACCAATCAAACTCCATTAACGCAAATCGTCGAACAAACCGACTTGTACTAGTGTAAAATTTTAAAGTCGTCGAAGAAATCAGAGATACAGTCATCGACGAAATCGAAGATAAGCCGGAAGTTGAGAGAGAGAGAGTTATGAGAGAAATGGATGGACTTGGGTTAATATAAATGGGATGATAGTTTATATATAATATGAAAGTAAACTAATGAATTTGGGTCACAAAATGAACTTATGTAGGCAAAATTATTAAGCTAAAATTGTGTGAAAGAAATGTTCAAAATGAAACTTCTATGAAATATTCTAAAAAATAAAATGACCGCAAATTACCAACCCACCAACCCCAAAAACTGGCACACTATTTTTCACCATTCCAAAAGGATTCAAAGCCTTGACCAAAAAAAAAAAAGAAGATTCAAAGCACACATTTTTCCTCTATATAAAATTCTTCATAGACTTCTCCGTTTTAACATTAAATACCTCACGCTGGAAATAATCAACTCAAAAATGGCGTGGCAAGCGCGCGTTTAATGGTCGCCAATAACTCAATCCTGCCGCAAAAAAAACAAACGCTTCAATTAACGCGATCTTGCTTTGCAGTCTCTTTCTTCTTCTTATTCGTCTCTTTTCCTTACAGCAGTAGACTTCGTCTCCGATTCTCTCTCACCCCCCACAAAAAATGGGGATTTCCTTCAGCAGCAACCGGAGACGAAACTACAACAACAACAACCCCTATTACCAAAACCCACCACCACCTCCTCCTCCTCCGCCTCAGCCCCACTACCTCTCCAACCCTCACTACTACTCCGACCCTCCTTCTTTCTCTCCGCCGCCTCCGCCTCGTCCTCCTCCGCCGCCGGAGCCTTCTTTCTCTTCCTCCTCCGCCTCGTCTTCCTCTTCCGTCAACTACCCAGAGCCCAATTCCGCAATAATCCCCTACGCCGCGCCCAGGGCTGCTGCTTACCAGGCCTACCCTCTTCCGCCGCCCCCGCCGCCGCCGCAGACCCATTACTGCTATGGACAGTACAATTCATGCAACCAGATGATGGGGAGGTATAGTTACAACCAGAATTACCAGCCTTACTATGGTAATCAGGTTCAGGTTGGTGGGTGGCCGGCGATGCGGCCGCCGGTGGCTCCGGTGCAGCCTCCGCCGCCGTACGTGGAGCACCAGAATGCTAAGAAGGTGAAGAATGATGTCAACGTGCATAAGGACACGTTGAGGGTGGAGATTGATGAGCAGAACCCTGATCAGCATTTGGTTTCTTTCGTTTTCGATGCCTTGTATGATGGGAGGTGAGCATTTTCGGGCTCTTTTGTGGATTGTTTGGTTTGGTTTTATGTGTCTGTGTTTGTTGCTTTTGATAGATTGAGTGTTGTCGAATTTGTGTTTTGAATATTGTGGACAACAAATTGGTTGGTTTTCGGTGTCAATGGTATCAGCATTTAGGACCTGAGTGGGGAAGAAGCTTTGATCATGTTAGTTTTAAGATTAAGTTCTCGAATTTGGGTTAGAGAGCAGCTATGCTTAGAATTAGGAATGCTGACCAGAAGATAGTGAGGTATAAATAATTTATAGATTTTTAACAAATGATTTTCAGTTAGTGTTCACTAGTGTATTATGATACGAAGTAGGATGTACATAGTTGCTTGATGTTCATCTTTGAGTCTTTGGATGTTACTGATGGCAGACCTTGTAACAAATCAAGCTCATGCATTTTGCCTTTCACTGTTTTTCCTCTGTTGGAGGATGGCATTAGTAGAGATGACCAGAATTAGCTACGGCCGTTAGAGATGCCTTTTAGAAATAGTGATTATGTAGTTCATAACTTCATTTGTTCCTTTGGCCGGACATTTATTGACAGATAGTTTAGCTCTTCACTTGAAGCACTACAATTTTATCTATTTCAAGGAGTATATACCTTTTCAGTGGAAGGTTCTCTAACATAGATAAGGGCTACATTTTCTTGCCTTTGTTGGTTGTAAAGCTACTCTTAAGAGGAAGTAGAGAATGGAGGGGATATGACATACTAATTTACTCACACTAGTGTTTGAATTGGTGTATTATTAATCTTTTCCAGAACACTGTTATTTGTTTTAAACTATTGAGGTAACAGTGAACAAGGATCTTCCATCTGCTCCTGCCTGTTCATGCTGTTTTTCGACTTTCTTGCAAGGTCATGGTTACACCACCTTAATAAACTTATATTGTATTCTATAAAGAAATGGTCATGCTAAGTTATGCAAACTTTATCGCCCTTTAGAGGAGTTTCTGATATAAGAATTATAATTCTATAAGCTCTTTGAAAAGTTGCATTACTGTATTTATGTTATGACTTCTGAAAGATATGATGTCTAAATTAAGCAAAGGGACACCATGTAAAGTAACACAATTTTCTAATTGTCTGTCATCTATATGCTCCTATGCATTCATTTTTATGTGTTGTATGAAAGAGTTGTCGGAGTCAGTTTTTCTTTTTCAATTACTCTTGACCACTGTACTTTTCAGGAATTGTAGAACCAAGTATCTTAATTGTTGCTCCTCCTTTGCCTGCGTTTTTGGTCTATACATGCAATTGAAAGTAGAGATTTAATCTGTTTTCATATTTGAGGTCTGTTGAAAGGTAAAACTGCAGTTTGAAGCAGCAAGCTGTGTGTGACAATTTAGAGTATTTTGCATAATTTATTTGATTCTTACCAAATAGTGTATGTTTAAAGTTCTTCTAGACTGATGCCTCTTGTGTGATCTAGAAGGTCATATCGGTAGGTGCCTAGGTTGCTTCTGTAGGTGTCTGTAGAAATTTCATGTGTAGGTGCCTAGGTTACTTCTAGAGGTGTCTATATACATTTTATGTGCAATAACATTCTTATGAGTCATAAGAGTTGCAGGCTAATAGTAGAACTATGTAATAGGGTTAAACAAAAGTATGGCAACCATTATTCTGGTTGTTGAGCATGCATGTGGCACTCTACCTATGCATATATTGAGCATAGAGAAATTACATGGGTTCTATTTAGATCGCCTTGGCCATGGTCATGATTGTCAACTAGTTGGAGGAAGATTTGTACTCCAGATTCATATGCTAAAAGTTTTCAGAGGCTGTTGGTGCCTTTTTTATCCCTAGCACTATCAATAAATATATATGTTTTGACTAGATCTACAATCTTCATTTTCTATTGGGTAAATCATATATACTTATTCTAATTATCTGAGTCATGTCTTGTTGACAGCATTACTATTCTCTACTTTGCCAAGGAAGAGACAGATTGTAGATTTGTTCCACTATTTCCTGAAGCATTTACACCAGTGGTAGTCCCCTTTCAGAAAGGAGTAGGCCAGAAATTTCGTCAGCCCTCAGGAACCGGCATCGATTTAGGCTTCTTCGAGTTGGATGATCTTTCAAAACCTTCACCTGCAGAAGATGTATTCCCACTTGTAATATCTGCTGAAACATGTTCACCACCTGATTCGGTCGATCATATTGGTGAGCCTGTCCTAGATGCATCTCCTCATATGCAGATTACTCAATCTGTGCTAGAAAAGAATAATGATGACCCTTTCCAAGTGAAAGTTATTAAGCAGATATTATGGATTGATGAAGTTCGCTATGAGCTACGTGAGATATATGGAATTGCAACGTCAGCAGTGGGCTTTGATGACAATGACCCTGGGAAGGAGTGTGTAATATGCATGACTGAACCGAAGGGCACTGCTGTGTTACCTTGTCGACATATGGTGAGAATTCTTTTTGAATTTCCCTTTAACTGATTCAGAAATTGGATTTTGACTAAAATTCTTTTGAATTTCCCTTTTAACGGATTCAGAAATTGGATTTTGACTGAAATATTTAGTTGCTTGGTTATACTAGAACCGTGTATTGCATAGCAAGTTAAGATAATTACTACTCTCTGTTTTCCCTTGATTTCACTATTATGACATAAGTTGCTAACTTTCGTATCTTTTATTTTTATTTTTTATTCCAGTGTATGTGCAGTGACTGTGCAAAAGAATTGAGGATTCAATCCAATAAATGCCCCATTTGCCGTCAACCCATTGAAGAACTTATAGAGATAAAGATGAATAAAAGCTAGCAATGAACTTGTGTTCTCCATTATGTGGATGTTGTGGTATGAATATCAAATATTTTTTTCTTTATTGATGGGCAGCTGTTGTATAAATGCATCTTTTTCTTTTGTATATTCTAAGTGATCTGTTGCTTTTATGATTTTGATGTGATTTACATAGTTGAATCTAATCAATCTTCTAAAGAATGAACTTTGTTAACCTTAACATACTAGGAGTGTGTGAACCACAAGCTTTCTTCATCATTTTTGCCGTTGGCAGTGTGTTTTGATTTCCTTGATACAAACCATTGTAAAGTATTGAAGGAACATTCTCTTTAAATTGCATATATCAGAGATAGAACTCTCCACCAGACCTTGCTTGCCCCTATTTACCAGGATCGAATTTGAAGGTTTTCAGGTATATAGTATGGAATCAAAAGCTCTTATTTCCATGCCCTTTTCTTTATATCTGAGCATAATGAACATTCTAGATCTTGGGACTTCTAGAAACGAAAGCATGTGGAAGCATCTTTTTCACTCTGAAATTCAGCAAAGGAAAATCTGGGAGGGTATATTTTCCGGTGAAGTTTGCTAAGAATCTATAAAGCTTGAGTAGGCCGTAAGGGGATGTTTCTTGCATCTTATTGAACATCCTTTCTGTATTGTTCCTCACTCAACACAGTGTATCACAATGGATCTTACTTTTCTTGCAATTGTTTGTTGCGTCTTTTAGACTATTCTTGTTCTTCTGGGAGAGACTACAGTTCTACAGTTAGCTTTAGTACTCTTCAGGCCCCAACTCCCATTGCGAATTCACCATGGTCAAAAGTTTCTGAACGCTTCAGATCTGTATAGTACTGCTTCTTTGTTATCTTTAGGAGAGGTGGCTTATGACCAGAAGGCAAAAGGTTAAACATGGTGGCCAATTAGGAGACCGTCTTTGGTTTATTTACATGGTGAAAATTCATGGGGAAAGAAAGTGAGGCCAAGCTTCATAATGATCTCCACGCTACAATAGTACTGATTGATGGTAACCTACCACTATGATTGTCCTGCTGTGCATCACAAGTGTTACAGTCTCGTTTAGGCTAGGACACCAAGCTCTCGACGAGAATTCCCCAAGACCCGAGTTAGTTATAAAATCCCATTTCACCACTTTCCTCTTTATAAACTGTAGGTCGTTTAGTTGCTCTGTCGTCTTCTTGCACCCTAAGATCAATGAAACATGTAGATGTGGTTTTAGGGTTTGGAGTTAGACCTAGTTCGACATGGAAATCATGGAGGGTTGTGGGTGATGATGGATTGATGCTCGTCTACGGAAGCATTTAATTTTCTATCTTTGTCACTCAAAAGTGCAAAACCATTGAGAAACAATTCCGTAACTCAAGAGTTTAAAGTCGATTTTAAAGACATGGTGACATTTCAATGTTGTCTATTATCACGTTCACGCCCGTATTTAGATACACTAATTCATTTACCTCATCCCCGAAACAACATTGTACAAAAGCATAGGGTGTTAGGGATCCTTCATAGTCAGATGTCAAAACCTCAACATCTATACCCTCCATTATACAGAGACAAAAGTTGGGAGTTAAAACAAGGAAACATTTGCAGAAACCATGTGGGATGGAAGCAATGAAGCATTTTAGATTGCTGGAAATGGCCTCAAAATCTCTGATTCTTTTCATTTCTCTCATCAATCACTGCGGTGTGCTTCATGTGATAACCTCTGCAATAAACGGCAATGGCATTTTCTGGGTGCTCAAGTCATTCCCCCTTCTGAAACTCTTTGGGACGAAAGAGATAGTAATTTCCAAGTCCCCCCCCCCCCCCCCCCCCCCCCCCCCCCCCAAATATAGCTACCTGGTTGACATCCTTTAGTAAAATTTTAGAGCCCTATGTAATGTCGTGGTTGGTGACAAAATAGTATCCCTAGTTTGGGGTATTTCAAGTTCATACACCAACTATAGTAAGCGCATGCAGTAGTTAGAAACGTATTTTTGTTTCTTGCATTTCAAGATTAGGTAGTTGATAAACCATGTTAACTATTCAACATACTTATATAAGTCGTAATCATCTAAGTTGCTTAATATATAAAGTTTAATTCTCTAAAAATATTATACACCAGCTACAGAATCAGTTAAAGTTATTGGTTGTATAATTTTATAATATTAGTTATTGATTTGACTTTAACTCTATTTCGTGGAAATCAAATATATTACTATAGTATTATTTGACTTTAATCGTGTTTGGTCATAGCTCAGGCTCTAACGACAACGACAACACCTCCCGCTTGATGGTCAAACAATTGGCTCAGTTTGCAGGTGGACAACGCAGGTTTCAACAAGGGGGTGGCTAGGGTTCGGCTAACCCTACCTCTCAACCATCATGTGAGGCCAGAACATAGGATTGAGGTTTCTCCCACATACAACATGCTTTGTTCGAGAAAATACAAGTATGAACAACTTCTAGGTTGTTGCAAGTGTGTTGGATGATCAACCATGGAGGTTGTTGCAGAGTGTGTTGGATGATCAACCATGGAGATGTTCATGCCCACGTGAGCAAAAAGAGGAGGCAGCATCGACAGCACCAACTGCGACCCAAACCCCAGCACAGCCTGCCATGGTGTTACGGGCCAACACACTTGCCAACCATGATCTCTCATGCACCGTTGATGTCGTCACTCTCTAGTCTCTACCCTATTCCCTAGAGAAAAACGCTCAATGCAAATTCGTGTAGTGCCAGAGTTCCCAGTTCGCATTGTGCAACGCCCTAGGGAGGAGGATATCTTTGAGGCAGGTAAGTGCTCTAAGAGTTCCATGGCTTCTGGGTCGGGAACGTCGAAGTTGGAAGCCTCTCCTGAGGCAGTTGGAGAGTAGTTCTTCTTGGGGAGGAATAAAGATCCCTACACAAACACTCTTTCACGGACCGGTATAAAATTGGGTTTTTAAGCCGCATGTTGATTTTTAGGTATTTTGATTCAGTTTGTATAGGTTAATTGTTTTTTTTGTGTAATCGTCTGTTTTTTTAGATAACATTTTGGTTTTTCCCTTTTAGCTTTAGTTGTACAAAAATAAGGAGTTTGTTATGAAAATTGTAACGGAGTTAAATCCAGTCTGACCTAGCAATATTTAGTCGTATGACTCTATACCAATGAAGTTATTCATCTTTTTCAAGAAAAAAAAAACTTTTCATTATTAATCTATAAGTTTGAAATACTACGAAACTTGTATATAAATAGTCCTAATTAGCTGTAAAGACACACGCAAAGCACCACCATTTAACATATACTATTTTTTGTCATGGTGGTCATGTTCACTTGCTACAGTGGTTTTATTGTTCATATGCTACAGTGCGTGGGCGATTTTGCAAAGCGAAGACACATTTCTAGTTTCTGCTATCAAGTGTAGCCGTGTTGGTGTTCATACCTCCTAACTAAAACACATCTGGCAATAGGAATCAACATGCAATAGAACATGGTTTTTGCTTCAACCTTTGTCCAACCCAGTGGCCATTAATCTCCATAAACTGCTTCCAAACACACCTTCTCTCTGAATTCATTGAGAGCAAAGAAAGGGCCAAAACCAATTCAGGAGCATTGGCACCATTCAAACCTCTTTTTAAGTTACAGCTTAACTTTAACCTCCTCTTCTTAAGGGATTAAAGGTAACAAAAGCCAAAAAGGGCTTGTTTTATTATAAATGGTATTTAGGCTTTTGAGAAGGGACAGTAATGATTTGCATGCCCAGGAAACAAGTGCCCAAACTCATGAAAAATCTACCCCAAAACATGATTCATCTGAATTCAAGGACCTAATTTGCTGTTAAAGTAAGATATGATCATCAAAGCCAAAGTGACTTTTATCAATTCCATCTCAATTTCCTTCCCATCACCTACACCAATTTCTTTCTTTTTTCTTTAATTACTGAAAAGAATATTAGGACAATTAATACATAAGAGTTTTCATGCCATGGGGATATGCTTTTATAGGAAAAAATTCAGATACTTTTTGGTAGTAAGCGTTTACCAATTTTATTTTTCCAGAATTTCCCAGATTTTGTAATAATGGCCCTTGGCATTAAGCCAAACCATTTGCTACATTTAGCTGAGAAAATTAAGTTTTCTTTCTGATTATAGCACACAGTTTTTCAGAAGAAAAAAAATCAATTAATGAAAACCAACGTAATTTTTCTCTTTTTATATTTTGAAATAGAAATTTTTTTCTCGTGATATTATTGATAAGTGAAATGACTATTAAGGGGCATTTCTCCACAGAATTTTCATTTGGACCATGCACTCTTTTACCATTCCTTCTGCAATAGTTTTTTTTGGCCGGGGGGGGGGGGGGGGGGGGGGGGTTTATCAATAAATAAAAATATAAAAAAATTGTTAAAGGAATTTATATTCATATCATTGATGATGTGTCTTGACCGAATCTTCTCCTTATTAGACTAGAATATCTCTTAGATATATATCTCTGATTTACAGGGATTCTCTATAATGCCTATATAAAAGTCAATATATCAATGAATGAATAAACATTTTTCTCTCGTATTCTCATACTCTACAACATGTTATCAGACTTGGTGCCCTAACCAAGATATAATAGGCCAACCATCCCGAAAAAACCCTAAAACCTTCAAAAACTCAAACTTTTTCCCAAAACCCTAATTTGCCCGTTTCGTTTTTCCCGATTTCCGGCCGGATTTTCTTTTGTCCACGGCCGGAATTACATATCCACAGAAAAGCCTCAAAGTCTCGGTTCCAACCCCACCGGTCTCACCCGGAGAACCAGCCGGAAAGTACCTGAACCGGCCGCTGTAATTTTCTAGACCACCGCCACCACCGACCACCGGTTCACCATTTTCCCGTGCTCCGATCGACCTGATTTTTTGACAGCAGCTTCCTCTTCCGCTGGTGCTCCTCATTTCAAAATTTCAGCTCCAAACTCGAAGCAGAAGTAGGTGAAAAGTTGTTTTCCCCTCTCGGCAGTCTCTAGAAACCAAAGATCTCAAGATTGCTCGTCTTTCAAGGAAAGCCAGAAAGGTTCCCAACCCTCGGTCGAAACCTGTCATCGACTCAAACTCATCAGAGGTAAATATTTAATTAAGGTTACTGTTTTCCGAATTTCAATTCATAGTTCGGGCTTAGTAGCCTTTCCATCTATCCCATTTCTATGATGGGATTGGGTTTTGGGAAATAGGGTTTGGGAGTTTTGTTGGGGCTCCCATCCTCTATTAAATTTTGTGACTGCGACATACGAGTCAGCATATATTTGCGACTACGATTACGCATCGCCTACAAGAGAAGAATCAATTGTGATTGCGCTAACACGTCACCTACTTTTATTTGCATCGATTTTATGACCACATCCTTGGTTTATTGACAAATTCCAATCCTCTTGTCTTTTGTAGATGACTAAGTCATCCAGGCTCTAGTTCGAGATCCGCGATAACCGAGGTAAGGAATATCACCGATGGGTGTCTGATGTGACGAATACGTTCATCGGTAAGTAGTTGACAACCACCATCTTTCCGCCGCTGAATGGCCCTCTAGCAAGTGACGAGGCCAAGGCACAAGCCCTCATGTTTCTAAGGCGCCACATTCATCCAACTTTGAAAAAACAATACCTGAAAAGAGAAGACCCCCAAGATCTATGGGATGTCTTAAAGCAACGATTCAACAACATACATGATGTACTCATTCCAAAGTTGACTGCTCTTTGGGAATCCATTAGACTAATGGACTTTTTTAAAGTTGAGGATTACAACCAAGCTATGTTGGATCTCCAAGCAGAACTAAGCTTTTGTGGCGTCGACAAGACTGACAAAGATATGATTGAGAAGACTTTGTACACTTTTCTGACATCGATTAGCTTACTTAGCCATCAATATCATCTTGAGTATGAGCAGAACCGCGTTACGTCATTTAGTGACCTCATATACGTGCTAGTAAAGAAAGAGCGGCACCAGGAGATTATCCTCAATAACAATGCAAGGCCGGTTGGGACTAAGAAAAATCCTGAGTCCAACCAAACTAGTGGAGGTAAAGCTCCAAGGAAAAAAGGAAACAAAAAACCTGCACCATATGAACGTGAGCAAAATCAGCCACGTGGTCGTGGTAATGGCAATAATTGGCGTGGAAACAACCGCAACAACACTTGGAAGCGTGATGACAGAAATTTCGTCCCTCCTAGGAACAATAACCGCGGCCGTGGCAGCGAAGGTGAGAAATCCGGCCAAGGCCGAAATCCTCCCTCTAACTCAAACCAGAAGAGGCGATCTCCATGCTATATTTGCGGATCTACCGCTCACTTGCATCATGATTGTCGTACTAGCAAAGAAGCTATTGATACCTACACAAGACATAAACAGTACTTGGCTCAAGAAGCTAACTTTACTGGGGGAGATGACATTGGTTCTGAGCCTTCCACCAATCTCACCATAGCAGATTTCGAAGCTAAGAAGCAAGTTGGTCCACATGGATGCTACGGATTTTGATTAAACTATTTTGATTATATGTTTTTTCTCTGCTATTTTCTGTTTGACACTTGTTTAGCCACAGTTATTTTTGACTTTTCAGTCAATTTTTATGGAATTGGACATCCTTTGATGTATTTTTGAGTTGACATTAATAAAATCTCTCATTTACGTTTCACAATGTTCAGTTGATTGAGAATTTATTCCATTATGAATGGTTCAAATTGCACAAAGCTATAAGCTTCATTACATGGCAAATATACTAAATCCACATGTTTTCGTGGTCTTACAATTGGTTATGGCATACAGAATGGCAAAACATATGTAAAAAATTGCGAAAAAACACTAAGGAAGCAAACTGCCGTGTTTTGGCACTGTCACAGGGCCTCTAAGGTGCCCCTAAGCGTCTCTGACGCACGTTGTGCATGCTAAGCTGCTGCCTGCGCCCTTAGAGGGCCCTTGCCACAGCCTACCAAGCCCATGCCGGCGGTAGACCCCTGTCGTGCCCCTGCACGCTACTGGGTACTGATGCGCGTCGCTGAGCCTTTGTCACTCCCCTGCCCGCCACCTTGCACTCCCGTGCCCCTGCATATCTCCGTGCGCGGACAGGCCCTCGGCCGATCCCCTGTGAGCCCCTAGCGGGCTTCTATTTTCGGCCAGCGCTGTAAGCGCACTCCCAGGCCTTTTTTTTATGCTACTGCCGAGCCTCTTGGCCGGCCAAATTGATGTAACTTCATGAAATTAATTTAAATGTCGTGTAATTGTACTCATTCGGGATTCCAACTTGGTTCAATTCCCGATTAACCCTTCTATGTTTCATTAGAGTGTTCGCCATGTCTTAATCCAAGACTAATTATTTTCACACATTTATGTAGATGTCTCATGACAAAATCGAGTATCTAGCTGACAGTGGGACTACCCATACTATTCTACGGAATAGGTTATTATTTACGGACATTGTGCCTCACAAATCCTCAGTGACAACCATGATTGGTTCCTCACCTGTAATTTAAGGTAGAGGCAATGCACAATTCTTATTGCCAAATGACACAATGATACATGTCACTGACGCGCTTTACGCGCCTAAGGCTAATCGAACCTTGCTATTATTTAGGGACATTCGTGCCAACATATTTCATCTGGAAACGTTCAATGAGAATGGACAACAGTTTTTGTTTATCACCTATAATGACTGCGGCCATAAACGCATCTTAGAAAAGCTTATGAGTCAAACTAGCGGTTTGTATCTTACAACCATCAGGATCATCGAATGCTATGCAGTTTCTCGTAACTTATGTGACTCTGACTTATACAAGCTTTGACATGATTGCTTGGGACATCCCGGATGTGACATGATGATCCGAATTCTCAAGAATTTACATTGACATCCATTTTTCCGAGCCCCTACCGCACCCCTGCGTGTTCTCGAGAGCTTTCAATGCCGCAAACGAGCAAATTTTGTTCCCCAACCAAAATCAAGCTTCCGAAGCTCTTTCTAGCTCAAAAGTGACGCAATGCGGTATTGTCTCATATTCTGAAATACCAAATAATGTGTTAGTCGGATTTGCTAATGCTGGGTACACTACCAGAAAATAGGTCTTAGGCGACGAAAAAAAATCGTCGCCCTGTTAAAAAATTTCGTCGCCTAAGTACTTAGGCGACGACATGTCGTCGGCCAAGAAGTCGTCGCCAGAACTGCGTCGGTCAAGAACTTGGGCGACGAAAATTCATTCCGTCGTCGCCTAAGAGTAATTCTTAGGCGACGATACGAATTTCGTCGCCTAAAATATACTTCTCGTCGCCCAAAAATATTCGTCGCCCAAGATTTAACACCTTGGCCGACGAAAAATTTTTTCGTCGCTTAAGATCTTATAACCTTGGGCGACGAAAATAAATATTTCGTCGCCTAAGATCACTACATCTTAGGCGACGATATTTTTTTTTTGTCGCCCAAGATGGTAAGTCCTTGACCGACGATTTAGAAATTTCGTCGCCTAAGATATATTTAAATTTTTTTTTAAAATAATTAAATAATTTTTTTAAATATATAAATAATGTTTTTTTAATTTTTGCTGGAATTTTTTTTTTCGGCATTTCTTTAAATTTTTCTAATACTAAAATTTAATTAAAAATAACACAAATTTATAAATTTATAAATAATTTATTACAAAAATTCTGCCTATGGATCGATAAACCCGAAATCTAACTCATCATTCCCGTTCGGAGGGTCCTGAGGCGGCGGCTGGTCAGGCTGAGGAGGCTGCTGCTGAGGCTGGGGCCACTGAGGGTGGGGCCACTGAGGTAATGGTATAGGCGTAGGCATGGGCGGAAACGGCTGTCCGGCCGCAAGTGCAGCCATGCAGGCAGTCATCCACTGTCCCATAGCCGCCTGGTTGGCATTGGTGACTTCATTGACCCGCTCCATATGCGCAGCCGTGGAAGCCGCATATGATTCCGCCATCGCCGCCATCTCCCTCGCTCTTTGGGCTTCCAGCTCAGACTCCCTCGCTCTTTGGGCTTCCAGCTCAGACTGTAGAGTTGCGAACTGATCCTGTAGCCGAGTGGTCTGGCTGTTGCTGCTTGAGGCTCCGGCGGCTCCCTTGCGCTGAAATCCTGGAGTCGTCTTCAGGATCCCCTTTCCAGCGTCTCCCATACCCCGGCAGTAGTAGGTGTTGGAACGCTGCGCGAAGGCAGTGGCCATAATCCGCGCCCCAACGGTAGGATCTGAAGTGTCGATCCTGGACATGGCCTCTGACATGTCATCCTCTGCCGTGCCCGGCCATGTGTCGTTCACCATGCCTCTGATGACCTCTTGTTCCGCCTCCCTCACCCTCGCCTAATTGGATATATTATAAAAATATATTAATATACATTTAATAAAATGTAATTAAAATTAAAAATTAGAAAATATAAGGAACTTACAAGATCCTCCTCAGAATGAGGATATGCCCTCTGAAAGGTCCCCACATAGGGGTTCTCCTCTGGCCTCTCTCGCCGCACGTCGTCCATGATGGCCGAAAACGGCCTCGAACCGGCACGATGGTTGGTTGTGTTCTGTTGCCGGTTCTCAGCGTTCACCCGGGCGAGGTGCTTCAAAAAAAAATTATCGTTAGTAAATATTTAAAAAATACAATTATAATTAATTCACTAATTAAATATTCAAATTTGTTTACGAATTACCTGTTTGTGAGGGTCGTTGAACTGCGTGACAAGAAGCCACCGCCACTCGTACTCCCGATACTCGAACTCCTTCGGGGTACCCGAACGGTCGCTCCCGTACTTCTTCCAGTGTTCCCGGAGGTCGTGCTTCCACTCCTTAAACCTACATATACAAAAAAAATATTAAATATATTATTAAAAAAATAAAATTTAATAAATTATTAAATAGAGGTACCTCTCCCTATGGGCCTTGTCCGCCCAGTCACGTCCCTCCTCGGGAACCACAAACCATTGCTGCATTACCACTTGTTAGTATTTTTTTCGATAATTAAATAATTTATTAGTTAAAAAAATAGTAATTGATCGAGTAAACTCACCGACATCGACTGATGGAGCATCTCCTTCACTCCATCAGGAACCTGGCTCCAGACTCCCCACAACATAGGGAGTCTGGAGCGGATGGTGCCTCCCGCGGCGCGCGTGTACCGGTTTCGCAACGCGGCGTCCACCGGTTTCCCGTTGGAAAACGGGATGGCGATCCGTCCAGCGGACTCGACCGCCCTATCGAGTCCCTTGTTGCTGACGGTGCCTCTCCTGTTCCGCCTTCTCGTTCCGGCGGCTGTGACATTGTGAATCAAATTTAATATTAATAATACATTTTTACAGAAAAAAAATGTAAATCGACAAAAAAGTAATAATAAATTACCTGAGGATGAGGCTGAGCCGACGGATTCGTCTCCGTCCGCCTGCTCGGAGACCCTCACGGGATGAAGAGGCGTGAGAAACTCCCGGTAGATATAGGCCTCGTGCGGTGCCACATGCGGGAGCTGCTCCCGAATCGGTCGACCCTCCTCATCGACGCGAGGTATCGCCGGTATCGTCGGAGGAAGGAAGAGACCGAACGGCACCATAGGGACCCCGGATGACCCGCCATCACCGTCGGTCGGGGACGACTGTGTGGGGGCGTCGCTACGGGATCGCGACCAGCGAAGTATGGGTGGATGACGAGGAGCCGTCGCTGCGGGACCCGACTGCCCAGCAGAACCCGAGCCGCTCGCGCCACCCCTAAGCGCCTCACGTCGGGCCGTCAACTGCCACGGAAACCCGATCGACGGTGATTCCGACGGGTTGTTTGAGGTACCGTCCGAGCCGTCTTGGCTCCTCGCACCCGAACGTTGTCCAGAAGTTCTCCTCATGGCCATCCTGTTTAAAATAACCATAAATTTATTAAAAATATTTTACCGTCTTATAATTAAGTTCACAAAAAATAACCATAAACTTCGAAAAATTTATCAACAATAATAGCACAAATAAAATTTAATAATTATTTGTGGATTTATTATTTTTTTTATTCACATAACAAATTATTTACATTAATTCGTAATTATTACATCACAAAAATTAATTTACGAATATTTACATCCTTACTCAAAAATAATCCATTATTTTTTACAAAATTTCCACAATATATTTACAATTATAATTTATATTATTTAATTATTTAATCAAAAATTATTTAATCATTTACAATATATTTACAAATTATTTAATCATTTACGATCCTAAACCCTAAACCCTAAACCGTAAACCCCAATATTTTACAATTATCATTTACATCACAATTTACCATAATTTACATCACAATTTACAATTATCACAACAACAACCATTTACAATTATCACAACAACAACAATTTACAATTATCACCACAACAACAACAACAATTTACAATTTACAATTATCACAACAACAACAACAACAATTTACAATTATCACAAAAACAACAACAATTAAAACCAATTTAGGGTTTTAGGGTTATACCTTAAATTGTGGGTCGGGGTCGGGGTTCCGAATTGGGGTCGGGGTCGGGGTCGGGGTCGGAGAGAGGGAGAGAGAGAGGGCAGAGAGAGGATTTTCGGAGAGAGAGAGAGAGAGAGAGAGCTTGGCGGCTGAAGAAATGGTTAGGGTTCCGAATTTTTGCCTTTTATACTGGCGTTCTTGGGCGACGATTCTGTAAAAATCGTCGGCCTGTTTTGTAAAAATCGTCGGCCAAGAGCATCTTGGCCGACGATTTTTGAAGTCGTCGCCCTGTTTTTTAAAAATCGTCGGCCAAGATAGTCTACTTGGGCGACGATATTCTTCACTATAAATCTCGTCGCCCAAGATGAAGAAAATCGTCGGCCAAGAGTTCTATTATAAAATTCAGACTATTTGACCATCCAAATCATGTAACCTGGCCGGACCTTCAACTGAGAATAGTTTCCAATCGACGAGACTCTTACGAGGCTATAAAAATTTGGTAAAAAATAAATAACCGGGATAGGGCTACCACTAGGTAGAAATAAGAGAAAAATTCATTAACCGAAACAACCGGCACCGAAATTTTACCGGAATATCTTTATTTTTCACGGGTTGACGTATTTCACCGTTCCGGTCATATCTTATTTCACGACTTTTTTGCGTTTGAGGCCTCTACGTATACGTTGTCTTCAAAACGACACTTAAACTAAACACTTATATAAAAAAGTTATACAACATTAGTACATATAACGTGAGTTTGGTGATCGGAGAAGAGGAACTGAAAACCGACCGTCAGATTTGACCAGCATAACGAATTACGTAGGTGGAAAAAAATAAGGCTCCATCTGACAAAGATAAGGGCTCGATCCGTCCGGTCAATCGGCGCGGTCAAACCCCTAAACGGACGGAAACGGCTATTCGACCCTCCAAATCACGTAATCTGGCCGGACCTTCAACTGAGAATAGTTTCCAATCGACGAGACTCTTACGGGGCTATAAAAATTTGGTAAAAAATAAATACCCGGGATATTTATTTTAATTATTCAAATGAAATTTAAAGGTGTTTTATTTTATTTTAATTATTCGGATTACTCTTGGCCGACGAAATTAGTCTAATTCGTCGGCCAAGATAATACTTGGGCGACGATATTTGTTAAAATCGTCGCCCAAGAGTAAAAATAAAAAATCCTGTACAATGAAATTTAAATGTGTTTTATTTTATTTTAATTATTCGGATTACTCTTGGCCGACGAAATTAGGGTAATTCGTCGGCCAAGATAATACTTGGGCGACGATTTTTGATAAAATCGTCGCCCAAGAGTAAAAATAAAAAATCCTGTACAATGAAATTTAAATGTGTTTTATTTTATTTTAATTATTCGGATTACTCTTGGCCGACGAAATTAGGGTAGTTCGTCGGCCAAGATAATACTTGGGCGACGATTTTTGATAAAATCGTCGCCCAAGAGTAAAAATAAAAAATCCTGTACAATGAAATTTAAATGTGTTTTATTTTATTTTAATTATTCGGATTACTCTTGGCCGACGAAATTAGGGTAATTCGTCGGCCAAGATAATACTTGGACGACGATATTTGTTAAATTCGTCGCCCAAGAGTAAAATAAAAAATCCTGTACAATGAAATTTAAATGTGCTTTATTTTATTTTAATTATTCGGATTACTCTTGGCCGACGAAATTAGTCTAATTCGTCGGCCAAGATAATAGTTGGGAGACGATATTTGTTAAAATCGTCGCCCAAGAGTAAAAATAAAAAATCCTGTACAATGAAATTTAAATGTGCTTTATTTATTTTAGTACAAACATATTCTTTTAGTATACAAACAATTACAAAGCTAAGGCTCAATTATAACTAAGCTAAGGCTCGTAATCTGAGTCATCCGATGAGTCTTCTTCGGTATCGGAATTAATATCTGGTAATCTATGCCTTAATTCGTCGTCAGAGTCGTCGTCTGTTTCTTCATTTGGATCAACATCAATAAAGGTTGAATCTTCGTCACGAATTCTGAGCACTCGACCATGTTTAACATTATTTTGACGAACAGTAGCTACATCATGAATACCTACTGCGTTCGGCTCCTGATACGCATCAGCCTCTGGCCCTGGAATGGTCACTCCAAGTGTAGCCGCCCGGTAAATGTTTCGAGGATGCACAATGTTCGCTATTTTCCACGCGTCACCCCTTGCAAGGTCATCAAGATAAAACACTTGTTTTACCGATGTCACAAAAACAAACGGGTCATCTTCGTAGGCGCTTGTAGCAGTGTTGACCGATAAATTGCCGTACTGATCCATCTTCATGCTCTGTGCGCCTGTATCAAACCATCTACACTTGAACAGATGCACTTTCATGCCTTCCGCATAAACCAGTTCGACCACTGAATGGAGAACACCGTAATAGTCAAGGCCATGACCTTTCGCCATCACCCCAGAATTCTGTGTTCTTCGTCTGCTGTCTGTCTCTTCAGATACAAATTTGACGCCATTCACTGTGCAAGTGGGATAAACTCTAGCCCGTTGCGGTTGCATCGCAAGAAGTAATAGTTCGTGCGACCAGTTTGGATTATCATCAGATTTAATCATGTCCATCTGTAACGGATATTGAACTGTAAATATCCGACAATATATGCAATAGAAAATAATTAGATATATATATATATATATAACAGGGAAGATTAAATTACGTACCCAGGTGCGAAAATAATTTGCGAACGTCATGTTGTGGTACTCGAGATCACCATCAACTTCCGGAAAATTTAGGTGCAACTCTTTCCAATATTTAACTTCTTCACAATTGATTAGTACCCACCAGTGCGCTATGGCTATCTCTTCATCCGACAGTGCATACTCGGCGGACAGTCGTGCTCCACCAACTTCGATATCACTGGAAACTATAGAGAGATTGAACCGCGGTGCATGTTCCTCCATGGCTTGCGGAGCTCCCAAAGACGCTCCTAAATACAACTTCATGTAGGTGACGCATTCATGCGCAATATATGCTTCAGCTATACATCCTTCAGGCGCGGATTTATTAGTGACATAATCTTTGTACTCACCAAGTTGCCTGTAAATATAAGATTGCAAACTATACGTTATGGTTATTGAACATGTACGTACATATATGTATTCTGGAGATGTAAGTGAATAAAACATACCTTTCCATGGGATACATCCAAGTGAAGTGTACTGGACCGGTAAGCAACAATTGCTGGGGAAGATGGATCATCAGGTGAGGCATGATATCGAAAAAATTTGGCGGAAAGATCCTCTCGAATTTACACATGATGTATATGATGTCTGCCTGCATTTCCCGGAGATCGGATTTTCTCACTTCCCTTGTGCATAACTTCATGAAGAATCTTGACAGCGCTACTAACGGCTCCACAACCTGGCCAACCACACATCACAGATTTAATATAAAATCCAACAACGACAGGTTAACCGTAATTTTAACCACAAATTTACCTGACGGTGAAGGAACGGTCGAATGAAAACAGGGAAGAGACGTTGTAGCAGAATATGACAGTCATGACTCTTCAAGCCGTATATCTTATTCTCCCGCAAGTTCACACACCGGGCTATATTTCCTGCAACGCCTGAGGGATACGTCACACAGCTCATCCACCTGAAGATCTGGGTCTTCTGATCAGGCTTCACGGTGTAAGGAGCCCAAGGCATCTTTTTCTTCCCCTCTTTCAGCCAAAGATGTTTTCTGATTCCCATTTTCTTAAGATCAACGCGTGCCTTAGGACCGTCTTTCGTCTTCCCCTCCAAGTTGAGCACTGTACCTACCACACTGTCGCAGACATTCTTCTCTATGTGCATCACATCTAGGTAGTGCCTGATCAACAGCGTACTCCAGTACGAGAGTTCCCAAAATATGCTCTTATGTGTCCAGAATTTGTACCTGTCTGGTCTTTCAGGTATTCTGGCCACAATATCGGGATGATTGCTGAGCTGTCCAAAATTATACTCATCCAGCACTGCTAAAATCTCTTCCCCCGACCATCTATGCGGCTCCACACCTCTCTCTTCGGTCCCATCAAATGCCCCGGTATCTATCCGCCAGGGGTGATCATGTGGTAGGTAAGCACGGTGACCCATCCGGACTATCTTGTTGCAATGATTGCTGCACCCCTGGGAGCTAAGACACTCAGGACAAGCCTTGTATCCCCTAACAACGTTGCCGGACAACATCCCACGTGCAGGAAAATCACTGATGGTACCAACAATCATGGCATGCATCTGGAACATCTCCTTTTTGTGGGAGTCATAAGTGGGATGACCAACCTCCCAAAGCAATTTACACTCTTCAATCAGCGGTCTCATATACACATCGAGACACTTCCCTAGATAACAACAACAACAACAACCACAACAAATTCAGATAACGACTATATATGACCAACAATATAGAACAAAAACAATAAATGGAGAGGTGTTGAACCAACAACAATATATACAATATGAAGGGAAAGTAGATACCTGGATAACCGGGCCCCGGAATCAACAAGGTCAACATGTTGTATTCCTTCTTCATGCACATCCATTGAGGAAGGTTGTAAGGCACCAAAATGACCGGCCATATACTGTACGAAAGACTCATGGTCCCAAAAGGGTTGAACCCGTCGGATGACAGCCCGAGCCTCACATTCCTCACCTCTGAAGCAAAATGAGGAAACTCCCTGTCTATATGCTTCCACGCCTCCCCGTCAGCAGGGTGTACCATGAGGTCTTCGTCATGCACCTCCCTCACAGCGTGCCATCTCATAGCTTCGGCCGTCTTTGAAGACATATACAACCGCTCCAGCCTATCCCTCAACGGGAAATAGCGAAGTACCTTAACAGGTTTCCTGTTGCCTGCGGGAGTCCGCTTATACCTGTCGGTCCCACATACCGGACAACGATGAAGGCCTTCAAGGTCATTACCGTCTGCATCTTTACCCCAGAATAGAACGCAGTCATATCTGCATGCATGGATCTTGATGTAGGAAAGCCCGAGATCTCTCAAGATACGACGGACCTTATGATGCGTGGTGGGATGATGATGACCGTCGGGCAGGAGCGAAGCAGCGTACTGTAGATACCTATCAACAGCCGTCACGGTCGATTTTGTGTCAACCTTGATATGCATCACCTCCATCACACACTGAAGAACGGTCTTCTCATGACCTGGGCACAGAGGGGTCTGTTGGAAAGCAATAAGTCTGTTGTACTTGGCTATACCGGCAGTGTTGACACCTCTAGGGACGGCCTGCATCGGCGTCTGCGGAATGTGCTGTCGTTCAGGGCATACACCGCTGTCATGAGGAAACATGTCGTTGATGAAGGCCGTTGTTGGATCGTTGGATGTACTGCCCGTCTCATAAAACTGTCCATGATCATGCGGGCGTGATGAGGTTTCACCGTGATATATCCAACATGTGTAACGTTCCCAGAATCTGTTACTCTTCAGGTGGTCCCATACTGTCCCCAACGGAAATCGATGCATATCACTGCGACACTTACACATCTTGCACGGGCAATAGAACATGCCACTCCCGTCAGCATTGGCCTGCGCATATTGCATAAAATCCCAAACTCCTTCAGCATATTTTCTGTGATATCTTGGAAGAGAAATCCAACTCTTATCCATATCCTGAAAATAACACATATATATATCAATATTTAATGAACATATCTTTTATATATATATATATATTAATGTAATACAACATACTAATTATTAATTATATATATCTAGTTCGAGCGGATTCCATGGTTTCAGAAGGCAAGTGTCAATGTCACGGAGGGCGAACCCCCTACAGGAACCAGGCATGACTCGTTTGTGATCACGGAGGCGAACCCCTATCGACCCCTTCACCGAGAAGAGTGGTCAGTTTGTGATCTTGAGATCCAGTTAAACAAACCTGTGAACCATATCTATGACAGAACGGCCCCTTACTCAGCTTGGAACAAACTCTATGCATATATATATATATATATATCATTAATTCAACTCAAATAAAACTGAAAATCAATATATATATATGCATATATATATGTGCATATATATGCATATGTACGTACCTGGGAGTAGCTCCACAAACTATGTATGGACAGATTTCCACAACACCGAACGATTTGAAGAACTAGAGAAATTTATGTTTCAAATTTTCAAAGTTCTCATTCTTCTATCCCGGCCTCTCAATATATAGAAGAATCTTGGGCGACGAAATATTTGAGTTTCATCGCCTAAGAATTAAAAATCGTGGGCGACGAAATATCTCAATTTTGTCGCCTAAGGATAAAAAACTTAGGCGACGAAATAAATATCTTAGGCGACGACATATTGTTTCGTCGCCCTAGTTTCTATCTTGGCCGACGAAATTTATTTTTAGGCGACGATTTTTTTTTTCGTCGCCTAAGAGGAAACTTAGGCGACGATTTTTTTACTTAGGCGACGAAAAAAAAAATCGTCGCCTAAGTTCCCTCTTAGGCGACGAAAAAAAAAATCGTCGCCCGGTTTTTTTTGTTTCGTCGCCCAAGACCCATTTTCTGGTAGTGGTATCTTTCTGATCCACACAAAAGACGTTCACAAACTGGTTATGTGTTCACCATTGGGACTACGATGATTTCTCTGAGATCTACCAAGCAAACCTTGTTGCTACTTCCTTGAATCATTCAAAGATTATTGCACTACATGAAGCAGTCAAAGAAAGTGTTTGGCTTCTCTTTGTGGTAGCTTATATTCGAGAGTCAAGTGGGTTGACATCTACCACTAATGCACCAACTTGTATCTACAAAGACAATGCGGCATACATTGAACAAATAAATTTGGAATTTATCAAGGATGATAATACTAAGCATATCTCGCCTAAGTTCTTCTACAATCAACAACAGTAACAACTTTTGAATATCCAAGTAAACCAAGTGAGTTCCTAGGATAATGTAACAGATTTATTCACCAAGTCTCTACCCAAATCTATTCTTAAAAGCATGTGCGAAGTATTGGTATGCGTCGCTTAACTGAACTCCATAATTGATTTAATTATTAAGGGGAGTTGATTGTGTAGACATCAGGGGGAGTTTAAGTCACATGTTTTACATTCAAGTTGTAGTTGGCGCGTTGTGTTTTTTTTTCCTTCGACCAAGTCTTTTGTTTTTTACCCAAGATGTTTTTGTTTTACTTGGCAAGGTTTTTACCGAGACAATGTTCATGCGTCATGTGATTCTGGTACGCGACACAAGGGGGAGTGTTGAAGGAATTTACATTCTTATCTTTGATGATGTGTTTTGACCGAATTTTCTCCTTATTAGACTAGAATATCTCTTAGATATCTATTCATGATTTACAAGGATTCTCTATATAATACTTATATAAAGGCCAATATATTAAAAATGAGTAGACATTTTTGTCTCGTATTCTCATTCTCTTCCAATTTGAAGCATGAGTAGCGAAATCTCCCCAAACAGGGAGAACACCCCGGGGAAGAAAACATCGTTGCCCTCACTCAGCATGGTATTCACAAAGATCAAGATCATGCCAGCAACGATTAGATCCATAGATTTTGAAGATTTTGTCGAAGACAAGAAGCCTATGATAAACATTACCAAAGCGGCTGCTAGGTCAGAAGAAATTTTATGTCCAATACTTGATTAAGTAATAACTTGATTTGTTTCTTTTTTTCTTTTTCTTCTTTCATTTTATGCACAACATGAAAATCGTCTTTGAGTTTCTATGTGCATTTTCAGTTCTAGTTGTATGTTAGGTTGTCTTAATTTGTATTGTTTTATCTTGGTCTTAGATCATTTAGGATTTTATATGGATAACTCAATTTTGTCTGAACCCCTTTAGTATTTGAGCTATTTCTGTATATGTAACTTTTACTATTTAATGCATTGACGTCTCCTTCAAAAAAACACAAACACACACACAAAAACTTGAATGGTTTTTTCTTTTTCTCAACTTCTTTCATTTTATGCACAATATGATTATATTGTTAGTTCCTACATGTGGTACATGTGGGACGTCACCTACAAACTATTAACTGAATGACAGTAAATTTGGAAGGTAGATAGAGACGACCAAATGTAGAATTTTATTATCTAATGTGGTTGAATCCTGTTTTCCATGCCACATAAATATTGGGTTTGTATTGGGAAGTTTCTTAGTCTCAAGTAAAGTATTGAGGTTTGTATTGGAGAAGTTTCTTAGCCTCAAGCAAAGTATTCATCAAATCATCTTCTCACTCCTAATTGCTTGTACATGAAAGCAGAGTGAGTGCCTTTAATAGCGTGCAAGATTGGAGTGAGGAAATAGGATCCGAGGAAATAAGTGAGAGCTCAAGAAGTATATTGGAACTTGCAATGTGAGGTTGAGAGTTGTTGGAAAACTAGTGATTGTTGCAAAACTTTGATATCTCTCTTTCATCAATGGAAGCAAATTTTTTGAAGAACGTAACTTTGCTTGCTCTTTCTTATGAATGAGTTAAATTTTTCTAGAATTGACTTCACCAAAAATGGTATAGTGTTGGCAAAAAACATGGGAGTATATCTCTTGTTGAATTGTGACAATGCAACCAGAATTTATTCTGAAGAAATGTTGGAAATAATAAATAATGAAAATAAAATTAGAAAGCTTGAAAAATCTCAACCATAAAAAGCAAGAATAATTAGCAATGGTAAACTTAACTGTGTTAAAGGAGAAAAGATAACGAGAATAACGGTCTACTCATTTATTGATAAGAAGACCTATTTATAGGCATTACATAGAGTCTCCCGAAGGATCTAAAAGTTCTATCAATTGTATTCTATTCTAATAAGGAAACCGGATTAACCAATCCTACGTGTATTAGGGAAAGACACATAACAGAAGGACGGAAACATAATTTCCTTAAACACTCCCCTTGTGTTACGTCCCTAATACGTCACGGTGCTTATAGTGTTGCCTCGGTAAAAACCTTACCAAGTAAAACAAAAACCTCGTGGGTAAAACAAAAGACTTGGACGAAGGGAAAAAGAGCACAACGCACCAACTACAATTAAAGATAACATGTGATGCATGTAGACTCCCTCTGATGTCTACACAATGACTCCCCCAGATTGGTAACTCAATCTCGGAGTACAGATAAACGGCGCAAGCCAATGCACTTCACATACTTCAAAAGTAAACTTAGGTAACGATTTAGTCATTAAATCCAGCCACAATATCCTTATATCATATTTGCTATGCTTAACATTATAATCTTTAAGGAGAAGGTTGCCTAACAACTCAAAACATAACTTCGTGTTGAAAATCATATTCACTCATGGCATGACCTTCGTGTATTTAAACAGTCATAACGTCTTCGATACAATAGGTATGGACGAACTGTATAAAGTTCTGGAAACTAGATACACGTAGCTTTCCAACCATACAAGGTCTATAACCTGGTTCATTTTGAGCTGATCACAAAGCTCTGTCAAACTTGATTGTTCTGCCAAAGCAAATTCTCGGACAGATCCGTCCTACTTTACAAAAATATCCATAACTCACTCAATATGATAGATGTGATCAAATGGTTGGTGTCCTTATAAAATAGACACATAGATCTTTTCAATGGTACCAATTTCAGCATTTTCCAATGAGTGGGCTATCATGTAGGTCTCGTGGAAGTTGACCTACGAAATTGGGCAAATTCTTATTTCGTTGTTAATGTGTCTTTTTGTAGGGATGAATAAGCCGGAACCTTTCATAGAAGGAATCATTGTCATTACATTAGCGTTGTGTAGGCGCATCTGGTCACTACCTTTATATTCCTTCACACTCATCTAAGAGAGAGTGAAGATGCTCGACCGCTAAGAAGAGAGTTGAAAGGCTAAGGAGAACATGGTCTTACAAGTTTATAGTGAATGAGATGTCAAGTCAAGCATATTGTAACAAGTACATGAATATACTACCATACTTAGATGGAGAATTTCTCTTAAGACTTCTTTGTCATATGGACAAAACGAGTATTCTCAAGACTTCGACCGATCAAGGGATACATATAGGCATAACTTCATCGTCATTTAGATTGCCTTAAGCCGACTGATGAATAAGCATCATCAATAACGGTCCTCACTTTCAAGACCAAGTATTCCCAAGATCCTTTCATTCTTAATTTTGGATCAGTGGCATCTCTTAGTTTAACAAGAGTTCATCACGATTCATCCATAATTTACACGTAAATAGGCATAATTCTTCATATCTCTTCCCTAATCAAGTAGATACTTAGCAAATACCTTCCAAACGCGCTCCGTGGTCAGGAACCACTTGATTTGGGTGAAAATTGATCTATTCAAGATCTTTATGTACATCTCTTAGTTCCTAACAGAGATAAGTTGTGACCACAAGCTGCTTGTTCAGTTTTTCGGAAACTACCTAACTGACAAGGTAGTGGAGTGCAATGACATTCATTATGAGAGTATATCTCATCGTAGTCGATTCCAAGGCATTTGTGAGAGACCTTATATCAGAAGGTGAGTCTAAACTCTTTTTCTCACTGCGCTTTCTAACAAATACATAACTGATATAATTTACACTTGGGGTGTCAGCGTCACCTAACGAAAGCACTATCTCTTTGTTTAAACTAGATCACATCTTTCCATTTAGGTCAATCTACAACGTTGGTATTTTCTCAACAAAGTAGGGTTCGATATCAAAACTCATTAAACCACGTCATCATGTACACTGATGTAATTTCTAAGTGTAGAGATCTCTATATGGATTGGTATTGAAATTAAGGCGTCCCTCAATGATGACCATAATCCAGTATTAACAGATGAATGAGTATCATTGATCAAATGATCAAGTTGTGTCAAACTCACATTCTTCCTTGACGAGTATGTATCGAACCATGTGGCCTCCCCCTAAACCGTGGGAGCCACGTACTAGCGACACCATCTACCACATTTGTGGTGTCACCATGCCATCATCTGTGGGTGACGACATGTCCTCTTATCCGGACATCAACATGTTTTCTCATCCAAACATCAACATGCCCTCTTATCCGGACATCAATCCTTCCAGGCATGTTTGCAGCATGTATATGTGATCTCGTCACTTTAGGAAACTTGATGAGACACAGTAAAACCACGACAATTCCAAGTCGTTCTACTTGAACATTCTTGTTCTTATCTCCCCCTAACGACGGGAAGACTGGCTCATCAAAGTGACATAAAAGAGATCGTTAGTCAATGTCCTTATATAAGCGGACTATAGTCGGAAGCTTGTCACGCCCCGACCCATAATTTTTACCTTTATTACTGGCATAGTGGTAATAAGAATTTTACCGTGATCGTCATTAAGTGTAAAAATATAATTGATCCTCAGAGAGGTGTAGGGGACGATTATTTTGTGGGATTATTCTAAGGAAGAAATTTTGACTACGGTAAAAATGGTAATTTTTGCTAGTAAAATGTAATTTTATTGGGGTATTACTTTTGGGGTGTTAAAAATTTTGGATTTGGGTTATTAAAGGACTTGGACCCTGATCGGGCCAAGCCCAGTCTCTTTTTTTTCTCTCTCTCTTTTCCTCCCGGTTTCCTCCCCGAGCCCGTTTCTATCCAGAAATTTCCCGTCGCCAGCCCGCCGCCGTCCGGCCTCCGTTCGCCGCCGGACCGGTCCCGTTTGGTCGGTCTCCAAGCCAGCAGCAGTTCTAGACCGGTGGCAGCCTCCCTAGCGCCGTCGTGAAGGAGGAATCGACGCCGAGAGCCCTGACTACCGAAATCGTTTTTTCGCCGGAACTCCTTCCTCCGACCGCCATAGCCGGCGAGCCTTGGCTCAAAAGGAAGCCCTCCTCCCGTGCTTCAATCTCTCCAAAGGGCTCGCTCCATCTCGAGCTAGGTAAGGAGAAATCAGAATTTGAATTTCTAGGGCTTTATTGTGTGTTTGTGTCCGATTGGCTTGGTTAGGCTTAGAATTGGAGTTTGTGGTAGTTAGGAATGTTGTAGAGGAGGTTGAGAGGAAGATGCTGCCAAATTTTGGTGACCATCGGAGGTCGCCGGAGTTGGTCGCCGGCCGCCGCCGAGAAAATGTTTTTGGTGGAAGGTGATTTTGAGGATGTCGGTAAAATTTATGGAGTTTTGAGGTTGGCAGTGGAATTGAGATTTTAGAGTGTTAGGCTTGGTTGAGCGCGAAGCATATTTAATTATGCATGTTTTGGTTTAAGCGTCGGTGTTTTATTTAAGGTTTTATTTATATGGAACAGGACGTGAGGAGGCTCGAGGGAAGAGACCTCCGACCGACATCAAGCTTAGGCCTAACCTGTGAGTGGACCTTTGTTTTTAAATATTGTGTTCGAAATGCTTTATCATTTGAATGATTTTCTGTTGTTGGATATTTCCCGAAATTGAGAATTTCGGTGATTATACTCGAGGCACAATTCCGAGAATAGTATGTATATGATTAAATGCTAGCTAGCTATACGTGATTTCCCCCATACGCGAGGCACAATTCCGGTATGGGTGACATGAGCGTTAGACGCGAGTGTCGTAGCCCTGTGCGATTTTCTAATTTTGCATTTATTTATTCAAAGATTTCATACAAGGAGTAATCACGTATATATTACCACTCGGCCGCTATCCCCCATATGCGAGGTACAAATTCCGGTGTGGGGTGATGTGAGCGTTAGACGCAAGCATAGTAGCTTCGTATGATATCTACTTTATTCAAGTTGTTCATAGATATCGTGCCAAGGGTCAGACGAGTGTGCATACATACTATATATATAATATCCAGGCCTGAGAGGCAATGTCTTAAAGTTTGGGAGTCTAGCCAGGCTGGACCCCAGTTCAGAAGCTTTTTAGTGGAGCTTTTGTTTTTGCCGCTGATGAAAGCATTTCCTTTGGGAAAATATTTATTTGTTTTCAAAAGCATTTCGTCCACTTACTCTGACGTATTGAATATTTTCCTCTGGGCTCTTCGCTTTTAAAAATGCCTAGTCTGTAGAGTTCGCGTGAGGTCTAGCAGGAGATGCCGAGGCATAGTGACTCATCTATCAGCTTCATTTCGCCAGTAGGTTACATGTTTAATCTACTAGGGGTTTGTTAGCTTTCGCTGTATTTTATTTTATTTTTAGTAACTCTGAATACTGTTGGAATTCTTCGGTGTAATTTGTATTCTAGCTACTTTTGGAATGTAGCGGAGGATTTATTGATTTTGGAATAAAAATGTGGTTCTTAAATTCTTAAGTTAGGGTTGTCCATTTTCGAGGGAGGTTTGCCGAGTCTTCGGTAAATTTTCCTTGGAGGTGGTCCCCGCATGACTCATCTCGGGTTTCGGGGTAAAATTCGGGGCGGGTCTTGACAAAGCTCATGTCTTATTCAAAGACAATATTCATCATGAATAACTCATCATTGTGCGATTGTGGTGGCACAATATGTCACATACAACATGTGGACGATATAGATTGCAGAACGTTAACTCAATCCGTTAACAAATATGCATACCGTTACAACCGTAACATAAAGATTTAAATGATGGTGGGCAAAGATGAATAAGTAAAACTATGACCCTACTATAACCCGTAGTCATTGGTCTTACATGTCCAAAAAACCGTTGGCCTCACCGTCTGGACCGGTCAAAAAGAAACCGGTTGAACCGACCTCCAGTATCACCGGACATTTGTTTTACACTTTCTTTAATGGTTCACTATTCTCCAATACTCCAAACGCTACCAAATTTTGTAATCAGGTAGAAATGGAAATTAGGATTACAAAACCGCCTGCCTCAATGACGGAACCGGCCTAAAACCTGCCGAACCATTTGTCGGAGTCGTTGAACATCCATTAACACTTATATTGAGCGGTTCACCACCTTCCACTTCTCCAAATGCCACGAAATTTTTTACATTGGTAGATTTGGATGTTAGGAATCTGTGGCCGCAAACAGAACCTCAAGAACCGGTCTAACATGTGGTGAACCGGTCTTCACAATGACTGGTCGCAAGCTGAAAAAACCAGAAATTCTAGGTTTTTTTCAACTTTTCAATCATTGTTAAGATTCCCCATAACATCTAATTGGTATGGTTTGAGTTAAACCATTGTGAACATCACTATAGTATTATTATGCCTTAAAGTGAACAATGAGAAGCCATTAAGCCAACATCTTATGTATCATTCTTGTAGAATCACTCACAAACATTGTAATGTCTTACTTAGTAAACAACAACGTAGCATTTTGTTTATGCTAGTCTCTACATATCATTGTCTTTAGCGTTGGAGGGCGTCGCTCCTAATCTTTACTAAAGAATAGGTTTTACGAAACAAGTAACTAGCATGACCAATGTGAGATCATAAGAGTTCTTTTGCGTCATATTCTCTTATGAAAGCATGAGTAGTGTCTCCATTGTATAGGAGGATGACGTGAATGGCTTTAATGCCAACCATAGGCCGTGAGCATTGCTCATAGCTTCACCAAGTAGTATTTTGGTGATCTTTGATCTCAATGGTTACTTTGCTCAAAAGAAATGATATACGTGAGAGTCTTTACTCTTTAATATACGGATCATTAAAACACGTCCAAATTGTCTCGGACGAATTATGTTAAAGCCTACATGAGTTGATGTCTTCATTCTCATTACTGGAGACAATAATCGATTCAAGTAACCAAATCTTAGTGACTCATGAATGTTCCGCATTCATTATAATGATACATAAGAAATTCTCATCAATTTTCACAATATGTTTCCATGTGATAAACTTTGATGTGCATATCATTAAATCATAGCACGGTTCGATTGCTTCCTTATGCATAAAAAGCATGTGTGACTTGAATCATAACGTCATTAGGCATTGAAACTTGAGCATTAATCCGCTCTTTGGTTCTATCTGATGATCTAGTCATAGTAGTCACAACGGATTTATAAATGACTAAATCCATGAATAGTTGTCTATTCCTTGCAATAAGCTAAGCACTCTATCTCTATACAACACATTCATATACCAGAATGTAGAGACAACAGTCTTATGTCAAGACATAGAAACCGAAATATGTTAACAATTTCGATGAAGATTGAAAAAAGGTATTGGAATCCTTTAGAGTACATTATATAAATGACGTGTAATACTATATAGATGGACGAAATAAGGCTTAAAACATGTCAAAACTTGGCAAAATTGATCGTGAGCACTATATAGGGGCGGCGGCGCTGCCAACGGCCCACTATTGGATCTTGTAAAGAAAGAAAAGGATTTTTCAACATCCAATTTTGGATGACATTTAGCGTAACGCAATTTCCTTTTTGCAATTATGAATCCGCTCAAGAGTGTAGAAAAAGACTCTTGTTTGTAATGTCTTTGCAATTGTATAAGTGTGCATTGTGCCACACTTGACATCACAAATCCTCTTTTGATCCAAAAACCGATTTGCATTTCGCCACACATCATGATATTTAGCCTTTAGAAACGTCACCTTATAATAATTGGTGGTCCAATGTAGTCCAATGAAGTGTCATATTGTAATGTGATGTATTGCATTACATATAGCTTATGTAGATCGAACCATATGTGCAAGACAAAATTCGAATATATATGCCAACAATTGTATCGAGGTCTTGACTATGAATTTAATTCAAAACATAACGACTAAGTAACTTTAGTCAAATATATGAGGTGTATGCCTTTACAAAACTTGGAAAAATAAATGGATTTGTAGTCACTTAGACTATTAAACCAAAGTCATATGCTTCATATTTTCCTCAATGCACCTTTTATTTTTAAAATCCGTAACTGTGAGAATAATGTTCTCACCTTCTTCCATATAGTGAGTTTCTTGTTGCAAGAACTCCATATATTTTGTATACATTAATCATAATATTGCTTTTATTACAATTAGTGAACCGATGTAGAACCACATCAATAACAAGATTTTTCTTGTACTAGCCCAATTTTTTAATATGACATGTGGGGTTCGACACATTGTCTCTCCCCATTTTCAAAACTCGTGACATGAAATTCGTCACTTTTTTTTTATGTCAAATTTAGGGCTCATGTTTCGATCAAATATTTAAACAACAAGATGGAAGATTGACTATTATCGATATACGATAATTAATTCCAAGTGATGAATTATGTCAAGATCAAAGTTTATGGTAACTCAATTAATCGATGTAAACCGTGACAAATTCTGTCACAAATCGATATTAACCACGACAATTTCTATCACAAATCGATGTTAATAGCAATAATTTCCGTCGTAAATCGATATTTGTCATTTTATTAACCACGACAATATTTCGTCGTAATACCGTGACTTTTCAAACTGTCACAAATTTCAACTTTGATATGAGGGGTCCCAATTCCTCACATCAACCCACGTTATAAGAAAGGTGGGGGTAGAAGAAGGCTACGAAGCTTGGCTATGAAATTAAAATTCAAAAGCAACAACTTTTATAAAAGCTTACGTGCTAGTTTACCGTGTAAAAGAAGTTGCCCTTGTAATTTTCATATTTGCTTCCATTCTGCGAAGTTACTCTCAAAATTCCATGAAGATCCATCGCGCGAAATTTTGCATGAAATGAAAACATATGGTTAGTAATATTCACCATATATATAAAAATAGTACGACAAATTAAATAGATATTACTATAAATAAATTTTTTTTCCTCGTTAGGTAAAATCTTTTTACCTAGAGGGAAAAATTTACCGTTTTTCCCCTCGTAAAAACAGTGAGGTAAACCAGGTAGGGCTTTGTCGCCGGATTTGGGTCGAGCAAGACCCGATCGAAACTGGGCTCCTACGGCTGAGCCGCAACGACGGCCGGAGGGGCGCGCAAGTATTAAGTGTGTCCGTGCTGTTGCAGATCGAGGGCCGAGCACTGACAGGTTGGACGACCGGAGATCCTGCTGGGTTCACTCGATCACGGTGGGGCTGTGCACGCCAGTGATGCACGCTGAGGGTGGGGCTGGGTCGCCGTCAAAGTGGTTGCTGAAATCTAGGGTGGTGCAAGGCAGGGGGCTGCCGAATCTGGGCTGTAGTTCGCCGGCGAGATGGGTTGGGTGCCCAGAGCAAATTTCTAGGGTGCCCAAGTCAAGGTCGATGGGGGTACGACAAAGTTTAAGGGTTTTTTTTTTTTAGGTTTCTAGGGTTTTCGGCTATCAAGCTTGGGTCAGAGCAAAGTGTTGATAACGTGTTAAAGGAGAAAAGATAACGAGAATAACGATCTACTCATTTATTGATAAGAAGACTTATTTATAGGCATTACATAGAATCTCCCGAAAGATCTAGAAGTTCTATCAATTGTAATATATTCTAATAAAGAAACCAGATTAACCAATCCTACGTGTATTAGAGCAAGATACATAACAGAATGACGAAAATATAATTTCCTTAAACAAACTGCACTAAATAATCAGAAGAAGGATCAAATCCATTAAAGCATTTTGTTTTTGCTACATGGAATGTGTGACTGCTAATATAGTGTTTTCTTATATTTGTTAAAATTTGTGTCTTAATAAAAATACATGAGTCAGAACACGACTAACTAACAACATGTAAAAAAATAATTGAAATGAACGAGTGTATTGGCATGACAATTTTCTTTTGATACGTGGAATTAATACATGATTGTTATTGTTTTTTAGGGATTTGCCAACATATTTGTTAAAAGATATGCTTATTTTGCAATTTTTCTTTTAAATAAAGGGCTGGTACAGCTGCCCTCAAGCCTTTATTAATGAAACCGACAAATACAAGGGGGAGACATGAAGCCTAAACCCCTGATTACAAAGACCCGAAATAATATCGAGAATCTCTACAACGTACATGTATTCTAACAAGCACCAACTAGCAAATAGTATTATCCTAATACCGACTCTATTTGCTTTGTCACAGCGACATAATGGAAAGAATATTTGACATATAACATGCTTACATATCCTGATGTCCAATAAACCAGCTTTTTTACTATGTTGCCGCAGGATAATAAACTCAACGACACTTAGTTTCATTTTGTTACCAAGAGGTGACAATTATTTGACATAACAAAAAATTTGTTACACACGTAAAACAGATAAGACACACGAGGTGCTTAGACCGGGACCAAGCTCTTTTAGTTCTACCCATAAAAGGCATCACAGAAATTAGAAATTAAAAAATTAAACAAACTTTGACCTAGAGTAAAACCCAAGGCCAAAGATGCAATTGGACCAGAACAAACCCACGGTTGGAGGAAGGCCAAGCGGGCCCAGCTCTTGATCCAGGCCCAAAACTCATATCGCACAAACAGCCAGATCTTCACCAGCAAACCTGCAGGACCGCTACGCCGCCGCCTCCGCTGCGTTCGAAGCCCAACCACCGTCAATGTTTCATCGCCGAACAAGCTTCGTCGCAGAAAAGCCACAACCACAGACCCAATCTGCCTGAACCCACGAAGATGCCATCCACCGCCCTCTGCTGCATACTCCGATTCTGAACACCGATCCAAAGTTTGTGTGCCTGCGGCGAGATCCGGATGGATCCACCCAACAACCCACATCCCAAGTTAGTGACACGTTTTAGAGGTAATAAGATAAAATGTAAAAGCTAATCTTGTATGCGAATGTTTTACTAATACAAAATGTTTTACGTGCCATTGTACGTATGCATGAACAAAAATGTCAAAACATTATCCAATAGTAACAGGTATCAAAAATTTATAAGCTGAAAAAATGAAACAAATAAAAAGTTTTGATTACGCCGGATATTCGTATGCTTGCAAATAATGTTTGAAAAATCGAACATCTTTTATGGCTCACCTTATGCGTCTTAAGAAATGTATATGAGTAAATAATTAACAGATTATGACACATTTCAAACATTTAAAAAATATAAATTTGAGTAGGATAACGAATTAATATATGATTAATAACAATAAAATAACATAAGACAAATGTTTATGCAAACAATCACACATTGTGAGGGTTTTGTTTTTGTATCAAAGAACCTTGGTCATTGTAAAATATCATTACCTATTATGGTGTGCTTATGGAGTTTTGGATGGTTAAACTTGAAAGATTAAAAATGCAGGTCAAGTTTACCTTTTATCTGAAGAGCAAGATACTAATTTGAGCTAGACAGCTAAATATAGAGGTAGTCAAGAAAATAGATTAAATATTGTATGTGTATTTACATGAAACAAAGCCAAATTAATAAATGCCATTATTTATTGCATCACCCAATTTGAGGAGAGGAAATCTGACAGTGTTGTTTCACATCTGCTGATAATAATTATCTTCTTTTTTTTTTCAAAAAAGATTAAAACTTTAAATCTGTGAGCTGATGAGTGAGAGCCCAATTTATACTCTTTCTCCTCCTTCACCAATTTCACCCAAACAGTAGCAGAGCCATTCAAATATTTCAAGCCAGTAACCAAGCCAAGCCAGATCCACATTGTTACTGGACATTAGTAAAAAATACCATTAAATAAACCTTCCCCTAGAGAGAAACGGAGTGAATGAAGAAAGCCTTGGATGCACCAACACTCTCTCTCTCTCTCGCTCTCTCTCTCTCACACATTGTTTTTAGGCTTATGCTTTGCTGCTTCTCACATCTACCTCTTCTCTCTCTTACCCTGAAATAGAGGAAGCAGAGATACCCATAGAAGCTTTAATGTCCACCCACCGCTTCTGAGCCCCTCTTCTTCTTCTTCTTCTCTCTCTCTCTCTCTCTCTCTGTCTTCAAAGACTGAACCTTTGCTATTGGGTCTAAAAACTTCTGTGCTCAGAGACGCAGACCCATTTCCCATTTCTTTCCCTCTGTGTTTTGCGTAGATAAGTCCCAAAAAGAAAGAAACAGAGACACTAGCAACTACCCCTTTCTGTAATTCCTCCTAGCTCGCCTATTTTCCTCTGTTTCTGCAGCTTCTGTTTCCCTTAGATCTATATCACCAACCTGCCCTTTCTTTTATTGTAGTCTTGTGTTTGTTGCATTTGAGTTTTATTAGCCATGAGTAAAGAAGAGTTCTTGAAGATCCAGGTACTCTTTCACTCTCTTCTCTGCTTGTTCTTTGCTTCATCTGAACTCAAAATCATTAATCTTTTTTGTGTTAAATTTATTTCTTTGCCTTTCATAAACCAAATTATTAAACAGAGCACTACAACAAGCTTTGCTCTTTTTCTTTATGTCTCTTTTCTTGTTTACTCTACTTTTGTTTTTTTGGACTACTTGTGCATGCAGAAATGTGTTCTCAAAGTTAACATTCACTGTGATGGATGCAAGCACAAGGTCAAGAAAATCTTGCAGAAAATTGATGGTATTGTGCTCCCCCCCCCCCCCCCCCCCCCCCCTCCCCCATTTTAAATTTTACTGATATGCCCCAAGATTTTTATTTGTTTGGATTTTATCCTCTATGGAAATCAGTCATTAACTTGTGTTTCTTATTTTGTCCAGGGGTTTTTACAACCGAGATAGATTCCGAACAGGGGAAGGTGACCGTTTCCGGCAATGTCGACCCCTCTGTTCTGATCAAGAAGCTCGCAAAATCAGGGAAACATGCAGAAGTTTGGGGCGCTCCGAAAGCCAACAACAATAATCAGAACCAGAGCAACCTGGCCAATCAGTTCAAAAACATGCAACTTGATAATGGCAAAGGTGGGAATAACAAAGCCCAGAACAACCAGAAGGGTGGTGGCGGAGGAGGAGGTAACAACAACCAGCCTAAAGGTGGACAACAAGGCCCGAACCCACAGCAACAACAACAGCAGCAAATGCAGCAACTACAGCAGCTGCAACAGCTTCAGCAAATGAAAGGATTCCAAGATCTGAAGTTGCCTCAATTGAAAGGGATGCAAATGCCTCCGGGTTTTAAAGGGCCGAACCCACCTAACCAGAACCAGAAGGCCGTCAAATTCGAGGACTTGGATGATGATGACATGACTGATGATGAGTATGATGACCTTGACGATGATGACGACTATGACGACGACGATTTTGATGGCGAGCTGGATGATCCTCGAATGCCTATCAATAAGATGAAGCCGTTGATGGGTGGTGGTGGTGGTCAGGGGCTGCCTTCTATGATGATGAATGGGATGAACCACCCTCAGATGATGAATCCCCAGAAGGCTGGTGGTGGTCAACCGAATGGTGGCGGTGGTAATGTTGGAAAGAAAGGTGGCGGAGGGGGTGCGCCGCCTCAGGTGAATTTGGGTGGTGGCGGTGGAAAGAAAGGCGGTGGCGGAGATCATGGTCAAAATCAAGTTGGCAAGAATGGAGGGAAGAACAGTGGTGGGTTTCCCCCAAATGGTGGTGGTGGGGCGCAGAACAAGAATGGTCAGGGAGGCCAAGGTGGTGGTGCTAATGGGGGCAATAATGGCAATGGAGCTAAAAAGGGTGGTGGAGGTGGTGGTAATGGAGGAGGAGGTGGTGGTGGTGGTGGTGGTGGTGGTGGTGGAATGAGTGAGGCTCAACTACATGCTATTATGAGCCACCAGAACATGGGTGGGAGACCTCAAGGCATGCCTGGAGGTAATGTGGGGCAGCAGATGCCTGGGATGAGCCAGATGAACATGGCAATGGGTCCAATGGGAAGCATGCCAATAAGCCATATGGGTCAGATGGGTCAAATGCCAGCGGTTCAAGGTCTGCCGGCTGCTGCCATGAACGGTGGAGGCGGTGGTGGCCCCAGCGGCTACTTCCAAGGAGCCGGGCCTGAAGCCATGGCTGGTAATCCATACCAGCAACAGTACATGGCTGCAATGATGAACCAGCAAAGAGCTATGGGCGGTGACAGGAATTTCCAGCCTATGATGTACGCTAGGCCTCCTCCAGCAGTCAACTACATGCAGCCACACCCTTACCCATACCCTCCTCCTCCAAATGGCGGTGACCATTACGCTCATTTCTTCAGCGATGAGAACACTTCGAGCTGCAATGTGATGTGAAGCGATCGACGGAAAATTGGTGCTTGATCTGCTGAGAACTGGGTTAGCTGCTGAGTTTCTGGTGGTGCTTCAGTTCATGGTTCCAAGGACTAGAAATCTGATGATGCCATATCATACATGGAAATGTTTTTTTTTCCTGTAGTTTTAATTTTCATCTTTCCATCTTACTTTTATCCTAAGTTATATTAGGATTAATTATCAATAGGGGAGTATCTATAGATAATATAATTAAAGCTTCTAGGGAGAGAATGATGGAGATGTAAGTGGGGAAAAGAAATAGTGTTTGAGAGCACTCTCTTCTTTATGAGATGTTTACATGTGTTTATAAGTTGCTGACAACAATAATATGAACAAGAGAATATGGGTGAAGCAAAACAACCCCATCTCTCTCTCTCTCTCTCTCTCTCTCTCTCTCTCTCTGATCCCATTTTCTCCAATCTTAAGTCTCTCATCTCTGTTTTTTATTATACCAGAAAGCCTCATGTGCATTTGCTCATTACCTTACAAAATTGCCTCTCTTGCTCAATGCGATTGACATCATGGATGTTCTGGTGGTGGGTCTACAGCCTCCTTCAAACACAATGAGTAAGGCTAGTGGAACTTTGACCCCACTCCTCCTTTCACAGTGTGTGGTGAAAAAAAAACCAGAAGCATAATTCTTTTTAAACAAACCCAATAAAGGATGTTTCTCCCATTCAAGTTTTACACACAAGAAGTGAGTTTTAGAGTAAAGACCTAAGCTTTGCTCTGTAAATTCTGGGCATGAGAGTGAGAGGAAGGAAGAAGAAACAAAGAGGAGAAGGTGTTTGACAGAGACAACCTAACAACTTTTTTTTCTTTGGATGAAAATCCAACGGCGTTGACACCAATTCAGCTTCTGAAGCAGTAAGTGAGGGACAGTCTCACACTCTCAATAACTCTAGTCTTATCAAACAGAAAGGAGGAGCGGATTGTTAACAAAACAAAGCAAAACACAGTTGTTAAGAGGAAGATGAAGGGACCCAGAACATGATGTGTTGGATTTGTCCAATGATTATTGTCACGTCCCCGAGATTAATATTATAAGGAAATATGATACCCGAATTTACGACGTGAATTAAAACAAGTAAAATTTTCTCGAATAATTTATTAAAAGAAGAAATATATATATGTCTGAATAATACTTTTATTAGAAAGCGAAAGCATTAATATTTTACAATATCAAATATTTTACAATACGAGAGTTTTAGCAAAAGTATATAAGACATTACATTTATTCTCAAAATAGCAATAGAAAACATTCTTTTATTTAGTAGGTTCATCTCATTCCCCAAGCATCTATTCGTTACCTGAAAACAAGAATATGTAGCATCATGAGTAACACAGACCCAGTAAGTACAGCTTACATTCTTATAATAATGTGTCTTATAAGAAACCAGAAATAAACACAACTAAGTAAAAATGTATCAAGAATCATTTTTGTTTGTTCATACCGATTCTTATTTATGCGCACGCACACACATATATATATATACACACACACACACATATACAAGCGTGAATAAATTCATCCATGTGAATATTTAGGAAATTGGTAATAAATCATAAAGATCACGTGCTAGGTCCACTATACCAAAGCACAAATAAGCCGCAGCATACTAAGGACAATACCAGAGTATGTATACTCAAGGTTGACACTTTCTTCCTATGAGTATAATAGTGCACTATATGTAGGGACTAGGGCTCAGGCTAACTCCATAAATCACAAAACACTTTTACCAGTAATTCACTTAAGCACGGGGTAGTACTAATCACCTGGCTTCACATCTCCAAATATAATTACGTCAATAAAATATAGCAAATTTTAGTCAGTAAGACAATTACTTCAAGACCAACAAAGTATATAAGTGTACATCAATATGCTTTAAAAAGTGTCAATAACTTGAGTTATGCACAAGTTAAGCAATTTAATAAACATGAAAGTAAATGTGCAATAAAGTAAATGTACTTTAAATTAAATAAACAGAAAATATTAATTAGTAGTCAAAGAATTAATAGTCATATTTCCCATAGTGAGAGAAATCATTGTCTAAAGAACCGTCAACTTATCATTTTCATATCTCATTCAATTTATGTCCAAATTAGGCAAGTGAGGAGTCCATGCCAAATGATTTTTCATAAGGAATCCAATGGGATAAGTCATATAATCCAGTTTGAAGTCATAGAGTCCAGAAAAGGTGAAAAACAGTAGCAGTGCAGAAAGCTGATATCCTTTATATTACCTTTGATGTCTAAGTCTTTACGTGCTTTATATTTTACCATTACTTCTGAAAATTTCCAGATTTAAAAACGATTTAAAAACAAAAATAGAGGTCCTAAGCTTCAATTTGATATAAAGTTTGTAGAAAAATGTTAAGAAATGAGCGAGATATGAATTTTTGAAGTTGTTGCAGTTATAATGGATTTTCAGCAAGTTTATTAGTTTGGAAATTTGATTAGCCATAACTTGTTCATTTCTAAACTTTTTTAAGTGATTCAAAAGCCTAAACCGAAGAATTTTTCATGAATAATCTAATTTTGTGATCAAATTTTACAAAGTAATACTTAATTATATACGAAAATATAAGTTTCTAGAAAACATACTCTTTTCCATTTTATCCTTAGTTATGCATTTTGATAATCTTAAAGACAAAAGAGTATATGAATGTAGCTATGTACTTACACTTGAATTTTCAGAAGTGAAGTGAGGGTTTTGGTGTTGATACAAGGTGAGCTTCTTTGACAAAGAGAGAACTTCTCAAGAGAAAAAGAGTGAATGGTAGGATTTTGGTGTGAGAGCTTTTCTATTCAACTAAGGAAGTTTGTGATCATCTTGACATTTGATCTTGGAGTGTGAAGAAAAGATGTTGCAGCTCGCAAGTATAAATAGGCCATGAAGCATGCATTGTAAATTAATTTCCACCAATTTTATTTGACTTAAAAGACCAAACATTAAGTTTGAGTGATAGTCTAGCTAATTAGGGTGATTGTTCACAAAGAAAACCAAATAGTAAAAGGGGTAAAAGAAAAATCAGCTAGTACATGAATTTATATATGAGATATACCTTATATATGTATTGACATGAATCTATAGATACACAAATATTTATATATGCATATATAGATATATATATATATATATATATATATATATCTACGCAAGCTAATAAGTAAAGGAATATGATGTTTCCCTTTCTTAAGATCTTGTAAATGTGTTAGTAATATTTAAGATTAGAATAATATGCATGATAAAAACAATATTAACTCTAGTCTTAAATTCGATCACGAGTATTGATTATATGTATGAAATATGGGTTAAGGTATTTAAGTAGTTTACTTAAATTCTAATACTTAATAAAAATATATATATCTTATAAGTATGATATTTACAGTCATTGGCTTCTAAAAGGAATACTTTAGAAGATATTTGGATTCATATATAAGGTTAAGGAGCCTTAATGTGCTATATAATTAGTACTAAATTTTGGGGTAGTATCTAATCAGACGGTGATTGATGGGATGTCCATTGTACCTTCACAAAAGTACTTCTCTGTTTCACTCCTCCACCAGATTGTACAATGTCATTAGAGAGGAGCATTGGATTGTAGCCATATAGTCAGTTTTGAATTTACTATAATCCACTGGTTAAGTAAGATTGTGAACTAGATTTTTAAAATTCAATTGTCTAGTACACACCATATTAGGAATAAATATTTAGCTTATCGAATCTAATAGAAATTTTTTTAAAAACAGTACATGATAAACAATCTACTCTCAATTTTGGTGTTTCAAGTTTCAAACCAATTAAAATGGTACATGACATTTAAAAGCCAGCACACTTTTAGCACATGTCTTCAATAACACCGTTAACTCTGTGTAATGTCTCATTTTTCAAAAGGTGATTTCGAGTTTTCTCCATTCTCTCTTTCTTTATATAATGTTTTTTTATGTATATATTTTTTTAATCTTGTAAACTCAGACCATATATTCTCAAAAACTTTGTTGTTTTCCTCTTACCTGGTTTTTTTGTTTACTATTCGTTAGACTTGTAAATGAATTGGATCTAGAGCAGATCGACCTAGATAGGATCTGGAGCGGATCGACCTAGATCCAGATTCGGATCCGTAATAGAAATTTAGATCCAGATCCGACCCGTTACCCGCCGATCATTGATATCTCGATCCAAATCCAGATTCGGCAGGTTAATGGATACCCGACCCGTTAATCAGATCCGTTTATAATAATAAATATTTTCAAATTTTAAATAATAATTTTTTAATGTTATCATAAATCTTCATAAAACACTAATGAAATATTATAACAAAATAAATGTTTACATCAAAAGTTAAATTACATGGTCAAAATACTCCTTAACAATAAACTAATATAATCAAAATACTAGACCTCTAATGTTTTTAACAAAGAGCAAAAAAAGAACATATGCATCAGTAACCATCAACTTCATCAAATCATACGTTAGACGCAATTTAGACGTTTAGGTTATCCAAATAATTATTAAATTATTTAATAATTATCAATAATATCATATTTATAAAAAATATTATTATATTATTTTAAAACAGATCCGGGTCTTTAATGGATTAGATCAACCTCGATCGGTATCCTATATATCCGTTTAATAAAAGGGTTAACGGATCCGGGTCCTTAACGGATCAACGGGTCAAATTTTCGATTCAAACTCGTTTAAAAACCATGGATCCGGAACAGGTCTGAATCAAGATCTGGTCCATTTACAGGTCTACTATTTGTAAGTTACTGAGTTTGGTTTTAATGAAAGGCTCTTATTCATCAAAAAAAAAAAACTTTACGCTCGTCCTAATCCATGTAAAACTAGGACATTAGCTTTCTCGCTCTAAGTTTCATTACTCAATACCCATCGATATATATATTCAAACCCTTTTTTCCATAACTTATCATATCAAATCATCTTCCAACTTCCTCTTATAGTCCTATTGTGTATGTTGGGTTTGAATGGGGACGAAAAAGAGAGACAACAATATAGTTTTTCCTTTCTTATTTCCCTCTCCTTATTAATTATTAATTGAATCATTTATTTTAGTAATTTATTACTGCTAAATTAAGGAGTGACAGATTTGTCCTTTAAAGTTTAAGGGAAAACACATTAGATAACCGAGAATGTAACGGTATGTACATATTTTTTATTGAGATTACAAGTTCACGTACCGTTTTGATTGTTTTTTAATTTGAAACACCAAAATTAAGAATGGACCATTTGTCATGAACTGTTCTTAAAATTTTCTCAATGTAATATATTGTGTTGTAAGATTAACGTGGATAAAATTAATGACACAATCTTAAGTGAATAGGATATATGTTGCGTGTTAGATATATTGTCAGTTAGAATGCTCTTAGTTTCAATCTTCAATTAAATTTTAGTAAATGTGTTGTAAGCTACATCCTATTTATTTAGGTCGTCAAACCAACAAATATCGATTAGTTCATTAAATTCAATGTCCTTGTCTTCTTGCATTTGATATTTAACTTTCAAAAAATTTGTGGAGCAACTCTATGGTCCGGTATCTGGATGCTGATTAATTTTAGATAGCTTTTTTAGTTTCTTAAGACAACCTGGCACATATCCAAATTTGTCAACCATCATGTTTTTGTTGGTCATATGACCACCTAATCAACTGTTGCCACTTATAATAACTCAATAACTATGACTAAACCGTGGTTAACTCAATGAAAATTTGCCAACCAGTTAAACTGTTGGTCATATTATTCTTCTCATCGTCATCTTTTTTTTGTTTTTTCCTCTAGTTCACTCTCAAAGACAATTGCATCTTCTTAGTTCTTCTTCTCGATCACCATATATGATTCTCTGACATCCTCTGTTTGGATGCAAGACGTAGATGATGGAGGAGGCGAGCTGCCGTAGCATCAAAGACGAGTGAGTTGCTTTATATAACTACTTGGCGCCGGAAAAAAAATTTGACCGGAGAGGTAACGCTGGGTGTCGAGAGTAATTCTGGGCATCCATGGCGACGGCGCGTGGGATGCTTTCCAGAGTCGCCGGACGACACGAAGCCAGGCTAGACTCGTCGGAGAACGGTGAGTATGGTGGGGTTAGAGGTGAGCTACCTCGTGATGAACATGGGTGGCCGGGACAATATTTGCAGAAAAAGAAATTTCGGCGAGATGACATGCTCATGGTGAGCTATGTAATTGAGAGGAGGATTTTTGCTCATATTGGGAACTCGAAATCCACTTGAAATGCAGAGTTTGTGAATCAAATGTGAAAAATTAGAAGATGCATAATCTGTCAATGAAAAACTAAAAATCTGAAGAAAATGATGATGATTACGGATCGATAGAGATGATAGAAGTAGAAGAAGAAACTGTTTAGATTAGCTTATTTAATAATTTATAAAAGGTAACAATTCCATTTTTCTTTCCTTATTCATTGAGTTAACCATGGTTTAGTCATAGTTATGGGTTATTATAGGTGGCAATCTTTTATTAGGTGATCATATGACCAACAAAAACATGATGGTCGGCAAATTTGGTATAATTCTGTAACGGTGCTTTCAAATGCAACGTTAATTAACTCAATAAATTGTCATAACTAATATACACAAAACTATCATTACAAAATATATATTTAATTTACACTTTGACTCTGGGGTTCTTCTTTTTTCTTCTTTTGCCCGAGTGTTTTGACTATGTGAGCTGGGTTGCTACTTGTGTGCATCACAAGCTTCTCTGTCCGACGGTTGCACGGGTGTGACCGTAGCCAAGAAGCCATTTAATGCTGCCCAGAGTAGCAGGTAGGGCTCCAGATCCAATATTTTCTCGGGCCGGATTTCTCCCCGGTTCGGTTCACATCTAATCACAAAGTCACTCGGCAGATGAGGTGAGGTAGGGGTGAGATGGATGAGGTATGGGCTAGGGGTTTTGTTCGGATACGGGCGCTGCAGGAACAGGAGGGAGCAGCCGTCATGCATGCCAAACAAACCTCACCAAAACGCTCACACATTCGAGTAGTCCAGTACTCGAGTTACACAGTTTTGCTGCACTAAAATCGTGTTTCGACAAAAAGAAAAATATATATAATGAAAATAACAATTCAAAACCACACAAAAGATAAATATGGAAAGATGTAAAAGATAGAGGAAATGGAACACCGAATATAACGTGATTCAGTAATGTGTTTACGTCCACGAGACAACAATAACAAGAACTTCCATTATGAAATAATGGGTACACAAGATACACAACTTCAAGAACAATATTTGAAGGAAACCCTCTCTCACACTTGTTTTGCTATCAACTGCTCTACACTCTCAACTTGGAGTGAATACTCTTCTCTACTTGGAAAATGAATGTTTATCTCTTTGAAGAAATGCTTGAGATGGATGAGATACTTGGAATGAGCAAATGACTCATTTTATAGGCTAAGGAAGAACTATCTAGACCTCTCATTAGTACTCTCCTAATAAATGGTGCTTCATGAATATTCATGTAACTCATGCATTGACCATAACTCTGAAATCATCCATGTTCCTTGTGTAACTTATGTAACCTTTTTGTAACTCATATAACTCATGAAACCTTTCATATCTTCATTACTATTTTATTTATTTTAGTTTTTTTTTGAGTTCTTCCTTTTTCTGTGAGATGCGAAGCAGTGTTGACAAAGCTTTGCTTGGTGTGAGGAAGTGTGATCACATTGAAGGTGATGTGTATAGTTTGTTTGAGGTTTTGTTTGAGGCATTTTTGATAGAAGGACTCGAGGATCATGCAGTGTTGGTAGGTTAAGAAGGACGATGGATGCATCGTTCGCATTTTTCATGATAAGAGAGACCTTAGAGTTTGGAATCAATAGCTTACGAAACCGTAGCCTACCGTGGCAACTGGCTACCACCCAAAAAAAAAAAGGAAAAAGACGGCAAGACCATGCAATGAGCAGATGTTGTCAGCAGGGCCGGTCCTAAAGGATTTAAGGCCCGGTGCGAGAAAAAAAAATTGGGCCCCTTATAATTTTTTTATTTTTTTCAAAGAGACGTCACAAAATCAGATATTTTCTTTCTTTAAGTAATTGGAGAAAATATCAATAAAGAAATACTTGTGCATGCGCTTTAACTTAATTAAAACAAAGTGAATTTCAAGTATCTGAATTTGATCAATAACAACAAACATGTTTTGTAAACAAAATTACCTAATTCTTAGAAACACTATGAAGCTGAAGAACACTACGAAGCTAAAATCACATCATCGACTTTTTATCTATTACGATCAGATATCAATATTAGGACCTTTTTGATATTAGGACGTTTTATCTATTACGACGATACTTTGGGTGTGAATTGAAATTTATTTGCAAGGGTGTCCTAACTAGAAATAAGATGAGATATTGCACCATATGATGATGTTCCATCACGTTTCACTATGACCCTGATCTTAAACCTTTAATGTGATGTGATCGAATTGTTTGGCGAGAGGGTAAGATAGATCGTCCACTGTTGCTTTCGATCATAACTTTGAAGTTGAATTCTTGTCAACCAAGGTGTTACGAGTTTCACTATAATTGATGTGATCCCTCCCATACTGTTGGGCCAAACAGAGTTGCATCACCTTGATGTTTACAATAGATGATGAATTCTTTAGTGGTCTTTTAAGGTTGTGATTCCATGATATTTCAGAGTGATATTTTGCATTCATGTTGTTACTATTTTATACGATCACTGAAGTGATGAAAACCAAATCAACAACATGATAAAACTAGTAGCTCTTTTCTTGAAACTATTAAAACATTACAACATACTTAATTTAATAATGGCTATTACTCCATAGTTGAACAGAGTTTATCATTGTTTTGTTTCCTCATGATTGAAAGTTCATTTGAAACACAATAGTCTTTAAAACTATACCGTTAAAATCATCTTCTTACCCTAAAACCGTTAAAATATCTAGCTACATGGTTCACTATTCACTATTGCAGTGCTACAAACAAACTAACATTGACTGAAAACTATGTTTACCTACTTTGTGAAAATATAGCTAATCAAGACGACCCAGAAGAATCTGACGGTAGTAGGTAGATTAAAACCTAGAGTCCTAAACCATCTTAAAGATTAGTAATAAGTGATAACCCGTAAAGCCGAACTGTAATTAGGGTAATATGAACCGAATGACCTCATTGTATGTATTCTACAGTAGTAAGTCACAGTTAGTTACTAGTGTATTCTCTCAAGTGGAGTCAAATGGAGAAACCACGAGACCACTTTCTAATTCGTTGTTGTGGTCATGATCGAAGGAAGACGTCTTTGACATTTTTGATGGGTTTGTTCTATGTTTTATAATGCCTTGGTTGGAGTGGATAGGTGTAGATGTAGATTATGCATCTGGTGCTATAACCTCTGCAACTACTGCAATGTTTTTGTCTAGCTATTGGAATAATTGAATATGCATGTTTGAGTATTGTGATGGAATGTGTACCCCATTAGTTAAAAGATCTCAAAATCTCTTATAGGGTGGAATTTACTCGTCCATCTTCATAATACGATGTTTATTTTGTGTTTATAGTCAAAGTTATTTTGATCTTAAGGTTAAATGGTTCGTAACGAACTATCGCAATTTTAAGAATAAATATAAGATCAACATGAAATATGTATCGATAAATCAAATCATTTGAGATGCATGTTTTGAATATGATGCATGTATGTATCATCATAGATGTACTATTTAAGGCTTGTGACGTTAGTGTATTAGTTAATTTGTTTAGTGTTTAAAGTTTAAGTTGGCTAGAAACCTTAACAGAATGAGTTGTCTTGGATTGATTGAGATCAAAGCCTCACACAAAAGGCGATGACTGTGTAAGATGTTCATCAATTGGTGTTTATTCACGTGCCCTTTGGATTTCGAGAGATACCATGTATCAAATGATCATCATCATCACTCTCTTTGATAAAGATCACTCCAACCAAGTCTCATCAACAAGATTGGAATCTTAAATTTAGCACTATTATAATAGTTCAATCCCTATTTCTTTACCCATTTCTTCTTTTCAAAATTCTCTCTATCTATCTTCTTGAGAAAAGTTGCATATGTTTTGTTAAATGTGTAGAAAAAAATTGTTCAGTAAATTATAACATAATTACGTAAATAGTAATAAAAGTTAAATATCACTCAGTCGTTTATACATGACTACTCAATCGTAATACTATATTTGTAATAAAGACAGGCTAACATGCCCGCCAATTCACCAAAGAATTTGAATATATATATGTATGGATTAAACATGTACGTATATGTTCGTCGACGAATTTCTTGTAACTACATACGCGGCAAGAAAAAGTAAAATCTCATTCGACTACTGTCGTCGGAGATACACTTTTAACGGGGGCGCTCACGATATTTGACAAAAGCTACACATGGGGTCATGTTTGGTTTTGTTGATCATCTCTTGTCTTTCCTTCCCTCTGTGCTTTTGTGCAAGTCAAACTCTTCGACTCTACTCCATTCTGCTGTCTCCTAAAGTTCCTAGATTTTGCTTTTGGTAATAATTGCATTTGGAGAAGACTACTGTTGAGGGTTTGAGAAGGAACGAGGAGGAGGAGGAGGAGACACCCCCCCGGGGCCCCCAAAAGGAAAAGGGACACTGCAAGATTACTATAGCTTATTAACTACACAGGGTCTTGAGTCTTGACGAAAAAGAAGGCAAGATTAAGGCTTCGCTGCTGAACTCAAATCCAAGTAGAAGCTGGCAAATTAAACACAATGAGACAGAGAGAACGATGAGGTGAAGAACTAGTAGAGTCCACAAAATAAGTGGACGGTTGTGTTTGTATATGTCAGTATGTGTGTTTGGTGGGTAGGGGGCCTCACTGTTGGAGGGTAATGTGTAGAAATTTTCAGTGATCGATCATGCACGGACATATAGTGGGTACTGTATATAATGCTAGCTTGACAATGATGGATTGTCCTTAGACCTAGAATTATATATGATGAGCCAAAAGGAGTGGCTTCAGTGCCTGCATGCAAGCACCATTTCTTGTTGGGTTGCTGTAGCTTTATAATGCTAAAACAGCTAAACAAAGAGTTGCTGTAGCTTTGTATCACACATATTTGAAAACCTTGCTGTAAATAAATCGAAGCTAAAAAAGTGAAACTGGTAAAACCATATCTTACCTTACGTTCACTTAGACGATCAGTTCAAGATAAAATAGTCCAGAAGATATTCAAGATCAACATCTGGTGTCTGTGTAGATAGGTGTTATCTTTGTATGAGATCAGCTGAAACTTTTGCTGCAGATATGGTCATGAATCATGAATGGTGTATAGATAGACACCAACTCACAAATACATTCAAAAATTTAGAACAATATTTATTATAAGTTTTGGAGTTTTTCACGTCTGTGCAACACTGCAACGTGAGAGATTGGATAATATAAAAGAAGAGAGCAAGACACACTTACAGCAGTGCTTCAGTTTTAAATAACAGCTAGTATAGAGGAACATACTTTTTCTGCCTCTGATTTGGTTGAGTTAACAATTTGGTGCAACAAGAATAATTTGCAGACGCATAAAAAAATATATGCATCAGTGAGCTAGTATTGAAATATAGTTGAATCTGGGGAATGATTGCCTCCAGAGTTCTGAGGTTTCTTTCAGGTTTGTATCATGCGTTTCTGGAAATCAATAAGCTTCTGATCGATGGACCAAAACAGAAAGGAGATCGAACGAAAAACTAAAGCTAGGGATATATATGCATTGTAGTGATTGTACCAAAAAAATGTGCCCCAGTGCTCAATTAGGTATTTTACGGGCAATTGAGTGCGCCTGCTATTTCTAGATGTGGATGGATAACTTTGGACAAGAGTTGTATGAGATCAATTATTAAGGAACTTGCATAATTTATAAAAATGGTCCTACACTTTTGTTTTTCAAATGACAAAAGTATTTAATTTATTTTTATCTTTTTTCTAATAAATCTATAATAAAGCTATTTTAATCTTATATTTCTCAAAAAGAAAAAAAAAAGAAAAAGAAAATAGCGTGACAATAATATTTCTTTTGTAAGTAGGTCTTGAGATCGACTAATGGAATAGTACTCTTAAACATGTACAGTATAGTTTTTTTTTCTTTCCATTTGATAAGAATAGAGAATAATATAGTTTAAATACAAATGACATTCGGAGCCTAATCGAAAAAAACTGTAACTCCAGAAATATAAAAAGGTAACATGTTTCTCGAGTCACATATTTTGATCACGTAGGCTCTGGTGTCCTCAAGGCTTTTGCATTTAAATTAAACTAACCCACGATCGACCAATATCTCTCACAAAAAATAATAATATCAATTAATATGAAAAGAGCGGCTGTAATATACCAATGCATCCCTCGACAAAGTTTGATACATTGCAAACATGTTTAAGTGAAATATCTTTAAAGCCTTTAGCAATGTCCTAAATAATACGCTCGAACAATTCTCAGTAATCTCCAAGGTTATGCATTCTATTGTATTTCTTTTTTTACCCGTACAATGTTGGTGAGCCGTGGTTTGTAGGTTTACTAGCGTACTGACACTGTATAAGTCATGTCTTTTAATCTCACTGACATTGCAAGAGTGTACGTAAACAGTGTAGTAGGTCAAGAGATTTTAATAATTTTTTTTAAAGTAGACAAAAAAATAAGCATTAAACTCATTTTACGCCCCCTTGATGTTTGGAGTTCAGTTATCGTTCTATCAATTTTAAAAATTTACCTCCTAAATCTAATTTTCATCACCTTTGCTTATTTGTTAATATTCCGTCAAATTATTTGAAAGTTAATTTTTACTTTATGACTCATTTTAAGACCTAAAACAGTCAATTAATGACAAAAATCACATTTTAGAATCATTTTTGTAAGATTCAATATTAGCATTTAAAGTCCAAATTGGACATATTCTTAACAAATGGGTACGATTGATGAAAATTAAAAAATTAAAGAGATAATTTTTTTTTTTGGATAAAATAAATTATAACTACGTGAGTCGAACTCATAACCTCCTGCTTACTAAAATTGAGACTATACCACTAGATCAAATAGTACTGGGTTAAGAGATAAATTTTTAAAATTGCAATATTTTGCTTCATTTTTTTCCAATATTAAAATACATACTCATTCATGTTCAATGTTGCAGAATGTACGAGAGTGAAGACACCAATCGGTTCGAGAGGAGTTTAGCTACCTCTGCAGCAGCCACATTCGCTGACTCATGCGACCTAGTTCATACTTGTTTAGTGCAACAACAACTAGACTGGAAATCTGGGATCATTATAAAAACCCTACCAACAGTGGCAATCCCACAAGCAAAGAATCAACTCCATCCATGATCACTTGTTTTATCATATAGAATCGCCACAAGTCAAAGCAAGGAATTCAAAGTTCAAGCACGGGCACCAAGGAATTAGAGCAGGTTACTCACATGGTGGCCATGTTGGTGTTTTTGGATTTGCCCAGTGGCCATCACCCAACCCCAAAAATATAGGCAGAGCAAGAGAGAGAGACGAACAGGGCTTCACACTAGCACTCGCAGCTCTCGTTTTGGGTTTCGCAAGCTTGGTTTTGGCGTGGAATATGGCTTATGTACGACGATGCACACCATCTGTTCGACTTAATTCCCGAGAGAGAGAGAGAGGTATACATTGTTAACTATTTTGCCTTTATATACTAATCACTGATTAGCTCCTTTCTACTTGATTTCTGCTGCATGTGTGCCACTATTGTCTCTTTCATAGGCCAAGAATTTCACTAGTGCAGAATTTCATATACTTATACTTCGGAGGACTTACACACTGCTAATCTCTATGTCTTCGTGTTGTATAATATGAACAGACTTCTAGGTTTTAGGCCCCTTTTTTGTAGGTTTCCTCTTGTTTCATCTGGTGTGGCCTAGATACCTCATAAAAGGGATAAATGGACAAACCCTGTGTATACCATATATAGAATTCGTATGAAACACTGTTTGATGATTTCATCTGCAATGCATTATTAGGTTAATATCTTTCATATAAGTAAACTGACACCATATGTCCATATAGATTAACTAATTAAGCTTGATCTTCTACAATTCTACAGTCTGATATACTATTATACAAAAATTTATCTATCTTTTTTTTTTATTACAAAAAAAGGGATGCAACACGAGACCTTTTCAGGAGGTCACTCATCCTAGTACTACTCTCGCTCAAGCAAGCTTAACTTCGGAGTTCTGATGGAATCCGGTGCATTATTGCTGGTATGATCGCATTTTGATGGTTCTTATCTTCAATATATGCATAATTTTGATTATGTTTTAGTATTGATACGTTAACATATGTAATGCAAATGCAGACTTAGGATGTTACAAACTCATAATGCACAACATATATTAGCATAGCAGCTATAGCTACTAACTGCATTATCATGATGGCATTGTTTCGAGCTTATAGCCTAATAGAGATGGCGGAAAGGTTAGGCAGCTTGTCCTTTGATATATGGAATATACAACCCACTTAAAGCACAAGTACCTGTGTTTTACACTTAAATAGATGATTAGCTTTACAAGAAATTGGGGCATGCATCTTTTAGTTACTTTTGACCAACAACAACAACAACACCAGTCCCTAAATTTCTAAGTTTGTAGTCTCATAAGTAAACAAGAAGTGGCAACTTTGATTAGAAACATGGTCCTTAAATTCATAGTCCACGCACTAGACAAATAGTTCATCACTGAATGCTAAACCTAAACAGGAACACCATGTTCATAATTTATGTATATCTGTGCTCGTGATATTTTTCATTGTTTAATTTCTCAAGGTTTTTAATAATTTCAGTTGTCTTATATATGCACCACATATAATAAAATGTATTACGGTACATTCTTGCCTCAAAATTTGAACAACCTACATATTCCTCCTACTACCATAATTGATGTTCACATGTTCCATAACCGTAGTAGCTAGTTTGAATTTTCTTTCGAAAGTTTCGAGCTGAAGCCGTAATTGGGGTATAGAATATAACGAAGACAGAATTATGTGAAAATGACTTGGTACCATATTCAATCTTGATAGTAATTTGACTATAACATATAAAGGCTAGGGATACCGTCGATTGTCCGAGCACACGTACCTCCTTTGCTAGTTTCGAATTATTATCAAAAATGGTATTATCAATAAGATTTGAAAGGTCAAACATGCCCCGTAGAGAAGTTGAGGGTTGTTTTAAGGAAAGGTCTAACATAACCGATATTTATTTGAAAGAATTTATGAATAGAGTATTTATTTAGAATGAGTATCTATTTATTTGTACTTCACCCCTTATTGTTTTCAAGAAGTAAACGTAAGAGATTGTGATTGGTGATTCATGCTGGGATGTGATTTTAGAACATTCATATTGGAAATTGGATGGAGCTGCTAGCACAGAAATTCCAAAAGCAAAAAACAATCTTGATACAAAAAAGAAGGTGAAAGGCCAAGAAAATGATATTGTAGTCGTTGACAACTTGACATGGAAAAGTTTGGAGTCCTCCCAACTTAGGAAGTGTTCTCAATCATAACAGATGAACACCACACATGACATGTCTCATGTCTGATCTCTCCTCTTGAAAATGAAACACTGCATCGATCACAACAATTATTCTTAAAATCTTTCAAAAAAAAAAAAAAATCAATTTCTCTTTGTCTTTTTCTACACCAATACGTTAACACCTGCAAACACAGCTAATTAATCTCAATCGGTTAACCTCTGATCTGTAACAGGCACCGTTCTCTTCATCAATGGAGAAAGGCCGGGGACCCAAAAGCATGACAAGAAAAGGACTAGTGAAGCTCGGTTAGCTGAAGAAGCAAACCTAACCCCAGCAACTGAATCTGTTTCATATTTACGAGAGAATCTCAAAGCATCGATCTTTTCTTTTCTTTGCTGCAGCTGCTGCTGCATATTAGTACTGACTGATCTGATCAAGCATTGTGATTCTAAATCTGAGAACATGTTTACTTACACAACAGCTAAGCTATACAGAGAAAGAGAGAAAAGCAGAAGCAAAAGCTAGGTAGGTAATCTATGATTCTATTCTAAGCTTTTACATGCATTTACCAACTCGGGCCCTCTGTTTTATGGGCAATGCATGACCTTGATACTTAATCCAGTGATGAGCTTTACCTGATTTGAAGAGGCAGATGAGTTGAGGTAAGAGAGAAAAGAGATGAGTTTAGCGTAAGAAATTATTGTTCTCGGCGTAACAGTGTACTACTGGGTTGGGTGATGAATTTGTGACATGCCGCACAGTATCTAATGCCGATCTACTGCATACTCTCGTCTACATCTGTTCTGGAAAATTACGAGAACGAGAATTTAGAATAATGCAATATACCTGAACCCAAGAAGAGGAAGATACCATTAACCAAAAAAAGAAGAAGAGGAAGATAGAAGAAGAAAATCAAGTATTAACTCTCTTGTCGAGGTTGAAAAGTGAAAACCTAGGGGTACACCAGAAAATTTCACATATTGAGGTTATATAGTAATTACAAATTTACAAGGACAGCGCTGTAAAAATGGATTGCAAAACAGCAAAAAGAAAGTAATTTAAAAAGGAGCCGGCGAGCCGAGAAGCGGAGCCGATATAACAGGGAAGAAGAGGACGAGGGAGGATGACGTGAGCAAAGTAACGGCCAAAGTTGTCAGTTACTGTGCGGAGTTTCAGACGACTTGTCACTGGACACAGATTAGAGTAGTGAGAGCAGTAATTGTAGTAGGTCCGGGTCAGGTGAGCCCATTTGCCGCGGGAATCTTTCTCTCTTTTGTACGGCCCGGGTTTATGAAGCCCAAAGTGCACCCCACCACAGTGACCACACCATTCCCCTTCATTATTGCTCTCTCTCTCTCTCTCTCTCTTCTCAGTTCTCAAAGCCACTCCCCTCTCTGTGGCCGTACACGTGGCGGTGATGATGAGGCTGTGGTACTTGGGACTTCCCGGCCGGTGAAGACGAGGGTGCCGTCACGCGCGGAAGCTCCGCTGTCCTTGATGATGTCGTTTTTTGTCAGCAGAAAGATAGGGTTAGGGTTTTGCATCACTCACTAGCAGTGCGGGAATGAAGGTCAGCATAGGATCTGCTTAATTATCCTTAAATTTGTGGTTTGACTCTTGAATTCGTAATTGTTCCTATTCACTGTCTGAATTACATACATAACAAATTATACAGATAAGATTTTGTTATTAGAAACGATACGTTATGTTCTGAGTCAAATATGCATAGACTCGTTGAACAAGAAGAATCTTCAACGAGTATGCAACATCTCGAATGAAGACATAACTCGATTTGATGAGTCGTGGCTTGATAGTACTGAGACTGTAGACGTGAGTTGTTTAATGATTTTAATCTTTAGAACTTTTATATATTTAGGAACTTCTACATGGCTATGTAATTTATGTAAAGTTAGGGAATAAGATAAATTCAAACAATGGAATACTGTTAGTGGTCTATGGTTCAACAAAATTTTGGCTGCTATTTGCAATAATTTGGGTGCAAAATTTCATAGCTGTCGGACCACTTTGGCTGGGTGTGTTCATGACAATTAGGATTTATTTTGCAGCTACAGATTTTGGCTCCACCTCACTCACCGAATAAAATCTTGTTCTGGGTTGACAGTAAAAACATAAAAGAAGCCAGAGCTAGAAAGAACAAAATGCATCAAATCGGTAATTCCTTTTCATGAATGGGGGTGTGTTTCAGGTCAAACTGTAATGGAATAAATCATGAATGTTCCTCCAAAATAAAACTTACCCAAGCAATCATGATTTACATGTCTTTTCATCTCAATCTTGCTTCAGATTTAATCTTCTGGTGTTCACGTGGTAGGATTCTGATCAGATCATGAAATTATCAATTATGGAGTCTGTATGTGTTCTTGAGCTGTTCCAATCATTCTGATATATGATGCAAAACAATTTAGCAGCAAATGAAAATGACTATTCACAAGACACAGCATGCAGTGGATTATTTGTACTTACTACACTCTGTCAATGTGTGAATTAGTAATCATGAACTTGAAGGTTTTATGATCAAAATCCTATAATATGCATGGACCATCTAGGGCAGGCTCGAGAAAACATTAGCTAATTGTATGATCAGTTCACGACTTAAAATCGTTTAGCCGGATTTTTTATATAGGACCGAGATATATCATATACATTCATTTATAACTAATTAGGTAAAAATTATAATTCATTTGAACGAAATTTATAACATTAACAACAAATTTACCATATTTGTTTTACACATTTACATATAATTGAACCAAATTATTATATTTAGAACTTAAAAGATAATACATATATGTAACCGATTTTGTAGGGGTTTAATATAATCGGTATGCTTGAAAATACATGCATCAATTTTTTGTTTTGTTTTGAGGCATGAAATTCATATTTCATTCACTTGTTTACTTGAGAGTGACTGCTTGAGTGCTCGCGTTGGCACCCCTTAAACTCCGGCTATGGCGGCAGAAGGCAGGTGGTGGAGTGGAAGAGAGAAAGTGGAGTTTTACTAGTTTTAGTTCATGTAGGCCTAAGGACAAAGACATGAGCAGCTAATTAATCACGGATTTGTGGCTTTTTGAATGCTTTACTTTCTGTTGCTTTTTCAACATTAGTTATAGTTTGCTTAGTTAACAAATTAACCCACTTAGATATTTCGCAATCCAATCATATAGTCTGGGAGCCAAAATTAGGTTCATTATCACTGTCACTGGCTACAAAAGAATAGAGATTTAGAAAGAAAGAAGTTGCTGTGAGGCTACAGAGTTGGTCACTTACTGATCGATTAGTGCGGATGTTTTGGAAGACTTGCAATGTCAAAAGAGCAGGTAGAAGGTTGCAGTACACTGTTCTAAGGGATAAGGCCCACAAAGAACTGATCGAACCCATCTCTATCCCCTAAATCTTTCATCCCCAAATGCCCACAATGCAGCACAACCTTTTGATCCCAGTCTTTATCTTGATGGCTCGACTTTGGATTGGGATTAATGTAATTGGCTCTTTATCGTTGTTGCAGTATTGATCATGTAATTAAGTGGCATTGAGCCATTGATAGCATATTACCTAGTTTGATGTAGTTGTTAGCATGCTGGATGGTCGAAATGTTCTTGCATGTTAATAATGGCTCTGCGGATTCGAGGCCAAAAGTGCATGGTTTGCAAGATGAATTCTTATCACATTCTTTTAAGGTAAACTACGAAGATACGACTGTAGGAAGTTGGTCTATACTGTGAACTTTTCTGGTATGTTTACTTCTTTAGTAATAGATAGTAGTAGTGTAGACGTACGTTTAGTAGTGAATGTTTTCTTCTTCCTTAATTTGTTACAGACATCTTGAGAGATAAATTCAACAGCCCTTTCGTAGCAGACCAAAAGAAAAGCAAGAAATTAAGACCGAGAAACCTGTTCAACTCGAGACTCTATATATATAGAGGTTGATAAGAGCAATTTCACATATATTCTCTTCTTTTTATTTACGAAAAAAATTCAGTTTACTCCAAAAAATTTTAGAGTCAAAATCAGTTCAGTCCTGTAACTTTTTTTAAAATCAGTTTGCCCATTCAACTTTCATAAACTCATTAGTCAGTCTAATTTTTGAATTCTCCTCGAAATGTGACGTCACCGAAACCGTTAAAACTGATAAGGGGGACTCATAATACAACTTTATCCCCTCATTTTTAACGAAATGTCTAACATATTCTCATTGTTTTTTTTATTTTGTCAAATAGATACATTTTTTTATATTCTATAATAATATTTTGTCAAATTAACTATTTTACCTTCCTGAAGAGGGATAAAGCTGAATTATGAGTCCCCTTGTCAGTTTCAACAGCTTTGTTGACCTCATATTTTGAAAGGAATTCAAAATTTAGACCAGGCTGATGTGTTTACGAAAGTTAAAGGATCGAACTGATTTGAAAAAAAAGTTATAAGACTGAATTGATTTTGACATCAAAAATTTGAGAGGTAAACTGAATTTAGTCCTTTATTTATTTATCAGCATCTTTTTTTAAACTTATGTGATTAGTGCTGCGTCTTAGGACAATGTATCAATATATAGATCCTTCCATGCCATCGATCTACTACTTTGGCAAAACAATGATGAAAACATTTTTCCATTACTTCACTGCAGAGAAAGAGTTGCTAGTTCCTGCCCATCATTATTGTAGCCAGTACATATCATCATCTTAACAAGCAGAATCCAATCTGATCGATATTTAATCACACAATACCCACCAACGTTGGTGAATAGTTGAATGATGAATACTTGATCAGTGATCCAGTCGGACTCTTCCACGAGATGAAGTAAGTGGTGGCATATCATGCATGTAATAATAAGACTATAAGAGTAAATAAGTCTTTAAATAGTTCTTATAACCAGATCAAAAGACGATAGTTCATACTTAAGGCAGAAGCGCATTGCTTCTTATTCCAACATTCTTCAGTGAAACGATTTTCTCCCCGTTTCATATGCATACTATAGCAAATTAACCATGCATCAAACTAACTTAACCAGTACCGAATCGATCAAACTAACTATATGTCCTTCGGTTATTTTGTTTAACTTTTGGTTCATGTCCTCGATCGATCTGCTGCTTAGTTAAGCAGTGTCCGACCGCAAGCTCTGTTGAACTTCAAGAACCAATTCCTATACGCTCAGCTGACACTCCAGTCCTATCTGCAAGAAAGTAAACAAGCAAAATTATCTAAGTACGATTGCATGTTCATCGTTATATAATTTTGATTTATTACTAACTATAATATTGTTGATCGCCAAAAAATAACAAAAAAAAAGAAAAAAAAGAAAAGGGATTTAAAAATATAGATAAATACTTTTCTTAGGCTACATGCACAATGCTTTAGAGTTCAATTGTGACTCTTGCAAACAGCTGAACAACAAAGTCCAATGCAAACTCAATCTTCCAAACCGTGCACTCTATATAAAGAGACACAGAGAAGAAGAAAACAGACGGACAGAGCGCAACAGAGGGAGGCGAAGCAAAAAGCAGGGAACAAAAAAAGGCAGAAGCAGGCGGAGTCAACACAGACAGAACAAAAGAGGAGAAGAAGGAGAAGAGAACAAGCGAAGCAAAAAACAGAAGGAGAGAAGAAAAGAAGCGGCGAGCCAACAAGAAGGTGGAGCCCACACTCTAACTCTCTTTATTTCTTTTACAGTATCTCTATCCTTCGGCCTCGTTCCTTACTCCGCCGGAAGCCCGCAAGCTATCTCCCCTTAAGGCCAGACGACCACGCGAGGTAGTCAACAAAAAGAAGGCGAGATGACCTCGCCCTCGCCTCCTCTCGTTGCGATAATTATGTAGCCGCTCGGCCCTTACTCTCATACACAACGCCATGCATTTCGCATACCATGCTAAAATATTATCAGTCGAGCGAGAAAACAGTCCGCATGCAAGATGACCTCGCAGGGAAGCTGAAAACTTAAAGCAAAAGCCCTAAGGCGAGGTGTCTTTGAAGTCCAGGCGAGGCGAACTAGGATGACCTCATAAGACTGGAAGTCCAAACGAGGCAGGTGACCTCACATCGAAGTATGAGCCCTAAGGGGTGGCAAGCCAACATTCAAGCTAAGGCAGGAACCCTAAGGGGTGGCGAGCCAACATTCGTGCCAAAGCAGAAACCCTAAGGGGTGGCGAGCCAACATTCGTGCCAAAGTAGGGACCTTAAGGGGTGGCGAGGTGACTTAACCCTAAGGGGTGGTGAGGTGACTTAACCAAAAGGGGTGGCGAGGTGACTTAACCCTAAGGGGTGGCAAGGTGACTTTGTATCAAAGCAGACACCCTAAGGGGTGACGAGGTGACTTCACCCTAAGGGGTGGCGAGGTGACTTAAAGGGGTAGCGAGGTGACTTCGTATCAAAGCAGACACCCTAAGGGGTGGCGAGGTGACTTTGTATCAAAGCAGAGACCCTAAGGGGTGGCGAGGTGACTTCGTATCAAAGCAGAGACCCTAAGGGGTGGCGAGGTGACTTCGTAACAAAGCAGAGGCCCTAAGGGGTGACGATTTAATATTCAGAAGCCTTAAGCCCAGGCGAGGCGAGATGACGTCACATGCGAGATCCATTCATGCAGAAGATGAAGCAAGTCGCGGAATCCGCTCACACACATACACACGGAGTCTGCTCACAAGTGAACACGCGGAGCCCGCTCACAGACATGCACAAGGAGTCCGCTCACAAGTGAACACGCGGAGCCCACTCAATGACATGCACAATGAGTCCACTCACAAGTGAACACGCGGAGCCCGTTCACCAACATACGCGCGGAGTCCGCATGAAGGGGCAGTCCGCTTACACGCGGAGATCACCTACGCCACTATCAAGGACTGTGGCCAAAGCCATTCAAGCCTTTTGCCACGCTGCTACATCACCTGTTCCGGGTGCCTAAATCAAATCAACAGACACTCTACCAAATTGGGTGTCCACAAGAAACACAGTTAACGGACTCAAAATACGTCTGTTAAACCAAAAGCCGGCATTAAGCCATAAAGCCTACAAACCTCTTATGAACTACGGTCGGTTTGATCCCACAAAACGGTACGTAGGCAGTCTAGCAACTCACTAGATGCAACCAAAATTCCAAACAGAATCCCTGACACCACCAGTCAAATTCATCCAGTCCAAAAAACTCTGGCCAAATTCCTGAAGCACCAGAGAATAAAATCAATAACCAAACCTTTCGAACTACATTGGTTTGATCCCTTTACAAGGGTATGTAGGCAGTCTGGACTTAAATCTGGATGCAACCACCAACCTAAATAAATTCCCGGATCGCCTGAAGCCAGAATCTCGCTCCAAAGCTCAAATGCCTTCAGACACAAATCCAAACACATTTCCAAACACCACTCTCATCCTAAAGTCAAAGCCCTCCAACGAGTCATTCACTTGTTGGAACCCTTGAAGTACGAGTGACTTGATCCTCTCCAGGGTACGTAGGCAACCCATTCCCAAATGTGGGTGCAGTCACAAAAACAAACAAACCTACAATGGTCTCTTGGTAAACAGAATCAAAGGGTGTTCCCTTGTAACAAGGGATTGTAATTAAGAGACACATTATGTCTTGAATGGGTTGAACCAGACATAATTAAAACCCTATCTTAGTTAATAAGATAGGGTGAAGTTATGTTGGGTATATATGTGTTTACGATTTTTTCCCAACATAGTTTTTGGCGACTCCGTTGGGGATCCATTTTCCTTTTCATCTCCGTTTACTCAGAAATTTGTCATATTTGTTACTTGTTTGTCTTAGGGGAAATAAGATGGCATCACAAGGAATAATCCATGACCGTAAGCTTGAAAGCGCTCAATCAAAAGGAGGACATGTAAGACAAGCTGGTCGTCGTGTCTCATTCGTCATTGATCAATCCTCCATTTTAAGCAACGGTTTGGGGTCTGACCATGATGATAAAGTAAACAATACATCTGGAATGATTAACAAGTCCCAATTGAAGAGATCACCTTTGAAGAATGCTCTCAGAAATACAAGAAAGAGAGCGGCAAGAGTTCAAAGGAGAAACGCCACCAAGGCTCAATCAGGAGAAGCTACTCAAAAAGTTATAGCCACTCAAAACACATCAACAACTTCAAAAGTCATCTAGACTTCAGTTGTCAAGACTAATCAAGCTGTTGTCATCACTACAATTATGATTGGCTCAATGCCCATCAACTTGACCACTACGGCATCACCACACGTGGTTACTCAAATCGGTATAAATGCCACAAAAAATGAAATGGTGACACTCACCAAGGGAAAATGTGAGGTTCTAAAAAGGCATGAAACCCATAACCTCAAACTCCTACAACAAGCATCGACAGCCAACATGACTTCCAGCCGACCTCAAATAGTGAAGTTCATTTCAACCTCTCACAATGCCTGCAAGGAAGAGAAAAATGCTGCTATGCGATTGGGGGCAATTCAAACCCAAAAAGTGGTGGGGGCATTTCAAGCCTTGACACAACAAGGAGCATTTCTCGAGTTTCAAGTCAAGCCAAGACCTTATACATGGCCGATGGAAGCCCCGAGATGGTCCGAAACCATGTCAGTTATGATGACCAACACGACAACATTAGAAGAACAAATGAAGCAGTTGCAAAGAAGACTAGCTGAAGCTGAAGCAGGAGCTCTTTTATTACAACCTGAAAAAGAAGTACAAGCTAAGAGGCGTGCTGATGCCGAGGCCAAAGCAGTTGAACAACTAGCTGAGAAAGATACTGAAATTGCTGAGCTGGTAGCAAAGTTTGCCCTCCTTACAAAGGAAAAGGAGAAAAAGAAAGAGGCAGACGAGGAACCCAAAAAGACTCATTCAAATTCAGTCTCTCTACAAGACATCAAGACTATGATAGCTGACGGGATCAAAGAATTACAACTATCTTTAAATCCCCAAGTTTCCGGATACCTCAAGCCCTATCCTTCCCACTATGATGCATTACCTTTCCCTAAAGGATATTTGAAGCTAACTTTTGACAAGTACGACGGAGTAAATAGTTCTCCTTATGAACATTTGGCCCATTTCTACTCAGCTTGTGGGGAAGCGTCACAAGTCGATGCATTATTAGTAAGACAATTTGTTCAATCTCTCAAAGGAGCAGCTTTTACATGGTACACTAAATTACAACCCAACTCCATACTCACATGGGATGACCTGCAAAAAGCATTCCTGGCACAATTTATCACTTCAAGGAAGAGGGTCTCAATAATTGACTTGGTCGACACAAAGCAAAAGGATGACGAAGAAGCCAATGCGTTCATTTCTAGATGGAGGAACTTACATGTTCAATGCTCGGATAAATTGACGGAGCAATCTGCAGTACAAATTTGCTCAAACAATCTCATTCCAGAAATAACAGCTTTCGTTAGTACTGCAAAACCTCAAACATTCGACGAGCTTGTCTCAAAGGCTAGTAATGTCGAAAGACATGTGGCTCGTAAGAAGATCCCAATAGAAATGCTCTTCAAAAGTGAGAGAGTAGACAGTACTGGAGATTCACTAGCTACCATTGTCAAAACTAGTGAAACATCAAATGCATGTGACAGAGATGATATGTCAAGGAAACTCACTCTCAAGGAAAGGAAAAAAGTCAAATATTCTTTCGCTGACGAGGACGTAGAAGAAATTTTCAGTGTGTTCTACAATGAAAATGCCATTGAACTTCCTAAGCTAAAACGTCCAAGTGAAGTCAACAAGACCAAGAATCCTAAATTCTGTCGCTTTCACCGTATTGTCGGTCATCCAACAAGCAATTGTTTTGTTTTGAAAAACGTAATACAAGACACGATCGATAGCAAGAAAATTGAGTTGGAGTCATCGCCAGCAAAGTGAAATCCAAATTTGTCAGTGAACTTTTCTGCGTCTCAAAAGGCGCGTGGAAAGATGATGATGTCTGTTGAACAAAAAACCCACAAAAGGGTCGTTCAAGCCAAAAAAAGCTCGTTGGACTGAAAAGCCGGGAGGGCGGTCCAAGCAAAAGTTAGAGCCCAAAATCTCCTGAACTACGATGGCTTGATCCCCCAAAAGGGGGTGCGTAGGCAGTCTAGTCCCAAAAAGCAAGATGCAGCCACCCTACAAAAACAAAATCATCCTGAATCAATCAGGCGAACTACGTGTAGCTTGATCCCTTCATAGGGTACGTAGGCAATCTAGTTTTAAAACTGGATCCAGCTACGAAAAATAAAGTTTTCAAAAAAAAAAATCTTTGCCCAAAATCAAGTGGGTGAATTACGTTTGGCTTAATTCCTTCACAAGATACGTAGGCAATCTGGTGACAAACTAAATCCAACCATATTTTCAAACTAATCCTTTTCTCTCTTGTGATTGTAAATAGGTAAAAACAAGGGTGGTTTGACACATCTATTGTTGAGAATAGACCAAGGCATGCGAGCTCAGATAGATGACAGCCTAAGCATTCGGTTCATCAAAGTGACCGGCAGTCTACAAAAGCATTAAGTGTCAAGACCCGCCCCGAATTTCACCCCGAATCCCGAGATGAGTCATGCGGGGACCACCTCCAAGGAAAATTTACCGAAGACTCGGCAAACCTCCCTCGAAAATGGACAACCCTAACTTATAAGAATTTAAGAACCACCTTTTTACTCCAAAATAAATCATTCGCTACAACCCAAAAGTAGACAGAATATAAATTACCCAGAAGAATTCCAAAAGTATTCAGAGCTACTAAAAAATAAAATAATACACATCGAAAGCTATCAAACCCCTAGTAGATTAAACATGTAACCTACTGACGAAATGTAGCGGATAGATGGGTGACTATACCTCGACGTCTCCTGCTAGATCTCACGCGAACTCTGCATACTGGGCATTTTTAAAACGAAGAGCCCATGGGAAAATATTCAACACGTTAGAGTGAGTGGACAAAATGATTCTGACAACAAATAAATATTTCCCCAAAAATGCTTTCCAAGAAAACGTTTCATCAGCGGCAAAACAAGAGCTCTACTGGAAAGATTCTGAACTGGGGTTCAGCCTGGCTAGACTCCCAAATTTTAAGAAATTGCCTCTCATGCCAGGATATTATATATATATATATATAGTATGTATGCACACTCGCCTAACCCTTTGTACGATATCTATGAATAGCTTGAATAAAGTAGATATCATAAAAAGCTACTACGCTTGCGTCTAACGCTTACGTCACCCCACACTTGGATTGTACCTCAGGCTGGGGGAAAGCGGCCGAATGGTAATATATACGTGCTTGTACGAAATCTATGAATAATTAAATACGAAATTAGAAAGTCGCACAGGGCTACGACGCTCGCGTCTAACGCTCACGTCACCCATACCGAAATTGTACCTCGGTATGGGGGAAATCATGTATAGCTAGCTAGCATTTAATCATATACTTACTATTCTCATATAAGAGTATAATCATCGAACTTCTCGGCGGCCGGTGACCAACTCCGGCGACCTCCGATGCTCACCAAAATTTGGCAGCATCTTCCTCTCAACCTCCTCTACAACATTCCTAACTACCACAAACTCTAATTCTAAGCCTAACCATGCCAATCGAACACAAACACACAATAAAAACTCTAGAATTTCCATTACCGATTTCTCCTTACCTACCTCGAGATGGAGCGAGCCCTTTGGAGGGATTGAAGCACGAGAAGAGGGCTTCCTTTTGAGCTACGACTCGCCTGCTTTGGTGGCCGGAGGAAGGAGTTCCGATGAGAAAACTTTTCCGGCAGTCGGGGCTTTCGGCGTTCCTCCTTCACGACGGCGCTAGGGAGGCTGTCATCGGTCTAAATTGGCAGCTGGGTCGGAGACCGATCGATTTGGACCGGCGCGGCGGTCTGGGGCGGCCGGACGGCGGCGGTCGGGCGGCCGGAAGGATTGGGCAGAAACAGGTCGAGGAGAGGGAAAACCGGGAGGAAGAGAGAGAAAAAAGAACGGGCTTTGACCAAAACAAAGGCCCGGTCCACAACTCCAACTTAATACCATTCCAAAATTCAACACCCCAAAAAATAATACCTCAATAAAATTACCTTTTACTAGCAAAAATTACCATTTTTTTACCGTCGTCAAAATTTCTTCCTTAGAATAATCCCACAAAATAATCGTCCCCTACACCTCTCTGGGGATCAATTATATTTTTCACTTAATGACGAACACGGTAAAATTCTTATTACCACTATGCCAGTAATAAAAGTAAAAATTATGGGTCGGGGCGTGACATTAAGTGCTTCTTATATTACAAGTCCGCAAGTCAAAAAAAGAAGAATTCTGGCAGTAAGACACGCGGGCTCAAATGTCCCGCCCCGCCAAGACGTATTCCTTGCATACCTAACCATGGGATTGCTCAAATGCATTATGGATTAAAGGCCAACAAAAGATCAACACAATGCACCCTTTTGTCAAAAGTTGCTGTATGTAGACATGTTAAAAGGAAGCAGCAGAAGGTCAAGCTTCGCGCGCGGAAAACATGTTCCATGCACAAAGCTTGAGGGGGCACTGTTGATCGCCAAAAAATAACAAAAAAAAGAAAAAAAAGAAAAGGGATTTAAAAATATAGATAAATACTTTTCTTGGGCTACATGCACAATGCTTTAGAGTTCAATTGTGACTCTTGCAAACAACTGGACAACAAAGTCCAATGCAAACTCAATCTTCCAAACCGTGCACTCTATATAAAGAGACACAGAGAAGAAGAAAACAGACGGACAGAGCGTAACAGAGGGAGGCGAAGCAAAAAGCAAGGAACAAGAGAAAGGCAGAAGCAGGCGGAGTCAACATGGACAGAACAAAAGAGGAGAAGAGAACAAGCGAAGCAAAAAACAGAAGGAGAGAAGAAAAGAAGCGGCGAGCCAACAAGAAGGTGGAGCCCACACTCTAACTCTCTTTATTTCTTTTGCAGTATCTCTATCCTTCAGCCTCGTTCCTTACTCCGCCGGAAGCCCGCAAGCCATCTCCCCCTAAGGGGAGACGACCACCCGAGGTAGTCAACAAAAAGAAGGCGAGATGACCTCGCCCTCGCCTCCTCTCGTTGCGATAATTATGTATCCGCTCGGCCCTTACACTCGTACACAACACCATGCGTTTCGCATAACAAGCTGTACAAGAGAAGGAAACAATCATTCCTGCTAAAATATTATCAGGCGAGCGAGAAAGCAGTCCGCATGCAAGATGACCTCATAGAGAAGCTGAAAACTTAAAGCAAAAGCCCTAAGGCGAGGTGTCTTTGAAGTCCAGGTGAGACGAACTAGGATGACCTCACAAGACTGGAAGTCCAGGCGAGCCAGGTGACCTCACATCGAAGCATGAGCCCTAAGGGGTGGCGAGCCAACATTCAAGCCAAGGCAGGAACCCTAAGGGGTAGCGAGCCAACATTCATGCCAAAGTAGAAACCCTAAGGGGTGGCGAGCCAACATTAGTGCCAAAGCAGGGACCCTAAGGGGTGGCGAGGTGACTTAACCCTAAGGGGTGGTGAGGTGACTTCACCAAAAGGGGTGGCGAGGTGACTTAACCCTAAGGGGTGGCGAGGTGACTTAACCGTAAGGGGTGGCGAGATGACTTCGTATCAAAGCAGACACCCTAAGGGGTGACAAGGTGACTTCACCCTAAGGGGTGGCGAGGTGACTTCGTATCAAAGCAGAGACCCTAAGGTGTGGTGAGGTGACTTCGTAACAAAACAGAGGCCCTAAGGGGTGATGAGTTAATATTCAGAAGCCTTAAGCCCAGGCAAGGCGAGATGACGTCACAGGCGAGATCCATTCATGCAGAAGATGAAGCTAGTTGCGGAATCCGCTCACACATATACACATAGAGTCCGCTCACAAGTGAACACGCGGAGCCCGCTCACAGACATGCACAAGGAGTCCGCTCACAAGTGAACACGCGGAGCCCGCTCACTGACATGCACAATGAGTCCACTCACAAGTGAACACGCGGAGCCCGCTCACCGACATACGCGCGGAGTCCGCATGAAGGGGCAGTCCGCTTACACGCGGAGATCACCTACGCCACTATCAAGGACTGTGGCCAAAGCCATTCAAGCCTTTTGTCACGCTGCTGCATCACCTGTTTCGGGTGCCTAAATCAAATCAACAGACACTCTACCAAATTGGGTGTCCACAAGAAACACAGTTAACGGACTCAAAATACGTCTGTTAAACCAAAAGCCGGCATTAAGCCATAAAGCCTACAAACCTCTTATGAACTACGGTCGGTTTGATCCCACAAAGAGGTACGTAGGCAGTCTAGCAACTCACTAGATGCAACCAAAATTCCAAATAGAATCTCTGACATCACCAGTCAAATTCGTCCAGTCCAAAAAACTCTGGCCAAATTCCTGAAGCACCAGAGAATAAAATCCATAACCAAACCTTTCGAACTACATTTGTTTGATCCATTTACAAGGGTATGTAGGCCGTCTGGACTTAAATCTGGATGCAACCACCAACCTAAATAAATTCCCGGATCGCCTGAAGCTAGAATCTCGCTCCAAAGCTCAAATGCCTTCAAACACAAATCCAAACACATTTTCAAACACCACTCTCATCCTAAAGTCAAAGCCATCCAACGAGTTATTTACTTGTTGGAATCCTTGAACTACGAGTGACTTGATCCTCTCCAGGGTACGTAGGCAACCCATTCTCAAATGTGGGTGCAGTCACAAAAACAAACAAACCTACAATGGTCTATTGGTAAATAGAATCAAAAGGTGTTCCTTTGTAACAAAGGATTGTAATTAAGAGACACATTCTGTCTTGAATGGGTTGAACCAGACATAATTAAAACCCTATCTTAGTTAATAAGATAAGGTGAAGTTATGTTGGGTATATATGTGTTTACGATTTTTACCCAACAAATATTCTATCAATATTATTAATGCTCAAGGCCGGGTAACCAATATTTGCATACTAACATTTCACGACGATCATGAGTCGTCACCATGCCTCCTATATTCAAAATCGAAAATGGAATCAATATAGCTTAGTTAATTATTTGTGATCCTGATATAAGTGAGAAATTTTAGGTATATTCCTACGATCATGATTCGTATACCATGCAGTTCAGTCCTTTTTCGGATTCAAAATCACTTTAGTTTAGCACTTGATGAGGATGAGATCCAGAATAGGTTCTTCAAATAATCTTCGATCATCAATAACTACGTACGAGGGTAATTAATTAGGAAACCCTAAAATGTCTTCCAGTAATTGTTTCTTCACTCTCTTGTGTCGAAGACGTACTGGAAATACTCATCAAGTATCTGTGTATAATTTTATAGCTTGTCCTGGATAGTTTATGATAATTCATGATTTATATATAGAGGTTAGTTTCCTTTAAAAGAAAAGGGTTAGTTTATTGTATAAGGCAAGATTAGTACCTTGATCACAAAGGAGTACAGGACCGTGTCTTCCATGCTACTGATGTTGAGACGGAGGACCTCAAATGAAGACCTCTCCAGCACACTGATTATCTTCACAACTTGACCTGGAATCCGCCTGGATATTATCTTCAACACCACGTTGGACCCTGAGATTTTCGCTTCGACATCTGCCACCGGAGAGTTGCAGCATGCTCCTAGTTCTTTGACCGCACGGTCATGATTCTGATCGATTAACCCAAAATTGAATTTAGGGTTTTGATCAATCTAGGGCGGCGGAGTAGGTGGCAGTAGTAGCAGTGGCTGCCTCGGGCTTGGATTAGGGCTAGGGCTTAGGCTCTTCTTCCTGCGTTTATTAGATTCCAAAGACTGCAATACTTGATGCAACTCCTTGATGAACTCTATCACACCTCCTATGATTGATGCCTGGTCTCCCTGCCATTAACAACAAGTTTAACACAAACTGATTTAGTTTGAATCATATATACTAACAGATAAGAGAGTAATTAACAAGAAAAAACATATATTTTCTTAAAAATTCCCGGTTCTTTGTAAGGGTCTTGTGTAGGATTGAAGCCAGCAAAAACAAAGTGTAATTAAGGGTACCCTTTTGATGTAGAAACATGGGGTTAAAGTGCGTAGAACTTTGAGGTGTTCGTTCATCTGTTTCCTTCTGTTTCTCTCCACAGTTATGTGAGACATAGTTTCTGGTCTGGTTCAACAAATGAAAGCTTTATCGATCTGTCTCTATGTTTCTCTAGCTCTTTTATCCTCTCTATGTCATCAGCCACTTTGTTTGAACTCGAAAACTCTGCTATTTATACTACAAAAGATACATTGAAACAAGGAAAGAGTTTAGGGTCGGCTTGCCGAAACCACCTGTTGTGTTCATATTAAATGCTCCATGTCGCATTCTCGTGAAGATATTTTTACTCCATTTCTGTGTGTGTGTTTCTCTTGAGAGAGAGAGAGAGAGAGAGACGATTATATTACTACGCGTCTCAAGTTATGAGATTGGGTCCAACTACGTGCCCCCGTGGGCAGTAAACATAAGGAAGATGATAATATTACTACGCGTCTCAAGTTATGAGATTGGGTCCAACTACGTGCCCCCGTGGGCAGTAAACATAAGGAAGATGATCGACATAGCAAGAGTAGCAAGAGTAGCAAGAGTAAGAGTAGTACTATTACTATTATCCAAAAAAAGAGAGTAGTACCACTACTAGTTACTTATGCTTATCTTTCCTTTCCCATGCACATTTATATATCGCTACTCTCTTCTCTACATATCATGCATCTCATGCTCACCTCTTCATGTTGTTAGTTCTACTACCAACTTGTATGAAGTAGTGATCATATTTAGGTTTTCCATAGCCACAGAAAGATTAAGAGTGAAGCGAGAGACACCAAAACAACAGCAAAATTGGCTGGTTGTGGGCTGCAAGTTGATCTTCCGACTTTATATATACCTAGCTAGCTAGCTAGGATTGATCATGTGCTTTAATTAAATGAGCATATTATATGCTAGTAACTATGATATTTCTACGTTCTTCTCTTCTAACTCCCTTTGTGATCTTGATGAAGCGGAAATATAAACGTTGGAATCCACCAATAATAGACTTGAATCCACAAGTCTGATTTTCTCGAATTCACGAGAAATTTCTCGAATCCATGAGAGAATTTGGAATCCACTAGAGAATTTGAGAGAACTTAAAAGTTTATTAATTTCAAAAGCTGACGACTACAACCGATTAATAGTCCTAATGTAGGAAAAACTAAACCCTAGAGCAACTAACAACCAAGCCTAAAAGCCCATGGGTTAAAAGAAAACAAAATCTAAAATAAACTAAAAAAACCTAAAATAATACTAAATGCCGAATCAAATTAATAAAATGATATCTTTTGGCCTAAATCTAACAGGATTCACTAAAGTAAGACTCACTAAAGCGAGTCTTGTAAATCTCATCGTTCCCATTCCGGAAATGTATTATGCGTTCCAAACGGACATTCACATTCTCGTCAAAAGTACTCCAGGTTAGATTTGCTTCTGAAAATCAGATTTCGGACGAGTAACCCGGAAAGTCCAAAACAACATCTTCTTGAATATTTCAGCAGTTAGCAACCTCTTGACACGAGAATTTCTGATATTTAGATCATTCTTTTTTATTATTCGCCGCTTCTTGATTTTTTTACTCCCTCTAAATTTGGTCCAATCTCGTCCTACATCAGATCTCATTTCATGGTATGATCATCTTCGGATGATCATTTGACTCCTATTGTTGTTATTTTAGTGTCTACACAGTTTATTGGATTGGAGATCAATGTGATATATAAAAGTGATTGCTTCATTAAGATACTCTCGTAGACATCGGTGCAAATATTGACTTGAAATGTGTGTTACTAACTTGCTAATGTAACCGATGTGACTTTCTACCTACTCTCGATATTGTAAGTGAATGAAATACTTGTTTGGGTTTAGTTGATTGTTTGTGTAAAGATGACCCCGTTAAGAGTATTGAACGATATTGGGGCATGCAGTAGCCAAGAACAATTAGTGGGAAGTAGAATGATCGGTTAAGACTTAAGAGGGTAACCAACGATTAGACCACATTAGGCCTTTAGGTTACTAGCATTCTCTTTCCCTTTACGCCTTTACTACTGTAGGAAGAAAACAAAATGGTTGGGCAGGTAAGACCCCCTAGGACCTCGAGACATAAAGAGACGGGGAATATCCATCAACATCACTGAACTGGTATGACATTCTGGTGATATTAATACTCTTGGGCATACATAAAAGGGGTCACGCCCAAAACTATTATACAGTAAAGAATGAGAGAGAAGGAAACACAGTGCAAGCCGTTACAGCTTGCTAACTACTCTTGTTAGTTTCTGCATAAGTTGCAGTAGAAAGTTGTAGGAGTTTCAAGGTTCATTGTAAATGCATCCATCCCAAAATATATAGATTCCTTCAACTTCAAGCACTACTAACAGAAACCAGATTCATGTAACGAATACCAGAAGTCTCAGTTGCTCCACATTAAGTATACCCACAAGATCCATACACTGTTGTTCATAGTAAATGCAGACTGATTTTCACCCTTCTTGCTTCATTGCGTATAATATCATCTTCACATGGCTAGTTTATCAAACTATAAACTATATCCTAGTTATTCACAATCTGCTTTTTAATCACCAGAACAGGGCTGTTCATTCTTTTCATATTTGATAAACTATAGAAATTCTAACACAAAATGTTTCATCGAGGTAACTACTGTAAACTGACTATGTGGTTCAAGGTATAGTCTTTCCTCATATAGTTTAAGTCCTTCAATTCGTCTTGTTTTCTTCATTTTCTGAAGTAGAAGGAAAATTGTGGAAAACACAATTAGAACAAAATTCATTGCAAAATGTAAACAAAGAAAAACAAGTAATGACACCATGCAGCTCAGGTGATAACAATGAATTCTGTAGTCAGAAAACTGCAGAATATTTCACTTGCACTAGCTGAACCTTTTATTAATTCTACCTGGAAATGTTATTCTCTAGATCAGTTATTCTTTCATGGCCCGACTTACATGACATCATATAACAGAATCTACTAATATAAGCATTATTCTACACTGGACAGGCTACATTAGATGAAAAACATTTGAACCCACAAGGTTTCATCATAACACACCTATTGGTTAAAAAGAGTTTGGCACAGGAGAATGCGTATGTTTCATGGAATAAAAGAGTAGGCATACAACTCCAGCTAGTTTAGGTAATAGTATACACCTATTGGTTAAAAAGAGTAATGGTAACAACGCACCATGAAGGAACCTTTCAAAGGCCTGCAGTTGTGACATAAAACCAGCATTGGGAGATGCCTGTGGCCGTCTGCTCTTCACATGTTCAAGGGCTTCAGATAGACTCATACCATGCTTCTTCATCAGATAAGCAAGAACAATAGTCACACTGCAAGGTCAAATAATAGTCAAGTCCAACTCCAGCTCATTAAAGTCATACATTGTAGTAGTGCCCAAGTTCCAATTATATGAAGTAATAAACAATCGAAGTGTTTTCACTCAGATGTTCAACCAAATAAGGTAAAACTACCAGACTTGTGACCTTGATCAAGGTTAGGTAAAGTTAAACTCAGAAACTGAATGTACTAAAATTGTTCTGTTTTATTATCGCAAATAGAAATATCAAAAGATTGTGTAAAAGTTAAAACCAGCAATTTAAACTGCATACTTGTTCTGTTTTACTATCACAAAGAGTTTACTGATCCTCTATTCTAAGAATTCATAAGAATTAGAAATACTTAAGGCTAGTTATTGTGGAGATCATGTATAATCATATTTCAAGGATTCACTCTTATGGAATAGGATAATGCTTGACAATCATAGCGATAGATAATCTGGAAAAAATGGTTCAGGCAGGGAGAGATAATTACCTCCTGGATTTTCCCACAAAGCAATGAACCAACACACCACCAGATCTTTTAGCTTCTTCAATAAAATTGAAACATTCATCAAAGTGCTGTTTCAGGTCTGTCGATTCTTTGTCCGCAACTACCTCAAGTTTGAAAGAGTGCCAAACAAAAAATTCAAATCAGTTCCACAATCTTGGTTCGGAGCAATAACTATGATATGGACGAGATGCTGTTAGGGCAATAGTTGTTTGATTAAGCTGAGGCAGGTACATAATAATAAAAAAGCTAAGCAATTATCACAACTACACAAAACAAAAGGTTAGATCATAGTAGAATGAGTAAATGAAACAAGAAACTTCAAGACAATAAATAAAAACAAATTATCTCACAATGTAGACTGTAGTTCAGTAACCTAGAAGACATGTAGAGCGATAGACATTGAATGAAAAGAGGAGAAAATTAAAGTTATTACCATGAAAAACCTTATACACAAATTCATTTGGATAAGCAGGTGCCAATGAAGCAGCTACAGTCAAAATGTGTGTGATGTTTAACTTTTTAAGTTCATCCTTGTTATGTGCAGATCCAATGGAACCCAAGAAGAGACCCTGCGACAGATAAAGAATAAAAGAAATGAGCCTTGCTGTTGAATATAGAGCAGTAGAAACTATGCAAAGTTAATAATACAAGAACTGATTGAGATTTCAAATAAACCTCTTCAATTTGGCATGGAACTTTGTCTTCTTTACAACACCTCGTCACATGGATAACTCTCAATAAAGCAGATATTTGTTTCCTAAGGGAGTCATGTATCGGATCCATCAGTGAATTGAAACTTTACGCTCCCTACAAGGTAAGTAACCGAATCAAAACACAGTCAGACTCAACATATCCAATTCAGAGCAGAGCTTATGACATCATTAGATGAGATTTGCAAAACAGAGAGCAGGAAATTGACGTAGATCGGAAGCCAGCAGTAAAGTAAGGGAGTTGAAATTGATGGGTTTGAAGAAAAACTCACTTGGATAGCTGGAGCTGCAAAAACCTCCGTTAATGGATCGCATTTGAGATTTTGATCGTTGTGAACCTGGAGTCTTCCAGTTTACTGAAATTCGGGTTTAGTCCCTGAAATTTAAGCTTATAGCACTTTGGCCCCTCAACTTCTCAACATTTCTGATGTGTGGCTGGGCAGAACGTTTCCCGCCAATTTTACGTTTTTGGCGCGCAAATATAAATAAAGAAAAGACGGCAGTGGGACCCCTGAAGCCAATTTTCACAAGCGCCGCTCACCCATTTGATACTTTTAGCAATTGACAGAAACCAGATCAAAGCCGACGATTCAGAAACCAATTGCCACAAAATGTTAGCCTTCCGATCCAGGAAACCCGTCGGATACGACGACGTTCCGACTCTCCCCCTCTACCGCTCCGCCCCGGCTCTCGATGTACGCCTCGAAGAGTTCGAGCTTTTCGCCATCGATCGCCTCCGAGGTAAACCCTAACTTCTTACTCACTTCAATTCCACTGGGTCTTCCGCTCTTTTGGAGTTGTTTGATTTGTATTGAATTTATAGAATTCTATTAGTTTGAAATTGAATGGATAGAATTTTGTTGCTAATTGGAGGTAAGGCTTTAATTGATGGTAAATTATTGGGTTTTGCAGTGCTTAAAGGGATATCTGATGGATTATTGAGAGGAAAGAAACATGATGAAATGGAGAAATTGATAAATGATCTTTGGAAAGCAAACATGAGGCATCCTCAGGCATCCGAGGCCATCAACAAGGACATTATATCGCACTTTGTTCTGCGTCTTGTTTATTGCAGAACGTAAGACATTATCATTGCCTTTTTGTTGTAGCATGTTAGTCGTACTGATTCTTGGTTTTCATCTGGTTACTTTATTGATCTGCATTTTAGGGACGAGCTGAGGAAATGGTTTCTTTCCATGGAGACTGCCCTATTTCGTCACCGTTTTCGCAATGAAAGGCCTGAAGCTCAGGTAATGGGCAAAGTTCTTTTGAAATGGTTTCTCATTTTGCTTCTCAGTTTCTCATGCTTTCAGTTTTAAACTTGTTATTTTGGGCCTACAGAGGTCACTCATGGAAGAATTTGGTCTTGCCTACAAGAAAGTTGATAGTTCAGAACTCGAGGTAGTTACATAACTCTGATTAATTTGTAGTACTATGAGCTTGACATACAGAAACCTGCATTTGTATTTGATTTTGGAACATTTTGAGATGTATTACAGTCAGATACTTCCTAAAATCTTTAGCACCTTAGTATATGCTGCAATCACTAAAGTTTTTATCTTCCTCTTCAGAGTGTAATGGACAAACTGGCCCAGGTTGCGCGTTCCACGAGTCAATCTATACCCACTGGTAGGGGAAGAGTTTCTGTTCACTTGATTGGCCACGTACCATATCTCAATAAGTCCAGTATTTATGGTCTTCACAATGCTTTTAAGTTAATAATAAGTCTCTGCTCTATTGTGAATCATGGCAATGATAATTGGAGGCAATTTTTTTTTCATATTGGGTATATATGTGCAGTAGTGAGGTGTCTGGTATTTCTTAGGTCTTGCGTTATCATGCTCATCTACTTGTTTTAAAGATATCCACATTATTTCTCTGAAAAATATTTCTAAAATGATAATCTACATTTTCTGTTATTACAGTCTACATTCTAACTTGTTTCCTTTGACTTATTTTCCTTCTTTTGCAGTTGATGCCATATTTTACAAGGTGTGTTCATCTTTACTTGTTTTCTATCCTGTAAACTTATTCTTTAAGCTTTTTTCATGAATCATGAGAACTGGTCTTGTTTTAGTGGGAATGTCGGATACCTCCAACTTTTTTGTATGTTGGGTATCCGCAACCCATTTCCGATGTTCTTGTTAGTCCATGGTGGTCCTCAAGAATATAGTCTGATTTTTCTGATTTTCTATTGTATTTCTAATTTTAAAAATAACCTTGAACTCATCTGACTTGAAAGGGGAGCATAAAAACTCCCACTGGTCCGCTCTCCCAATGAAATTTGAAAGCATGCCAGAGGGCCCTTCCTTAAGATAAGCTTTGTGACACTGGTACGTTCAGTCCTTGTACCTCTCATGTGCCCTGTTCAGTATCCAATTGAACATTGACTTATCATTTTCATCACATTCGTACTTCGGCTAAGTAACAAATAAAAAAATTTTCATGTTAAGCACTGAAAAATAAAATAAACATATGTAATTAAGTAAATTTACTTTTCAAACTATTTTCAGTGTTACTTACCGACATTGCATTCCACACATTCCACTTCTCCTCCTGATTACGATTGTTCGTCGGAAAAGGATTTACTTCTACTATTTTTCCTCTTGATGGCCCAGATACGGTTCCCAATGAGATAATCAAAGTCTAAGCCCTCATGTTCCTATGGCACCATATCCATAAGGAATTAAAGATGCAATATCTGATGATAATGGATCCCAAAGAACTGTGAGACGACTTGAAGCTCCGCTTTGATTACGTACATGATGTACAGTTTCCAACATTGCCAAGAGGATGACAAACCATTCGCCAACTTCTATTGCATTCAACTCGAGTCAATGGTCTTCTTGGTTTTCATTGCGGCTCTAATGCCTGTATGCACGAAGATTGTCATGCCAGCGAGAATGCTAGAGATACCTACAGAAGACACAAGCAGTGCTTGGCTCAAGAAGCTAACTTTACTAGGAGAGATGACATTGGTGCTGAGCCTTCCACCAATCTCACCATAGCAGATTTCGTAGCTAAGAAGCAAGCTAGTCCTGCACACATGGATGTTGCAGATTTTGATTAAACTCTTTTGATTAGATGTTTTTTCTCTACTATTTTCTGTTTGGCACTTGTTTATCCACAGTTATTTTTGATTTTTCAGTCAGTTTTTTATGGAATTAGACATCCTTTGATGTATTTTTCAATTGGCATTAATAAAATCTCTCTTTTATGTTCAAATGTGTTGAATGGGTTGAGAATTTTATTCCCTTATAATTGGTTTGAATTGCACAAAGCTAAACACTTCATTACATGGAAAACATGCTAAATCCACATGTGTTTGTGATCCTTGAATTGGTTATGGCATAAAGAATGGCAAAACATGAGAACAATTGCAAAAAATCGGTGAACATACACCAAGGCAGCAAGTTGCCGTGTATTGGCAGTGTTGGAGCGCCCCTAAGGTGCCCCTGAGGGTCCCTGATGCGCGCTGGGCAACTGCCTGAGCCCTTAGAGGGCCCCTACCGCAGCCTGTTGAGCCCTAGTGCAGGCTGTGAGCCACTAAGGGGACCCTTCCGCAAGCTGCAGAGACCTGTCGCAAGCTACAGAGACCTACCGCACATCTGTGTCGGCAACGCGCCCCTAGTGAGCCCCTGCCGAGCCCATGCCAACAGCAAGGCCCCTGCCGCGCCCCTGCGCGTCGCTGGGTGACACTGAGCTTCGTTGAGGGCGGCTGCGCCCCTGCCGCATCACTGTGTGCCGACTGAGCACCGGATAAGCCCTTACGTGCCCCTTTCGTGCCACGCCATAATACCGCGCCCCAGCGTGTCCAGCACGCTGATAGGCCCTTGGACTACAAGAAAGTCCATACCTCCATGAAAGGTAGGGGCTCCCAACCGGATGATACCCTGAGCCAGCCTAGCCAGACGTAGACCATCATCTACCAAAACTGGCACCAGTACTTCCATCATCATTTCCTTTTCAAAGAAATCATCTATAGGCGAAATCCTACCTCTACCTCTGGCCCTACCTGCCCCTCTAGCCTTACCGGCCCCTCTGGCCCTACCTCGGCCTCTAGCTCTTCCTCATAGCGGATCCATCAGCTAAGAACCAAGCAAACCTTGGTTAATTTATGCATAAAACTTAAACCAAAGTATAAGTCTAATACAATATTTATTAACCAGGGTACTAACTCAAGATGGACACAAAGATTCTAAATTCCACTAACAGAGTATTCTCTACTCTGACATCCTATTGACCTAGAGGCGACACTTAACCTTTCACATACCCAATGACATATCAATACCGAAGAGCTTATGATGGTGATCCGCTGCAGTTGGGCCATCACTCCGAAGTATTGATTATCACCAAATATGTAAACCCCGTTTTGATACCAAATTGTCACACCCCAATTTTCGAAGATAATTTTTAAAATTTTTGGCATGATATATTTTAAAATATTATAATCTCAAAACTTGTTTCAACAATCTTTATAGAAAATTAAACTGAAGCGGTAAGCTGTAAAGCCCGTATGAGTAATCTTAAAAATGACACAACACTTCTAACATTCATTTATCTCATAAGAGCAATTTAGATCAATAAATAAATCCACAAATCCAACACATTTACAATAACATGTACTCATGAGTCTCAGATATTAAAAAATACTTCTCATGACCTACAACAACAATTTGTGTACCCATGGGTCCCAGATACCATAAGGTATCTCCCATGACCTACACTTACAGACGGACTAGAACTCTATTCCTAACCGTAACCAATCACCCGGCTAAAGGCTTGGAACCCGGTTTGACTGTCCAATAAAAATCACAAAACAATAATTGCATCATAACCGTAACCAATCACCCGATTAAAGACTTTGAACCCGGTTTGACTATCCAATAAAATCACAAAATAATCATTGCATCATAACCGTAACCAATCATCTGATTAAAGACTTAGAACCCAGTTTGACTATTTTAAACAACAATACATTATATCACCACATTCTCATCAACAACACATGATTCACATCATAAAATTATATCCTTCACAAGGATATAATTATATGAACAATATCGATTATTTCATAAGAATAACTTATCAAAAATCAATAAAATTATGATCACAAGAACCTCAAAATAAACACATAAGAAAAACTTGTTCTATCTTACCTATGAGCTGTTGGCGATCAAGCTCATATATTTTAAAACAATTAATACACTATATCACCACATTCTCATCAACAACACATGATTCACATCATAAAATTATATCCTTCACAAGGATATAATTATATGAACAATATCGATTATTTCACAAGAATAACTTATCAAAAATCAATAAAATTATGATCACAAGAACCTCAAAATAAACACATAAGAAAAACTTGTTCTATCTTACCTATGAGCTGTTGGTGATCAAGCTCATATATTTTAAAACAATTAATAGCATATTAATATTTCCAACATCAATCATCAAATGATCATAATAAAATTTGGTCAGAGGTCACTGTGGCAGTGGCTTTCAGGCCTTGTTGCATCTTGTATGCCGGTCACTAGCGTCAAGGACCGACACAGTTGGGTTGGTGGCGACAAGACCGATCTAACGGAACCGGTGGCGGCCAAAAAGATGGTCGGACGTCCGATTTCTTCTCTGGCGAAAATGGCTGCTCGTGCATCTCGGGGAAGAGGAGAGAGAATAAGAGTTGAGTTTTCTGAAATTAGGTTTCCACCCCCCCCCCCCAAAACTTCTCTATTTAAACACTTCCTAAAACCGGAAACTAACTTCCTCTAACCGTAACTTTTTCATACAATATTTGATTTATGCGTGCCATGTGTCTACGAACTCGTATTGACAAACTCCACAACTTTCATGAAGAAAGTTTTTGCAAATAACTTACGAAAAATAAAGTCAACTTTTGGCCATTTAAAACATGTACCTTAAAATACACTCCCGAAACTTCAACTTCGCATAAACCAATAATAATTTCCATAAATAATCCCTTCATTAAATTCAAAAAATAATATAAGGAAATTGATATGAAAATTTGGGGTATTACAATCCATGTCACTGACGCGCTTTATGCGCCTAAGGGTAATCGAACCTTGCTATCATTTAGGGACATTCGTGCCAACAGATTTCACCTGAAAACGTTCGAAGAGAATGGACAAGAGTTTTTGTTTATTACCTCTAATGACTACGGCCATAAATGCATCTTAGAGAAGCTCAAAAGTCAATCAAGTGGGTTGTATCTAACAACCATCAAGATTATTGAATCCTATGCTGTTTCTCGCAGTTTTTGCCACTCTGACTCTTACAAGATTTGGCATGATGGGACATCCCGAATGTGACATGATGATCCAAATTTTTAAGAATTCACATGGACATCCATTTTTCCGAGCACTGAAGTGTGTTGGAGCTCCTCCTTCCATCGAAATAGGTGATGCGGCCATGCATGATGCATCTGCCATAGACTCGGCCTCCAACGCCATTGCCGAGACTCCAAATGCCTCTATGGCTATCTCTAATGCTCACCGCTCATTTTGTAAAGCTTGTTCACTAGCCAAATTGACTGCAAGATCATCTTTTGCTAGTGATTCTAAACAAAACATTTCATTCTTACAAAGAATCCAAGGTGATAATTGTGGACCTATCAAACTAGAGTACGGACCATTTCTATATTTTGTGGTTCTAGTTGATGCATCAACGCATTGGTCACACGTTGCTTTGCTATCCACAAGAAACGCTGCATTTGCTAAACTCCTAGCTCAAATTATTAAGCTCCGGGCTCACCACCTTGATCATCCAATCAAGTTTATTCAATTGGACAATGTTGGAGAGTTTACGTCTAAGTCTTTTGATGAATATTACTTGTCTATCGGGATTGAAGTAGAACATCCCGTAACCCATGTGCATTCACAAAACGGTCTTGCAGAAGCTACAATTAAGCGCTTACAATTGATTGCACTGGCCTTGGTGATGCACACCAACTTGCTCGTTTTTGTCTGGGGTTAGGCAATTTTGCATGCAGCTGCACTTATTCGTTTTAGACCCATTACAACCCAACCATTTAGTGCGTACCAGTTGGTAACTGGATATGAACCAGATATTTCACACTTACGCATATTTGGTGGAGCTGTTTATGTGCCTATTACGCCTCCACTACGTACTAAGGTGGGTCCTCAAAGACGATTAGGTATTTATGTTGGCTATCAACATCCTACGATTGTCTGCTATTTAGAACCTTTGATAAGAGATCTATTTACTGCGAGATTCGTAGATTGTCGCTTTGACGAGACATTCTTCTCGCCGTTAGTGGGAGACATGACCGTTTCCATTCTAATTGAACGTCGAGAATTAACGTGGTCTGACCCCACTATGTCTCTTTATGATCCCCGCACTTCTGAAAATGATTTAGAAGTTTAGCGTATTCTCGATCTTGGTAGAGTTGCAGATTCGATGCCTGACTCATTTACCAATATCAGGAAAGTAACAAGATCAATTATACCTACTGCAAATGTTTCTGCAAGGTTAGAAGTCTCCACAAGAGGGATGTCAGGACTCACCCCAGATTTCACCCTGAAACCCATGGTAAATCCTGCGGGGTCCACCTCCAAAGAAAATTCACCGAAAATTCAGCTAAATCTTCCTTGAAAATGAACAACCCTTACTTGAAAATCCAACTTGACACTTCTAAACCAAACCACATTAAATCACTAGTGGTTATCAGAGCATATCTAATAAGGAAAGAATAACCATGAATAAAGCTGAAGTGGAAGGAGCCTCTGACTATTGGACTAAGCCTTGACTCCATGTACGCTCGACCTCATCTATACCTAGCATGCACACTGGGCATTTAAAACCAAAGGGCCCGGGGGAAAATAATTTAAAACGTTAGAGTAAGTAGACAAAATAATTTAAATAATTTAACAAAATATCAATTTAAATATTTTCTCACATTTCAGCTTTAAAAACTTAGCTGCACGCAATTTTAAATGTCCTTAAAACCTTAAATCCGATTTCAGTTAATAAATCGATAAACCAACCCCACTGGTTAAATAAAACAGAAATCTCGAATAATGGATAAACCAGCCCCGCTGGTTAATCAATTATAATTGAGAAAAGAATCGATAGGGGGAAGAATTATCACCATGTAAAAGGAGCCTCCCAGGCTTAGGTCGGTGCTTCCCAGGCTATAATAGCGTCCCACGCTAAGCGCTCTACTCACTTATAGTGAGTAGCCACTAATAATGGCTAGCTAACATATATATATATATATATATATATATATATATATATATATAAGGAGTAAATACTTGTGACACCCTGTAGTTTACACCTAAAATCAGTTTTGTCCCTCACTTTTTTTTTTAAACTGGTATACCCCTATACTATGAATTCTCGACTGATTTGCCCTTGTCGTCAATTGAACCCGTTATGTAGCTGACGTGGCTAACGTGTTGACATATGTACGAGACCAAGGTATTGAGATGACAATTTTACCCACAGAGCAATTCCAAACCCATTTTGAATCATCGACTTCTAAATCAGTCCACCAAAATAAAACCCAGATCGAAACTTAGCCACAAAACCCCAGATCGAAACTTAGCCACAAAACCCCAGATCGAAACTTAGTTCTGCAAGTCGAAGAGATCAGATCCAATTCTCCCATCTAAACACTTATTCTCCCATCCAATTCTCCCATCTAATTCTCCCATCCTTTAAATCGAAGCTTCCGAGAAGTGGCTGTGATGGCCGCGAACGAAGTCGAGTTGTGGGTTCCTCAAAATCGACTTAGCAACACAGATGTAACCCCAGACTATAGTGAGTACTGTGTTGGCTTTGAATAGCATTTGTTTATCTTGTTTTCGATCGTTCTACATGCTATAGTTCTAGGGTTTCAAAAATTGGGGATTTTGGGGTTTCTAGTTCAAAGGTTCTGGAACTTGTTTCTCTCTTCTTTTCACACTTGTTTTTGACTTTTAAAAGGTTTGTGATTGGCTTTTTTGAGTTTGGGGTTTCAATGGAACGTCAACAAAATTGGGGTTTTGTGCTTTATGGGTTTCGCAGTTGTTGTGTAGGCATATTTGTGAGTTTTGGTGCTACTGTATGTTTGTGTGTTTGTGTGTTTGTATACTTGTTTTTGACTTTTAAAAGGTTTGTGATTGGCTTTTTTGAGTTTGGGGTTTCAATGGAACGTCAACAAAATTGGGGTTTTGTGCTTTATGGGTTTCGCAGTTGTTGTGTAGGCATATTTGTGAGTTTTGGTGCTACTGTATGCTTGTGTGTTTGTGTGTTTGTTTGCTGGAAGCCTGGAACGGGGTTGCAGGGTTTCAGTTCTGAACTTACAATCAAGTTCAATTGAAGTTTTGGTTGCTTTGTGAGAAATGTGGTATTTCCCATTGAATTGGTTAAAACAAGTACTATTTTCTATCTAGTTCGGCTTTTGGATTTGTATTATTCATGTTTGTCATATGCTTTTCGGCATGTGGGTCATTTGATGCCCTGCAATTTGAAACTTAGATTCCCAGAATATGAAGGGTTTGCTTTGCCTTGTTCATTTTGTTTTGTTGATGTTGTCTTTTCAGCATTATCACCTGTTTGTTCATTTTTTATTAGTTTCAGATTGAGAAGCTCATTTTGAGTCTGTTTATTGCAGGAGAAAGTTTTAGGTCCATCAGACCCTGACTCTGGCAAAGGAAAGAGCAAGATGTCACATTGTATAACACATGGTTACCACTTGGTAAAGGGAAAATCTCATCATGCTATGGAAGACTATGTTGTTGCACAGTTTAAGCAAATTGAAGACCATGAGCTAGGACTATTTGCAATCTTTGATGGGCATTTGAGTCATGAAATTCCTGAATACTTACAGAATAATCTCTTCAACAATATCTTAAAAAAGGTAATATATCAGCATGAAAACCTTAAATTTCAGGTTGCTTCATGCTATGGTTCAAGATATGCTCTTGTAATAATTGATTAGGGGGATAAGACATTAGCGGTTTTGTATTTTCACATATTTTGCATTTGTTTTTTCTTTTCCTCTAGCCTGAATTCTGGAAAGAAACGGAGGATGCAGTCAGGAGAGCTTATCGAATAACTGATTCTAACATTCTGGACAAAGCAGTCAATTTGGGCAAAGGGGGTTCAACTGCTGTCACAGCCATATTAATTGACTGCCACAAGCTTGTGGTAGCCAATGTTGGGGATTCCCGTGCTATTATCTGCAAGAATGGTGTGGCTAAGCAGCTATCTGTTGATCATGAGCCGAGCACCGAGAGAGAGGAAATCGAGAACAGAGGTGGTTTTGTGTCAAATTTTCCAGGTAATACAAGTTCATTGGTTTGAGAACACATGAAAGAATTTTCTGTTGTTCGGAGTGCTTGCTTGCCCTTTTATATGATACGAAATTTGTTGACATCAACTTATTCTCTGTCGGTGGAATTGACCCTTACTTGGATCTGATCACTTATTAAGTAGACTAGCTTGGGTTTAGTGATGAAATATGAGTTATCTTGAGATTTGAGACCTCACTTCCTTCAGTATAACTGTAGCGCGGGCATTCGGTGATAAGAGCTTGAAGAAACATTTAAGTTTCGAACCTTTTGTGACGTCGGAGAGGATAGATGATGAAACAGAGTTTGCTGTCTTAGCAAGTGATGGACTGTGGAAGGTTGGTTTATTTGAAGTCGATCATTACAAACACATACACACACTGCAAATGAACATATTGAAAGTTTGAAACCAGTATTTTTGTTTTTCTTTATTTGAGTATCTTTGTGCTGTGAATGAACTTCAAATTTGTTAACAACAATCTAATGCCAGGTGATGACAAACCAAGAAGTTGTAGATGCCATAAAAAATATAAAGGACGCCCGAGCAGCAGCAAAGCACCTTACTGAAGAGGCAGTCAATAGGAAGAGCTCGGACGATATCTCCTGTGTAGTTGTAAGATTTCGGTGAATGTATAATTTATCTCTGGCATGTTTCTTCTCTGATTGAACTTGGTTTAACAATGTCTCAGACTGATGGTATTTTACTTGTTGAATTCTTATGTAATTATTCAATGTGTGTGTTTAGAACAAAATGGCTGCTTTGAGGGCTGAAAGGCTTGGTGCAAATAGACCAAGGAGAGGAAGGCCACCAACTAGGCAACCAACTGCTTCTGCATCTACTGCAACTAGGCCACCAACTGCCCCTGCTCCTACTACCTCAAGGGCTTCAAGCGACAATGCTGCAACCTCGACAAGGTCTTCTAAAAGGGTTAGGCAGAATTCAAGTAGAGGAAATGACAAATAGTTGTTCTAGCGATGAACATAGTGTTAGTTGGAGCCATCTTTTTGTTCAGCCTTCTAATCTTTTGGGAATATTCAGCTCGATAGGATCCTTAGAACTATTTTGTCAGTGATGTTAGGGGCTCCGTGATGTTGCTCGTTTTGTAGTTCAGCTTTGTGCAAACATTATTGAGCTGCTCATTTAGTGATGTTGAATTTCAAATATTGAATATTAAGATGTTGAGATGTTCATCTAGTGATGTTAATTTTTAGATGTTGATTTTGTGCTTGTTCATAGTTTGTTGTTGATTTTGAAATGAGATTACATATGTTGATTTTTGGGTTTTGTAAAAACAGTATATCCCTTTGTGTTCAAATAAATGATGGTAAAAGCTCTCTAAATAACAGAGCTACACACACATTTTTGACTCATTTGGCGGGAAATTGACTCATTTGGCGGGAAAATATGATTGATAAAGGGGAGAAATAGAGTCAGGGGTATATTAGACATATTATGTCAATGTGGCAGGTTTTTAGTTGAGTTGGAATCGTAGGACCGGCCATCTCAGCACTTAACGGACTTACATAACGGTTCAATTGACGACAAGGGCAAATCAGTCGAGAATTCATAGTATAGGGGTATACCAGTTTAAAAAAAAAAGTGAGGGACAAAACTGATTTTAGGTGTAAACTACAGGGTGTCACAAGCATTTACTCCTATATATAAATACCGATCGGTTACCTCCCAGGCTATAATAGCGGCCCACGCTAAGTGCACTACTCACCTATGGTGAGCAACCGCTAATAATGATTAGCTAGCAATAAAGAATATAATTGATCATATATTATGGTGACTAAAATTATCCGAAAACACTTAAATCCACTGATCTTCCCCAATATCATACGAATGGTACAGTTCCCAACCGTGCTTAAAAATCATCATAAGAAATTGTATTAAAACTCAATGACGTGTCTCACACGTCAAAATATTCTCAATACCAAATATAAATCATACATAATAATATCTCAAAGTCAAAATCAATAAATGGTTACTCAAAACGGTAAAAGCCAAAGTAACACCAAAAGTAAATAATCGTAACTTAATTTAAGAACCGGGATGTGACAAGGGATTTTACCGGCCACACCTGGGCTCGGCAATGGGGTCTTGGACGCGCCAGACGCTCATGGTGGCGGTGTGGCCGCGGCCTCGGCTCCCACCAGGAAGAGGGGGAGACCTGTTGGTTCAATAGATACTATGCCACGAAAAAGGTGTGACAGTAAGGCACAAAATGATCCACTCATCATCAACAATGTGAACCCTTCACATGAGATTGTCTCTGACTATAGTTATGTCCAAGAATCAATGTTAGCGTATCTGGGGGATGCCTCAGATACAATGTTGATGTTGGAGAACAAAGAAATCTCACTAAAGTATATCGATGCACACGGTATGATGGAAAGAACTTCCACGACTATTGATGATGTTTTTGCTTATTCCGTCGCTCAAGATATTATCGGCAACGATGTGATTGAACCGCGCTCTGTTGCAGAATGCCAATGTTGAGCCAATTGGCCGAAATGGAAGGATGCAATCTAGGCTGAACTAGACTCTCTAGCAAAAAGGCAAGTTTTCGGTCTAGTAGTGTCATGTCCACTGAATGTTAAGCCTGTTAGACATAAATGGGTCTTTATTCGAAAGCGAAATAAGAAATGAAGTCATGCGCTATAAAGCGCAACTTGTGGCCCAAGGATTTTCTCAATGCCCTGGAATTGATTACGAGGAGACATATTCACCTGTTATGGACATCATTACCTTTCGCTACTTAGTCAGTTTAGTAGTATCCGAAAAACTGAGCATGCAACTTATGGATGTGGTTACTGCATATCTCTATAGGGATCTTGATTAAGAGATATATATGAAAGTGCCTGATGGACTTTCACTACCCAAGTCAAGTGACTCTAAGCCACGGAGTGCCTTTGCAATTAAATTGCGGCATTCACTATATGGATTGAAACAATCTGGACGAATGTGGTATAATCGTCTAAGTGACTACTTGATTGGAAATGGATATAAGAATAACAATCTTTGCCCATACATGTTCATTAAAAGAACAAGTACCGGATTTGCTATAGTAGTCGTCTATGGTAGCCGTCTATGTTGACAAAATTGATAGCGACCAAAAGCGGGCGTTTCAATTAAAACCCTTTTGTGTCAATTATAGTATATAGCAAATAAGGGTATCGTTACAAGCCGGGGATTGAGGGTATCTTTACAACTTACGTTAATTACAAAATAAGAGAAAACATAAAATATTATAGTACTGGAGATATAGGGTTATATGATTATAAACAAGAGAAAACAAAGAAACAAAATAAATCAGAAAAGATCAAGATGAATGAGACGTTAGAGACTTGGAAATCCACCACCAAGTATGTTTCAAGACATGTTAACAACCAAAGCTTCAATCATTAAGTCACAAATCGGTATCAATCAAGAAAAAACCGTGAGCGCACTGTGTAAGTCCTTATTACTTCCCTTGAATACTTAAATAAGATGAACGCACCATTACTAAGCCTTTAGAATAACCGATCAAGGTATAAACGCTATCCTATCAACAAATTATTCTAAGCATTAAGATCAATGAAAGTAATTGAACAAGTATGCAAAACTAATGTGGAACGCCTACCTAGCATGCAATCCTTTTTATTTGGTTTCACCTATTGTCCTATAGGTTTTACTACTTTGAAACAGGCCTTTTAACCGTTTAGGAGATTAATCAACCTATTTCTAGCCCCACTCATAAGTTCATAATGTTCTATGTTGCGCATACATGAACATAAACAAGCAAGAGTTCTCCATAAACTAAAACCAAATAAACAATTTGAAAGACTTAATAATTCGAAACCAAGGTTCAAAACAATATCTAAAACATTCTTGGGGCTTCAAACCTCGCCCCTAACTAAGAGAAATCAGCCACACATGGCTGCAAAATCACACAAGGAGAATAAAAGATGACAAAGGAAAGATAAACCGTGGATGATGGAGAGATCGATGATGGCTTGGCGGCTTCCTTGTGCGAGTCTACAACTATGGAGGTTCTGATGATGTGAGATCGTTGGCCTCCTCTAATCTTCACGTCTTCTCTTTCTTTTCGTCCTCTCTTGCCTTTTTTCTCCTTTTCTCTGCTGTGATTAGGGTTATAAAACCCTCAAAACTCGTCCATGGGCTTACCAATGTGGTCTGGGCCTCAAAACAGAAGTTTGGGTCCAAATCAGAAATTCGGGCAGACTGACCTTCGGCCACTCAAACCGTCATAACTTCTTCTCCAACATAGGTATTGATGATCCGTAAAAAGTTCTGGAAAGTAGACTCTTGTAGCTTTCCATTGATATATGGCACATCTCCTGGATCATTGTGAGCTAATCACAATCTTCTGTCGAAGTTGACTGACAATTTCTGGCAGATTTTCTGATTTCTTTCCTTGCACAACATGGATTCATTTTCCTTCAAGATTTCTCCTCTTTTGTCTCTTTTGGGCTCCTTAGCTTTATTTATGACCTAAAAACACAAACTTAGTTAATATGAATATTGTTAAGGGAATTACATAACTAAATAGGGTCAGAAATACATTATAAATGTAGCATTTTGTGCTCCTATCAATGACATGAATATCATCGGTAATCTCAAGGAAATTGATGAGACCGTGACCTACTTGAATTCTGAGTTTGAGATGAAAGATTTTGGGAAAACTCAATTTTGCCTAGGCTTAGAGCTAGAGCATCGAGAGACTGGAATATGATTCACCAGTTTGCTTATGTCCAAAAGATGCTCAGACGCTTTAATATGGACAAAGCTCACCCACTTGGGACTCCCATGGTCACCCGAAGTCTGGATATCAAAAATGACCAATTCCATCCTAAATAGGAGGATGAGGAAGTTCTTGAAGCAGAAATTTCGTACCTAAGTGCTATCGGAGCTCTCTTATACTTGGCACAATGCACAAGACCAGACATTGCATTCTCAGTAAATTTGTTAGCTAGGTTTAGCTCTACGCCAACGCAACGTCATTGGACTGGTGTTAAGTACATCTTCAGTACTTGAAGGGTTCAATTGATTTGGGCTTGTTTTTCTCTTACAAAATCGAAGTTGAAAACATGAATGTTGATGTTTCAATTGAAGATTGCATTGCACGCAGTTTGGCCGAGCCCCTAAGGGCCCCTGCCATGTCGGGCAACAACTTGGCAACGCAAGGCAGCGCCTAGCGCGCCCCTGCCGAGCCCCTGCCATAGTCTGCCTACACGGGCAGCGTGCAGCGCGCCCCTGAGTGCGTCTGATGACGCTGCTATGCAGCAACTGCACCCTTTCGCGCCTCTACCGCGCCCCTACGCATGCAGCGCTGTAGCCGAGCCCCTACAGGGCCTCTACGCGTCCTCGAGGGCTTCCAATGCCGCAATTGAGCAAATTTTGGCTCCCAACCAAAATCAAGCTTCCAAAGCTCCTTTGATCTCAAAATTGACGCAATGTGGCATTGTCCCTTATGCTGAGACACCGAATGATGTGTTAGACCCACACAAAGGACATTCCCAAACTGAGTATGTGTTTACCATGGGAACTACGACGATTTCTTGGAGATCTACCAAGCAAACCCTTGTTGCTACTTCCTCGAATCATTCAAAGATTATTGCACTACATGAAGCAATCAAAGAATATGTTTGGCATCGCTCTGTAATAACTCATATTCGAGAGTCCAGTGGATTGACATCTACCACTGAAGCACCAACTTGCATCTATGAAGACAATGCGGTATGCACTGAACAAATGAAGTTGAGATTTATCAAGGGTGATAATACTAAGCATATCTCGCCTAAGTTCTTCTATAATCAGCAACAACAACAGCTTTTGAATATCCAAGGGAACCAAGTGAATTCCGAAGATAATGTAGCAGATTTGTTCTCCAAGTCTCCACACAAATCTACTCTTGAGAAGCATGTGCGATGTATTGGTATACGTTGCTTATCTGAACTCCATAATTGATTTAATTATCAGAGGGAGCTGATTGTGTAGACATCATAGGGAGTCTACGTCACATGTTTTACATTCAAGTTGTAGTTGGTGCATTGTGTTCTTTTTTTCCTTCGACCAATTTTTTTGTTTTTACCCTAGAGGTTTTTGTTTACTTAGTAAGATTTTTACCGAGGCAACGTTCATGCGCCATATGATTCTGGTACGCGACACAAGAGGGAGTGTTGAAGGAATTTACATTCTTATCCTTGATGATATGTCTTGACCAAATCTTCTACTTATTAGACTAGAAGAGCTGTTAGATATCAAACTTTGATTTATAGAGATTCTCTATGTAATGTCTATATAAAAATCAATCTATCAATAAATGAGTAGACCTTTATTCTCGTATTCACATACTCTTTATAACTTCAAGCATTTTACAAATAAACCTTGTTAAAAATAATTTTATTTTTATTTTTTATACCCAGGGAAGAAAGCACACACTGACACTGGTCACTAGTCTCCTGGTCCCAGCATATGACCAATTTTAGTCTCAACTCTCCCGCTGGGGGAAAGTGGCAACCGCCGACATTCTCCGAGCAAAGAAATGCTGACACTTGTTTTGCTTGCTTTCCGATTCTCACCGTGGGTTTTCTCGTCATGTTCCTCTGTTCAAAGTTTGCAATGGATTTTGGATTGCAAATTATCTTCTTTGTCTTCGTTGAGATTGTGTCAATTAGTGGTGCGCACTGATATTTGATCATGGTTGACTCTTCTTTGTTGGGCATTCGAGTTCCGAAATTGGGTCTGCTGAGGAGCCATTGTTTGATACTATTCTTCCTTGCAATATGAGAATATCTGAGTTTGATTACTGTTCACATTGCTCATTTCTGATGGTCTGTATGTTTGCTGCTTCGATTTTATGCGACTTTTACATTTTGTAGGCGTGTTTCGATAAAGTAATGTTTGACAAGCTCGGTCACTTGTAACTGGATTCATGAAAGTACTGTTGTGATTACTCTACTTCAATACGGTTCAAGGTTGTGTAGACTTGCTTGTTTTGTTGTTTTCTAATGTCTTTAGGCTCACATTAGAGTTTACAATCAAATGTCTGATAAGATATAATTCAAGTCAATGTTGGTGCTTTTAACTTCCTTTCTTTCTTTATTTTTGCACTTTGATTGTTTTCTGTCAAGATGTTACTTCCAGAAGAAGTCAATGTTATAGTTTTGAGTTCTCTGTGCTACACCTCCCTTAAATCATGGCCCTTTCTTCAGTGTCTCAGTTTCTCTTCTCATTAGTTTACCTAATAAAATCACAAACTAGGAAACTTGCAGTTCTCTTGTGTATTATAGAGATAGCTGACAATCAGCTCCAGGGAAAGTTTGTTGAAATAGAGGAAACCTCTTGGCCAAAATTGTAAATCAGGTTGTGAAGCGATGCTATCCTAGCCAATTACAAGTGCATCTCACCGTCGTTTTTCATTTTTATTTGTTTATTCATTCATTTTTCATATGGGTGGTATTCACTGCACTCAGCCTAGCTATTTTCATAATTAGCTAGCTACATGTTTATTTCCTTTTTCCAACAGGAACAATGCTATTCTAACACTCCTCTAGATCACTCTACAAGCCAAACCCACATCTTTTTTATTCTTCTACTTTCTGGCTTATAATAGTGCAGCAAAATACATTGTGATTACAGATAGATTTCTTGTTAAATGGAGGTGAAGGACCACTGCTAGCTTGTAAACTGTATATATATGTTCAGTTCAGTGACTCTAATCTTGCAGAAGCTGAAATGTGGACTCAAGAATATATGTGGTTACTATATAGATCATATATGAAAACTTGAACAGAGCACATTTAGAGAGTTCAATCTTCTCTAGTAATGGGTTAAGAAAAATAAATAAATAACACACTTCTATACTGTGCTTGGTAATTGGTATGTATTAGGGATGCAAATATAACAAGATGATAATGTGCTTAGTTTATTGCTTGTTCATGGATAGTGGATCCTTGGTTTCCAAGCTCATGATGATGCAGATTGCAGACTGAATCGAGATGCACCATACTACACTGGATTGGGACTTTGAGAGAAGACACACCAGATTGAATACTCTGTTGGTCAGATTAGACATGAGTTAGATCGAAGGAAGAAAAGCTGATATCCAACTCTTTGCAAGTTGAAGAAGTAAATTGAACTCATTAGATGGAAAAATATGCACATGCACTGATCACGTCAATGAAATAATTTCAAGGAAATAAGTTCAGCAGAAAATCTTTATATTTTGCCTGAGATGCAATATACTTTTTGTAACAGAAACTCAAATATTGTAAAACAGTTCAGAAAATCAATCCGATCTTCATTTGAATGCAAGTTTGATATTAGTGATACATAGAATGTGTTGGAAATTAGTTTCCATCACCAGTATAACATGATAGTTTCGTATCACCAAAAAAAATCATAATCACTGACTACCAGCAGCCTTTCTTGCAGGAGGAGCTTTTTTCTCATGATGATCAGACTCGTAATAACCATGCCACATCCCTCGGCGGAAGGTTTTTGCGTCTTGCTGGAACTCTCTCAAGGTACGAGACTTCCATGACCTCTTCATCTGGGTATCTAGAGTAGCAAGTCCATTACGAATCATGGTAGCATTTATACTGTCAACATTATCTGATGCGACAAGAGTTACCATAAGAGCTGGTCCGGTTCCTTGGCCTTTAGCAAATTTTCCTTCAGAAATATCTCTTCCCTCAATCACGGCGGTGAACTCTTTGTCCAATATGCACTCGCTCAAATACTCACCTGCTTCTTGACCAAACTCCTCCTCCAAGCTCGGGACAATTACATGTGCCAGGCTGCATAGCTGAGCGAGACCAGGTACAGCGGCAGCAGAAGGAATAAGAGGCCGTAACTGACTGTAAGGGACAACCTCTTGATTACCATAGTCAATGTAGAACACTTTAAAATTGTCCTTTCGCACATTGACAATCCTAGCTCTGTTCCAAGAATTATCTGCACTATATTGAGCAAGGACAATGTCACCCTGCTTAGGATTAAAAGCATCACTTACAGAAGGAGCTTCTTCAAGGTTCAACGAAGCAAGCTGTTGCTGAATAGAGGCACTCTTCTCGTCCCCATCTGTCCTCACATAAAATTTACCGCTGTCTAGAACTTCTGTGACCACTACCTTTAGTTCTTTCTGTTTGTCAAAATTCTCCCAAATTTTCAGCTTCTTCGTTTTTGCATCTTTCATAGCTCGTTCTAGGAGATGGCCATCTTGGATCTTACCACTACCACCAAATGGAATATACTTTGCAAGGCCAGCTTCAACCAGGGCAACTGACACATTGGTCCCAGATTCCCATAAACTTCCCACGAAAGTTCCGTTTCTATCAATAGTCTCCACTTCAATCTCAACATCTCTCTGCATTAATCTTCGCCTCATGACCGCAATTGCTTCGTCCGAATAGGGCTCAACACGACTAGGACATCTCACACCGGAGAGAGAAAAGGAGATGATGCACGTCTCCTTGGGAATGTAAAGTTTAAAACGATGACCGCTGAAGACATATTCCACAACTGCAGACACTCTCCTAGTTCGCTGCAAGGACGGCAAGACGTCTCCAGCTTCGTAGGCCGTTGCCATTGTCAAGTCTGTCATGTGCACAACGGGGGCTTTCTTTGAAGAATGGAGTCCTTTCTTTTCAGCAATAGCACATGTTTCGGCAGCAAGTAGGGCATCATAGTATCTTGATCTCTCATCAAACTCTTTATGTTTGATAACGGTACGGAAACCACATTCAACCAGAAGCTCAGCAACGTTTACCTCAGCCTGGCTTCTTTCATCTTCTCCCTCAGCCTTAACAAATACTGATCCGAAATCTATTACTCTAGAAGACTCCGAATCTGCTTGGCTGAACTTCCTTGAATACTCCATTTGAACATTCACTTGGCGTCCAATAAGGCGTGTCCTCAGCATCTCCTTGGCTTCACGTGCATAGGCCGCTGGCTCACCTCTCCGTCCCATCTTCGGACACTGAATACTCGAAAGGCTAACTCTCCGCTCTCTAGAATCATCAGCCACAATGACACATTCCCCACTTACAACCTCCACAACTGTTCCAGTGAAATTCTGGTCATGAATTGGCTTGGAATTTGTAGCTGGGGGTACAAAGTTTGTCCAAATCCTCCGCTTGCTCTTCTTAGCTTCAAGCTCTGCAGTCTTGAGCTGCTGCTTTGCATCTTCATCCATAACTTTTGCGCTCCATTGTACAAATTTAGCATAACCATTCCCCACAAGCTCCAGCCCCAAGTCCCTCTCAGAGTCTCCATAATACACAGAACCAATCAGACGGCTGAATTTGTCGACACCCTCCAAGACAATATGCACATCTCTATTCAACACACGAGACTCTGTGAAAAGCTTCGCTTCTGATGCAAAAGGATAAGCATTACGTCCAACGTAGGGCGCCTGAGTTCCTGAAACAATTACTAGGACAAACTGAAACTCCGGAAGCAAATGAGCCAGAACTGTACTGCCATCACAAACATGCTCGACGATTGCTTCTACACGCTTGCCCTTGTTTGCAGCCAAAAGAGTCTTGGTGGTCTCTAAGTTGAGTTGGGGAGATAGAGTTCTAATGGATGCCTCCGCCGCACCAGGAGCCTTGCTCCAGAGACCGAGACCTTTATTAAAGGCTTGGTCCATGTGAAACTGCAGCTCAACATAATAAGGAGTTGTGGTCGGCAACGTTACAGATGCCCACCCTTTTTGAACAACAAGGGCTGCAACATTATCGTTACCAAGGAAGACAGTACCGATCAATCCCAGCGGTTCTTCAACGGAATCAATGCAGTAAACCACCTCCTTTCCGATGCAGAGCTTCCTCAGATACTCTCTGCTGTCCCATGCAAAAGGCTCGTCAGCGCTGCAATCTTTACCGGCTAGTTTGGGAACACGAACCGATGACAAAGTTATAACTCTTTCCGATGGGATTCCGGTATTGTTTGGCCGAAGGGCCTGGATGACAAGGCAATCACCTGAAGGAACAGCCTTGACTCTGCCTCTATACCAAGATTGTGATGCCATGTTGTATTGACTGCTCTTTGTTTCCAACAAGATTTTGAGTTGTGAGTTTGTGACAATAGTATTTATAGGAGGTATAGCCGTATAGGAGGTGGTGTAACTTGAGGATTGTGATTTCTAGCTCGTCATGGAAACCTTGGAAGACAAGGCAAACTCAACTTAAATACTTAATTCGTTAACATATCTCAATATAATCTCTAGGGATTTCTAGTAGATTATCACGCATTGACCCTTAAATTTTACCATATTTACTAGCAGAGAGTAAATAAGAGTTATACCGTGTTCGTCATTAAGTTTATAATTTTTTTTTAGTCCCCAGAGAGGTTGTAGGGGACGATAATTTCGTAGGATTTATTCGAAGGAAGAAATTGTGACGACGGTAAAAATGGAAAATTTTAGCTAGTAAAAGGTAATTTTTATTGGGGTATTATTTTTTGGGTGTTGAATTTTTGGAATGAGTATATTTAGTGGTGTTGGACTGGATTGGGCCAAGCCCAATTTTCTTCTCCCTCTCTTCTCTCTCTTCTCCCTCCCGATTCTCTCTCCCCGAGCTCCCTGCGCCCGGAAACTTTTGACCGCCCGTTCCCCACCGTCCGGCCGCCCCAGACTACCACGTCGGTCCCAATAGGTCGATGTCCGATCCAGCTCTCATTCTAGACCGGTAAGAGGCTCCCTAGCGCCACCGAGAAGGTCCCATCGCCGGAACTCCCTTCTCCGGTGACTGTCCAGAACTTCCCGTCGCCGGAACTCCCTTCTCCGGCTGCCATAGCCGGCAATCCTTGGCTCAAAAGGAAGCCCTCCTCCCGTGTAGCAATCCCTCCAAATGGCTCCCTCCATCTCGAGCTAGGTAAGGAGAAACCGGTAATGGAATTTCTAGGGCTTTTTATGTGTTTCCGTTCGATTGGCATAGTTAGGCTTGGAATTGTAATTTGTGCTAGTTAGGAAAGTTGTAGAGGAGGTTGAGAGGAATGTGCTGTTAAAATTTGGTAAGCATTGGAGGTCGCTGGAGCTGGCTGCCGGCCGCCGCTGCCGGTGGAGCCGCCACTGAAAAAGTATTTTTGATGGGGAATTTTATGAGGAGTTTATTGGATTGAGTTTTAGAATTTTTGGAGGAGTTTTGGATACGTTTGAGAATTTTTGAAGTGGTATTTTTGGCGGATTAATAAGTTAGAATCCGGTCATTGGATTATTTATGGTGGAAGGTGATTTTGAGAATGTCGGTAAAAATTTTGGAGATTTATGGTTGGCAGTGAAAATTAAGATTTGGGGCGATAGACATGGTTAAGCGGGAGACGCTCATTTTAATTATGCCTATTTTCTTTAAGCGTCGGTGTTTTATTTAAGGATTTATTTATGTTTTTGAAACAAGACGTGAGGAGGCCCGAGCAGAAGAAACCTCCGACCAACATCAGGCTTAGGCCTAATCTGTGAGTAGACCTTTGTTTTAAATAATGTGCTTGAAATGTCTTATTGTTGAATGATTTTCTTTTGTTGGAAAGTAACCGAAATTGAGAATTTCGGTGATTTTACTCTTATATATATATATTATGAGAATAATATGTATATAAATAAACGCTAGTTAGCTATACGTGATTTTCCCTCATAATGAGATAAAATGCCATTATGAGGTAACGTGAGCGTTAGACGCGAGCGTCGTAGTCTCTTGTATGACTTTCTATCTTTCGAATCCATTCATAGAATTTATACAAGGAATCAGCACGTATATATATCCACTCGTTCATTCCTCCATAATGAGGTAAAATGTCATTATGGGGTGACGTGAGCGTTAGACGCCAGCGTTGTAGCCTCGTATGACTATCTACTTTTCGAGCTTATTCATAGATAGCGTATAAGGAATAGACGAGTGTAAATACATACTAATTTATATAATAATCCTAGCCTGAGAGACATTTTTCTTAAAGTTTAGGAGTCTAGCGAGGTTAGATACCAGTTTAGAATTTTTGAGTTAAGCTTTTAAGTTGTCGTTGGTAAAGCGTTTTCAATGAAAGTATATTTGGGGAAATATTCTTGTTTTGTTGAAATTATTTTTGTCCACTCACTTTGACGTATTTGAATATTTTCCCCTAGACCCTTCGTTTTAAAATGTCCAGTCTGTAGATTTCGGGTAGAGTCTAGAAGGAGACGTCGAGATATAGTCACCCATCTTTCCACTACATTTCGCCAATAGGTTACCTGTTTAATCTACTAGGAAATTGTCAGCTTTCGTTATTTTTAATTTTTTAGTAGCTCTAAATATTGTTGGGATTTTTGTATATCTTTTCTGGATAATTATTGAGTTGTAGCAGAGGATGTTAATTTAGGTTAAAAAAGTGGTTCTATAATTTTTCCGGGTTAGGGAGGTTCACCGAGTTCTTCGGTAAAGTTTCCTTGGAGGTGGTCCCCGCAGGACTTACTTCGGGTTTTATGATGAAATTCGGAGCGGGTCTTGACATAGATTGTAATAGGGAGTCCTTGAAAGTTAAGGATTCACTGAGTCATGGAAACCTCGGAAGAGAAAGTGTAACTTTCCTTTCCTGACTTGTAAGAATGAGAATCTGAGATTTTAGTTCCGGATCTTTACAATAAGATTTACTCCTTTTTCTTAGTTGGATCCAAATCTGAGGAAGATTTTAATTTCGTCCATACTTCGTGAATCAATGATTTGATTACTTTGATTTTGTAAAATCTAATTTATCTTTTTTTGAAAATCTAATTTATCGCAATGCAGTACTTTTTTATATTTTCATGCCAATGCAGTAATTTTTTATATTTTCATGCCAATGCCAATGCAGTAATTTCATATGCCTCTAGTTACTTGAGTTTGAGGGAGCTTCAGTGAGCAGATCCTATTCCAATTTGCGCAAGAACATACTTGAAAGGCCAGATTCAATCCACTGGTCACTAGTAACATGGTCCTAGCCTATAACCAATTTTAATCACAACCCTCCCGCTGGGGGATAGTGGTTGACGCCAATATTCTCCGAGCAAAGAAAAGGTGACGCTTGTTTTTCTTGCTTTTTGATTCTCAGGTAAGTTTTCTCGTCATGTTTCTCTGTTCAAAATTTGCATTGGATTTTGGACAGCAAGTTAATGAAGTTTTTTCTTTTTCTTGGTTGAGATTGTAAAAAATTTGTGGTGCAATGATATTTGATGTGTAAGATAATGCTTGATAGTGGGATCAAACCAAACAGTTTGATGTGTAGCATCATTAACAGAAAGCTAAGTTTTAATTATGTACAGTAGAAAATTATTGCACATTTCATGAACGTGAGGAGATGGGAAGCTTATTTTTCCTCTCTCAATTTGTTTTTTGGGTTTTCTCGGCAAAAGGCACTTTGTGGAGGTTGCAAAGCTTTCGAGGGTTATGCTAAGTAAAGATTAAACTGAAAGCTCTCTATGTTGACAGTATAGTATAGTCCTGAGGAAATCCAGAGTGGAGATAAATAGTTAATTAGTTCAGCGATTGACAAGAACTGTAAGGTGACGATGAAGAAAGATAGCATTCCAACTGTACGTCTTGTACATTGGATCTTGTTGGTTGATGAACTGAGTTGTTAAACTGAAGAAGAACAAAATTCTTTCGTCTAGTCCTTGTAGAATCTGAAGTGGAAGTGGATAACGGGAACTCCTCTTGATTTCTGACTACCATGGGGGAATGCATATTTCTTCCTAAGTCGAACACCCATTGATGAGAGAAAACTTCATTTATGGAAATCGTTTTGTGGATTGCAGCATTTAGTGTACTAGATCAGTTTGGAAACTTTAAAAGAACTTGAGAGGGTCTGGAATTTGTGTCCAGGAAGTCATCTTGAAATTTCTAAATGTGATGGAAAGTATGTGGTGCCTATCTAAAGAGTCTGGATGAATGAGTACTTGAGTAGTGATGTGAGAGTAAGTGAAGTTCCATCATAAAGTTACATAAATTCAGTTCCAAGAACCAACAGCTGTACTTGGTATTTCTTCATTTCATCAGCCAAAAAGCTTCTCTTGTTAGGGCACGAGAGAGTTAGTGTTATACTCAAGTTAGTGAAGTTCATCATTAATAGATCGCAATACCAGAATCTGGTAACAAGCAGAAATAGTTGTACTTCAGTTCATCACACAGATGCAGATCATCAGCCAAAAAAATTTCTTGTTCATCATATGTTGAAGGTGAAGTTTACCATAAAAGTTGAACTTACTCTAGTATAACTAGCTGCTAGAATCTGTTGTTAGTTTTGCCATATGTATGTTATGTGTGACCATCAACCTTTTGACTTCTAACCTCAGAACACATTTTAAGTCTAGCACACACATGACAATGAGCTTCATAATTAGAATATATCTGCTTAATCAATCACGAAACAGGCTGTTTGATTTTGCTTTGACTTGATAATACATATGAGAGTGTGCACTTTGTTTTGTATAAAAGAAACATGGACCTCTCCGCCTTATTCTTGATCTCAATGACATAAACCAGAACCTTTATACCATTTTCTTACTCTTCTTTCATGACTATGCTAATAACCCTATATTCTTATAATTTGCGGTGACAATCAACTGTGGGGGAGATTAGCAGAAGACGAGCCAACCGAGGAAAGCTCCAAAGAGCTAATGTGAAACTGTTGGTTCAAATCACAAATGACAAAAAAAAAAAAAAAAGGGGGTTCAGACCAACTATGTTTGTAACCAACAAAAAAAAGTTGTTGAAAACATGATGGTTAGAACTTGTCCATGCACTCTGAGAATGACCAAGCTGTTACCTATCTATTACCTATGCACAGCATCTGAAGAGGTTGAGATTCAGATTTCCTTTTGGAGAAGTTAAAGATTTGATGATCGATCACAAGAAATTGATAGAGAGCAACAACACAGTCAACACTACATTGTGGATTAAGGTTTAAGACTGAGATAGGTAAGAAGCACAAAACTATTCCACTTTTAAGCTCTCACAAGAATTGTGTTGGAGACCCAATCATCTTTTACCAGTGAATCTTTGAGCCATTTTATAGAGCCTAGACTGTGTGAGCAACAAACTAACCTCCTCACTTTAACCAATTGATTATCCATCTCGGCATGCAAGAAATAAGTACAGCTTTTCCATTGTACATGTTCTTTGCACTTCCCCTTTTTCTGCCCGATAAAAACTCAGTTTTCAAAACAAATTCATCTTCAATCTTAAACTTTGTGTCCCTTTGGACAGCGCATGAGAAGCAAGCTTGATCATGAAAGGATTATATGAAGAGGCCAAACCATCACCCCAGAATTCAAACTCGGCATCAACTAGCGGCCATTCTAAAGAAGATGATCCAGAAATAGGTTCCAATGCATTGTCAAACAGTGTTGATCATCATGTCTTGAAGAACTCTGCCTTCTGTTTTCCACTCGGAATGAATCTAAATCTCTTGTGTGCGGTAAGAAAAAGAAGCACCAAGCATTTCAACATCATCTCAAGTCTTTATATTTTCTTGATTCTGAACATTAATATTGAGCTTGCATTGTGATGTAATTTCACACGGCATGATCAAAACAAGGCAATGGAAAGCATATTATTTAACAGCCTGATAAATAATAGTACTTGGAAAGATACATTCACTTCATGACAATTGAGAAACTAAAAATATGCTGCTAGCTTTTATGGCTATGCTGGTATAGTCAAGAAATTAAGAAGAAAGAACTCAAAGAAGAACAAGCATATAACTCCTAGTCTCCAGCTACCAAGCCAGAAGAGGCTAAAATTATCGTTCATTTGGAGAACTTCTCAACACTGTTGCTTTGTTGTGTAAACTCATCTGAATAACTTGTTAATGAAAGGGTATAACCAAAGTAGACGCTTGGCAGAAAAGTTCAATACAGTCATGTTACTGGTAGCCTTAGTTCATTGAAAGTAGCTTCTGAAAACAATTTGGCTTATTGTACTGAAATAATTAAGCAGGTTGTGGCAGAGATGGTTGGAACTTTTATCTTGATGTTCTGTGTATGTGGGATCATAGCAAGCACACAACTGCTGAGAGGAGAAGTGGGCCTTATGGAGTATGCATCCACAGCAGGTTTAACAGTAGTGGTTGTGATTTTCTCCATAGGCACCATCTCTGGTGCTCATGTTAACCCTGCTGTCACAGTAGCCTTTGCAACCTTGGGTCATTTCCCATGGTCCAGGGTACTTGATACTTAAACCTCTCGATTTTAATTGTTGGTTAATCATCAAAACTGATGTCTTTTCCTGTATTTTCCACAGGTTCCTCTATACACAATGGCACAAACATTGGGTTCTGTTCTGGCTGCACTCGTTGGAAAGCTTGTTTATGGCATAAAATCAGATCTCATGCTCACCAAACCAGTACAAAGCTGTGTTTCTGCCTTCTGGGTGGAGCTTATAGCAACTTTCATAGTTTTGTTCCTTGCTGCTTCTATGATACATCATGCTCAAGCTGTAAGGAACTCTCCACCTTTATTTACAGTATTACACTAATTTGCGCCTTCAATTTGATCCCCTCTATTTGCTGAACCCAGATTCCTATGCTAGCTAGGAATTCTAGCTAGGAATTCTGAATGTTACATTATGATTTTGGACCTGTCTACTCATTTTCATTTTGTGTCATTTTGGATGCTCTACGTATATGCTCCACTATATAATGCATGCACCTGTTTGGTCTTTTCCAGGTTGGTCCTTTATCTGGGTTTGTTCTTGGCATCGCCATTGGACTAGCTGTGCTAATCACCGGGTATGTACATACATAAAAATGATGAATTTGATACAACTCCTTAGAAATTTCTTACATCCAGCTCTTTCAAATCTCCAAATTGCAGCAACGAAAACGAAACCATCTTCACTCTTAAGATCATTGAAGTGTGTCATTTTAACTCAAAAGGCCTTCGTGCAACTTAGGGAGACGCTTATGTTTGATTCACGCAATTCTTAACAACCTAATCCCATTTCACATCTTCACCTTATAGAATCTAATTTGGGGATGTATTGCAGGCCTGTTTCAGGAGGATCACTGAACCCAGCAAGGTCCCTCGGACCAGCTATTGTTTCATGGAACTTCAAGGACATTTGGATATACGTTTGTGCCCCAACAATTGGAGCTGTTTCAGGCGCTCTCCTTTTTCAAGTTTTAAAACTTAGTCCCACCCTCCAATCCCAGCCTCACCTCCTCTCCTGATACATGTCGACTTGGGTGATCCATAGCCTATGGAGCAAAGTAGTAGTTAGTGCACAAGAACTTCAAGTTGCTGTCATGTACTTCTGTGATATTATGTCAGAACAGACTTCAGCTGCAACTAAATTAAGTTCCAAACCACAACTACTACTATCCTAGAATAATTGGTGATGATAGTTTAATTTTTTACCAACTCTCTGAATTAGTAAACGAAAGCTGGGTTGAATGAAGATCGATCTGGTAGATATTTTTTTCCCTCCTATTTGTCATGTAAATACTAAATAGTAGATGAAGTGTTGCATGTCCATTGATATATATATATACACACACACACACATATATATATATATAGCCGTTCCAAAGAGGACGTCCGCACAGCCCTTAAAGTGCGGACGTCCTTCTGTTCTTCATCGGACGGCTCTGATGACGGCGCGTCTCCACCCTAGCGAACTCCAACAGCGTCCCCGATCACTTTCCCTCCCCGGTGAGTCCTCCGAATTCCAGTTTTCCAACGAGATCACCCAAAACTTCAAAAAGATCGATCTCGCTGGAAAACTGGAATTCAACAGACTCGCCGGGGAGAGAGAAAGTGATCGGAGACGCTGTTGGAGTCCGCTAAGGTAGAGGTGCGCCGTCATCGGAGCCGTCCGATAGAGAATGGAGGAACGTCTGCACTTTAAGGGCGTAATACAGTCCGGATCAGAGGCGGACATCCGCACGCCCTTAAAGTGCAGACGTTCCTCCATTCTCTATCGGACGGCTCCGATGACGGCGCACCTCCACCTTAGCGGACTCTAACAGCGTCCCCGATCACTTTCTCTCTCCAGCGAGTCCGCCGAATTCCAGTTTTCCTGCGAGATCACCCAAAACTTCAAACAAGATCGATCTCGCCGGAAAATTGGAATTCGGCGGACTCGCCGGGGAGGGAAAGTGATCGGGGACGCTGCTGGAGTCCGCCCGGGTGGAGGCGCGCCGTCGTTGGCGCCTGACGGTGGCGAACGGAGGGACGTCCGCACTTTAAGGACAATGCAGACGTCCGCTCCACATCTTTTTCGTGTGTGTATATATATATTATTTGTTCATTGACAAATTTCATATAATTAAGATCGAACCCTCAAATTTTTTATAGATAATGTTAGCTATGAATTCAACTTGGTCATTGCCTGAGATAGAGCCGACCCCTGAGATTCTTGAACACTAGCTCGGTCACTTTCAGCCAGACTAAATAATCCAAACCTTGACGTGTAGAAAACCATGAACATCGCATCAATCAAAATCTCTCTCTCTCTCTCTCATCTCCCATAGATATACCTTCCAAAATAACCAAAATAATTAAACAACTTGCCCCAAATGCTCTCAGTGCTCTTTTAAATCCAATAAAAACCATGTTCTTTTGTGTATGTAATTCAAATTAGAGACCATAGATTTCCTCATCACATTAGATTAAGCGGCATTGTATAAGAGACCAGCATTAAGATCCAAGTGCCTAAGACAAGGTTTTGGGGTTCCATACACCCTGGGATGATTACATTAAGCTTCAGTTTAGTCCATCCTCGTTGGATGATTTAACCTTTAATCACCTTTCTTGTCTCCCATTTGCTTTCGTTGGAATATAGTAACCCAAAGTGGTATTGCAGTGCCACAAATTATTGTTGAGATTTTTATTGTCTTGATGGGGAGTGGTTTCCAACTTTGATGTGTGTGTTTTTGTGTTTTTGCTCTTTTATTTTATCTGGAAGCAGCTGGGGGTGTTTTCATCTTTATAGTAAAGTTCAGTTCTCACTAGGAATGGATCGAGCCAAGTCATACCAACAATTCTTCTTCCTTGAAAAAGTCTTTGGATAATTCGTGTTAGAGCTTTATCTAAGTATGTTAGAGTAGAAAATAACAAACCTAAATGGGTATGAAGAATTTCATTTTCCGTTTTTAGATTGTATATTTTACCTCACACGTACGTGAATCATAGTTAGCACAGAAAGACAATTGCATCGAAACCTTTAAAACCTAATCATCTAATTGACTTTAAGCTCAGGCCATGGGCATCCCCGACCCTCGACCGGAGCCGTTCCAAGAGCACCGTCAAGCTGAAGAGCAGCTTGTTCAAAACTCTCAAGCTCAGATCGCTGTTCGGGCTTTGGAACATGTTCAATATCTACTTCAATATCTACAACAAGCAATTAGGGTTTTGTTGCTTTTGTTTATAATTCGTATTCAAAATGTGGATTTTTGCTTGGGTATGGTGAATTAGAGTTGATGGCTTTGAAATTGAAACTATGGAACTTGTTCACTATAATTCCAGAACAATTTTAATAGAAATCAGATATGATTTTTTGCTCGATAAAAAGTGAAAAGTGAAACAAGATGAAATATATATATATTTGATTTTGTTGCTGAATGACTGCAACTATAATTGGATTTGGGACGGCCGAGTGTTTTGTTTTGTTAAAAAGTGATTAGAAAGGGATATGAGGTTTAATGATTTTAAAATCTAGCATGTAATTTGTCACGCCCCGACCCTTAACTTTTACCTTAATTACTAGCATGGGGTTAATAAGAGTTTTACCGTTTTCGTCATTAAGTGTATAATATAATTAGTCCCCATTGTGGTGTTAGGGGGCGATTATTTCGAAAGATTTTGTTCGAATGAAGAAATTGTAACGACGGTAAAAAATGGTAATTTTTGCTAGTAAAAGGTAATTTTTATTAAGGTATTATTTTTGGAGTGTTCAATTTTGGGATGGGTATAAGGTGGGGTGTTGGACCGGATCGGGCCAAACCCAAAATTGCTTTTTTCCCTTCTCTCTCCCGCTCGCGCTCTCTCTCTCTCTCTCTCCCCCGACCCGCTCTCTGCCCGGATTTTGTCCGAGCCCGACAGCCATCGTTCGGCCGCCTCAGATCGCTGCGCCGGTCCCAAACTCTCGGTCTCCGACTAAGCTTCCATTCTAGACCGGTGGCAGCCTCTCTAGCGCTGCCGTGAGGGAGAGAAGCCGCCCGAAAGTTTCAACTGCCCAAAGTCTCCAATCGTCAAAACTCCTTCCTCCGGCCGCCATAATCGGCGAGTCTTGGCTCAAAATAAAGCTCTCCTCCCGTGCAGCAATCCCTCCAAAGGGCTCCCTCCATCTAGAGCTAAGTAAGGAGAAATCGGTAAAGGAAATTTTAGGGTTTTTTGTGTGTTTTCGTTCGATTGACTTAGTTAGGCTTGGAATTGTGTTTTGTGCTAGTTAGGAAAGTTGTAGAGGAGGTTGAGAGGAATGTGCTGTCAAAATTTAGTGGGCATTGGAGGTCGCCGGAGCTGGCCGCCGGCCGCCGCTGGAAAAAGTGTTTTCAGTGGGGAAAACTGTGAGGAGTTTAATGGACTGAGTTTTAGAATTTTTGGAGGAGTTTTAGATAGGTTTGAGAATTTTTGAAGTTTGGTATTTTTGGCAAATTATTAAGTTAGAATCCGGCTATTTGATTATTTTTTGTGGAACGTTCGATTGGGATCTGGAAGGAGACGTCGAGGCATAGTTACCCATATCTATCCGTTACATTTCGCTAGTAGGTTACCTGTTTAATCTACTAGGAGATTGTCTGCCTCCGCTGTGTTTTCTTTAATTTTTAATAGCTCTGAATACTGTAGGGATTATTGTATAACTTTTCTGGCTACTTTTGGGTTGTAGCGGAAGATGTTATTTTTAGTTAAAAAGGTGGTGCTTTATTTTTTCCAAGTTTGGGATGTCGATTTTCGAGAGAGGTTTGCCGAGTTCTTCGGTAAATTCTCCTTGGAGGTGGTCCCCGCAGGACTTATCTCGGGTTTTGTGGTGAAATTCGGGACGGGTCTTGACAGTTGGTATTAGAGCTCTAGGTTTCGTTTTCTGTTTCCTATTCACTATCATATTTGCCTAAGTAGTCGTAGTGTCTATAGAGTGATGATCCGACCGCAGCGGATTCATCAGCAGTTTCTCCTTTTGATACTTTGTGTTATTGGGTATGTGTGATAGTTCTATTAGTCTTGTTTATAAACTACTAAATATCTTCCTCCTCAGGTACTATGCCTCCTAGACGCCGACCCCGTGTAGCTACCTCAACCAACGCCAATGAGTGTGACGAAGTGAGAGGATTAGCGGATTCTATAAAGGCCATGTTGAGAGGTGTTCTGGATAGGGTTCAGCCCCCTCGATCTGTGAAGAAGAGAGATGTTGCTGATGCAGGGGCAGTAGAGTTCAAGGGTGCCAAGGGACCCCTTGATGCTTACTCTTGGGTGCATAAGATGGAAATGGCTTTCGAAAGCACAGAACTACCGGAAGAAAAGAAAGTGAAGATGGCAGTTTCTTTTCTTGATGATTCAGCTCATCATTGGTGGACTCTCGCTAGGAGGAGTAATGATGGTGCTCATACTATGACTTGGGAGAAGTTTAAGACGCTCTTCTTGGGTCAGTATTTCAACCACTCTCATCGTAGTAGGATCCAGTCAGACTTTCTGAACGTGATGAAGAGAGACGATGAGGGAGTCATCGAGTTTGAGTAGAGGTTCACTACTTTGAGCTACCATGTGCCCCATTTGATTCATGATGAGAGGGCCAGGATTGGTATGTTTATTGGGGCACTTGGCGGAGTGTTTGCAGACAAGATGGTCGGTGTTGTCTATCTGACATTCCTTGATGCAGTTGGGGCATCTATGGCCATTGAGACCAGGGGGACTTATAGTGCTTGGCCTCAAGATTTCAGTGGTCCCAGTCAAGGTCCATCTAAGAAGGCTGCTTCATCGTCCGCTTCTGGATCTTCAGCGGGCAGTGGTAGTAGTGGAGGATCAGGTTATGGTCCTCGGAGCAGAAATAGAGGACGTTTCAGGTGACCCTCTAGGAGCCAGTTGGGTAGGCAGCAGGCCAGTCAGTTTAGTGCTGGTGGTAGTTCTCATGGGGGATCTTCTGGTGGTCAGACTTTTTTCCTTTGGTCAGCAGCAGTTTTCAGGATGCTTTGAGTGTGGTGGTCATGATCATTTCAGGAGAGACTGTCCTTTGTTGGCACAGATGACCGCCCCTTCTCAGCCAGGCGGTCAGTCTTCAGCTAGAGGCTCTAGTGGTGGTTCTTGTGGTGGTTCAGCAGCCAGGGGTGGCTCTCAGCAGGGTAGTGGTCAGCGTGGACGTCCCATGACTCGCGCTAGACTTCATGCTATGACCCAGCAGGAGGGTCATACTTCTCCAGATGTCATCATTGGTACGTTGTTAATTTTTGGTCAGCCAGCTCTTACTTTAATTGATCCCGGAGCCACGCATTCATTTATGTCTAGTAGATTCGTCATCCATGCCAATGTGCCATCATGGTCTCTTCCAGGCGAGTGGCATGTTTCTCTACCCTCTGGTGAGGCGATGAGAATAGATTGGGTGTTTAGTGGTTGTGAGTGCTAGTAGAGGGATTTAATTTCAAGGCTGATTTGGTTCCTCTAAATATGGTGGAGTTTGATGTGATCTTGGGGATGGACTTCTTGGAGACTTATAGAGCTATGGTAGATTGTTTTCGAAAAGAAGTAGTGCTTCGAAGTCTGGATGGTTTTGAGGTTGTTTTTCAGGGGGAAAGAGATGTGATTTCGAGTTGCCTGATATCAGTTGTGGCCGCTAGGAAATTGTTAAATAAAGGCTGTCAGACATTCTTAGCTCATGTTGTGGATACAAGTATAAGAGTGTTGGAAGTGTGAGATATTCCTGTAGTAAGAGAGTTTCCGGATGTGTTTCCCGAGGATTTGTCTGGTTTGCCTCCTGTAAGGGAGATAGATTTTTCTATCGAGTTGCTTCCAGGAACTATGCCTATCTCACAAGCACCTTACAGAATGGCTCCAGCCAAATTGAAAGAGTTGAAGACTCAATTGCAAGAGTTGGTAGATAAGGGTTTTATTCGGCCTAGCATGTCTCCATGGGGTACTCCGGTGTTGTTTGTTAAGAAGAAAGATGGCACCATGAGACTATGCATTGATTATAGGAAGCTGAATCAAGTCACAGTGAAGAATAAGCACCCGTTGCCTCGTATTGATGATTTGTTTGATCAGTTGAGAGGTGCTTCGGTGTTCTCAAAGATTGATTTGAGATCTGGTTATCATCAGTTGCTGATCCGGGAGAGTGACGTAGCCAAGCCTGCTTTTCGATCACGCTATGGTCATTATGAGTTTGTGGTGATGCCTTTTGGACTTACTAATGCACCTGCGGCGTTCATGGATCTCATGAATAGGGTGTTTAGTCCATATCTTGACCGCTTCGTGATCGTGTTCATAGATAATATGTTGGTGTACTCAAAAGTGAGAAGGAGCATGCCAAACAGCTAAGATTGATATTGCGGACTTTGAGAAATGCTCAGTTGTTTGCCAAGTTCAGCAAGTGTCAAATTTTTACCGATCACAAGAGTCTTCGGTATGTTTTCACACAAGGGGAGTTAAATATGAGGTAAAGAAGGTGGATGGAGTTGATCAGTGATTATGATTGCACTATTGAGTATCATCCAGGAAAGGCTAATGTGGTAGCAGATGCTCTTAGTCGCAATCCCTCTGTGTCTTTGTTTCACTTGAGAATGGTTCGAGTTCCACTTCTTTGTGAGTTGCGAGCTACATGGATGGATTTAGTAGTGGATGAAGTGGGTGCTTTGGTAGCTAGTTTCCATGTGAGGCCAGTTTTAGTTGATAAAGTGCGGGAGGCGCAGCATAATGATCCTTCCATAGTTCGGTTGATGGAAAGAGCAGCGAATGGAGTTGCCGAGGATTTTTCTGTAAGAAGAGATGGATCGTTGTTGTTCAAAAATAGGCTTTGTGTGCCAAAGAGGAACGAAGATTTAAAGAATGAGATAATGGAGGAAGCTTATAGTTCCACATATGCTGCTCACCCGGGGAGTACAAAGATGTATCAGACTTTGAAGGATTATTATTGGTGGCCAAACATGAAGAGGGAAATTGCAGCTTTTGTGAGTAGGTGTCTGATTTGTCAGCAGGTGAAAGCTAAAAGGCAGAAACCTTCAGGGTTGCTTGAACCATCGCCTATTCCAATGTGGAAGTCCACATCACCATGGATTTTGTGTTTTTAGTTTACCTCGTACCCGTGAAGGATATGACGGTATTTGGGTGATCGTGGATAGACTCACTAAATCTGCTCATTTCTTGCCGGTGGGAAAGAAGTATTCGCTGGATAAATTGGATGAGCTGTTTGTGGATGAGATTGTGAGACTTCATGGCGTACCTGAATCCATAGTGTCAGATCGGGATCCTAGATTTGCTTCTAAATTTTAGGGAGCTCTTCAGGCAGCTTTAGGTACCCAACTACACTTCAGCACTGCTTTTCATCCTTAGACTGATGGGCAATCAAAGAGGACAATCCAAACTTTAGAGGATATGTTGAAAGCTTGTGCCTTGCAGTTCAGGGGAGTTGGGATAAGAACCTTTCTTTGATGGAGTTTGCCTATAACAACAGCTTCCATTCGAGTATTGGTATGGCTCCCTTTGAGGCACTTTATGGGAAGCATTGTCGTACGCCCTTATGTTGGAATGAAGTTGGAGAAAGAGAGTTTTGTGGTCCTGAGATTATCCATGACACAAATGAGAAGATTAAGGTAGTCAGAGATAGACTCAAGGCCGCTCAGAGTAGGCAAAAGAGTTATACAGATGTCCGCAGGAAGGACCTGGAGTTTCAAGTGGGTGACTGGGTATTCCTAAAACTATTTCCTTGGAAAGATGTAGTACGTTTTGGCAAGCGTGGGAAGCTTAGTCCGAGGTATATTGGGTCTTATGAGATAATAGAGTGAGTTGGCTCTCCTGCCTATCGGTTAGTTTTGCCTCCGGAGTTATCCAGGATACATAATGTGTTTTATGTATCCATGTTTCGTAAGTATATTGCCGATCCTTCTCATGCACTGGAAGAGCAGTCGATTAGTTTGCAGAAGGATTTGTCCTATGAAGAGGAGCCAGTTCAGATTCTTGACCGAAAGGAGCAACTACTTAGGAACAAGACAATTCCGCTTGTCAAAGTGCTTTGGAGAAGTCATCAAGTAGAGGAAGCTACTTGGGAGTCAGAGGAGCAAATGAGCTAGCAGTTTCCTTACCTCTTTAATTAGTAGGTATGTAAATTTCGAGGACAAAATTTTTATAAGGAGGGGAGAATTGTCACGCCCCGACCCTTAATTTTTACCTTAATTACAAGCATCGGGTTAATAAGAGTTTTACCATTTTCGTCATTAAGTGTATAATTTAATTAGTCCCCAGAGTGGTGTTAGGAGATAATTATTTCGAAGGATTTTGTTCGAATGAAGAAATTGTAACGACGGTAAAAAATGGTAATTTTTGCTAGTAAAAGGTAATTTTTATTGGGGTGTTCAGTTTTTGGAATGGGTATAAGGTGGGGTGTTGGACCGGATTGGGCCAAGCCCAAAATTTCTTTTTTCCTCTCTCTCTCCCGCTCGCGCGCTCTCTCTCTCTCTATCTCTCTCTCTCCCCCGACCCGCTCTCTGCCCGGATTTTGTCCAAGCCCGACCGCCACCGTCCGGCCGCGTCAGTCCCAAACTGTCGGTCTTCGACCCAGCTTCCATTCTAAACCGGTGGCAGCCTCTCTAGCGCCACCGTGAGGGAGAGAAGCCGCTCGAAAGTTCCGACTACCCAAAGTCTCCAATCGTTGGAACTCCTTCCTCCGGCCGTCATAGCCGGCGAGCCTTGACTCAAAAGAAAGTCCTCCTCCCGTACAGCAATCCCTCCAAAGGGCTCCCTCCATCTCGAGCTAGGAAAAGAGAAATCGGTAAATGAAATCTTAGGGCTTTTTGTGTGTTTTCGTTCGATTGGCTTAGTTAGGCTTGGAATTGTGTTTTGTAGTAGTTAGGAAAGTTGTAGAGGAGGTTGAGAGGAAGGTGCTGTCAAAATTTAGTGGGCATTGGAGGTCGCCGGAGCTGGCCGCCGGCCGCCGCTGGAAAAAGTGTTTTCAGTGGGGAAAAATGTGAGGAGTTTAGTATAATGAGTTTTAGAATTTTTGGAGGAGTTTTGGATAGGTTTGAGAATTTTTGAAGTTTGGTATTTTTGGCGGATTATTAAGTTAGAATCCGGCCATTGAATTATTTTTTGTGGAATGTGATTTTGAAGATGTCTGTAAAATTTGTGGAGTTTTGTGGTCGGCAGTGGAATTAAGATTTTGGGGTGATAGGCATGGTTGAGCGCGCGAGGCTCATATTTATTTATGTCTATTTTCTTTAAGCGTCGGTGTTTTATTTAAGGATTTATTTATGTCTTTGGAACAGGACGCGAGGAGGCTCGAGCGGAAGAGACCTCCGACTGACTTCAGGCTTAAGCCTAATCTGTGAGTGGACCTTTGTTTTAAATATTGTGCTCGAAATGCTTTATTGCTGACTAATTTTCTGTTGTTGGAAATTTCCCGAAATTAAAAATTTCGGTGATTATACTCATATATTAAGGATTATGAGAATAGTATGTATATAAATAAATGATAGCTAGCTATACGTGATTTCCCCCCATACTAAGGTACAATTCCAGCATGGGGTGACGTGACCGTTACACGCCAGCGTCGTAGCCTTGTACGACTTTCTATTTTCGTATTCATTCATAGAATTTGTACAAGGAGTCAGCACGTATATATACCCACTCGGGCGATTCCCCCATACTGAGGTATAATTTCAGTATGGGGTGACGTGAGCATTAGACGCAAGCGTAGTAGCTTTGTATGATATCTATTCTTTTCAAGTTTGTTCATAGATATCGTACAAAGAGTAGACAAGTGTAAATACATACTGATATATATAATATCCTAGCCTGAGAGGCAACTGATCGGTATATATAAATATATATTATTGTTAGCTAGCCATTATTTAGCCGTCCTCATCATATGAGAGTTGAGCGCTTAGCGTGGAACGCTATTATAATCTATTAAGCAGTCCTCATCATATGTGAGTAGAGCGCTTAGAGTGGGACGCTATTATATCCTGGGAGGCTCATAGTCATGGTGAAATATTTTTCCCTATTTGTTTTGTTTTATTGAGAACCAATGGGATTGGTTCATTGTTCTGGTTTATAATTATTTTCGGGAAGAGTTCCAAAAGTGGCATGCATAAATAGCTTTCTAATGAAAATTATGGGAGAGCATAGATTTGATTTCATTGCTCTGTATTCTTTTGTTATTTATTGTTGTCCACTCACTCACTCTAATGTTTTAAATGCTTCTCCCCTGGGCCTTTCGTTTTTAAATGCCTAGTCTGCATAGTTTGGGTTGGTGAGAATAGGAGGCGTGTCGTAGATCCTCATCTCTTCCAGTTTTCCCATATAGGTTAACAGTTTAACCTATTGTGTTGTTTATCTATTTTTTCTAGTAGATGCTCTAATAATCATGGGATGGTTTAAGTATGTTAAAAGTTGATGAAAAAGATTCATTTGTTTGCATTTATTTGAGAGATTATATTTATGGATGTTGTGTGGAAATTTTTGTGAGTTGGGTTTGGTGATTTTTCTTTCAGGTAGGGTTACCCAATTTCAAAGGAATTTCTACCAAGAATTTTGGTAGAATTTTCCTTGAGGTGGGTCCCGCAGGGTTTATCCCGGATTTCGAGGGGATATCCGGGGTAGGTCCTGACACTAACTATGCCAATCGAACGGAAACACATAAAAAACCCTAGAATTTCCAACACTGATTTCTCTTTACCTAGCTCGAGAGGGAGGGAGCCCTTTGGAGGGATTGCTGCATGGGAGGAGGGCTTCCTTTTGAGCCTAGCAGCTCCGGCTATGGCGGCCGAAGGAGGGAGTTCCAGCGAAGGGAACACTTGGACAGCCGGGACTTCCGGCGAGCTTTCCTCTCGATCGGCGGCGCTAGGGACCCCTCTCACCGGTCTAAAATGAGAGCTAGGTCAGAGGCCGACCGTTTGGGACCGGTGCGGCGGCAAACGGAGGCCGGACGGCGACGGTCGGGCTCGGGGAATTCTTTCGGGTGGAGGACTCGGGGGAAGAGAGAGAGAGAGAACGCGAGTGGGAAGAGAGAGAGAGAGAGAGAGAGAGAGAGAGAGAGAGAGAGAGAGAGAATGGGTTTTGGGCTTGGCCCAAACCGGTCCACCACCATATACCCATTCCAAAATTCAACACCCCAAAAATAATACCCCAATAAAAATTACATTTTACTAGCAAAAATTACCATTTTTACCACCGTCTCATTTTCTTCCTTCGAATAAATCATTCGAAATAATCGTCCCCTACAACCTCTCTGGGGACCAATTAAATTACAAACTTTATGACGAAAACGGTAAAACTCTTATTAACACCATGTTAGTAAATAGGGTAAAAATTTAAGAGTCGGGGTGTGACAATTATACTGCCCCAATAGGAGGTCCTACTAACCCTAATAGGAGGTCCTACTGACCCCTATAGGAGATCTTACTGACCCCAATAGAAGGTCCTACTAACCATAATAGGTGGTCATGCTGCCCACAATAAGAGGTCCTACTAACCCCAATAGGTGGTCATACTGCCCCTAATAGGGACCTGTTATAAGTGACTGAAGCACACAATTAAGTTCAAGGGTCATACTGCCCCCAGTAGGAGGTCATACTAACCTCAATAGGTGATCATACTGCCCCCAATAGACCATCTGACACACCACCTACTGCCCCCAATTAACTTGCTGACAAACTCTTTATTGCCCCGAATAGACCCCCTACCGTCCCCAATAGACCCCCTACTGCCCTTAATAGACACCATATCATCAGAATTTGGTCAACGGTCGTTGGATAAACTTCATATTGCCCCTAATAGACTCTTTATTGCTCCTAATAGACCCTCTACTGCCCCCAATAGACATCTTATAGCTGGAATCTGGTCAACATCCCCTGGAGCCCAGTCAACAGTCGCAGAAATCTGGTCAACAGTCCCCACAGCCCGGTCAACGGCCCCCAGAGTCCGGTCAACTTCATTGGTCGTGGGAATCCGGTCATAAAAAATTTATTTTATAATAGACTCTTATAATGGTCTATTGTAGTTTATTTAATTCATTAAGAGTATAATTGTCTTTCTGCTGTTTAAGTTAGCTCTTAGGAATTTTGAAATCTGATTTGTTAATGAGAATAAAATTCTTAAAATTAGGACTAGTGGGCATTATCCCTTTAAAATAGAAACTAAATAATTATAGATCGCTTAATATGACTTGAAACGCTATATGCTACACTTTAGAAACCTCTTACTAACTCCCCTCGATCCACTTAGGGTTCATCATCATTGCTAGGGCTATACTTTTCACATTTTTCTTGGCTATACCCTAATGATGTCACTAGTGCTAGTTATGATCATCTCCTAGACTCTAATCTCGGGGAGAAAATGTGAAAGAATGAAAGCAACTATATATGTATCAGAAATTCAGATGGGACAAAGTAGATAAGTACTAGCCATCTCAAAGGATTTGAGAAAATATTCCATTATGAACATATATTGGTATACATTGACATTTCAATCAAGTAGCTAGTTGGTCCCCAAATAAGCACTACTGGCTCTCGTGCATTGCGTTTTCTGTGTACATACAACGAAAAATTCTTCTATGCACCAAGGTGTAAGCGAACTGAGTAACTAATATGTAATATTGTGATTCGGTTATCCACATCGCATTATTATATATGTATTCTAATACCGTTAAACAAAATTAAAACAAAAAAAAAATAGTCTTAAGTGTTTCCAACATAGAAAGTAGGGACATGAGGTTGAATAAGAAGTACTCTTATTATGACATTTAATTTGATCGGATCAAAAATGAAAATGAAATGAAAGAATTTATGGTCACTAGCTTTCATTCGGTCTTCGCATACGATGATTTAAAAACTTGTACATTAATGATGCAAGTGCATCTTGGTGCATAGAATTTGCTCTAGTACGTACATACAAAACCAATAGGCCATTGAGGCATGATATGAATCTTTCACCTCAAATTGATCATTTGTGATGAATTTGGAAGGTATCCCATGGTCAATGAAAAGGGAAGATTGCGAGTTTGGATAGTTGGATACGATATTTCATACAAAATTAAAGAAACGAAAATGAGATATTATATAGGGTAAAAGTTATACTAATGGTCCATGTGGTTTGAGGTTATGGTTATGTTTGTCATCGTGGTTTAAAATTGTCTAATGTTGGTTTTCATGTTTTATATGTCGACTAATTTTAGTATAATTATAATATTTCGTCTAACACCGTTAGTAAAAGCTATTTTCATTGCTCACGCTTGATTAATTTTATCTTTTACTTTCATGATGCGTCTTAATCGAGTGTGTGGAATTAATAGTGGTTGAGCGAAACCCCAGCTATATACATAGCTAAACATTTTCATCAGATCCAAGGGTACTGGATATCTCTTTATATGATTGTGGCCACATGTGCGTTGCCACTAGCTAGCTAGGGTTTAGTCCCACCAACATGAACAAGACCATCATTCTCATTATTCTTTCACTTTAATTATCACGGGGATACAAGAAAAAAGAAAAAAACAAACAAATTTATCTGGGCGTTCATTTTACTTGAGATTATTGGGGTTACAATTGGGGTTTGATTCTTTCTGTTAAAGTAGATCGAATCGCAGAGATGAAGCTTTCCAAATGTTGATACTACCACATTTCTTCACCCAAGCTTCTTCATCAATTTTTTAAGAGTTGTTTTTCTTTAATTATGACATCCGAAACTGAAAAACTATTGTACAGTATTTTATAATTTTCACTCTTCTTCATCGAATAATTGTGTCTTAGAAATTAACATCGAGTACGTTGGTTCTGATGCATGTATAACCGTTATAAGAGCCTTTACGGATGAATAAATTGCGCGCATATATATAAATACATGCAAGATATCTCACAAACAAACTTCAAAATCTTCTAACAATGAAATTAAAAATAACAAAATTACTAGCCCCGACCACAGTTAGGGCATCAGATCGAGTTTAAGGATCTTATAAGACAGATAAAGAATAACTATAAGTAGTTCAGATAAGCTAACAGAGAAAGGGTCCAAACTCCAGACCTTGTTCGTTATTAGTGTTACGGGTTTACTGGGGAAATATTAAGATGATGATTGAAATAAAATACCAAAGCTGTCCTAATTATTCATCACATATATAGTTCGACGAATATAGCAATCTTATCCACTCAAAAGTACTCAAGCTCGATCTGATTGGATGTAATTTTATAGGCCTATCTCATATTAGCTAGTGGAAAAGTAAATAGCCCTACTTCATATGCTGTTCTTGTCAACATTGCGACTTTCTTGAATACGATGTTGGTGTCTAAAATTGCGACTTTAGTTCCATCTGTTTGACGATTCCAATATATACATATATACATATATATACATATATATATATATAGGGCTTCTTGGCTACAAACGTCCGCACTAATGATTTTAGTGCAGATTTTTATTTTTGTACTACTTTTCGATCGAATTTCCTCATCTTCACCGTCTAGTATCTAGATAATATTGTGTAGATCACCTCTACAAAATTTCAGCTAATTTGGTAATCGTTAAGACCCTCAAACTCGAAAAACAAATGGACGGACTGAATTCTGTCAAACATAAACCGTTCATGTTTATAACAGAAAGACGCAATTTTAAGGGCCTTGATGATTACCAAATTGATTGAAATTTTGCAGAGATGATCTACACAATATTATTTAAATACTAGACGGTGGAGAAAGTTGTGTAAAAATAAAAATCTGCACCAAAACTATTGGTGCGGACGTTTGTAGCTGAGAAAAATCCTATATATATATTTTGTCATGTCGTCTCGTTCAAAGCTGATCCATTAAAAGAAAAGAAAACTAAAACTAATCAAACAAAGAGGAGGAGGATGGAAGTGAAACACTGAAAGAGATCGATCTGATCAATCTTATATTAATTCATAGTGAATTTGTGATCGTTACACATGTTTTTACCACAGATAGTTAACCCTAGCTAGGATTTGTAATAAGGAAACAGCAAAAATCTGAGAAACTGATCCAATAACATTGGAAATTTGGACCACGTACGTATGCATGCGTATCCGCTGGTCCCGTAACATGCCTCCTCTCTTTTCCATGCCAATAATTGGGTTTTTTTTAATGTAATTGATTCATCATTTATCCAAAGAAAAATACGATTAAGAATGTGTATACTTTTTTCTTTTTTTCTTTTACCAAATGGAACTTCATTGCTCATGGAACTGCATAAACTTGGAGATCAACGTTTTGGACCCCTTTAGTTTCTTGATGATGTTCCAACTTTTCTAATTAAGATATTAATTTATGTTGGAAGATCATGTTAGAGCATTCCTCATACATACCAGAAATAAATTGAGATTATAGTCTAATCAGCATCAACGAGGTTCAAACCTAGTATGAAAATTCCTCACCTAAATTCTTAACAACCTGACCACTTAAGGGGGTTTAGTTTCTTGATCTTTAACGAGATATATATATATATATATATATATATATCTGGAATAATATGAAATATGTTAATTCAATGGATATACATACGCGAAAATCAATTCAAACATGAAGACAAGGATCTGAAAATACATTCATGATGTCTTCATTTCTTCTCGGCTAGAAACTAAAACACTTGGTTGGTGATGGAGACATGATGAGAGATGTAGCTAGCCACATCAAAAACATAGTCTCTGATTAATTTGTATTGATTTTATCCGCTTTGCTCGATCGAGTAACAGAAGAAATCATCGGCATACAGATGTAGCTACGTACGCTGACAAATCTGGAAGAATCCACATACAGTATATTAGCAGACAAGAAAGAATACAAGAGACTGATCTAGAAGATAGAACCAGCACAAGTAGCTGGTTCATGCAAATTTCAACTTTGCTTCTGAAGCTTTTCTTGCTCTTGTATGGAGTTATATATATATGGCGATGGTGCTGCTGCATTTTTCTCAGATCATAGACAATAAAAGTAATAATATTCCAATAATATCATGAAAAATTACTGTGGAGACTGGAGAGGAAACTAATAGTCGAGTCGATGGGTAGGACAAAAACTATCTGTGGGATTTGGTCGAGGATTTGGTGCTGATAAGAGTGATAACATGCAAAACCAGGGGCGTCACTGTTAACATTTGGTTTCTGTCCATAATGGAATATTAATCACTTTGTTTTATATTCTTCTTCTTTACCTTTCCGGGAACTAGCTCGATAGGTTTTTATTCCTGAGATTCTTCTCTTTCTAGCTTGTTAAAGAAGAATTTTTCTTTTCTCTCTGTAAATGGAGTTGCAGAAGAACAAATTGTTTAACCTGCATTACTTTAGTAGGATGACGAGATAGATCTCTAAGTTAAAATCAAAGTGGCTGCTTATCATGAAGTAAAAACAGTGAGACCTCTAGCTTTGAGGGTATATTCTCAATTGTCACATTTTGCAGTGACATATGTAAAGGAAGAGCATTTTGCATGGTAAAATAGATACTTGCAATGTTAGATTGAGGCTTAAGATTATAACACGAAGAGGGAATAATGCTTTTCCCTGTAACATGTCTCATCCGATCAAATATAAAACATGTCCAAATATGTTACGACCTAATTTGATAAGTACCCTCCATTTTGTACCAAAGCTAGCTTTCCTTTTCATGAAAACCAAATTTCTTTATAATCGATTTCGGTAGAATATATTTACTGGCCTAGCTGCACAGGCAAGCAGCTAACTTGGTTTAATATTAGTTGATTACCTCCTGCAAGTAGAAGTTTTGCCAACAGAATTAGCATAGTCTACCACGGGCCACCCATGGTTTTGGAACATCGAGGCTAGTTTGGACCCGTCTATTATTTGTTTCTTTTAGTAAATATTTATTAAGATTAATAATGAGTAGATTAGAGAATAACTTGTTGGAACTAAATCATTTAAAAAAGAGTTGGAACGCAAAATTCTTCACCAAGGTGTGACACTGAATAGTTGATTGGTACTTGCTATCTTAAGCAAATGCCATCAGTTGCTTTGCAAGATAACATCCGACTATAGGGAATTTTGGCCTCTAATTAAACGGAGCGGATTCTACGCACGAGGGTGCACTTGCACCACTAATGTGACGTGGATGACCGGATCAAAATATTACATATTGGTTGCTCAGTTCACTTACACCTTAGTGCATAGAAGAATTTTCGCTAATTAAGTCGCTCATCTTATTAGTATTAATCATCATAGTGTATGAAGAAGTAAATATTGTTGCAGATGTTGTCACTTCCCAACTCTTAAATTTTTAACCTATTTACTAGCATGTTGTTAATAAGAGTTTTACCGTTTTCGTCATGAAGTTTGTAATTTAATTGGTCCACAAAGAGGTTGTAGGGGACGATTATTTAGAAGGATTTATTCGCAAGAAAATGTGACGGCGATAAAAATGGTAATTTTTGCTAGTAAAATGTAATTTTTATTGGGGTATTATTTTTGGGGTGTTGAATTTTGGATTGGGTATAAGGTGGTGGACCGGTTCAGGCCAAGCCCAAAACCTTCTCTCCTTTCTCTCTCCTCCCGCTCGCGCCCTCTCTCCTTCCCGAGTCTCTCTCTCTGCCAGAATTTCCCGTCGCCAGTCCGCCGCACCGGTCCCAAACGATCGGCCTCCGACCCAGCTCCCATTCTAAACCGGTGAGAGGTTCCCTAGCGCCGCCAATCGAGAGGAAAGCTCGCCGGAAGTCCCGACTGCCCAAAACATTCTGTCGCCGGAACTCCCTCCTCTGACCGCCATAGCCGGCGATCCTTGGCTCAAAAGGAAGCCCTCCTATCGTGCAGCAATCCCTCTAAAGGGCTCTCTCCCTCTCGAGCTAGGTAAGGAGAAATCGGTGTTGGAAATTCTAGGGTTTTTTTAATGTGTTTCCATTCGATTGGCAGAGTTAGGCTTAGAATTGTGATTTGTGCTAGTTAGAAAAGTTGTAGAGGAGGTTAAGAGGAAGGTGCTGTCAAAATTTGGTAAGCATTGCAGGTCGCCGGAGCTGGCCGCCGGCCGTCGCTGAAAAAGTGTGTTTAGTGGGGAATTTTATGAGGAGTTTAATGGAATGAGTTTTAGAATTTTTAGAGGAGTTTCGGATATGTTTGAGAATTTTTGAAGTTTGATATTTTTGGCGGATTAATAAGTTAGAATTCGGCCATTGGATTATTTATGGTGGAAGGTGATTTTTGAGGATGTCGGTAAAAATTGTGGAGAATTATGGTTGGCAGTGGAATTAAGATTTAGGGCGATAGGCATGGTTGAGCGTGTGAATCTCATATTTAATTATGTTTATTTTCTTTAAACGTCGGTGTTTTATTTAAGGATTTATTTATGTTTTTGGAATAGGACGCGAGGAGGCTCGAGCTGAAGAGGCCTCCGACCGACATCAGGCTTAGGCCTAATTTGTGAGTGGACCTTTGTTTTAAATAATTTGTTTGAAATGTTTTATTTGTTGAATATTTCCTTTTGTTGGAAAATAACCGAAATTGAGAATTTCGGTGATTTTACTCATATATAGTATGTTTATGAGAATAGTATGTTTATGAGAATAATATTTATATAAATAAATGTTAGCTAGCTATAAGTGATTTTCACCCATAATGAAGTAAAATGTCATTATGGGGTGACGTGAGCGTTAGACGCCAGCGTCGTAGCCTTGTATGACTTTCTATCTTTCGAATTCATTCATAAAATTCATACAAGGAATCAGCACGTATATATACCCACTTGTGCATTTCTCCCATACTAAGGTACAATTCCATTATGGGGTGACGTGAGCGTTAGATGCCAGCGTCGTAGCCTTGTATGACTATCTATTTTTTAAGCTTATTTATAGATATCGTACAAGGAATAGACGAGTGTAAATACATACTGATATTTATAATATCCTAGCCTGAGAGGCCATTTCTTAAAGTTTGGGAGTCTAGCGAGGCTAGACACCAGTTCTGAATTTTCGTGTTAAGGTTTTAAGCTGTCGTTGGTAAAGCGTTCTTTGAAAGTATTTTTGGAAAAATATTACTGTTATGTCGTAATTGCTTTTGTCCACTCACTCTGACGTGATTGAATATTTCCCCCTGGGCCTTTCATTTTAAATTGCCCAGTATGCAGAATTCGGATGGGGTCTAGAAGGAGGCGACGAGGCATAGTCACTCATCTTTCCGCTACTTTTGGCCAGTAGGTTACCTGTTTAATCTACTAGGAGATTGTCAGCTTCCGTTGTTTTTATTTTAGTAGCTCTGAATACTTTTGGGTTTTTTGTATAACTTATTCTGGATTATGGGTTGTTGTGGAGGATGTTTATTTTGGTAAAAATGGTGATTCTATAATTTTTTTCCGGATTAGGGTTGTCTATTTTGGAGGGAGGTTTGCCGAGTTCTTCGGTAAATTTTCCTTGGAGGTTGTCCCTACAGGACTTACTTCGGGTTTCAGGGTAAACCTTGAGGCGGGTCCTGACAGTTGGTATCAGAACTCTAGGTTTCGTTTTCTGTCTCGTATTCACTATCATATTTGCCTAAGTGGCCGTAGTGTCTATAGAGTGATGATCCAACCGTAGCGGATTCATCAGCAGTTTATGCTTTTGATGCTATGTGTTATTGGGTATGTGTGATAGTTTTGTTAGTCTTGTTTATAGACTACTAAATATCTTCCTCCTCAAGTGATATGCCTCCTAGACGCTAACCCCTTAAGTAAACCGTTCTGCTTTGAGTAATGAAAAAGTGTATGGGTTATGCCTTTTCCAAGGTTATTAAGGGATATCTTAAATTGTTAGAGTTCAATTGCGAGTTGGGAACTCCAGTTGGGGCAGCTATGACCATTGAGACCAGGGGGACTTATAGTGTTCGGCATCGAGATTTCAATGGTCCCAATCAGGGTCCATATAAGAAGGCTGTTTCATTGACTGCTTCTGGATCTTCAGCGGGTAGTGGCAGTAGTGGGGGATCGGGTTATGGTCCTCGGAGTACAACTAGAGGACGTTTTAGGAGACCCGTTAGGAGCCAGTTGGGTAGGCAGCAGACCGGTCAATTTAGTGCTGGTGGTAGTTCCCAGAGGGGATTATCTGGTGGTCAGACTTTTTCCTTTGGTCCGCAGTAGTCATCTGGATGCTTTGAGTGTGATGGTCATGATAATTTCAGGAGAGACTGTCATTTGTTGGCACAGAGGATCGTCCCTACTCAGCCAGGCGATTAGTCTTCAGCTAGAGGCTCCAGTGGTGGTTCTCACGGTGGTTCAACAGCCAGGGGTGGCTCTCAGCAGGGTAGTGGTCAGCTTGGAAATCCTATGACTCGCGCAAGAGTTCATGCTATAACCCAGCAGGAGGGTCGTACTTCTCCATATGTCATCATTGGTGCGTTATTAATTTTTGGTCAGCCAACTCTTACTTTAATTGATCCCGAAGCCATGCATTCATTTATGTTTAGTAGATTCGCCCTCCATGCCAATGTGTCATCATCGTCTCTTCCAGGCGAGTGGCATGTATCTCTACCCTCTGGTGAGGTGATGAGAATAGATTGGGTGTTTAGTGGTTGTGAAGTGCTAGTAGAGGGATTTAATTTCAAGGCCGATTTGATTCCTCTAAATATGGTGGAGTTTGATGTGATCTTGGGGATGAACTTCTTGGAGACTTATAGAGCTATGGTAAATTGTTTTCGAAAAGAAGTGGTGCTTCAAAGTCTGGATGGTTTTGAGGTTGTTTTTCAGGGGGATAGAGATGTGATTTCGAGTTGCCTAATATCAGCTGTTGCCGCCAAGAAATTATTGAATAAAGGCTGTCAGGCATTCTTAGCTCATGTTGTGGATACAAGTATAGGAGTGTTGGAAGTTGGGGATATTCCTGTAGTAAGAGAGTTTCCGGATGTGTTTCCTGAGGACTTGCCTGGTTTGCCTCCTGTAAGGGAGATAGATTTTTCTATCGAGTTGCTTCCTGGAACTATGTCTATCTCACAGGCACCTTACAGAATGGCTCCAGCGGAATTGAAAGAGTTGAAGACTCAACTACAGGAGTTGGTAGATAAGGGTTTTATTCGGCCTAGCATGTCTCCATGGGGTGCCCTGGTGTTGTTTGTTAAGAAGAAGGATGGTACCATGAGAATATGCATTGATTATAGGAAGCTGAATCAAGTCACAGTGAAGAATAAGTATCCGTTGCCTCACATTGATGATTTGTTCGATCAGTTAAGGGGTGCTTCGGTATTCTCAAAGATTGATTTGAGATTTGGTTATCATCAGTTGAGGATTCGGGAGAGTGACATAGCCAAGACTGCTTTCCGATCACGCTATGGTCATTATGAGTTTGTGGTGATGTCTTTTTGACTTACTAATGCACCCGCGGCGTTCATGGATCTCATGAATAGGGTGTTTAGTCCATATCTTGACCGCTTCGTGATTGTGTTCATAGATGATATTTTGGTGTACTCGAAAAGTGAGAAGGAGCATGCCAAACATCTAAGATTGATATTACGGACTTTGAGAAATGCTCAGTTGTTTGCCAAGTTCAGTAAGTGTGAGTTTTGGCTGGATAAAGTGGAATTCCTGGGTCATGTAGTTTCAGCCGAAGGTGTTAGTGTTGATCCCTAGAAGGTGGAAGCGGTGTCAAGTTGGAGAAGACCCACCACTGTGACGGAGATTCGTAGTTTCTTGGGATTAGCAGGTTAATATCGGTGATTTGTGCAAGATTTTTCAAAGATTACAGCTCCACTAACTGGATTGACCAAGAAGGGCGTTAAGTTCGAATGGTCAGATCAATGTGAGCAAAGTTTTCAAGAATTAAAGAATCGCCTGACTAGTGCTCCTGTTTTGGCGCTTCCGGATGACAGTAGGGAGTATGTGGTGTTTTGTGATGCTTCTAGACGAGGTCTAGGCGAGTTTTGATGCAGCATGATCGAGTGATTGCCTATGCTTCTAGGCAATTGAAGCCGTATGAGGTGATTTATCCCACTCATGATTTAGAGCTTGCAGCAGTAGTTTTTACTCTCAAGTTGTGGAGACATTATCTTTATGGAGCAAAGTGTTAGATTTTTACCGATCACAAGAGTCTTCCGTATGTGTTCACTCAAAGAGAGTTAAATATGAGGCAAAGAAGGTGGATGGAGTTGATAAGTGATTATGATTGCACTATTGAGTATCATCTAGGAAAGGCTAATGTGGAAGCTGATGCTCTTAGTCGCAATACCTCTGTATCTTTGTTTCACTTGAGGATAGTCTGAGTTCCACTTCTTTGTGAGTTGCGAGCTACATGGGTGGATTTAGCGGTGATGAAGTGGGTTCCTTGGTAGCTAGTTTCCATGTGAGGCCAATTTTGGTTGATAAAGTGCGGGAGGCGCAGTATAATGATCCTTCCATAGTTCGGTTAATGGAAAGAGCAGCGAATGAAGTCGCCGTGGATTTTTCGGTAAGAAGAGATGGATCGATGTTGTTTAAAAATAGGCTTTGTGTGTCAAAGAGGAACGAAGAGTTAAAGAATGAGATAATGGAGGAAGCTCATAGTTCCGCATATGCTGCCCACCCGGGGAGTACAAAGATGTATCGAACTTTGAAGGATTATTATTGGTGGCCAAACATGAAGAGGGAAATTGCAGCTTTTGTGAGTAGGTGTCTGATTTGTCAGCAGGTGAAAGCAGAAAGGCAGAAAGCTTCAGGGTTGCTTGAGCCATTGCCTATTCCAGTATGGAAGTGGGACCACATCACCATGGATTTTGTGTTTTTAGTTTACCTCGTACCCGTGAAGGGTATGACGGTATTTAGGTGATCGTGGATAGACTCACTAAATCTGCTCATTTCTTGCCTGTGGGAAAGAAGTATTCGCTGGATAAATTGGATGAGCTGTTTGTGGATGAGATTGTGAGACTTCATGGTGTACCTGAATCCATAGTGTTAGATCGGGATCCTAAATTTGCTGAATTTTGGGGAGCTCTTCAAACAGCTTTAGGTAGGAGAAAGAGAGCTTTGTGGTCCTGAGATTATCCATGACACAAATGAGAAGATCAAGGTGGTCAAGGATATACTCAAGGCCGCTCAGAGTAGGCAAAAGAGTTATGCAGATGTTTGCAGGAAGGACCTTGAGTTTCAAGTGAGTGATTGGGTGTTCCTGAAACTATCTCCTTAGAGAGGGGTGGTACGTTTTGGTAAGCGTGGGAAGTTTAGTCCGAGATATATTAGGCCTTATGAGATAATAGAGCGAGTTGGCTCTCTTGCCTATTGGTTAGGTTTACCTCCGGAGTTATCCAGGATACATAATATGTTTTATGTATCCATGCTTCGCAAGTATATTGCCGATCCTTCTCATATGCTTGAAGAGCAGCCAATTAGTTTGCTGAAGGATTTGTCCTATGAAGAGGAGCCGGTTCAGATTTTTGACCGAAAGGAGCAAATGTTTGGGAAGAAGACAATCTCGCTTGTCAAAGTGCTTTGGAGAAGCCATCAAGTAGAGGAATCTACTTGGGAATCAGAGGAGCAAATGAGGCAACAATATCCTTACCTCTTTGATTAATAGGTATGTAAATTTCGAGGACAAAATTTTTGTAAGGAGGGGAGAATTTTCACGCCCCAACTCTTAAATTTTTACCTTATTTACTAGCACGGTGTTAATAAGAGTTTTACCGTTTTCGTCATGAAGTTTGTAATTTAATTGGTCCCCAGAGAGGTTGAAGGGGACGATTATTTCAAAGGATTTATTCGAAGGAAGAAAATGTGACGGCGGTAATTTTTATTGAGGTATTATTTTTGAGGTGTTGAATTTTGGATTGGGTATATGTTGGTGGACCGGTTCGGGCCAAGCCCAAAACCTTCTCTCCTTTCACTCTCCTCCCGCTCGTGCCCTCTCTCCTTCCCGAGTCTCTCTCTCTCTGCCCGAATTTCCTGTCGCCAGTCCGCCACCGTTCGCCGCCGCACCGGTCCTAAACGGTCGGCCTCCAACCCAGCTCCCATTCTAGACCGGTGAGAGGTTCCTTAGCGCCACCGATCGAGAAGAAAGCTCACCGGAAGTCCCGACTGCTCAAAACATTCAGTCGCCGAAACTCCATCCTCCGGCCACCATAGTCGGTGATCCTTGGCTCAAAAGGAAGCACTCCTACCATGTAGCAATCCCTCCAAAGGGCTCCCTCCCTCTTAGCTAAGTAAGAAGAAATCGGTGTTGGAAATTCTAGGGTTTTTTATGTGTTTCCATTCGATTGGCAGAGTTAGGCTTAGAATTGTGATTTGTGCTAGTTAGAAAAGTTGTAGAGGAGGTTGAGAGGAAGATGCTGTCAAAATTTGGTAAGCATTGGAGGTTGCCGGAGCTGGCCACCGGTCGCCACTGCTGGCGGAGCCGCCGCTGAAAAAGTGTGTTTAGTGGGGAATTTTATGAGGAGTTTAATGGAATGAGTTTTAGAATTTTTGGAGGAGTTTCGGATAGGTTTGGGAATTTTTAAAGGTTGGTATTTTTGGCGGATTAATAAATTAGAATTCGGCCATTGGATTATTTATGGTGGAAGGTGATTTTTGAGGATGTCGGTAAAAATTGTGGAGAATTATGGTTGGCAGTTGAATTAAGATTTAGGGCGATAGGCATGGTTGAGCGCGCGAAGCTCATATTTAATTATGTCTATTTTCTTTAAGTGTCGGTGTTTTATTTAAAGATTTATTTATGTTTTTGGAATAAGACGCGAAGAGGCTCGAGCTGAAGAGGTCTCCGACCGACATCAGGCTTAGGCCTAATTTGTGAGTGGACCTTTGTTTTAAATAATGTGTTTGAAATGTTTTATTTGTTGAATATTTCCTTTTGTTGGAAAATAACCGAAATTCAGAATTTCGGTGATTTTACTCATATATAGTATGTTTATGAGAATAGTATGTATATAAATAAATGCTAGCTAGCTATATGTGATTTTCCCCCATAATGAGGTAAAATGTCATTATGGGGTGACGTGCGCGTTAGACGCCAGCGTCATAGCCTTGTATGACTTTCTATCTTTCGAATTCATTCATAGAATTCGTACAAGGAATCAGCACGTATATATACCTACTCGTGCGTTTCCCCCATACTGAGGTACGATTCCATTATGGGGTGATGTGAGCGTTAGACGCCAGCGTCGTAGCCTTGTATGACTATCTATTTTTCAAGCTTATTCATAGATATCGTACAAGGAATAGACGAGTGTAAATACATACTGATATTTATAATGTCCTAGCCTGAGAGGCCATTTCTTAAAGTTTGGGAGTCTAGCGAGGCTAGACACCAGTTCAGAATTTTCGAGTTAAGGTTTTAAGTTGTCGCTGGTAAAGCGTTTTCTTTAAAAGTATTTTTGGAAAAATATCACTGTTATGTCGTAATTGCTTTTGTCCACTCACTTTGACGTGATTGAATATTTCCCCCTGGGCCTTTCATTTTAAATTGCCCAGTCTGCAGAATTCAGATGGGGTCTAGAAGGAGGCGACGAGGCATAGTTAACCATCTTTCCGCTACTTTTGGTCAGTAGGTTACCTGTTTAATCTACTAGGAGATTGTCAACTTCCGTTATTTTTAATTTTTTAGTAGCTCTGAATATTGTTGAGATTTTCGTATATCTTATTATGGATTATGGGTTATTGTGGAGGATGTTAATTTTGGTAAAAAGAGTGATTCTATAATTTTTTTTCCGGATTAAGGTTTTCCATTTTTAAGGGAAGTTTGTGGAGTTTTTTCGGTAAATTTTTCTTAGAGATGGTCTCCGTAGGACTTACTTCGGGTTTCAGGGTGAACCTCGGGGCGGGTCTTGACAGATGTAATGAACATTTCCAGATTGTACAAACACGATCACCCTGAATTTCCAATAATGGGTCCTTAATTAGAGACACCAATCTCAGTTCCCAATTTAACATAATCTGTTACCACTTGATAGAACAAAAGTATCAACGAGTTTCTATTTAAATGTAACGTTTGTAGCTAAGCGGAAAGCAAATGAGTATGATTATACATTTATACTTCTCACTTTTCCTTATGTGAGACTAAAATATCTTATTTGGCTTGCAAATAAGTAACTATTATTGCGCTAATTCGGAGATGATTGTCCAACTTCAAACAAATTCAGATGAAGTACGTAGACATTACCCTTTATATATATATTCTTTGTTCCCTTCTCTGATCTAGCTTTGGCAATAAGGTTCATCTGATTACGCTTGATTGTTGCGAGTAACTATATATGCGTGTTTAATGATTAAGCTTTTATCTTCATGAATGGGACGTGATATTTACCAACTTTGTAGTTGTTGCCTAAAAAATATTAATTTGTAGCTTCTGATATCTGTTTTTAGTACGTTTTGTTTAAACCTTAATTAACTAGCTAACTATGAATTTGAACACCCCCCAAATATATGCACACATGCGAAATGTATATTATGGATAATTTTAACCTCTTGATGTTAATATTGCATGTGAATTCTAACATTTCATCTTGCATTTATCGAGAACTCACAACGATTTCGAATGTTTCTATCCGTATGCATTATTTATTTTCAATGTCTTACTCTTCTTATGAATACCGCTGTGCAATTTTCTATTCTTTAAAAAAAAAATGAAAAACAATCCGTCAACACTGAATTTGTCAGTAATTCGGTAAAATCAAAATGCCGGAGAAAATACTATTTTTCTGAAGTTGTTTCGGTTCCGAAGTAACACCTCCTATAATTCTGCAATAAAATCACCAGAAGATGCTAAAAAGGGTAAAACTCCAGTAACACCACCTACAAAGTAAATAAACAAATTTTTCCGGTTGTTTCTTGACGTGGCACGACATAATTGGTTCAACAGTTGAAGGAACTGGGAAACATCCACACGCTTCCGCACCGGATACCGTAACCCCCTTTCTCACTCAGTCCGTCCTTCGGCTTCAGTTTGGCCTGACATGTATTATACCTCCTCCGCCGGGCCCCGCCTCACCTCCGGAATCATCGCCACCTCCCATGGGTCCCACCACCACATGCCTCCTCGTCCTTCGTTGGCCTACTCCTCCCTAAATTAAAAAAAAATATTAAAAATTAAAAGATAAAAAATAAAACAGAAAAAGCTCGCAAGCGTCTGAAAATGACGAGAATACCCTCAGTCCCTTCCCTATAAATCAAATCCTCCCCCGACCTTGCAAGTGATCCCATCACTTCTTGTCCGAGCTTCCTCTTTATCAAAATCCCTCTCTCAAAAGAGAAGTAGCATCTTCGTTTTCTATATTAGTTAGTCATGTTGGGAGTGTTCAGCAGCGCGATCGTGTCGCCGCCCGACGAGCTCGTCGCCGCCGGCAGCCGCACCCCGTCGCCGAAGATCACGGCGAATGCGCTGATCAATCGCTTCTGCCAGAGCAATGCCTCCGCCGTCTCCGTGCAGGTCGGCGACCACGTCCAGCTGGCCTACAGCCACGACAACGAGTCCGTGATACAACCGAGGTATGTATCTTATCATATAACCGCTCGCCGGAAAATAACATTGTTTACGAGCTTTTCAGCTTTCTGGAGTAGTTAACTTATCCGGCGCCGTTTACTGCTTAGCTAGATTGTTTTATCCATTTTCGTTATCAAACTCAAGACTAAGAATCCATTAGAAGATCGATTAGTAGAAACTTTATTTTTCTATATATCAGGTCTGGTAGTCCTGTACATGATTTTTGATATTGTTCGTGTGTTGGAGATTGAAATCTGAACCTACCGGCATAGTTAGAGAATCATTCGAACCAAACATGAAAATTAAATCACGGTGCTCGTTGATCTGATGACGATGGGGATCGCCAATAGAAAATTTTGGCAGGGAGGTGACGTGACCGCCACGATGGTTATCACGTTGACTTGATTGTCCTCCAATGGACCACGCTCAACATGATTTCGCCACGTGGCACACCATCATAATATTATTTTGTCGTCTTGCCTTAATTTCACTGCAAATCCATGGATTACTGCTCCCCATTTTGTTTTTCAATTTATGATAGATATTTGAAAACAAAAAAAGATTTTTTTTTTTCTTCATAAAAATTATTCTTTGAATTACAAAAAAAAGGTCGCCAGCCATATTACCCGTTTGATGGGAATTTGGCTTATCTAATGATAATTTTTATTTCATTTAATGGTTATAAGATATTTAAGTAAATCTAAACAAAAATCCGTATTTCATTTATTGTCATAAGACATTTAAGTAAATCTAAACAAAAATCCGTATCCCATGTCTTGTTCAGTTTCATAGTGCTCACCTATAAATATTGGGAAAGACTGCTGATGACGATGAGGATGACCTAGGTCGGGCCTACATAAGTGTGGCATTGATACAGTGGATGATGTTGGTGCTATTCAATTATTCGGGTGTATTTTAGTGATTAGTGATAGAAACTGAATACTGGAATATGCATTTACTTGAAAAAGAATATAAAAATTTGTGACATCAAGACAAGTTAGTATTTTTCCAATTGTATTTCTAAAAACCAATTATTGTGATAATCTGAGTCATAGTGACAACAGGACAGTAGTGTTTACTTGCAATTTTATAAACCGGTTGTATACAATTATGTGTCACATGGTGCATATGTGGTTAAGGTTGTAAATCACATGGTGCATATTGGATTGCTAAACTACTAGTATATGCAATCTGATTTGAATGGTAAACTTGCAGGTCATTTGCTGTTAAGGATGAGATATTCTGCTTGTTTGAGGGAGCACTTGACAACTTGGGGAGCTTGAGGCAGCAATATGGCCTAGCCAAGTCTGCAAATGAAGTGATTTTGGTCATTGAGGCTTACAAAGCGCTTCGCGATCGGGCACCTTACCCACCAAACCATGTTGTTGGCCATCTCAGCGGAAATTTTGCTTTCATTGTATTTGACAAGTCCACTTCCACCTTGTTTGTTGCTTCCGTAAGTCGTCGATCCCACAAAGAAATGTTGGTGAAGCTAATACTTTTGATAATTGATCTCTAAATAACAATTGGGATTGGTGTGTAACAGGACCAATTTGGCAAGGTGCCTCTGTCTTGGGGAATCACTGCTGATGGATATGTGGCCTTTGCTGATGATGCAGACTTGCTTAAGGGTGCTTGTGGAAAGTCACTTGCTTCATTCCCTCAAGGTGGGTACACTATTTATTGCCTGCTACTTATTCATTGCTAGAAAGTTCAGGATCTAATGGTACCTGATTCTCTAGCTTTTTGGACCAAAATTATGGAAAAAATCATAACATGATAATTATGTATTAGGAATCCATGAAAAAAATCTACTCCGTGTTAACAAATGTGTCTCTGATTTGTACAGGGTGTTTCTACTCCACAACTGTTGGAGGACTGAGAAGCTATGAGAATCCCAAAAATGTAATCACTGCTGTACCTGCCACTGATGAAGAGATCTGGGGTGCAACATTTAAGGTAATTCAAGTGACTCATAATTTCAAGAGTACCAATTTATACCATGTAGCTATATGGTTCCTCACTATCAAAGTTTCTAGCATGTTTGTTTCTTATTATTAGCTTGTTAATGTCTACAATTAGAAAACAAAGGTTACTTCGTGTTGAAAAATAGTGTTTAACTTGGGGTGTTAACTGGGGCAATGAATATAGTTTTCACAGTCACAGTCGCACTCTGAGCAAAATTGAAGGCAGATGACTTAGAAGATAAGGATAGGGAGACATTCTTGAATGCATATTTGTCTTCCTCCTGTCTTCTCCATTCATGCCTTTGTTTGTGGAAGAAGCAATAATAGCATTCTAGATAGGGACAGTCGCACCAACTTTACTGATGTTGATTTATATTTTCAACAAGATTTCTCAACTTGGTGGGGTGAAAATTTCAGGTTGAAGGACCAGCGGTTTTTGCAGCCACAAAGTAGAAGACGTTCGTGACATTGAGAAAGTGCGTCTTCAGAATGTACTATCCATTTCAGGGAGAGAGAGGTTGAGGATTTGAGGTTTATATGGTGTTCAATGATGCATCAGAGGCCATGTAAATACCTGTAATGATAACTGTTTGATAGGGGGAGTGGGTAATTTGGGAGAGAGCTCTGTTTTTCTTTTACCTTAGTTGGTCGTATGTGTTCTAGCTTTTTACCTATGTACAGTCGTGTTATGTTTAAATAAAGTTTGTATCGAGGCTTGAAGTCAGTGATAAATCCCACCATCAGCCATTATTTACGGCATTTTGCAATGCAGTTATATACAAGTTTTATACACAAAATTCTCACAGTCTGAAGCAAAATCAATGTTTATGAGTAAATTTTGTACCTGCAATAGGTGACTTTGTTAGAGTGCCCTCCCTGCACAACTAGCAGTCTACTTGCTAACAAAGCTCCCAGAATTTGAAGCTTGTGTACGCATTCACAATCATGTTCATAAGTCATGATCATAAGTTCCCACAATTTGAAGTTTGTGTACGCACACACACATTCACGAAGTTTCATGCCCCAAGCACACACATTTTCTTTTGTCCTTTAATTGTTCTTGTTAATTTCCAACCCTTTTATAGCTTCTTCCATTTGTTACTTTGACATACCATCACAGCAGGGCTGGACTTGAGATTTGAAAAATTGAGGCGAGTTCTAAAAATAATGCCCTATGATTATATGAGAAAAAAACGACTGTGAATTGGCCATAAAAAAATTGATCATCACTCATAATTTGTAGCTACTGATAACTAGATAAAGAAAGTAACTATGGATAAAAACAAATTAGCTCCAGACGAATGGATAGATGAGTAAGATGGACGCGAGAAACCGAGAAAAAAATGAAAAACTTAGGGTTTATATGAAAATGTGTATATATATATATTATATATATATATACATATATATACATATATACATATGGATAGATGAGTAAGATGGACGCGAGAAACCGAGAAAAAAATGAAAAAGTTAGGGTTTATATGAAAATATATATACATATATATATATATATATATATATATATATATATATATATATATATAAAGAAAAATTTGGTGCTCTCAAATATTTGATGCCTGAGTTGCATCCACCGGTTACTTGAATTGCGTTCCTATTTCATCTAGGATTGATGAAATCTTTTATCGTATGGTCATTTTTCTTTGGCAGAAGGCTAGATAGAGGAGAAGCAGCCTCCGTATCTCAGCAGTTTATCAAAAGATGAAAAATTGCAACCTAGAAGGCGATTTAACCAAACTTGCCAATAAAGCCAACTACTCTTATAGTGTAGATAGAGAAAGAAGAAGGTTGAAGGTACGCGTGAAATAATTCCTTGAAGAACAAGGAGAAGAGAGTAGCTGAATGTGGCTGAAGTGAAAGAAATGACACGACGAGATTAATGGGGTTGAGGCGAGAGAAGAAAACAGCTACTGTTTTTACGGCTTCCACAAACCCATTATATTTGGGGTCGCTCTTAGGCCTAGAGTCTGTCTTCTAGACTCCGTTATTTAACTCATTCCGTGTAGTTGCCAAACACAAATTTGCCCTTGTCATATGATCCAATCCTGTCCAATCTCGAGCAACAAACGTGCCCACAAATTTTCTAGTTCCTGTTCTTCCGATTTCGGCACTCCTCAATAATTGTTTGAGAGTCCGACTCTAATACCACTTTCCTCCACCTGTTAGAGGCTGCTGTAGATGCACCAAGGAGGGTGGCTTCCGCCTCTGCAATTTCTGGTGAAAAACAACAAATACTCATGGAAGCACCACCAACTAAAGCTCCAGAATGATCATGAATCACGATTCCCAGACCCGCATTCAAACTTGCGTTCCAAGATGCATAACAATTTATTTTCAGGTATCGTAAAGAAGGTACCACCCATCTTTTGTTGTGACTCGCGGAGAATAACATGTGTATGTTGTTTGGTGTTGAGTAGCTTTTGCTTCCATAAATTCCATTGCAAGATTGATTGCTAGGTGTAGAGTAGAATGAGGAGACACGAGAATCCCCTTGTATAGAAAATTGCACCTAGCTTTCCATATCATCCAACATATCATACTGCTCATAGTTAGGAAATACTCCTTCTGTTTGGTTCCCACAATACTAGAATAGGAGCTGATGAACCATGAGTCCACCGTAGTAACTCGTTGCTTGTCTATCCTCAACCCCAAAGGAGAATCAAACCAAATAAGGGACACCCAACTACACAATAGTAACAAGTGTTCAAAAGTTTCCTCCTCCAAACCACACAGGGGACACATAGGAGAGTTGATGAGCTTTCTCTTATATAGATTAGAGAAAGTAGAACCAACTCCTCCCAGTACTTGCCAAAGGAATAGCTTAACCTTAGGTAGAGTCGGCATTCCCCACAAAAATCTCCACATCTTCTTACCAACTCTATGCGATGACCCAGTAATAACTGGATGACTAGCATTCAGGGAGCTTTGCTGATGTAACCAATGATAGCTAGATTTAACAGTGAAAGAACCATTTTTACTCCAAAGCCATAACAGTCTATCAATTCCATCCTCCTCCCCAATAGGGATACAACGAATCCGATCCTTAGCCTCTTGATTGAGTACATTGGCTACCCCATTAAGACGCCAAGTATGAGTGTCCCAGTCCATTAGAGAGTGAACCAGCTGAGGGGACAATGGAGGTAAAGCCCCATCTATAAGTATACCACCACCCAAGCTCGGAGGGGGAATCCAAGAGTCATGCCAAATTCGTATAGACCTACCATTTACCACCTGCCAACAACTCCCCTGAAGAAGTAAACATTAGACTTTTCTCCATTTATCTACTGCCCTGAAGCCTTGCAATACTCCTTGAAAATCTCCATTAGTCTCCATGTGTGGCTTTGAGAAAAAATAGGGCATCATCTGCAAAAAAAAACAGATGAGACAGGGTGGGGCCCTTCTACAAAGCTTGATTCTCAGAAGTGACTTGTCTTGGACTGCTCTAGTGAATCTCACTGATAAAACTTCACTTATAATCAGATAGAGGTATGGAGACAGTGGGTCTCCCCGTCGAAGTCCTCTTAGTCTTCCCGGAAGGAAAAACTTTCCCGGGCAGCCATTGAGGACAATGGAGAAAGAGACGGATGACACACATGTCATAATAAGATTCACCCAAGACCGACCGAAACCAAATCGAAAATCTCATTTCACCCGGTCGTACGCCTTATTCATGTCTAGCTTGAGCCCCAATTCAGTATTACCTCCCTTCTTCTTCATCTTGAGATAATGATAAGCTTCATGGGCTAAAAGAATATTATCTTGAATTTGCCGACACGGAACAAAGACATTTTGATTCAAGGAAATCAAATCCTTTAATCTGTTGGCAATGCATTACCACAATCTTGTATGAATTATTACACAAGCTTATGGGTCGAAATTGAGTCGTCTTTTCCGAGATTTCCACCTTCGGAAACAAAACAATATGTGTCATGTTAAGATTGTTGAGACCAACCCTCCCAGCAAAAAGATCTTTAGCTGTCTCCGAGACAATATCGTTGACGATTCTCCAATACTTGAGATAAAACAAACCAGGGAACCCATCGGGCCCAGGTGCCTTTACCTCTTCAACAGTAACAGGTGCCAGTAGCTCCTCATTCATAGCTTCAGTCACCCCCGATAAAGCATTCCCCCAGTCTCTTTGCCTAGGATCTCTATCCAAACCAAACACCCTTTCTATCTTAGAAAACCAGAATTGGGTACCGACCAATAAAATAGGTAGGTGAACCAGCAAAGAACCTTAGGGGCAAACTCGTCAGACATGAAAAGTCAAACGAAAAGGTATAGTTGGGAAGACGAACCAAGACTGGCGCTTTTTTATAGTGGAAAGAGAGAGTAAACGCAACACTTCCCCACTCCCCGATTCCCCCAACCCAACTCCACTCTTTCTTTCTTGTTCTGATTTCCCATATTCTCCCCAACCCAATTCAATTCATAAAGGTTGGCCCTTTTTTCTCTCTCTTTTCTCAAGTATCGTAGTTTTGCAGCTTCCTCTTTTCCATTGAAGCCAAGCTTCAAATAATCTGTGAATCGACTAAATTTTCTTTCTTCGTAGGCTTTTCAGGTGGTTGAGCAAAACCCAGAATCTGAGGACAAGCAGAGAGGCTAAAGGTACCGACTTTCTTTGATTTTCAATTTTTTTTTTCTCTTGATTTTTAATGCTTTATGTGTAATGTCCTTGTGGGAATTGTTCTTGATATGATTTGTTTGTTAGGGTATTGGAAACCCTAGAGTTTGATTAAGTGGATGGTGAACCAACTATGATTATAGGTAGGTAGGTGTAGTATGTGGCCATGTATACCCAGTTTGTTTTTGTTGATGTGAAGGTAATTAGAGACGAGCATTATTTTTTCCTATGGTTGGTGTTACTTTGCTCTGTCAACGTATTTTAAGGTTTGGAAGAAAATTGGATCTTGTGGGTAGGTTTATGTGGGGTTTGGGGTATGAACTGTTGGCTAATTTCTCAGCCGCTTGAGTAAGCTAGTGTGACAAAGGTCTGGCAAGTTCTTCTTCCTGCTTGCCTCACCTATCTCTTTCAAAGATAAAATGGTTATTTACTTTTCTTGTTAAGCCAGATTACTCGGTTTTAAAATAGTATCGGTTGTGCAATGACTGATATAGTAAGTTAGTATGATCTACAGCGGTTTCAAGTAAGAGTTGTGGTCTGGCTTTCGCAGCCTGTGATTAGTCTAGGGTGTGAAATGGTCTGCCATGTGAAATTCGTTCATGTCCAATTTTAGGACGGACTCGTCTAATTCAAGAGCAATATGCTTGTTTTGAAATAATTACATTCTAGTTATGGCAGAATACTCAGTTTCAAATGAAGTGTGGGTTTGCAATGTTTAATACAATTGGAAATTCCTATGGTGATCAGCTATTTGGATGAAATAAAAGGTATATAGGTAGTTAGAATAAGGTTGTTGACTAAATTGAACCAGATGGAATGGTGGTTGTAGTACTAGATTTACTTGTATGGCTATGGGAATATGGCTGATCTTGTAGGGGAAAATTATTAGCTATGGGTCTAATGTGCTTTCTGGTGGAAGAGAAGGTAGTCAACTGTGTGTTACTCTATAATACTTATTAGATTGTTATTGAAGCTTAGTTTGACCATATAATACTTATTGCATCTATTTTGTGTTACTCTATTATTTTGTTGTGCAACTCTAACCCCAGACAAAATCTACCCGTATTAAGCCTTGATACATCTTTGACAGGTCGTGAACTGGATCTGAAACCTGGAATTGATAGTTTTTCTTTTCTGACAGAGGGAGTTGCCAGCAGCCTCTCTAGGTCTCCCTCATTCATTCCCCTGCTTTTGTAGGCAATAGGTATGTACTGTGAGTTTTCTTCTCGAGTTTAACCCTTCTACAAGTTGGAACAAAAAAATGCAAAATTGTTTGATATAATTTAAATTTCATCTTTCCACCATTTGATGGTTAGTTCTGTTATCATAACTAATGAAGTTATCCTGGGATGAGTTTATCTAAACCATGAAGATCTGGTTTCCAAGTTATAGTTACAATTAGTCATGCTTATACTCTAAATGTCTTCTTTGATATTTTGGATAGTAAATGTTCAATTGCTGGGACACTTGTTAAATTTCTTACCTTATATGCTTCTTGACATTGTTTCTGCTTATGTTGAAATTACATCATTTATATAAAAATATTTGTAATTAGAGAATTATAGAGCTAGGGAAGCCAAATCAGATTTTTTTTTTTGTCTTTTTAGTAAATTGATTTTAAGTAAGGAAGTCAAGAGATAATGAGAAATCACTTCTTCTGTACATGATATAACCAATGCCATTTATATTCACATCCAATAATCGGTTAAAAAAGAACATGATACTGTATATGTCCACAGGCCATTGTAACAAGGTAGTATGCTCATCCAATGACCGTGAAGGCCTTCATATGTTTTCTTTTCCTTATGGGATTGTTGTTCATTTGTATGTGTTCTTTAGGTGAACCAAGTCCAAATCGGATGGTTGTTAACTTTGTAGTATTATGTACCAATTTGCTATAATTACACTTGTTCTCTATGTGTGGTGATTTTAAAATTTATTCTTTGGTACTTCTTCTAAAATAATAATAATAATAATTATTCTTTGGTACTTGAACAGGTTAAGAACTATGTCGTGGAAGACCTTCAATTCCTGAGAACAAAATTATTTAGTGAAGCCCTTCAATTTGTGGGTTCGATGTGAATTATGACTGCAACTGTGTTTGAATTTAATTGATGTTGGCCTTCCTCTCATTCTGTTTCATGTATTTGTAGTGATTATGATGTTGCTATTATGTGTTCTTCACTGTGTATCATATCAAGATTATTGGTTTTCCATTTTGGGTTGCTTTCATATATGTATGTTTTGACCCACTCTCTATGAAACTTTGAGTGACTTATTGTATTTTTGTGTGTGTGGTAACTACCTTATGAAATGTATTCTGTCTGCAGAATGATTATGAGTTTTTTATTGAGCCTTTCCTGACCATGTTTTCAGTCACGGACAACAGTCCGTGTCTGTTGTGTTATCAAGAGGGGAGTTTTAATTGCTATTACCAAAGTTTTGTTCAAACAAGTGTAAATAAATTGCAAAAAAATGGCAGATTGGAAAGCAAAACAAGCGCACGCGTGAGCGCGGCCCTTCCGCCCTCACAAGTCGCGTGCAGGAAGGCTAGTAATATTAATTGGTCTTTGAGTTTTCAATAATACTAGATAGTAATTCTAGAATTACTATATAAAAACTGTGTTGTATTTACAGCAACACTGCTGGTTTTGGAACCGGGCTGTGATAGATAAATTGACAGCCTATTTAATAACTGTCAGGTCACAAACATCTATCAGGGAACCAAGACTATTAGTTGATATTCAGACATCTCTCTCTTTTACTTTGGTTTTGGAAACTTGATTTTTGACATTCCACAATGAAAAGGTTGAAAACTTCTTCTTTCCAACCTTATATCAGGACATGGATCAGCAAGGACATGGGCATCCAGCAACAATGGGAGTCCCAGGTAGTGCAGGTCAAGCATCATATGGTGTGAACCCGTATCAGCCTAGCCAAATGATGGGACTGTCTCCAACTGGATCAGTTGGAATGATGCATTCTCCCACTCAGCCAGGAGGTCCTTCTGCCCCTTCTCAGCTTGCACAACACCAGGCTTATCAGCACATCCACCAGCAACAACAACAGCAACTACATCAACAACTCCAAAACTTTTGGTCAGGTCAGTATCAAGAAATTGAGCAGGCTAATGATTTCAAGAACCATAGTTTACCATTGGCCAGGATTAAGAAGATTATGAAGGCTGATGAGGATGTAAGGATGATATCGGCTGAAGCTCCAGTCATATTTGCGAGGGCCTGTGAGATGTTTATTCTGGAGTTGACACTACGGTCTTGGAACCACACAGAGGAGAACAAAAGGAGAACACTGCAAAAGAATGACATTGCAGCAGCAATTACAAGGACTGATATATTTGATTTTCTAGTTGATATTGTCCCCAGAGAGGATTTGAAAGATGAGGTTCTTGCATCGATCCCAAGAGGCGGGAATGTTCCAGTTGTCGGTCCGGCTGATGGTCTTCCTTACTATTACATGCCAGCTCAGCCTCCATCGCAGGTTGGTGCTCCCGGGATGATGGTGGGAAAGCCTGTGATGGATCAATATGGCCAACCAACGCACCCATACATGGCTCAGCCTGCATGGCCTCAGCAACAGCAGCCGCCCAAAGATTCTGAGTGAAAAGGTTAGTGGATGATAATTGTTCGTAATCTGAAGGTTTACCTCCAATTATTAGAGATAAAAAGTGCTTAATATTAGTACGTGAAAAGGTTCTGCAAATGGTTTGGTTCATGGAAGATAACTTTTTTATTTGTAACTGAAGGATTACAATTAGAAGTTAAAAACACTTTGTAATTATTTGTTATAACAGTTAGTATGCGCTTGTTATTGCTGCATTTGAACTTATGAAGTGTTCCCGTAGGTGTGGTTTCTGTTATTTTGGATCAAACTTTATATTTAATCTCATTTCATGCAGCTTGAAATTAGCTACATCTTCATCATTTTAGTTGTGGAATGACATGTTAGAAGTGATATGGTGGCCTGGCTTTAGTTTTTCAGCCAAAGCTTTTAGTAAATGTTAAGTTCCATCAGCTGCATACGCACCGTCAGCTGCAGGAAAGAGAGTAGACTCCAACTCTGCCCTCCGAAAGGGTTGTAGCATTGTAGCAACATAGCATTCTGATCAAGACTTACTAGAGGGGGAACACAAGCAAGTATCCGATCCATTTCAATACCCCCACATTGAGTAAACAGGTCAGAAAAGCAAGTACAGAATATTTGTCTAATAACATCAGAATCCATTTGCCATACTCCCTGGGAATCAAGTAGACCATGTACTGCATTTGTTTTGTCTACCAGGAGCCTTCTCATGAAAGTACCAGGAATTGCGATCGCCTAATTTCAACCAGGTAGATCGTGAGCATTACCTCCACAGTTTCTTCCTTTTCCTGTAACACCATCAACTTATTCTCCAATTGAGCAATATGCTCTCTAGTAGATGGCATACAATCAGTAGCATAAACAGAGTCCAACCAGCGTTTAACCTGCCAAAATTGAAACCAAATACTCCCAAACTCTGACTCCATTGTAGAAGAGCTTCTGCAGTCAGATAAACAGTCCCCGCACATGTCTGTGCAGCATTAGACCTCAGCCAACTCTGCAATTACGTCCTGACAACCATCATCTAATAACCATGCCTCCGCAAACAGAAAACGTGTCCCTTTTTTTGGAATGTTCAGCCACCCATTGTACCTCCGTTAGAACCTCAAAGAACAAAGGACGATGATCCGAGACATGCTCATCAGATGATGGCAGACAATGCTGGGGTCTAAAGCCATTAATTCAATATTAGCAAAACCACCATCAAGCTTTTCCTCACCAAACTCTTCATTGTCTCTGCCTGTATACCCTTCAAAAGGAATTGATTATAAACCAAAATCTTCATGGCCGAACGAAACAGTAGAATTGAAATATATGAGTAGATTCACATCTCCATGATCATGCTAACGAAGGCTTATGGATAACACAATCACCATCTCCCTCTCATGATGACAATGACATAATAATCCTGATAATGTCATAATCCTTATTTTTGTGATAATAAAAGCAACAAAACAATCTTCTATATACAAGAGAAGTTGTTCACCAAAAAAAAGAGAAAAGAAATATATAAAAAAATGTTAAAAAATTTGAAAAGGTAGCGAGGAAACAAGGAAATGTTATTCTGGTCTACAGAAGTGAGTGAAATTAAGGGTCTCTCTAAATGTCAGTACAAGCGACTCTATCAGCTGAAGATCAACAGCAACAGGGAACTGGACAAATATCCTGCAAACTGCACAAGAGAGAAGAATCTCTAAGTTAACTCTAATACGTACATATAAATCAGTCTTTTTTATGGGCAGCAGCCTTTACCTTCTTCCCAAGCATTCTATGATGTCGGTGGTGAGGGTTGACCTTTTCTTAGTCTCAAAAGCAAGAGATGCCGCCTTCCTCATTAAAGTGGAGCCAGCAATGCAACCCAGCATTGTGGGGTTCCGAGAGCTGCAAATACACAAATTGACATAACTGGTTGTCAAACATGGGGTAAAACTACAAGGAACCAAAAGTTGAACATGTTTAGACTGTAACCTGATACTCAAATTTTCATCTCTGATAGTTTGACGGGCCCATGAAAGAAATACAGCAACGCTGGTGCAGCAAAAAACATGTTAGTTTCAAATATCAAGTATCAATTAATGCAAAATAAAATAGCACATAGTAAGTTGTTAAGATCTGGGTTTTAAAAACAAATCATCAGTTCATGACAATCACTGCAACACATATGTACATGGATTTTGAAAAAGTAACCAGGACTGGGAGACATAGTAAATTTTACAGTATACCCATACACAGATACACACATGAATGTCTGGGTAATGCATTCTTGGAGAGAAACAAAAATAGAAGGAATGGAGCTAGAAATTCAGTTACCAGTGAACATGTACAAAAAGAAGTCATTCACACAAAAGGTCCAAAACTCAGAAACAAAAACTTGCCTTCCAGAAAGTATATCTCCCTGTCCACCACATCTTCGAGGAGAGCCATATATCCTCACTGATTCAACTGAGCAAAGAATAAAATCTCAGAACTCACTATTATGGGGGATTCCTTATTTCAGAACAGAATACGGATTTCCAAGATCAAGTGGCAAAGAGCCTTGAATTTGGTTAACAGTGTCAAAAACAGAAACAAAGTAACATTCAGAACTGGCACAACAGATAAGTGAAACCCATATGTGTGATAAATACAAGTAATATATGGCTCTCAGGTTCTTTGACAGATAACAAGTCATCTTTACAGACATCTATTTTTTGGCATGCATAAGTTTTGAGCTTCATTTCACTTCATTGACACAAATTGACAGAGTATCTTGAAAAACGTTTAGATCATGCATTTGGTTTAAATGCTCAACATTAGACCCCCAAGATCAAAAAGTTATAATCATGGTCCAAAGAGTGACCTACTGTGACACAGGAAATGACTCCCACTAGCATAATTGGTAAGATACTTATCTACATTCTCAAAGGAAATGTGGTCACAAATGGAAAAATATGTTTCAAGGAATAGTAATGTAATTCAAAGAAAAAGCTTCATGTTAACCTTCTCAGCACTCATGTATCTTGTTACGCACCTGTCTCACCATCACTAATGAGGTCAGCTTTTCCTTTCCTCAGTATAGTTACACCCCCAATCCTGACAGATAAACGTTCAACAGTTAAATAAGTACCATAAGACTAAAAAAATATGAAATGAAACTTGCAAACAACATCTATTTCGTAGTATAGGACAAAATACATCATAAACTTTATCCTTTAGTGTGATGTGTATAAGTATCATAACACTAAAATAATTATGAAATAAAAGCATACAAACTTGCAAACAACATCTATTTCGTACTATAGGATAAAATACATCATAAAACATTAGCCTTTAGTGTGATTTGTAATACACAAAATCATTGAGAAGGATTTGTCATGCATAGTATTTAACAAAGCTTCATCCAATTCCAAAATTGAACAATCACCACGTTGGTTTACAATCCTAAAAATGCCTGACCAACAGTCCTGTATGTAAGAATGATAATACACATTGCATATGTGTGAATGTGAGTGTGTGTGTGAATTCAAAAATGTTTTTGATACTTGTAGGAGACGCTAGAGAAGTCTAAAACATCACCAGTGCCTTGTCAACAAAATACATCCACAGTAATGTGACTGAACTAAATAATACAATACAACAAGTTGTCAACTGCTAAAATAAACTTCAAAAAAAAAATCTCAAAATAGATATTTACCTTTTTGCAAGAGACAGTAGTTGCTCACGTGCATCTTCATCATTTACTTCACAACTCAAAACTGTCTGTACAAGTCGCTTGTATTCATTTACATTTGGAGTCAGGACAGCCAAGTGGTATCCACTTACAAGATCAAGAGAGTTTGTAATAAGAAAGAGTCCATCCTGGCAAATTTTATGACATTAACTAACAGTTTCATAGCATAAACATGTGTGGTGAAACTAAGATAAGTAAACACAACTATTCATTGCAGGATCTCATGTGCGATATAGGCACTTGTAATTACATACCCCATCTATGACAAGTGGAACATTGGACTGTCTTGCATGCTTTATGATATTGCTGACACAGTCCTGGATTATATGGCATTCCAGTTAGACATACATATGGTGTACATTAAACACTAAAGTGCCCTACAGCAGATCCTGAAGCAATTAAATCAACAAAAGTTAACCAGAACAAACGGGTCCCTTCCAAGGCCAGGGCCAATGACAAGACAATCAAATTTTTCCATCCACTTATCAACTTCACCAAGAACCTTTTCTAAGATAAAGCTCTTGTCCTCATCCCTGAAAATCAGTTTGAAAATGTTAGCAGTTCACTAGATGAGAAAAACTTATATTTTGATAGTTCTAGGCATATGAATTTGTATTGAAAACTAAATCACCTAACACTGTATGACTCCTCTAAAATTGGGAGCACAATCAATTCAGGACTGTAGCTTTTTATAACTGAAGCAGCATCTCTTGTACAGAAAACATGAGACAGATCCGCACCCTGAGATGATAAGGATATGCTTTTGTTTATAAAACTTTCCAAGCAAAGAAAATACTTGATGAAATTGGCTATAACTTAGAATTGAAATATAACAGCATGGCACTAACAATCTTTAATGCTGAGATAGCAGCAAAATATGGAGCACCAGTGTACTCACGGCACCCGCCAATAACAGCTATCTTTCCTGACCAGCACAGAGAGAGGAAATATAAGCAGATTGGCTCCTTTCTTCAGTACAAACACATAAGAGACATCAAATAGATTGAGAACATTGATAAACCATACAAGAAAAGCAATTATATTGCAGGATACCATTGATCAACCAATTCCAAATGCTCACACTTTTTCTTAGAAAATTTTAGTGATCAACAGAATGATACAAGAAAAGTGGAAGAGAAGTCCACAAGCAACACGAAAGAAAAAAAGAAAAAAAAGCAGAGACTCACAATAACAACACTACAAACACTTAAACTGATGCAAATAAAACACCCCACGAAACTAAGCCAAGACTACAGCTGCCCTCCAGTCACCAAATGCTCACACTAACCAATTCAACTCTGATTGAGCAGTTAAAATTGGAACAAGAGACCAATAAAAAAATTCCCACAATCAACACTACATCAGTGAAGGATACCGATTACCTTAATGCTAAGTTATTAAACATATCAACGCTAAAACACACAAAAAAACATATTTGGATATGAAGCTAATAAAATGACATCAATAGCACATTGAGAGCTTACCAGCCTGACCCTTGTGTCTATTCGGATCAAGGGTCGGTGTGATTGCTCGCAGAACATTCTCAGCATCAGCCTCCAAAGAAGCTCCACTACTGAATCCAACTCCTTGCATTGTTTTCTGATCAGTGTTAATGTTATGATCACTATAACCTCCAACTCCAAGACACCTTATCACCAACTGTTGCCTTCTCAACACAGCTGAAGAATCCAGCTTATAAATACAACTCTTTGCACCAAACCCACAGTTCACTCCAAACATCAATGACCAAGCACCACTCTTTCTTCCACTACAAACCCACAAACACCATATCCTCAGAATTCATTCTACCCAAAAAAAACATGATCAGAATTGCACAAAGTAATGAACTTTGAAGAAGCTAGATACGTACCTAGTGAAAATGCTCGACCTTTAACGAGTTTAGCCCACCTCTTTTCTTGAAACCTCTTCCAAATATTGGAAATGGGTTTCATAAAGTCAGTGGCTTTTTGCGTTGTGGAAGATGATATAGCCAACACCTGTAGCGGGTCCCCATTTAAATAATAAAACGGTGCCGTTTTGGTTATCTTTGCTTGTTTTATAGACTTGAGCAGTTTCATTTGGGAAGGAAGGAAAGGAAGAATGAGGGAGAGGAGGAATGTGAATGCGATGAGATCGGCGGTGGTGGTGCTCGGAGCATTGGCATTTGGGTACCTGACTCTTCAGCTTGGTTTCAAGCCTTACCTTGAAAGAGCCCAAATTGCTGCTGACCAATCTGAGCTGTCTTCTTCCTTGGAGCAACAGCAACAAGAACAAGAACAAGAACAACCCAACTCAAGCTCTACCCGCCATTTCTGAGTAAGACTCACTATCTAGATCGCTATAGCTCTCTGATTTTTACTTTTTACTTTTATGCTTTCCCTTTTAATGTAGGTAGTTGAAGAACGATACTTTGTGGACATTGATTTGTTGGTAAGCAAGACAGGAATTGAATTGAAATTTATTTGTCGGAATTAGGACACTTCATGCTGGATTAGGATTTCAATAAAGATGAAAGTATTAGCTATGGGAAGTGCTCTTAGTTGGTTTTAGTCGTTTAGAGCTATGCATTTGGAGGTTTGGCTGCATATTTGAGAGTATTTGATTCTCTATAGGACTAGAAACTTTTGGTTCTGATGTTGATCTGGTTTTTATATCTCTGAAACTTGTGTATCCGGTGAGTTTCAAGTGAATTTCCAGGAAGCGATTGATTAAGTTGAGCATTTGATGGTCATAGATTGGTCATAAGTGTAATAAAACTAATGTTATAGGGCCTACGCCTTGCATTTTGGAAATGCTTGAAGAGTTTGGGCATTGTTTGGTTCCTCAATTTTGATAAAGGCAGCTATATTGCAGTGATGTACATATGGCCCTTGAAGACGATGATGGGATCAACTTATTTCTAGTGATTTCAAAGGTTTTATAGATATAGTTTTCTTCTGTAATAGGGGCTTGTAGGTCAGGGGAATTTGAATCTCATGCATTGAATTGGAATTCTTATGATATCCGAGTTCTAAATGACATTTGGTAATGCTATTGTTTGCATCATTCTCACTTTTTGATAGTTTTTATTATCACCTACTACTCTACAAACTTGTTTGCTACTTGTAGATGATGATATTTATGAAATTCTGATGTTATGATATAGATGATTTCCGTTTGGTGCACATTTTGGAGCAGGAAGAAGTATTCTTTCTCATTCTGATTGTATCCCAGGATGTCTAAGTCATTCTACTGTAATTTTTGTCCTCAGAAGAAAGAAATCTAGTGAAGCCATATCCCTTCAATTATTACTGCTCAACCATAGAAGAATTATCATGAACTATATATACTACATCAAAAACCAATATATACATTGAGATTATCTATAAAAGATAGAAGAAGATCAAAGAGTTAGCTAAGGACATGCTCTATCATTAGTGGGTTTACGTTAAGCAAAGTCATTGAAGACAATTCTCATTCTTGGTTGTTGTTAATGTGCCAGAGTTGAATGTCCAATCATAGCTATTAGACTGCTTATTTGGAGGTTACGTTCAGTTGTTGCACTGAATTTTTATTCCCATATGGTTTCCCCCATCCTAACTTGCCAAATTCATGTTATTAGATAAGTTGCATGTAATGCATCGATGGATTTTAAAGCTTGTTTTTCTCATTGATGACATAAATACCACATTAAGAGCCAGCCTGACCCTTGTGTCGATTTGGATCAAGGGTCGTTGTAATTGCTCTAAGAACATTCTCATCATTAGCCTCTAAAACTGCTCTACTACTAAATCCAACTCCTTGCATTTTTTTCTGATCAGTGTTAAGGTTATGATCACTTCACTGTAATCTCCAACTCCAAGACACCTTATCAACAGCTACTAGAAGTAACAGAATGTACCAAGTAGGAAGTCTCGACTTTTAACGAGTCTAGCCCACCTCATTTCGTAAAGCCTCATATATTGAAATGGGTTCTGTAAGTCATTGGCTTTTTGCGTTTGTGGAAAAAAAAATGTCTGTGGCTCTTTGCGTTGTGGAAGATGATATAGACAACACCTGTAGTGGTCCCCAATGAAGTTGTACTACGGTTTTGTTCAGCTTAGCCTCTTTCCTTATCTATAGCCTAGGGTACGTTCAATTTGGAAGGAAGGAGAGGAAGAATGAGGGGGAGAAAGAATGTGAATGCGATGAGATTGGCGGTGGTGGTGCTTGGATTGGCATTTGGGTACCTGATTCTGCAGCTTGGTTTCAAGCCGTATATCTTGAAAGTGCCCAAATTGCTACTGGCCAATCTGAGCTCTCTTCTTCATCATAGCAACAACAAGAACAAGAACAACCTATCTCAAGCTCAACCCACCATTTCTAAGTGAGTAAGACTCTGTATCCAGATAGCCTTAACTCATTGGTTTTTACATTTTCTGTTAAAGATTGAGACTTTGTGGACAGTGGTTTCTTGCTAAGCAAGAGAGGCATTGAATTGATCTATAGTTGTCGGAATTAGGACTCTTTATGATGGATTTGGTTTTAGAGAAAGATGGAAATGATAGCTATGGGAAGTGCTCTTAGTTGGTTTAGTCGTTTATTGCAATGCATTTGGAGAGCCACTTGGCTCCATATTGAGAGTGTTTGGTTCTATATAGGACTATAAATTTTTGGATCTGATGTTGTTGTTGGTTTTATAGTTCCATATGGTTCCTCCGAAAACTTGTTTATCCGATAGAGTTTCAAGTAAGTTTCCGGTTGATGAACTAAAGCGGCCCTTTTCCCAATTATGAGCCTGTGGCCAAATTCATTGTTAGAAGTTAGCACCACATTGTATGTGAAATGCAAGATAAGGTGATGGAAAATGATGCTCATTTCAATTGGTTATGTGTTTTCATATCTCACCTTCATATTCTCTATGCATATTACTGATTTTGTAGGTGTGTAGGAAAGTAATGTTACTTTTTCAGTCTCCAAGTCCTTTTTGATATGTGTAGTGTAAACATATATCTTAGCCTCCAGCAAAACCTTGTATAACATCTCCTCTGTTAGTAGTACAATTCCAATTCCAGTTCGAATAAGCACCCTATTATTTTCTTGTATCTGTTTAACTGTGCTTATGCACGATGCACCGGGCTTTGTTAATTTCAGTATCTTGGGTCACCACACCTTGAGCTGGTTTTTTAATAAACTATCCTATGACAACATTGGTAATCATGGGGTGAACTGTAATTGCTATTTCAACATGGGGGATTATGTACTCATAGTTTTGCCTAAAAGTTCTACTACACTTTTTTTAATTTTGTTTTTTTTTTAACTGTGTAGTTTTACTATGCATATCATTGTTTGGGCAGTTTATTTACTCACATATTATTGTGCTTCTACTCCGTTGTAATTGTGACTGATCCAGTGATGTCCCATAACTCCCATCCCAGTTCAATTCCCACACAATTACCTCCACATGTAAACTTTTGAGTTGAAGTCTATAGTGTTAAGTCATTACATTGCGTTCTTAAACTATGTGTGGTCTATGTCAATTGGGTCCCATGGTTTTTCGCTGTTGTAGTGATGTTCTTTTGAAAAGCTAAATTAGCAGAGTGATAGAATTTCTAGGTTATACTAACAAGTATTCATGGCGGCAGATTGGATTCAAAAGGTGGAAATGATCCAAGTTCTATGCGGTTTAGAATATGCATTATCTACTGTAAAACAGGAAAAACAAAATCCGGACAAGATAATGGTACAAAGGAAGCAATTGATTGAGTCGTGGGTTTGATCATCATAAATTGGTAATAAATTTCTGCTATCAAAACTATTGCTAGACATTACATTTTGGAAAGGGTTAGGGTTTGGTTAATCGCTTTTGAATAAGGCTGCAAGTTTTTTATTGCAGTGATGTACATATGGCTCTTGATGATGATGATGATGGGATCAGCTTATTTATTTTAGATTTAGATCTATAGTTTTCTTCTGTAATAGGGTTTTGAATCGGGGAGTTTGAATCTCATGCATTGAATTGGAGTTCTTCGGATATTCAAGTTTTAAATGACAATTGGTAATGCTATCTTGAGCTTATTATAATGGTATGGGGAGCTTCAGTTCCTTGAAGATTTTGTGCCATTTACACGTTCGGTAGTTCTTATTGTTACCTACTATCTTTACAAACTTGTTTGCCACTTGCAGATAATGACTTGTATAAAATTCTGATGTTATGATATAGATGATTCTCATTTCGGTGCACATTTTAGAGTAGGAAGAACTATCTTTTTTCATTCTGATTGTATCCCAGATGTCTCAGTCATTCTGTTGTAGTTGTACTTGCCACTAGAAACAAATCTAGTTAAGCCATAACCCTTTTTTACTGCTAAACTATATATAGAAAAATTAATGAAAACCTATAGATACATGGGATTATTAAAAAAGAAAATGATAGAAGAAGATATAAGGGTTAGCTAAAGATATGTTCTTTGATTAGTGAGTTTTCATTAAGCAAAGTCATTCAAGACAATCGCCATTCTTGACTCTTAAAGAAATTGGATTTTATCCAGTGAATGCACACGAGCTGGATATGCAATCGTAGTTATGATTATACTGCTTATTTGGAGGTCATGGTTTGTTGTTGACATTAAGTTTTTAGTTCCATATGGTTTCCCCCATCCTAACTCACCAAAATCTTGTTTATTTGCGAGTACTGCACTGAAGATTGTTAAAGCTTGTTTTGCTCCATTGATCACTGAACACATATGCATAAAGATTTCCTTGTCATCCACAGCATTGTATGACATTTGATTTCCAATTTTTCATGTAAAGTGAAGTGATGCTCTGTTCATTTGTTTGTGTGGCTTTCATTTCTCATCTTCATAGTTTGAAACTTCAAAGTTCAAACTAATGTCTTTACTATTTCCGAGCTATTCTGTATTTCAAGTCTTTCATTTGAAGACTTCTGGTTTATAAGATAAACACATAGTTTCAACTTTCAACCCTACTCCTTAATAGTCAGATGAACCAGGTCTCCCATCCTAGTTCTTCTACCCCCAGTATTACCTTGAAATTTAAAGTTCATATGCCGATTTTAGTGTTTTTCAGCTGTTGTAGTGGTGTTCTGTTAACGAGCTATTTGGAATTTTGGTACGCATTTTCTGGAATCATATTATACTAACAAATGTTCAATTGTTAATGTAGATGGGCCAGTGAGGAAAATGGATAGATAATGAAGCTTCAGCTATATAGTCCCTGATGATGATTGTAGACTCATTTGTACTTGTCTCAAATTCTTTTCTGTACGAGTTTTCCTTTATTGAGCATTCTAGGGGAGGCAAATTCAAATCTGTTGCATTGAAGTAGAATTCTTAAGATATGCATGACGATTTAGAAGTGGAATTCCAGTTATAGTCAATCCTTGATGGATGACAGACTTGTTGGTGTTGCTTTGCCTTTGGTCAAGTATAGTGAGGGCATGGCCGCATGGGCGCTGCGTGAGATATAAATTTTACAGCTGACATAGATGAATTGGAGGCATGGCAAAACATGGCATCTGTTTCTTTTTTTTCTTTTTTAGGCGATTATATGTTTTTAGCCAATCTTGTTATTGGCATACAACGAACAAATGAAGTCAGAATCCTACTCTCGACTTTGGGACATCCTCAATCTTGATTCTCATTGTTGTGGACTTGTGGTGCATTTTTCAAGTCGGCAAAACTATGTCCCTTCTCTCTCCGTGGCCAAAGATGTCACCGTCATGCTGCTGGAAGCTTATTCACTAAAGAGAATCAAATCTCTATACGTATCATATTTCACTTCAAAACCTATATTATTGTTGTCTAAACAACAAATGTAGGTTCTTCTGCCGTGGTATACTCTCAAGTCTAATGATTTCTATACGCTAATAGAGTAATAGGTGAATCCGTCGACCTAAACTTCCACAAGAAAGGAGATTCCGTCGATCGAAAAGTCGAAAACTGCACAATGTGATCAGTATAATGGCAGCTCTAGTTTCGGATCCAGTTAAGGTACAATCTAGTCAACCCAAAACAGCAAAACCATAGCATTCTGCTATTAGCATGCAAATGATTATGAAGATGGCGGGTACGTTATTCTGTGTCTGGGTCTGTTCTGTCCCTGCAGACAAAGGGCACGTGAGTTAAGGTTTCAACCTCTTCCTAAATATTCGATGGAATCCCACGAATGAAGTTTTCACCAGAACCACTTTCACATCTAGTGTAAACTATTCTTAGTTCATACCATCTTTTTGGGTAGAGAGCAATGCTAGCTTAGCTTGTATTCTCAGATCCTATACCTCCTAATTCCTTGCTTTGCCTTCCATGTGTATTCCTTGCTCCTTTTGATTAACTTAAGCTTGTGTTTAGATTAGAGAATCAAAGAAAGCTTGGGATGGGAAGTGCATTGCATTGACATCTTCTATTTGTATATTGATCATAACAAAAGCATCAAAGAGGTCCACTTCTTGAATATAATTTCAACCTTGCTTGCTGTCTTGAGTATAGATCAAGTTTTTATATCATCAAATTAAAGCACATCACCTTTGCAGTTGAGAAGTGATGTAGATTCTAAGAAGTTGCATGAAGCCATAATATGATGGAAGTTTTGCTCGACCATCTTGTCATTATATTTGTTTTGTCTATCACTTGGTGGGTACGGGGTACATATACGGCTATACATATGAGAATAACAAACAGGTATGGCCAGAATAAGAAAGAAAACAGAGATCTAACAACAACCAGAATAATTGATTAATGAAGTTTTGTCATTTAATCCAAATCAATCCTTGAGAGTATGCATATAGCAGCAGATATTCGGTTGAAGATCACTGTAAACCTCTCAGCCAGGTTCAAATGTTACTTGCATAATGCGATGAGAGGGTAAAAAAATGTATGAGAGGGGCGCATACCATCAAGTCCTTCAACTCATTAGTTACGTACTATCCTCCCACAAACTACCTTAAGTAACATTTCTCAACTCTGGTGGCATAAAGTCTCATTTGACAAATGTTATCGCAGTAACACACAAGTCAACTACATACAAAAAAACAACTGATATATATCCAAGTTGAAATTTGATTATTAGCTATCTTTATTGTGCATCGACACTCAATTTATATCAAAATTAAAACGTTTAATTTTGGTACAAGAATATGCGCCTCACACAAAATAAAACAAAACAAACGAGAAACACGGATTAATATTTGGTAAGAGCTTAGGTGTGGAAACCTCATACCCATGTTAGAATCTCAGCCAATGTTAATTGGAGTTAAGTCCCAATTTCTTATTTGTGGACAAAAGGAGGAAACATTCTGACAAGATCCATCGCCGCAGATTAATTTCTGGGCTTAAAAAGCATTTGAGGATATCGTCGTTCATACTCTAAACAAAAAAACACTCGGATTAATGCACCACTACTCCGTACCCAATCAGTTAGGTTAAACTCAAGTTCATCATTTGCTCATCACATTCCTTTTCTAAGTAATTGCTTCATAATCAAAGTAACCACTTGTACATTGAAAAATCATAATTGGATTAGATAATGACAGAATAATACTGCATCATTATCATGATTAATCATTACTGATTCACTTCTCTCTCTGACCATCTTCCAAAATAAACTCCCTGCAATCAAAATTAAAATTTAAAATCTAATTTAAACCCTCACCAGGAAAAATAACCCAGTTAAAATTAAATCCTTCTTATCCTCCAAAATCTAAATTTTGATTTTGATTTTCAAATCACAACGATTATTACAGAACACACACCGCTTCCTTTTACAGTGTCTTCATCATCCCACGCGCGCTCCACGTTGGCCGCGTGCACCGCACGTCCCACACTCCCAACCCCACGTCCCCCACACAAGAACATGGCCGTTGCTCACTTTCCTTTCCCACTTCGCGTCAATCTTCAGTTGGCCACCACCGAACCTTAAACCCTCTTCCAATTTTGGAACATTCACTTTGAGTTTTAACCAGAACCATATCTCAAGTGCTTAAACTCTCTCCAAGTTTCGTACTTGAAGTTTGATTTGCTTCTCTTTCTATCCCTACAAAACATGGTAAAGGGAAAAGCATATATATACATAACCTCCGCCATGAATACTGCTTTGCTTCCTTCACACCCATCCAACTCTTCTTTTTAAGCCCTTCCTAACATTCAAGTACTGATCTACCAAGCAAACCCAAACCCCAACTTTGACCCCATTCTGGCCTCTTTGAATGAATGCCTTCCACTTCCCCAAGTCCCAAAACCTGAAGTTTGAGTAGTTAAGGACCCATCTGAGCCTGACCTTGAAGCCATGCCATTCAGTGATGCTTTCAAGAAGTTCAAGCGTTTGAAGTTTTTTGAGCCCTCTTTGGGGGTCTTGGGATTCTTCTTTGTGTCTGTGTGTGTTATTCTCTGCTTCTTTTACTTGGATTACAGAGCTGCTGCCAAGGGGTTTCGGTTTTCGGGTCAGTCGGAGAGGTACATGTGGTTGCAGAGCAACGGGTCTAGCAAGGATTTCAGAGTTGAGTTTCTTGGCGAGGACGGAGGTGAGTGTGACGTGTTTGATGGGGATTGGGTGTGGGATGAGTCTTACCCTTTGTATCAGTCCAATGGATGCCCCTTTTTGGATGAAGGATTTAGGTGTAGTGAGAATGGCCGTCCTGATTTGTTTTACACAAAGTGGAGATGGCAACCCAGATATTGCAACTTGCCCAGGTACTTCAGTTTTCAATGTAGTACTTTTTTGATTGCGCTATTTAAATTTTTTGGTTGCTGAGAAAGAGAACCCAAAATTGTGTGAGTAAAGCTCAGGTGATTGTTCATAGTTGTTGTTTTCTTTGAAGTATGATTAGTGTTAAGTTAGGTTGTCATACCTTAGAATACTCGATTAGATATAATTCCATTATAGTGGTCGGCCTTTTTCAGCTTAGTGTGACTTGTGTGTATGAATGGAGGTTATTGTGATGGTTTGGCAAATGACTAGCTTGATAGTGACAACCATTTTTAGTTCCCACCTTAGAATTCTAAGGATATGCTGGTGATGATGATAACTTGTATTTTAGGGTCAGCTGAACTTTGAAGGCCAATGATGTATGTGTTTTGTCTCTTCTTTTGTAAGTTGATGTATGATATGTGTGGTGGTATGGAGTTTCCATGTGTAGTCTTCTTTTCTTTCTTACAAGTTGAATTTCTGATATTATAATGCCGCCTGAACTTTGAAGTACCCTAAAATTTTATGTCTTTTGTTTTGTGACTTGTATTGAATTGATGGTGATGTAAAGCTTTAATGTGATATCTATATTCATCATAAAATTTGTTTGATCAACTCTCGTTTCCACTGGATGAGAAAAATTAACACTTGATATTTGATATCATAATTATGTATCTAGTATTTGTTTTCTTTTTGAACAATAGCAGACAATAATTTGCAAAAACTTCAGGTATTAATATTGTTAATTATGCCCAAGACAGAGTAGTCCTTATTCAATCAGCTAACATCGGTATCATTATCTTATGGTTAATAAATCAGATTTGATGCAAAGTTGATGCTGGAAAAACTGCGAGACAAGCGAATAGTGTTTGTTGGTGATTCCATTGGAAGAAACCAGTGGGAATCATTCTTGTGCATGCTGTCTTCAGCAATTCCTAACAAGGATTCAATCTATGAAGTGAATGGCAACCCAATTACCAAGCACAAGGGGTTTTTGGTGTTCAAATTTAAGGTCTATAATTGCACTGTGGAGTACTACAGAGCTCCCTTTCTTGTACTCCAAAGCCGCCCTCCTTCAGGAGCTTCACAAAAGGTCAGAACAACTTTGAGATTGGACCAAATGGATTGGAATTCTGGAAAGTGGAGAGATGCAAATATGCTGGTTTTCAACACAGGACACTGGTGGAATTATGGGAAGACTATAAAAGGGTAATCTCAAAATCTTAATCCTCTTCAACTACTTGGTAGACTGCAATCATTTGAATTGGCATAAACTCTTTATCTAGATGGATTTGGATTAGTTGCATAGTGAAAGAATGATCTGTCTATGTCAAAGGCGATAGGAGGTGACAGTTTGATCAACCCTTAACTCTTATAGATTTGAATTTGATTGTGGGAAGAAAAAAGAAGAATCATTAACTTAACAAATGCTATGACCTAATTAATGTGTCGAATCAACTTCAAATTTTGATCAAGTGTTGATGCTAGTGGGGTTGTAATTGTGTACTTGTCTTATTGGGGGTTGGGTGGGGGTGTGGAATCAACATGACGGATCATATTGGAAAATTATTGGGTGCATTAAGCAAAGTTGTGCATATGTAGGGAACAGGTGTTTAATCATGTTTTGAAGTCTTAAAACTTGGTAACCTCATTATTCCTATTTTTTTTCTGGATTTTCATGATAAATTAACAAATTCAAGTATCTTTTGACAGGGGTTGTTACTTTCAGGAAGGGGCAGAAGTAAAGATGGAGATGAGTGTAGAAGATGCGTATCAGAGGTCCATAGAGACTGTAGTGCAATGGATAGATACTGTAGTAAATCCAAACAGGACTCAGGTTTTCTTTCGAACATATGCTCCTGTGCATTTCAGGTTTGTTTTCTTACCTGAATCAACTTTTCCCTGATGCGTGTAGCTTCTACATTTCCCTTAATGATCATATTTGTTGCATACATATCTGAAGACTAACTATTTATGATTATGCAGAGGTGGTGATTGGAAGAATGGTGGAAACTGTCACCTGGAAACATTGCCTGAGCTAGCCTCGTCATTGGTTCCTACTGAATCTTGGAGTCAATACAGAATAGCCAATTCTGTGTTATCAGCTTTCTCAAACACATCAAAGGCAATGAAGTTCAATGTGTTAAATGTAACACAATTGACTGCTCGAAGAAAAGATGGGCATTTGTCTTTGTACTATCTGGGTCCTAAACTTAGCCCTGCCTCTATTCGCAGGCAAGATTGCAGCCACTGGTGTCTGCCTGGAGTCCCAGATACATGGAATGAACTACTGTATGCACTGTTTTTAAAGCATGAGAGGACTAGTACATTGAATGCATCAACTAATAGCATGCCGGGTATGAGTTGGACCAACTCTTTGCTACAATGAAAGGCTTCTCCTTGCACAGCAATGGTTCCTAGGGTAAAAAGAAAGGAACCGCCAAGGAAAACAGATACAGATCAATTTTGTCATGGTTTGGGTTCAGGTTCTAAATGTCAATAGACTGAATAGAGAGATCAATATTGGGGGGCTCTGATTCTTTTGTAGTACAAAATCTCAGCTCTAGGCTGTAAATGGGTTGCAGGGGTTTTTAGAATAAACTGATGAACTGTAGAAAAATTTTACATAGTGCTTTTCCTTTTCTTTGGGGTGAAATTATTAACAGCCATTATAATTTCTTTTTGAAAAAAAAAACTGTAAATTAAAATAGTTCTGTTTATTATTGGAGATAATGATCAAGCGAAGAAGGAAAGGATCCGTCTTATTGATAAGGAAGAGTAACAGAATGCAGCTTTCCTATTCCAGCTAGAAAATCTCGGTGTAGCCCTATAAGTTAGGGATTACTGAGAATGTGTTGTAAAGATTTGATGTTGTATATATACCCTGTAAACAGACCATGATGAATAAAATTCATTCTTCACAAACTCTAAGCTTCTTTATTTATATTTCAATATTTACCTATATCAGTGGAAAAGTATCTGATTCCGGAGTAAACATTAAGGAAGCATAGTTGTTTCCATGTTTTCTATTGCTTGCGAATGTAGCATGTAACTGAATAACAAGTATTGTATTCTGGAATAACAGAAGTTTCAATTTCTAGATTGCCATCTCCACTTTGAGTAAACAAATAAATAGGGAATTCTCACTAAACCTAATTGGACTGATGCAGAGGGTATGACTCAACTTTGAGAGATTCTCAACCTAGCTGAACGCTTCCATAAGTGTTTCACAACATTTAGCAGTTTGCAGGCTTATGTGCCCACTGGAAATTTCTGCATATCCAAAGTTACATAATTCAATTTGCCACCACTTAGTCTTGGCTTCAGTGAGGCTGCTACTAATTCTCGAGTAAGCAAGGAAAAATGATACTGTGAGTCTGTGATCGAATTACCCCAAAAGTGTATCAACATATGCATGCACTTCTTTTTTCTTCTGTTGAAATACTGCTTTGAGCTGCATGTGTAGTCAGCACATACAATGTAATGCCTGGCTGTTCTTCGAAATGTATATGTCCTACCAAATAAAATAAATTGCTTTTCAATCGATGCATTTCTTTGTACACAACTTTTTGCATTCGCTAGTGACATAAGTCTCTCATTTTATGTGATAGGTAATGAGTTTGTATTACCGTTTTGTAGCACATTATTTGTATATTTGATAAAAAAAATTAAAAAAAAAACTTTTTACAATCTGTTACAAAAACAAAAACAAAATCAGTAAATTTTCTAGAAAAAAAAAAAGCATTTTAAGGGTCAAGAAAAGGAAAAAAAAAATCCCTTCAGCGAGTTGTACACCAAAGACGCTCCCCCTTTTTTATTCATAAATAGTATTTTGCAACGAGGTTGTTGCCGTCGCAAAAGCTTTGGTCGCGAATGATGGTGTCACTAATGATTTGACGATGGTAATTGCATCGTCACATATTCTTGCGACAACACATATGCCATTGCTCCTGCTCCTGCGACGGCTTAATTGTCGTCGTCAATGCTATTGGCGACGCCATTATTTGCGACCGAAGCTTTATCTTCGCCTAACCATCACAAAAAGTCATTTGTGATGACAAATGATATTTTAGCGACAACATTGTCGTGGCTAATGCAATTTTTTTTATAGTAATTTAAAAAATCCTGGGTTTTTCCTAGCGGATCCTTAATGATCTTCCAATAAAATCCTGAGTTTTCCCTTAGATCTGGGAGGACACAAGGATAATAGAAGAAGAGCAAAGGAGAAACAGCATTTAAGGGCTAGAAGTCATACAAAACCAATTACATATGTTGTATTATATATAAGAAAAGAATAAACACATTTTTAAAAATAGAAAACTATTAAGAACCTAAAAGGGCAGGCTTTTGAGAATAGCAAATCACATATACATCCTCTAAAAGGATTTAAAACACAAATAAATTCATTTGTGTTGTTGTTAAACAAATAAGGACGTACAGTTTTTAACAATTAAAGACAATCTTTTCTATGAATGTATGGTTTAATTTACTAAACCAACCATACACTAATTAACTATGTTTTTAAAAGAGAAAAGTCTCTTTTTTTGACATTTTTCAATAAATGGAATACAATAGCAGGTTTTCAATAATTTAATGTAGTAATAATTAATTCCAGTAGAAGTAATAGCAAAGGTTAACATTCTAGTAAATGAAATACAGTAGCAGGATTTCAATAACTTAGTGTAGTAGCAGTTAATTTCAGTAGTAACAGGGGTTGACATTCTAGCAAATGAAATACAGTAACAAGTTTTCAATAACTTAGTATAGTAGCAGTTCATTCTAGTAGAAGTAGTAGCAGGGGTTAACATTCTAGTAAATAATTAAGGACAATCTTTTCTATGAATGTCATGTGTCATGGTTTAATTTACTAAACCAACCATACACTAATTAACTATGTTTTTAAAAGAGAAAAGTCTCTCTTTTTGACATTTTTCAATAAATGGAATACAATAGCAGGTTTTCAATAATTTAATGTAGTAATAATTAATTCCAGTAGAAGTAATAGCAAAGGTTAACATTCCAGTAAATGAAATACAGTAGCAAGATTTCAATAACTTAGTGTAGTAGCAGTTAATTTCAGTAGTAACAGGGGTTGACATTCTAGCAAATGAAATACAGTAACAAGTTTTCAATAACTTAGTGTAGTAGCAGTTCATTCTAGTAGAAGTAGTAGCAGGGGTTAACATTCTAGTAAATAGAATACAACAACAGGTTTTCTATAACTTAGCGTAGTAGCAGTTAATTCCAATAGAAGTAGTAGCATGGGTTAACATTCCAGTAAATAGAATACAGCAGCAGGTTTTCAATAACTTAATGTAGTAGCAGTTAATTGTAATAAAAGTAGTAGCAGGGGTTAACATTCCAGTAAATGGAATACAACAGCAGATTTTCAATAACTTAGTGTAGTAGCAGTTAATTGCAATAAAAGTAGTAGCAGGGGTTAACATTCATGTAGAAGTAGTATCATGGGTTAACATCTTAGTAGTAGCACAAGTATGCTTCGGCAATCCTCTAGTTTTGTTATTGCTTGAAGACTAAGACAATGAAGGTTAACTCTATTGCTGCTTTATCCTCCACTTCTGCTACTGCAGTTATCCACGTCTACTACTATTGCTTGAAGATTTATCCTCCAATTTTGCTACTACTGTCGATTGAAAACCATGCTGCTAATGCCGACTGGAACCTAATTGCTATTGCCGACTAAAAAACTAGATGCTACTATCTACTGAAAAGTTGCTACTACTAGCTTATTTGTATGCAAATTCTAAAATTGGGATGGAGCAAAAACAAAATGAACTTTTTATATTTCTTGAAGATATAGACATTGTTGAAGAGTGTGTCTTAGTGTTCGAAGATGTCGTCTATATCAATGTTGCTACTGCTATTGTGTATGTCATTGCTGCTACTATCACTGCTACAATGCTACTATGTGAGAGATCAGCCTCCAATCTACAGAAGACAATACCATAATATGAGACAATAACTCTTATATCGACAACCTCTATTTTCAGCCTAAAAATCAACAGTTTCAGGCATACCTTACAGAAGACAAGATCAAAATCATATGGTGATTTATGATGTTTGTATGCGAGCATTAGAGAGATCCCAATTGCAGTAGCCATAGTGATGAGTGAGGTGGCCCAATTTGGAGGTCAAATAGGGGATATCAAGGGAACGGACTCAATCGTTGATACTTTGCAATGGTGAAATTAGATCTAACACTAACTGAAGGATCAAAGCTCGGACTCCGCCAAAGCTACCATCCTCCATCTCAATTATCCCAAACACACCGATTTCAAAGCTATCGTCCTCCTCATTGTTGTCCATCTAGAACGGTTTCTACGACAATCCAAAACATATACAATCAAAACACTCACAAATTAACACCGAAATTACAGACAAAAACCCTAAACTTATTCAAAAAATCTTGACCTTCTTGCTAGAATGCAGTAACGAGATCGATTGACTTGGCTGCTTATGAAATCAGATACCCTAGCAGGCACCGATGCCGAATCAGCCAGACCCAGACCATGGAGCCATTGGAGATCAACAACTTTCCAACCTGGAGAGAGAGAGAGAGAGGGAGAGAGAGAGTTAGATCAGATGGTTGGAGAAAATGAAGACGTAATGGCAAGATTCGTAATTTTTATTTCAAAACTTAACATTTTGGTCATTGTACAGTTAGAATTCGGGTCAAACCTACTAATGTTGGTTTTGGGCATGGGCTTATGTTCTTATTTGTTTAAATCTTTTTAAACGTGGGTTTTTTTTGTAACTGTTTAGGGTAGTGAGATCTCATTATCCCTTTTAAGAATGGGTCGAGATTTGCTTTAAATGGCTCAATAGAGATGGGTCGTAGGGTAGATTCGGGCTTCATTTGCTTGACTCTTACCATACCCTATTTGAGAAAGACTAGGGCTGACTTGTCCATATGGATGGACAGGTCGGCCTTCGGCCTTACGAGGTAGGGATGGCTAGGGACTAAGGGCTAAATGATGAGGCCTAGGGAGTCATCCACGAGGCAAATATATGTGACTCAATTTACCAATATTTAACCAGGGGCAGGGGGAGAAGTATCAGAGATGAGGAGGCAAGTGGAGTAGCCGCCCAACCTGTGAGGAAGCCTCAACTCACTTTTGTTGGCAAGACTCATCGTATAGAGAGAGAGTTGAGTCAAAAGTGAAGGAAAAATTGATAGAAATCAAGGCTTATTAAAATAAAAGCGCAAAAAATGTAAAGAAAACGCAAAGAAGGATTACATCTTGTATTTTAAAAGTTTTGTGAACAGTACATTGAACCCAATATATAGGGTAGAGATTAATAGCAAAATACATAAATACCCTTATATGATCAACAAAAGTAAATAATATCACAGCGACAGAGTCTCTGTCTAATAGACATAATAGAGAAAGAAGGTAAATGAGAGGCGAGAGGGTTGGTTTGTTGTTTTCGTATTTTTCAGACTCCTCACTCTAGTTCCTTCATACGATTGATAATAATTATAGCGTTTTCTTTGGTTGAATTTAGTTGCAACAAACAATCTTCAAACGGTTTCTTTAATTAGCATCCTCGTCACAAACATCATCAAGTACAAGAAAATAAATGTTCCCTTCAAACCTTTTGGTCGGATGATATATTTAGTAATTCCCGATCTCTTTCAATATTTTAATTCTCAAATTGAAGAACAATCGCTATCATTACTGTTGAGAAATTAATTAGGACACATAGAGTTTTAAGCTTTTTCGCAAAATGGCGGTATATAGTTCTACTATATATCATGTGAAGTTACTAAGCAAAATTAAAAAACATGCATGATATATAGTTTCGAGAAAAGTTTAAGACATTAATATACTGATATATCAAAGAAGAATGTCATTGTTAGCTAAATGCAGGTTATTGGTTACCGTATGAGTGTCGAAGAAAGAAAATAGTGTGATCTTTGTAAACTTCAGGATTCTGTTTGCCATAACTGAGTCAACTTGGAACATTAATTGCCATAACAATTGCATATTTCAGTAATCATAATCATTTTCATTTTGAGTGTTTATCATAACATAAAAAATGTAAATAAACAATAATAGTTCAGCATATTATCTTGGTTTTCACATTCTCATTTGCATACAGGAACAAACTTCAGAAATTATACTATCATCATTCACTATTAACAGAGGGTTAGCCATGAGACTGGTAACTTTTAAACCGTTAAGAGACAAACTAAAGATTAAATCCATGATCAAACCGTTCATACATTAAGTCAACATCTAAATATTATCTCAGTAAAAAACTTAGAGAAAAGTTCAATAAGATCAAACAAATGTATGATTGGCAATGACTGCTAACTTTCATCACAACTATTCATTTCACAAAACTGAACTCGCACCAAAAGTTTGATTAATCTTTTATTGAATCGTTATAAATCATTTTAACTTTTGTGATTTATTTTGAGGTCGAGCAGAGTGACAACTATTATTTTCTTTTTTATTGAGGTTTGTGTTCTTTGCTTTTCTTTTTGATTGAACTTTGTGTTCTGTGATTTTCTTTTTGAAATATTGTGTTCTTTGTTTTGGTTGCGTTGATGTACTAAAAATATTTTGATATGTGTAGTCAACTTCTTAGTTTTTCATTTCAATGTTTCTCTCTTTACATGTGCATTTGAGAATCATATTAGTCATGAAATATCTCATAGTTTTGCTACAATTTCAATTTGTTAACTTTATTTATGAGTGACATGTAGAACCTATAATTAATCTCTTCAACAAAATCTTACTCCATCGCAATCTCAGTGTGTTTTTTAATCCTATGTTTGATATTGTTTATTATGTTCCTATATATTATATAATAATGTTTCCATAACACAAATCCAATAACTTTCATTTTGCATTTGATATAACTCTATAAGAGAGCTAGTGTTCATCATGTGTATATGAGTGTTATCCTCTAAAAACTAAGTTGTTTGATACTCTTAAATGGAGAGGTTTGAGCTCACTATTGCAGGGGTGAGGATGAAATGCTACATGTACAAGGAAATGTGGTGGACTCAGAGGAGAATTATGGACTAAGCATGTATCAAATCAGTAGCCGAAACTCAATTATTGATTCGGGACTCACATAGACTATATATGTATCATAATCAATTTACCATTTTCTTACGGGATGTAAGTAATTAATGAGTTAAATATTTGTGACACCTTAAACTTTACTTTTACTTATGAGTTATGAGTTATGAAATAAAAATATATCTTTAACATGTTTGGCTAATAGTTCATTCTTCAATAACATGTGCAATCGTCATTCTTTGTTGATTTAAAATTATGAAACTTTTTATTTCTACAAATTTATAGACTCTGGATTTTTACACTTAGAGTTATCTTAAACCCACTGCTGCAGTGACTTGCTAAACAAGTCCCGGAGGACCTTGGACAGTTTGGTACCGTAGGCTCATACATGGTTGTGGAGCATATTGTGAACTTATCGGCACTTATACTTTCAAGTGTCAAGCCATATTTCAGAGATTTGGGCAAGAGAAATAGTACGTTCTCAATGTGGTACCATTTTAAATGTGCATTGTTCACTACGCCAATAAGTGCAACAAACGACACTTTTCACACAACTGTACACAATAGCAGAGTTGTACAAATTTCAAAAATATTTCATACAACGTTCAGAAACATTCATCCGTTGTGTAGATAGTCTGAGATCATTCCAGTTTTTTTTCCCTTAAACTAGTACAACACTTTGGACAATATTTTGTTGTCTGAATGAAGATAAAAATGAGGCTCATTTTGCTTCTAACCCCACTCTAGTTTGACTTATAACTAGGTGTTGTTACACAACAGTGAAACAAATGAATGTTGTGTGAATGTATATTATTTAAACTATCACACAATACTTTTTATACATCTGTTGTACGATGTTTCTCTCATGTCAGGCTGCAGACTTCTAGTTTTAAAATTTCTCTTACATCCTCTGAAAACCTAAATTTTTTGTGAATGATAGCCTTGGTGGTTTTGATGTTACAACGGAACACTCAAACATGTTGTGTGAGAGTATAATATTTTCAGCAATCACACAACGACTTTTCAGTTTTGGTTGTATAATGTATTTTTGTGTCATGATGAAGCCCTTCTCTTACATTTAGCAATACTACTTTAAGTTCTTCATCCCTCAACAATCAACTAAGAAATGTTGTGTGAACGTATATCACATAATTGTTTTCAATATTACGTTGTATGTTTCATAACCTCTAACCCCTAAAATACCCTAAACCCTAAAAAACCCTAATAAATTTCCTATTGTAGTGCCACAACGGTTCTTTTTTAATACTGATGTGTGACGTAAAATTAATATTGTTGAATTTATGGTTGACCGAGTTGATCGATACCCAAACGTTTCTGAAAATTTGTGAATTTTGTTACACTGCTATACTTCACTATCATAATTATATCAAACGGTTGAATTTTCATGATTTTAATCCTAAACATCTATATCACAATCAACCTACTAATGAGGTATAACATGTTTACTATGTGGCATATAATGTGACATAACATGTGTAGTACATATTATATAAACGTGTGTTTATCTAGAGAGACACCATTGGGGAAATGGAATTTTGAAAATCGAACTGCATAGACATGTTTACGATATTGAAGCATAATTGTGACAGAAATGTCATCAATTTTCGGTATTACATGAGTGTCGATCGACGCGGTCAACTCTAATTACACTTAATTTCACTATGGGGAGCCAAATCATCATGATATAATTGACACCAACTTCTTATATGAGTTCATACATAATGACCATATGATTATACGAGTATCGACAAAATAAAAAAAAAATGTTTAGAGTATTGCATTTCGACGTGTTTTCGTATGACGAGCCTCCCATATTTAGACAACTCTTAATGCTTTTATGCGTTGTGTGAGCGAAAACTAGGGTTATTTTAAAGAGTGATTCGTTAGAATGAAAAGTAGCGGGAAATTTCTCTGTCTCTATTTTCTTTCTTTTCAGACAACACAAAATATGCAATTTATGTTGTCTGATTTGTAAAATAGATAGAGAACAAATTAAGGCTAAGATGTAGCAGCGGGAAATCTCCCGCTCTTGCAATTCAAGGATGTCATTTCTTCTCAGACAACAAAATATACAATTTATGTTGTTTGATTTGTAAAATGAATAGGAAAAGAATTAAGACTGAGATGTAGCAGCGGGAAATCTCCCGCTCTTGTAATTTAAGGATGTCATTTCTCAGACAACTAAAATTTAGAGTTATGTTATATGATATAGAAAACACTTGACTTTAAAAACTTAAAGAACTTGACACTTAGACAAAAAAAAAAAAAAGGCTCAAAACCTATCGCTCACACATACCCAAATTCTTTTCTTGTTTCTCTCTTGAACTCAATCACTCCTCTCTCAATCGAGACTAAGCCACTATCACTCGATTAGGGTTCGTCCATTTGGGTGTTCGTCCATTTGGCGCCTCACTCGATTTCTTCCATAAATTTCTCAAAAACCCAAATTCTTTTCTTGTCTCTCTCTCAGCTCTCGTTGTTTCCCCAAATACTTCTTCGACCCTCGCTCACTCTCATTTCAAGCCATCGATTTCCTCCGCCTTCTCCAACGCAAGGCTTGCCAACGTTTCCTCCTCCTCCTTCTTTGACGGCGATTTCCAGGTCTTCTCATCTAGAGGTATCGTACATCAAAATGGTATGTGAGTTTGAAATTGGGTATTAATTTAGGATTTTGGTTTGCGGTACTGGATCTGTGAGTTTGAAATAGATTCTCAGTTGGTGTAAACTTAGCTGTCATCTCACTGTTAATTGTTTTTCTTTCAATGACATCGACTCATATATATGGGGTTTTTCTGGGTATTGGTATTTTGAGGTTGGTGATGAAATTAGTTTTCAAATGTATTGATATATGAGATATTATAGGTTTTCATATATTGAGTGGGTGATAAACTTTCAAGCAAGTGAGTGGAGGGTTTCACTGTTTATATTTGGTGTGTCTGAGAAGTTGTTAGTTCAAATTGGAGTTTTGAGTTGTGAGTTTTTGTATTTGCAGGATATTTATGTGTGAACCCAAGTCAGAGCGAGGTCAATACATAGCTTAGTGGTTTGTGAGGCCTGACTTTGCTGAAAAAAGAGCTCGCCAGTTTGAGAAGAGGCGCGTTTACAACAAGTCTAGAAAATCTGAAATCCAGAACAGGATGAAGAAGGTAGTCTCTATCATATCTTTAATTGATAAACTTCTACTTTGATTTCTTTGGCTTTTGTCGTGCTTGGTGCTCTATGTATTTGTATTCAAATCATAATCTTGGGTTATTTTGCTTCTTTCTGTTTTGAATTATGAGTTATGGATCCTAGGATGATTTAATTTCAATGTTGCATAAAGGAGGAAGGGTAAAACATAAATGTAAATGGTTCACCATGTAAAAATTTACGAAGTTAATGTCATGACTCAGAGACCCATACAGAAACATCAGTACAGAAAAGATTAAAGAAGAGAAAATAAGGCCAGAAGAGCAAAGCACAGCAGCGGCAATTATACCTTGTGATAGATTGCAATTTCAAGTCTCCTTTGGTCTTGTATATATTATGTTTCAATGTCTTCCATACAACTATATAAGCAAATAAGCTTCATTGTTTAACAACTAAAATTTTGTCAATAAGTATCTATGGATGTATGGCTGTGTGTGTGTGGTTAACAAGTATCCATATTTACGGTTCTCCTTCAAAGATTATTCCTAGTCCCTTTTTGACACTCCCTCTTTCTGTTCCCTATCCTACATGAAAGAATGTAAATTTATCATTGTCTTTATATGTTTATCTGGCTTCTTTTTATCCTAATGCATTACAGTAGGTGCATGCTTTCTTTACTCCTGTTTGGTTTGCTACTCATTCTAGTGTTTCGGCACAAATTATAATTTGTGTGGAGATCGTAAGTTCTGTCAATCTATTTGTGTTGATATGCTTTCTTTACATATTTTGATTATCTACTTTATATTGATGGGTATAGGGTACTGATGGGTGTGTGTGTGTGTGTGTATATATATATATATATTGTAATTCCTGCTGCTCTTCTCCTATGAGCTTCATCGTCAACTTGGCTTGTTGGACATATCTCATCACATCTTTGTCAAGTATGTGATTACAAGTATTTTCTTTCTTGGAAAGTTGTGCAGAGTTCTTTTTTAGGATCATGCATTGGATGCTATTATCTGATGTTAAAAACGGCTTTGTTTGGTTTTGAAGTGCTGTGGATCTTGATGTTGTTGAACTTACCAACATCATGCGAGAATTTCCTCCATGTCTATCGAGTCTGGCTTTTAAAATTTTGAGAAGATGCCTCTTGTAGTTACCTGAAGTTGGAATTAGCTCCATTCTTGGTGCAGTAGTTGCTCTACCAATAAGCTTATTTTAATTATATACTTATTCAGCTTGTTTATGTATTGTGAATGTCAGTAATAATGGTTTATCTTGTATGTCTCAAACTTGATAAGTTCTATGCCAAAGGATCTTGTTGTTGGACATATATATGTTTTATTTGTCATGTTAATGTTAACAATGCATCAGATGCTTTGTATCATATTTTGGTTGTTTGAACGTTAACAATGCTTTAGATGGTTTGGAAATATACTTGTAACACTGTTCATTAGGTAAATTTGGTATTAGGGCATCAATAGAGCACATCATACAACTAAATAATGATAATCCAACGTTGTATAAAATGCATCATCATACAACAAGTTAATGACAATCCATCGTTGTCTGACTAAATAATCATAAAACTATATTCTAACATTGATATGTTGTGTGAGTATTGATCACACAATGCCTGTTAGTAAAAACTCTATCTACTATTTAACAATTAAACAACCATGAAACTTAAAAACTCGTTGTATGAAGATAACTTCATACAATAGTTTATAAGAAGAAAACTATTGTGTGAGTGTCAACAGATGTTGTCGACTGCAATGCGGAATGATCTCGACATATGTCGATGAAATCTGTCGATATTCACACAACAACTCTTGAAAGGAAACCGTTGTGTGACTTGACAATCACACAAGAGTTTTTATTGGAAAACCTGTTGTGTGATTCTCGGCAGATATCATCGACAGCTGACGAGAAATAGCTCGGCATGTGTCGGCATCTGTCTATAATATCTGCCAAGAATCACACAACAATATTCTACAAAAAACCATTGTGTGATTCTCGGCATAATTCATCAACATATGTCGACAGCTGCCGAGAAGCAGCTCGATATGTGTCGGCAGCTGTCGATGATATCTGTCAAGAATTACACAATGATTTTTATTGTAACATTGTGTGTCAGTTAGTCAGACAAGCTCTTTTTAGCCGTTGTATGACTTGTTGATCAGACAGCGATCAGATTAACAACGGATTTGACCTTTAACAGACGACGCTTTTTCCCCGTCGTGTGATGCATTATCTGGCGTAGTGGTTTGTCTTTTTTAGACCAATGTAAGACCTAATATTGATATCCGAATTGCTCTAGAGCCTCGCATTGATGCAAGCTTTGTTTCGTGGAAGTCGACTGTGTGCCAGTTGCTCTAAGATATGAATCGAACAATTTACTATGACCTGATAAAGATGCATCAAATAGAAAGAGTGGAAATTACTCTAGATTGACACTGACGATTAAGCTATTTACCATTCTTTATACCATAAAAATGCAAACATGCATGTAATGATACAGTTGTTGTTTTTTATGAAAAACACAAGTCCTATTACACAAACTACGTACTCACTGTACCATCCTTCATCGCCTTATTGGTCGGTCTTTCAAACATTAGCTACACATAATTCTAGTCAGTTTGTATCGCACATACGTACTGCACTAACTACTAGAGGATTATTTTATATCGGGCTCTTGTGAGGTGACATTGCCCTCACATTTCGGCTCCTAAATAAATGCACGGTTTGAGCTTGCTACTTTCCTTGCATCCGTTCTCTTTAGTTGCTAACAAAATGTCTCTACCAGGCGAGTATGATCTGTAACAATTCTGAGCTTCGCTTGTGATATACTTAAGCACAAGTTATTAAAGGTTGTTGATACAATGGATTAGCGAGTTAGCAATCCTTGGTATCAGTGAATGTGAATAGTGACTAGCGGTACAAGTACCCTCAATTCCCTAAAAGCCTGTCAATACAAATACAAAGATATATCTTCTACGCTCCGATTCCTAAGTCAGTCAATGTAGACGATGACAGAATAATGGTAGGCAAGTAGTAAATGCGTCCTCAATGAAGAGAGTGGAAGTTACCATTTATAGGTTGGAAGTATCTGAAGCCTTTCCTCTTCCTTGATGTGGGACTAAAATCCTTGTTTGGCTTCTATTGAGTGGTATTGGCGGCATGCGTGCTAGCACGTCCGAACGTCAATTGCGAAGCGGTGAGCGGCGTATGTGTCTGCAAAGGTAATGACTGGTTTGCTTCAAAGACATGGTCGGTCTACTCTGGAATCAAACTTCATGAACTCTTTTATTCAACTTGGGACAAAACACCAAAACAACTTGTCTCAATATTTGCTTCCTTAATAGGTCTATCTTTCAAATGTATACCTGAACCTAAAACACTGGAAAATAGAGTTTCCGTGCAATGACAAGTTTGCTTCGTAGTGGTGTACTAGGCAGTATGCCCGCGCGTTGCGATGGGGAAAAATGTTGGAATGCTGTTGCTCAAATTGGAAATGAAAGAAACCACATTGTTGCTCAACTTTTTTGAGCAAATTCTAAAATGAATAATGTTGTTTTACAAAAGATATCAACTTTCTCATGAAAGCTAAATAACAAATGTTTATGATTCATTGATCACTATACAAAGTGAATGTAAATCACTTATTACTGGCAGACAATACATGACTTGGAGACAACAACATATCTTCATTAAAACCAGTGCATTAACGTTGACTCAAATGCAAAGCATGTTTACAATATTGATGAAACTTTTTCTTGACCAAGATACTTAAATTAAGCAGAAAATGAATTGAAGTTATGACTTTGAAAAAGGTAGTAAGTAACTCAAATGCAGAACATATTAACCGACTGTGTTCTTTTATATCCAATATGCAGAAAAAGGTGTAAATTAAAATGAAATATGGACATGGGTTTATTTTAAAAGAGGTTTGATTTTTTGGGTTTTTGTCTAATTATCTCAATTCATAATTAGACAAAAACCCAAAAAATCAAACCACTTTTAAAATAAACCCATGTCCATATTTCATTTTAATTTACACTCAACCCCATTATTGAACCTACCTTATAGGTTTCATTTTTTTTTTTTGGAATTTGTATCCCTTTTTTCCTTGACTCTTTTGCCCTTCCGTTTTTTTTTCTTGAGAAGATTTTTCCCTTCTGATTGAATGAGAAGGCATCCCTTAAATGTGGCTATTGACTTTCTTCTATTTTAAATAGTTAGATCAATTATAAACTTAAATATAGAAATCAATACAATCACTATGCTTTCATTGGTACAAGTGAAGAACGTCCTAACTTTCAGATTTAAAAAAAAAACTAGCAAAATACCTTCATCACATAATCATCACACACAGAGACCTAGTTAACAGCTTGAAAACCCAGATACTTAATTGACAGAATCATAGTCATAAAATACCTATACAACAGAAATATTTAGGTAAACATACACATTAACTTATCATTCAGGCAAACATACTCAGTAATAGGTAACTAACGATATATACATATTTATCTTGTAGAGCTTTCGATAGCTGACCCTGAGGGGATCTACATGACCCACCCTAGTTGGTACCTATATATTCATAGTCACAAAATACATATACAACAGAAACATTCAGGTAAACATACATACTAACTTATCATTCAGGTAAACATACTCAGTAATAGATAACTAACGATACCTATCTATCTTGTAGAGATTTCAATAGCTGACCCTGAGGGGATCTACTTGACCCATCCTAGTTGGTACCTATATATGGTCGTTATCAAACTACAAAACATTCTCCTAAAAAAACACAAAACAACACAATACACAACATTGAAACCATTCATTTGATAATCATAACAACTTCACTCATAAACAAAATCTGTTATGCATGTGATTTTAACAAAAACACTTGTTTAGCCGTACAAACATCAAACATCCCAAACGCAAAATCTGAAAGAAAAAAAAATAGATTTCCAAATAGCATTCTTGTCCCTCGCCATCTCTTTCACATAAATGAGCCTAACCGGAAATGATGTGATCCAAGAACCTTTCCAAGACATGTGCCCTTTGATGAGTCATTGCATCTTTTGGAAAGGTAGATTCTATTCTAATCCACCATCTTCTGACAATTGCTTCATAATGTACATCACACAAATCCCACTGTCCACACTGAAAAATAACAAACCAATAAATGAGCTCATAAATCACACATTATACCTACATAACAGAATCATTCACCACCTACCTATTAAATAGGATCAGACAGAACAAAGCCCAAATGCAACCTCCACAACAGAATACTCTGTCCTACTTAATAGAGTCTACACTACAAATTGAATACAAACAACGTACACACCTATTGGAGAGACCTCAAACGAGAAAACCTTCACATGTCCCTCTTTGTCGAAATGGAAACGCAGCCGAACATACGCCACCCAAAAGCCTGTAATTGTTCGATCCATTTCAATGACGAATTGATTCCGGAAATAATAACCTCATAATCAAATGATTAAAGACCCATTGATGATGCCTTTCAATGTCTGAGATTACAACGCCAATTCGTAACCTCCTCCGACCTAGGTATCTCAAAGGAGAATATGAATTGAATGAAGGTATTAAAAGACATTTACTAGCTAGGTATTGATTCAAATGCTTCGATTAAGTAATTGATTATTTAGGCGTGGTCTGTGCGAGCGGGTTTTCAACTTGTTAATTGCAATTCGTTCAGTTGGTGGCATTTCAGCAATTCCTTTCAACAAGTTCTATTGTTTAGATAAAACAATATTATTATTTTTACTAAATCAGCCTAATTAATAATTTGGGTGTATTTCAACAGAGTTTAACAATGTGGGTGTAATCTAAAATGAGTCTATGATTTTGGGTGTAACATCAAATTCCCCTATTTTTTTCATTTTTGAACTTCAAATTCGTATACATGAGATTTAGGAACGTATGAAAAAAAAATTATTAAATTGGCCCTCCCGTGGTTAGGCTCCTCTTAGGAGCACCTAAGCGTGTTTAGAGTTGACTGTTTTTATCGGGAAGCAAACGTTACTGAAAGTTTGTGAATTTTTAACCCTATATGTATTTCACTATTCCGGTCACATCTTATTTCATAAGATTTTTGAAAATTTTGTCTCTTTAGTATAGTTGGTTCACAATGATGTACAATATAACTTATTTAACAAGTTATACCGCTTTAGTAGACACATGGCGATCCGAGATCATAAATATGTGAAAATAAAAATTTCACCGTCAGATGTAGATATTGTGATTAAATAGGTCTATTAAAAAAATCCACCATGTTTTGGATTCGTTAAACTCCCTATCGAACCGGTCAACCTAAATTCAACATCATTTTTTACACGAAAAGCGGTTGACTGATATCATGCGAAACCCTATTGTTTTTCATTTTCGAACCTAAAACTCGTATAAATGAGATTTAGGAACACATGAAAAAAAATTGTTAAATTGGCCCTCTGGTGGTTAGGCTCCATGTAGGAGCGCCTAAGCGTATTTAGAGTTGGCTGCTTATCGGGAAGCAAACGTTACTGAAAGTTTGTAATTTTTTTAACTCTATATGTATTTCATTATTCCGGTCATATCTTATTTCATAAGAATTTTGAAAATTTTATCTCTTTAGTATAGTTGGTTCACAATGATGTACAAGTCATATAACCTACTAAATAAGGTATATCGCTTTAGTAGGTACATGGCGATCCGAGGTCATAAATATGTGAAAATAAAAATTTTACCATCAGATATAGATATGGTGATTAAATAGGTCTACTAAAAAAATCCACCATGTTTCGGATTCGTTAGACCTCTCATCGAACCGGTCAACCTAAATTCAACATCATTTTTTACACAAAAAACGGTTGACCGGCATCGTGCGAAACCCTATTTTTTTCGTTTTTGAACCTAAAATTCGTATACATGAGATTTAGGAATGCATGAAAATAAATTATTAAATTGGTCCTCCGGTGGTTAGGCTCCTCTTAGGAGCGCCTAAGCGTATTTAGAGTTGACTGCTTTTATCGGGAAGCAAATGTTACTGAAAGTTTGTGATTTTTTAACCCTATATGTATTTCACTATTCCGGCCACATCTTATTTCATAAGATTTTTGAAAATTTTTTCTCTTTAGTATAGTTGGTTCACAATGATGTACAAATCATATAACCTACTACACAAGTTATACCGGCGATCCGAGGTCATAAATATGTGAAAATAAAAATTTCACCGTCAGATATAGATATGGTGACGAAATAGGTCTACTAAAAAAATCCACCCTGTTTCGGATTCGTTAGACCCCCATCGAACCGGTTAACCTAAATTCAACATCATTTTTTACATAAAAAGTGGTTGGCTGACATCGTGTGAAACCCTATATTTTTTTTTTATTTTCGAACCTAAAGTTCGTATACATGAGATTTAGGAACGCATGAAAAAAAATTATTAAATTGGTCCTCCGGTGGTTAGGCTCCCCTTAGGAGCGCCTAAGCTTATTTAGAGTTGACTGTTTTTATCGGGAAGCAAACGTTACTGAAAGTTTGTGATTTTTAATCCTATATGTATTTCACTATTCTGGTCACATCTTATTTCATAAGATCTTTGAAAATTTTGTCTCTTTAGTATAGTTGGTTCACAATGATGTACAAGTCATATAACCTACTAAACAAGTTATACCGCTTTAGTAAGCACGTGGCGATTCGAGGTCATAAATATGTGAAAATAAAATTTTCACCATCATATGTAGATATAGTGATTAAACAGGTCTACTGAAATAACCTACTAAACAACTTTTTGAAAGTTTCATTCACGTCCAGGAATCCAAGACTTCTAAGCGAAATCTCCTCTACTTCGCATGCAATCTTTAGACTCTGTAGTACCGGATGCACATACACTTGCATACATGCAATTTTTACATACATGTAATTAGAGATAATTGCTCTGTTATCCAACCAAGAATCATGCATTTGGTCCATTTATGCGGACTCTTCTTCTTCACTCCTCGCGAAGTCTCCTTTGTATGCGAAGTCATCTCGCCTCTCTCAATCTTCTACGCAAAGTCAGTCCACTTCGCATGCATTTCACCTCCATATTTAAAACTCCATTTCTATGCGAAGTGTATAACTCTTCGCAGGCAAGCATCTTTCTCTGCCTGTAAACTTATCCCGTTTGTAAGCTCGCCGCTTCATATTGAATCAAGTCCACTAACGTCTCTTAGTCCCTCTATACCACACGAAGTCTCTTGCCCATGCAAAATTGTCCAGCTCGTATGGCCTTTTTGGCGGGCCATTACTTGTATGTCCATTATTTTGAGCTCGCCGGTGTGACGTGAACCAACTACATGGAGGAAGCAATATTTTATGGAATTCGGTCATGTCATGGAATTCGGTCTACCCTTTCACTCTCGCAAAACTCTCGCCCTCAAACCCAAATCTCAGATGGCCTCACCTCAACCGCCGGACATAGCTGAAGACCTCGACGACGTCCTCTGCTCTGCCCAGAAACTAGATGAACCTAAGCCGGCTCAAGTTAATCGTGGCTCCAATGGTGGAAAACTCTGAAGCATCTTCTGAAATCAAAGCAAGGTACAATATTGATGATTGATGCAGAGTTACAGACCCTTTTTCTTCCCCTTTCTCCTCTCACTCGCCTACTAAACGTCCTCCAAACGTCAACTAACGTCCTTAATAAAAAATTGATCCACGCCTCAATTTGGACGGTGGAGATTCCGGGTGCATATGTACACGGATGTGCTGAATAATTTTCAAATTTCATTGCTTAGATTATCGTGTCTATCGACTCATAACAAAGGTAACTACTGTTATTGGTGTTTATAACTGAAGTGTAGCAATAATTTGAAATGAGTTGCTTTGTTTTAACAACAAACATTCAGTATTCTCTTCGTATTGTTTTGGGTACTCAGGAATCCCTAGAAGTGAGAATGACTGCAGGAAGCACTGAATTTCCACCAATCGGATTACTTGTATTAGGAAAAGAGTAGTGTGTTTCTACAATACGAATGAGTTCTCACCTGAAGGGTTCTCTCCTGAAAAGAAAACCACTCCTCTGCAACCCAGGCTGCACCCTTGACGAACTTTGTTTCGAGCTAGGTTTAGGGTTAGCAGAAACCCTAGCCCCCAATACCCAAATGGAGTCTCCATCGACTCGATATGAATTGAGAGATCAAGACAGGTGGCCCTCCATAGCCCTGCTCCGAGTGCTCAATCATCCCACAAACCCTCCGAGTGCTCACCATAGTTTTGTTTATGGTGATAATGTGACTTTTGTTAACGATTATAATATGAGAGGCGTCGTTCGTTCTAGCTGTAGCTTTTGTGTTCAAAAAATAATAATAATAATAATAATAATAATAATAAAATCAGACGGGAACTTACGGACCACTGCAATGCTCTCTTCCACTCTACCCCTATATATAATTTAAAACAACCACCACCGAAACGAATCAGCTCACTACGTCAGCAATGGCGTCTTCACTCCTGAAGCGAGCATCCTGCTCCGCCATGAAATCTGCCGTCGGAGCCTCCTCCCGAGCCTACGCGGTGGTCGCAGTCGGGACGGACCTAGTCTCCGCCGCACCCGATGTCTCCCTCCAGAAAGCTCGGAGCTGGGACGAGGGCGTCTCCTCTAAATTCTCCACCACTCCTCTCAAACACCTTTTCAAGGTTACCCTTTCTTTTGTCTTTCTTTACATGGTTATTTCCATCCTATTGGGCATTCAATTCTCTTGAAATTTTGTGTTTTCAGGACAAGAAAGTCGTCATCTTCGGCCTCCCTGTAAGATTCTCTATATGTTTTGTGAGAAAATGAAACATTGAATTGTGTTTGCAAGGGATTTATAGAGATGGGTGTGTTGTTATATGTGTGTAACAGGGTGCGTACACTGGGGTTTGTTCGCAGCAGCATGTGCCTAGTTACAAGAACAACATTGACAAGTTTAAGGCTAAAGGGATTGATTCTGTGATTTGTGTTGCGGTTAATGATCCCTTTGTTTTGAATGGATGGGCAGATAAACTTGAAGCCAAAGACTCGGTATGTCTCTATCTAACTGCTGAGAGATTAATCTGTTTTCTTCAATTTGCGATCTCAATGCTACTTTTGTACTGATTCCGAATTCACTGGTTAGTTTAGCTGGAGAAGTAGTTCAATTGAGAGTTATATTCTGAGCAAGTCTTTGAGTTCTAGATAATAGCTTTCCTTTATGTGTAATACGTTTCGAAGCACCTAATGAAATAAGGTAACTCAGTAGTCAGTACATACTGAGCAGTTCCTACAAAGTGTAGCAATAGTGTGATTCAGTTATTTGTTCCATACAAAGTTCCAAGCTTGGTAGTGAATTATATTAGCAGTCTCCATTGAGGGGCAAGTAGCTTTTGTTTCTGTTCATGTTTCAGATGGTGTTTGTCACTGTAAAGTATCTAAGGAAATAATGTAAATTGTACATAATATAAAAATCCTTAAATTGTAGCATTGTTGTGATTCAATTTTTCTGCTGATGCAATAATCGTTTTATTGTTTCCATTTATACTAGAACAGCATTGTTTAACTTAGTTGAATACTTTTCTTAATAGATCGAGTTCTATGGGGACTTTGATGGGAGTTTCCACAAAAGCTTGGAGTTGGATAAAGATCTCTCTGTTGCTTTGCTTGGACCTCGCTCTCAGAGGTATAATCTCTAGTCCGGATTGTTGTTAGAAATTGGATGCATTGAAAAAAAAAAAAAGAAATAGAAATCTTTGATGGTCTTGGACTTGTTCTATCCATAATTTATCGACACGTTCCCGCATCCTCTTTTTCTACTACTGATTGGATGGATTTGTAATATTGTTATCTTATTAGTATCATACTATATCCATTAAAGTTTGTCAGTCTTGAAGACATTGTTACTCTCTTTCTACAGATGGTCGGCATATGTGGTTGACGGGAAGGTTAAAGTTCTAAATGTCGAGGAAGCCCCATCAGACTTCAAGGTCTCTGGTGGAGATGTCATTTTGGGTCAGATCTAGAGAGACAGTTTACACGAATGCCTCTGAGACATGTCATCTGTTTGCTTCATCAGTAACTTCAGGTTCTTGTATGCTAAAAATTACTCCTGGACCTCTGTAGTTGTTCTCCTTTAAAATAATATGCTTGCTATGCAAGCTTCAAACTACTCTCTGAGTAACTTATCTTTTATATTTAGGGCAGATGCTAAATGGCTCAACTATGATGGAAAGAGTTATCTTCACCATATTATCATATCCCAATCATGCACCAGTAATCCAATTGGTTCAAGTTTTAATACCAGAAGACGAAAACTTAACAAGCTTGGTATACCATCAATTCTAGCAATGAGGAATTATATTTGTGGCTTCAAGTTTCATAATTTATCTCACCATAATATAAGGAAGGATTGGATCAAATGTAACAAATACTGAATAACCTATAGTTTACAAACGGCCTAAAAGTATGGCCAATTATGACTCACAAAACAAATGTACAGGTTTGCTCCAAGTTGAAATCATACTAAAGTACGGCCAATTATGACTCAAAACAAATGTACAGGTTTGCTCCAAGTTGAATTCATACTAGGAACTAGGAAGATACAATATCCACACTCACGATCCACATCTGCATCTTTCGCGCTCCTGAGTCTCAGAGTTTATCAATATTTCAATCTCACAAGTCTTTGAGCGTCTCTCGAAATTTGAAGCTTTCTTCTGCAACTTCTCAATTGTCACTCGACGAGTGTTGTAAAGATAATTCTCACGGGTTGAAATAAATAACCTCCTGAGAGCTTTACTGTTCTTCATCAAATATTTTACCACATCAAACTCATCGTCGTATCCCATAAAATTAATGATGGAGATGGTCTTTGAGGTCCGAGGAAACACAGACAGGAACATCCTTTGGTGGATTGAAGGGCTGGTACCCTTCAACATAATTTTGTTTAGCCCATGTCCGAGTGCAAATATCCAGAACAATACCTTCCAGATTTGGTGACCTCTTCAGCAGCTCCATTACATATCCCCAATAAGAGCAAAGAAACACACCAACCTCCAAACGCTTCAAATTATTGAAGCAAGGCAGAGAACGTGGCGAAAACCTTGGACTGTAAAGAGACAAATATTTAACACCGGAGACTCGTTCAAGTAAGGGAGGTGCTCTAACAACATGATTGATATTGTCGTCTTCGTAGCCATGGATTAAATGGATCACAGCTTTAACCATGGCTTTTGCATTGTTGGAAAAGTAGTAATTGGCTAAACCAGCTCTATCCGAGACAACAAGGTTTTCAAGCTTTGTGGAATTGAAAGAAAAACTGTACTTTCTCCCAACAAAAAAACTGGTACCTAGAAATCTAAACGTTTTCAATCCTGCTGCAGGGATATCTAAAGTATCTACATCTTCTGCAAATATTTCTGCATCAATGGTCAAGTCTTCAAGCACAGGACACTTGGAAACGAGCAAATCGAACACTGAGGCACTATCGGGCCTGTAAAGGCTATAGTGGAGGGACTTGAGACTTGGAAAACAAGTTGATGCCGAAGGAGGAGGAGCAAGGTTAATACAATTTGAACTCACCTTTAAAGCCACAAGAGTTTTGCATGTGAAAAGGCTATCAGGCAATTTAAGGTCTTTGAATCTTGTATCATATATCCCAAGATCAAGTTCAACGATGTTATGCTTCATGGCTTTGCATATCCATCCAGAAGTGCGAGACAAATGCTCATCTCCACAATTATTATAGTAATTTCCTCCAATACATAGACGAAACTTTTGGATGTTTGAAGAGGCATGCAGTGAAAGAACACCATCAACGAACTTTTCAAATACATGTCTTGAAAGTACATTGTAGTCCAAGTCTAGGTTGGGAATGGAAATCCAAAGGTTGTTCCATCTTTTACACAAAATAGTTGTTTGTACGGCATCTCTCGTGGGAAGGAAACAAAGTATGTGAGAGAGAACACCATCTGGTAATTGACTGATCCTGTTGTGGCGTATAGCTTCTGACACTATTCTTTTTGTTGTCTGTTTGGCCTTGTTTGCATGCTTCTGCTGAATCCTGCAATCCATTCTTCTTCTATTTTGTTCGTACGTTTTCTTTACCCGTTATTACAAGTCCACAAGTCTTCTCATTATTTTGAACGATGACTTTCTCCAATTCCATAGTGGATTGGGTTTTTAGGCTGTTATTTTAGGGATAGGAAAATAGCCTTTTTGATGTATTGGAAGCCAAATCAGTATGGTACTAGGAATCCATCCACCACAAGGAAGGAACATGCCTCCTCTTGGCCTCTACTTTTCTCCAGTAGATCAGATTGGAGGTGGACGCAGTAGTTTAGTTGGAGTGTTGACTGTTGAGTGCTAAGAACATGTTGACCCGACGTTGAATGCTAATTTAGTTTTAGTTTCCAATGTGTAGTAGGAAACCTTCCCCATCACCACAACTCTCTTATAATTTATAAAAGCGCCTTGATGCAAACCATAAACGCTGCGAGAGGAACTAATGGGTTCGAAATCAAAACGTCGAAAAGGAGCCGAAGATAGGATCAGCCAATTGCCACACGTTATTGTTGTTCATATACTATCCTGTATTCCAACGTTGTATTCTGTTCGAACCACGGTTTTGTCTAAAGGCTGGAAAAACTTTTGGACCTTCGTCCCTACCCTAGACTTTGATTATGGTGATCGAAGTTGGACGACATTTGAGAAATTTGCCGACTTCGTTGATGGTGCACTTAAGTTACACAACCCACCAACGATCAGAAAGTTTCGTCTTCATATTGAAAACATTCACAATGTTCAAGAGAAACATTTTTCTCGCATTTGAAATTGGATATGCGCTGCCATGAGGCATGAGCTTTCTGAACTTGATCTTTATTTTAACCCTACTCAGTACTGGAGAGATAATTCATACAAGTTAGAGTTGAAATTGCCTAGAAGAGTTGTCCGGTGCAACACTCTGGAGGTTTTGAAGGTCGATTCAAATTGTATTACCTATCCATCTACTAGTCCAGGTTGTTTTCCTAGCCTCAAGTTCGCTGATATTACAGCAACAAATGGAGATAATTCCTCATTGAGAAAACTTTTTTGCAGCTGCCCTGAATTGCAAACTTTAAGAACAAGAATTTATGCTGACAGTCAAACAGAGGAAGAGATTACTATCAATGCCCCAAAGCTTCAAAACCTTGTTGTCTATGTTTTAAATCCTGCAAAATGTAAACTCCCTGGTCAAAGCCAACATAGAAAACACATATATTCGAAAAGTAAGTCCATGGCTTTTGAACTATGAAACTGCTTTACTTGCAGGAGTTTCCAGGGTTGAGTATTTGAATCTACCAGGTTCAAAATTTGAGACATGTTCACTGCCAAACTTTAGTAACTTGAAGCAATTGAAGCTCAATCTTTTTGGTTGCTCTTATTTGGAATATGTAATGGAGTTACTCAAGCGAACACCTAAGCTTGAAGATCTTGTCTTAGACATTGATTTCAGCTCATGGTATGATGAAGAATATGAAGGATGCGTTCCTTTCGAGCCACCAGATATTGTGCCTATTTGTGTGGTTTCACACCTCAAGACTGTTTCTATAACTCAGATCACGGGACATGATGATCAGTTGGATATGGTAAAGTATTTGTTAAGATATGGTGAAGTTCTGAGGAATATGACTATAGTCACCTGTGGTATTCTTCTTTTTAAGACTCGTCATATCACAGAAGAGAAGTTCCAGAAGGAAATTTTGATGTATCCTAAGATTTCAAACACTTGTGATGTTGAAGTTAAGTTTGAAAATAAAGGGGTAATCTCAGACAGGTGTAGCGACTGTGGAAGTGACCGCCTCTGGTGCCCTGGAATATAGTACTTTAGTTTGTTGTACTCCATTTTTGTAGTTTGGATTTGTCATGTTTAGTTGTTTGTGTGACTCAAGGAAATAACTCTCCTCTTGTTTATCATTGAATCTAGTTTACATGCAAGATCCAATTGAACTCTAATAATAATATGAGAAGATTTTGACTAAACTGGAACGTATGAATTTGTACTTTTACATATGATGATACGCATTGGAAGTCTTTAGTAAAGAAGTTGAAATCAAACAGACACACACAGATAACATGCATATATGGCATATAAATCATATTATGGATATGACTGATCTGAGTAATTCCAGTCTCCTCTTCTTACTTGGGTATCAATTGCAATGTCCAGAAAATACTGTCAAAGCACTGCCAGACTCGTGAAGCGGATTTTGAAGAGCAAGGAAGTTGAATACTGTCAAAGCACCATCGCTAAGCTGGTGAGTGACTGTTGCAGACTTGCAGTTATTGGTTGAGACTCTGTTTTGTTGTGTCGTCATGGGGAAAATAGTAGTAGGTCGCAAGCTGACTTGGCTCAAAGGCGGCACTGACAATTCAGAGACATTCTGAAAATTGGTAACAAGGCTAAGCAGCCCTACACCATTAGAAAATGTGCAGGCAGCTTATTAAGAATGGGAAGAAGATTGCTGCCCTTGTGACAAATGTTGGTTTAACCACATCGAAGAGAATCACAAGGTGTTCATTTTTGGATTTGGACATAAAGGCCATGATGTACACTGGTGATGTTCCTGGAGTTGGGTGTACAGGTTCAGGCGAGTCACAAAATATTTCGATTTTGATAAGTTGTCATCAAAGAGAGTAATTACTGTGATATCAGAAATTCAGAATCGAGACCTGGCAACAGATAGCAAGCAGGTATGGAAGAGGACCTGTGTATGGCTATTACACAAATGCCTGAGAATAGCCTGCAAAGCAGTACTCGTCAAAAACAAAAATAAAACAACAAAAATAAAAAATAAAAACCAAGAAAAAAACATGCAAAGCAGTAGCTATTTTTAGTTTTTGCAACACCACGCAAAGTTTGGCCTGGAGGGGCTTCACTAATGAGCAAACTGTAAAAGTTTCTCATCTTTGCTGAAGATTCCTCAATACAAATGGAGAAGTTCGAATAATTCCCATCACATCTCTACCACCAGAAATGAGACTCGAACTCATCACATCTCTACCACTAGAAATGAGAGATATGCACACCATCAGGGGAGTGCATTCAATAGCCTGCTGATATCAACCTGGAACAGGAACGAGAGTCAGATCACCTTTGCCCTACACCCACAGTTAAGTCTGTAGGATCCGTAAAAACTAATTTGTAGCTCTGCTTATCTTTTCTTTTCTTTCTTGATTATGTTAGTACTTTTGCACTAAACCAATATAAACAATGAAGCAAAATAAGATGTATATTATAAAATGGTTTAACCAGTTGAGGCAACTGATACATTTATATATATATATATATATATATATATATATATAATATATAATGTATTTCCTGAAATCCATTTGCAACTGGTACAGATGAGGTTTTCTCCAGAATACATGTCAACACTAAGCAAGAAAGCAAAAACAGTGCCAGACATGGCACATAACTCATTCACATGGAATAACTAAGGTTCTGTATTGCATAAATAGGCCATGCAGGACGCAAAACCAACCAGCAGCTTGGCTCTAACCATAACGTCACTTGCTAACATACCATACGCTTGAGAAATGGAACACAAACAATTATTCTTTGATGAGCTAAACCCAAACAGTGTAGCAACATTGCCAGCTCTGCAAAAGAAAAACAGGTATTACTGTTCTGACTGTAAATATTAATATTACCAAGCAATAGAAAATTATTCCCAACAGGTAAATATTTCCGGCGTATCAAAAGAGAAAAAAAAAAAAACAATAAATATTTGCGGACCTGCTCAGAAACTTCAAGTCGGCCTGATGATGTGAGAGGGTGCTTCTGAAGTTTCATCAACAATTCTTCCACTACTTTTATTGCAAGACTGAACAATCACATTTTCTAACACAGCCTTTCCCTTGGCAGAGAAGTTTGAAGTACCCTCGCTACAACCAGAAACTGGCGTAGGGGAACCAAGATTCTTTGAGGTAAGGTCTAGGCGCTCAAACATTCGTGCAACACCAGCAATTCCTGCAGTCATCTCATGTTGAACTCCTTTGCTAAGCTCCTTGACTGAGTTGTTATGAGCAAACAGCTTTTCCTTCAAACCTCGAGTTCCTTTTGAGATGGACTCTTTGTACCTTTGACAATGTGAATGTGCATAAGTATAAAACAGACGAGAGCATTTTTTTCTCTGTAAAGAGTAAATATTATCTTCAATGGGGTGCGGCAGGCAGAAATAGTTGTACCTGGCTGAAGCAGCAGACAGCTTGGACTTGATAGACTCGGGGAAATTTAGCATCTTGGATGGGATTTGTCCCTGTGAACCATTAGGTGTTGGCTGGCCAAAGAGAACTCTGTGTTGACCAAAGAAGTGGTATGACACATTAAAACAAACAGAAAATAAGGAAAATGGAATGACCAAGTTTAGATCATGATTCATTTATACATGGGAGAATACTTTTTTTTAACTTGATATTTCGGTGCAAACTGCATTCTAAAAGAATCAATACAATGCAGAGACTGGCTGGGGGTATTAAATTCCATTCATGAGCTTCATGGAATACCTTGGTTTGAAAGGAACATCATTGTTGGCAGCAGTGCTGCAGATAAAAGATGGTGGAGGTTGAACAACATGTGGTCTTGGAGAAGTTGGTGAATCACCTCCTGGTGAACCATAAGTGAAACTAGGACATTCTTCAGGAGAAGTTGGGTGTGCTTGCTCCAAAGCAGACACATTTTCAGCATGGGAAAAATTAAAACCATTGGAAGGGGCCAGTCCCGAATATCTCTGTCTTTCCCTTCTGCGTGCATAACGAGCCCTGCTAGAAGCAGCAGCAAGATGCTGCATAATACACTCATCCAAATCGGAGTCATCTGAGAACGAATCCTGAAAATACAATTTTCCCATTAGTAAGCATCCTATCTCAAAATTACAAGTAAAAAAAAAATTCTAAATCATTAGAATCTCACAAGTTCAAAGTCAAAGTCCTCGGAGGAATTGTGAAAAGTTGGGGGAGCAATAGAAGATATGTTTCTTGCCCTTGAGTGCTTCTCATTTTGTACAGCATCTAGAAGCCCTTGGCTAAAACACAATAGTTAATCAACAAATAAGGATTAGCATAGAGAGATTAAGGATAAGTAGCACATTCCCGAACTCAAAAAAGTACCATACCTAGCCGGATCCTTCAAGACAAGTAACTGCCAACAAATTGGGCATTCTTTACTTCTTTGTGACCTGAATAAACATCAAGTTCAATACGAAAAAACAATTCATACAACATAGCAACTTGCATGGGTCATTCGTAAATTGAATTGGGTTTACCATTCTAATATACAGTGAAGATGATAGTCATGTTTGCAGCTGGTAATCTGAAAAACAAACAACACGCAAATTCTCAGAGTCAACACTCAATTCAACATCTAAATTGAAAATCACTCCACTCTATACTACCACTTTCACCAAATAACTTTCAAGTTTCAACTGATCATCACCGCAAATCCCCACCACACCAATAAACTGATGATGCCTGACTAGTGGCTGAACCAGGAATTCTAAATGGGTAGGGCTGCTTTTTAAAAACACAAAAAATTTTGTTTGAGGTTTGTAACCCAGTAGGAAGCTCATCCTCACGCCTTTACTATAATCATCCAAAACATACAACAGGGGGGGGGGCATAAAACCAAAACCCTGTAAATTAGAAATGAAAACAACAAAAACTGTTTTCCAACCCAATTCTATCACTATGACACTCTATAGATGGAGACTCATCTAATACAACATCATTCACAAAATCAGGCTATATGACGGCTACAAAATCAATCCATGAAATTTACCAAAACCACAGTCGATCACAATTCATTTCCAAAAGCACATTACTCATATATATATTCCGATCCAACATTACGAAACAGACCCAGTAACACTGTCACTTGGGTAGTGCCAGAAACACCGAATTCAACAAAAAAGACAGAAACTTTATGGAGTTGGGAAATGATCTTACAGTGGAGGGGTCATCGGAGCAGAAAGGCTCGAGGCAGATACTGCACGAGTCTTCTTCGTCGGGAAAAGCAGCTGCAGACGGAGACGGAGCCCAGATGGGTATTGGGTTATGATCAGAAGAAGAAGGAACGAAAGATGCCATCTTTTTCTGGGTGGAGCAATGTGGGAAGAAAAGGGTAAAAGGAGTGACTTTATGGGGAGGAAGATAGGAGAAGAAGAAGAAGAAGAAGAAGAAGAAGAAGAAGAGAACCCTAGAAAAAGGAATGAGAGAGTACAGGGTCAAAGTAAAGAATTTTAAGGGGAGATAGGAAGAAGATGAAAAGAGAGCTCAGAAAACTCTGCGAACAAAACCGATTCACACGCTTTGATATAACTCTGATTTGATTTCTACCCTATTTGTCGTTCCCCCCTTTAAGTTTTGGGTTATTGCTCTCAACCACATGCTTCTAGCTTCCTCGCAAGAAATGTTATACGTAAGAAAATTACAAACCCCGACCCGAGTTTGATTCACCAAGCTGTCAAGATGGTCAGATGCATAGCAGCATCTTACATGCGCCGAGCCTCGGTGGCCGAGGGGTTAAGGTTTGGCCTGGAAAAAATTTGGGATAGAAGGAAGAGTTTCTAACTCTGGCGTGAGAATAAGTTCGATATTATTTGATTCGGTGACATAAATCTCTTGTTTATAAATAGGACGACATGAAGTCTGAATTTCGTAAGTCGATTAATGGATTACTAGTTATTGTAATTCTCAGTTGTCATGCTTTGGAAGGTCGTTTGAAATACTTTATATGTTTTACATGTGGAGGTGGATGCATTTGAAGCGACTCTATTACTTAGTACTCACCATTCACCAAGGTTGGTCGAAAGTGGAACTACTCTAACTAGCTAGTTGATTGCCGCTTCTAATAGAGGAGATTGAGACTTTTTTATGTGGGTTGAGTGGTGATGATCGTTGTTCATAATCGTCACATTCGTATGGAAACAAATGGTGTTGCACATAGATTAACTCATCTTTTAAAAATAATGTTGTTTGATGGTGTGTTGTTGTTTTTTTTTTTTTTTTGTCGTTATTTGATGATGTATAATTGATGATGTATATTTATGAAAATAGCAAGCCCTTTAGAAGAAATGCAGCTTAAGGCAAGGACCAACGTAGAAAAAGGTACAATGATAGTAGATTTCAGAGCTTAAATTAGAGGACATGTCATTGGACTGACCGTCCAACAACTCCAACCGCACCCCTATCGACGTGTGTACCTACGTGACCCCCTTAACTCCATCCATCCCCAAAAACAAATCAAAACGTACACCCAATACGACGCCGTTTCCTTTTGCCGCCTAACTATAATCCCCTACAGTCCAGCACACACTCCACACCCTCACGCTGCTTCCCATGGCTACACTCTCAGCTACCCACCTTCTCCTTCTCTCACCCCCAATTCATACCTCAAAATCCCGCCATACCCAATTGACCTTTCAATCCCTAAACCCTAACCCAAACCTTAGAATCTTCGCATTCAACTCCTTTGTCTCAAATTTCACTCCTTTACCGGCGGTTCTGAGCTCCTCCTCAGTCACCGTCGAACCCGGCTCCGACAACGATGACGTCACTCTCCTGCGAATCTGCGGGACCCATGTTCCGGACCACATACTCTGCAGAATGGAGGAGCTGGGATACGTGGCGCCGACGCCGGTGCAGCGGCAAGCTCTGCCGGCTTTGTTTTCCGGCCGGGACTGCATTCTCCACGCGCAGGTCTAAATTCGTAATTTATTTGATTGTTCGGGGGTAGTTTTGGGAAGAAAAAGTTTGAATCTTGGGTTGTTTGGTGATTTGTGTAGACAGGTTCTGGGAAGACGCTGACGTATCTGCTGTTGATATTTGCTGTGGTGAAGACTCGGAGATCGGCTGTGCAGGCCCTCATTGTAGTGCCCACTAGGGAACTTGGCATGCAAGGAAGAAACTTTACACACTTGGGTTACTGTTGTTGTGTTTGTAGTGTTTCTTTGTGTTGTGATTTTCAACATTTCGTGTAATGTGGTTCAGAGAAGATGATAGTGTGTGTGTGTTTGTTGATGAGTTAGGTAACGAGGGTTGCTAGAATGTTGGGGGCGAAGCCGAAGGAGGGGGAAGTAGAGCAGAAAGCATGTACTGTTATGGCTCTTTTGGATGGGGGAATGTTGACAAGACACAAGAGTTGGTTGAAGGTGCTGCATTTTGGTTTTTGTGTAATTAATTGAATTGTTTGAATGTGCATGTTAGGAGGGGAGTTCAGTATTCTTTGATGTTTTTCTCATGTCTTGTAGATAATTTGTTATTTCTTATTTTTAAATTTTTTGTGGGGCCTTATTATTGTCTTAGGCAGAGCCGCCTACAATTGTGGTGGCAACGATAGGGAGTTTGTGCCATATGCTTGAGAAGCGTCTCATTAAGCTTGAGTCAATGCGAGTGTTGGTGATCGATGAGGTAAATTGGAACTTTGGAAGACAATTTGTATTTTGTTATCTCGTCAGCTGTTTTTGTGGCATAGAGTTTGAAGTCTTAACACGAAATGGCAGATGGGACGTTCTGTGAGTTGTGGGATTTATTAATTTTTCGTATTGCACTGTGTGCTTAGGTTGATTTCATGTTCGGTTCAAAACAAGTCAGCTCTCTTCGGAAGCTTTTGACGTCTTACTCGTCAATCGATAGCCGTCAGACTATTTTTGCCAGCGCTTCCATTCCTCAGCATAGGCGATTTTTACATGATTGTATACAGCAGAAATGGACCAAGGTTTGCTGCTATAGTTCTTGTTTCTACTTTATACCTTTATTTGGATACTCGTACTCTGCTGCCTCTATGGACATGCATAATTGTGTGTATACACTGTACAGAAGGATGCAATTCATATCCACGTCAATCCGGTTCAGCCCATGCCATCATGTTTACACCATAGATTTGTGGTATGAAATTTCTTCAATAATCAACTCCATTCTTCTCACTGGTTTTTCTGTCAATTTATGTTTTTAATAACCTGTTTTGGATCTGCAAAATTCTGTCTTGGCTTAACAGATAAGTGGTAAAAACAGAAGGCATGAAACCTTGTTGTCCTTATTACAGTCCGATGAGATGCAGTCTGGCATTATTTTTGTTGGCGAGCAGGTTTGTGCTACATATCTTTGCTCTGTATTGATTTTTTAGGCTGAAGCAATCCTATAAATTTATCTGAACCGAGCTGCATCTGATATTATATTAATGCTTTACCCAGAAGGTAGTCATTTAGGCAATTCATGTGTACAGAAGTTTACAATCTATAGTATGTTTTCTAAGTTGGATGGTTCATGTTCCTTATAACTATATGGATGGATTTCATTTAAGAAATATATGTTGTTATCTATTTTATAGTCCGAGAAGTCAAAGAAGGCTGGAAATGCTCCACCAACAACTCTATTAGTTGATTTCCTGAAGGCTTCATATCAGGGATGTTCAGACATCCTCCTTTTGGAAGAAGATATGAATTTCAACTCACGTGCAGCTTCTCTATCAGTAAGCAATGCTGAAGTATTATATTTGACTTTTTATTGATACATATATTGCAAGTATATGTAGGAACAACTTTGAGATCTAATCAAGCTAATGTCATCTTCTCAAAACCAACATCTGATTATGGTAGTTTGAAAAAAATGTTGAAGTTGTCATTATAGCTTGGGATGGCCACATATGGGAAATTATTTCTTTTCAATTTCATATATGAGGGAATAAAAACTGATATGGAGTGCTTAAAGCCTTGAATAGAAAGGCCTTTCTGTTTTCGAGTTTCTGATATACCTTTTGAAAGTATCCAAACTCTTCAATTCTTGACCTTGTACACTTGTTGTTTGGATCCATATGTTTTCATTTTGATCTACTTGATTTAGGAATTGAGACAAGGAAGCAGCTATCTCCTTGTGTCAACAGATATAGTGGCTAGAGGGGTTGACCTACCAGACACCACTCACATATACAACTTTGATCTGCCAAGAACTGCTGTTGATTATCTACATCGTGCTGGGAGAACAGGTAGGAAACCGTTTTCAGACAAGAAATGCACTGTAACCAACATTATAATGTCAGAGGAGCGATTTGTATTGCAAAAATATGAAAATGAACTGATGTTTAACTGTGAAGAGCTAATTGTATAGAATCAATTTTACCTCAATTGTGTACACAAATTGCCTTTCATTAGAGCTGTTTCATTCCATATCACTTTGATATCCAAGTAAACGAGAGTCAAATGAGCCACTTTACCTATGGGAGGAGGGTTATACGGTGAAAAATAAGGGTCTAGTTGAAGAACAATTCTGGAAATATAATCATTAATTACTAATGCTTTTTACCTGCAAGTTAAATAGGGCTAGAACTGTGTTAAGGTTTAGCCGTTTAGGAATCTTATCGACCTCTAATGGGTCCGAGTCACTTGGGTGTTCAATCAGCCTTTCTTCATAATCCTCGTCTTTCTGACAATTTACATCAGACTGCTTTCTTCAACGTTCAATACATTGTCATCACTGGAAAATTATAACTTGTGCAAGTCTTTGATTTGATGAATCACTGGAAAATTAAATTGCTGAATTTCTTGTACAACAAGGTTTATACACATTAGCATGTTAAGTGTCTTCCTCTACTCAGACGAGTAGTTTATAGTGATTGGTATTGCATTATCTCTTTTGGTTCCATCCATATAGACGCAAAAATAAAGGATGGAAGGATGTTTTAGATCGAAAGTCCATCTTCGATAGTTGAATTTTTCAATATAACAGTTACACCAGAGCGGATGTAAAAGCCTTCTGAAGATCTGTCAGCCTCCTGTACTCCCTGAAGTTCCATTCATCAACAGAAAATAAAAATTAAAACCTAATTGAATAAGCCTACATCAATATTGCAAAGAACAAAAAACTGAGCTTGAAGATCAGCAGTTACATTAAAGTTTTAGGAAATGTAACTCTACCATACCTCAGTGTTTGCAATAACAACATTCTTCCCGATTCTAGCGTTTTTGTCGATAATGCAGTCTCTGCAATAACATCCATATTTAAGAATTATGAGAAGAAAGAGTTTGAGCATTGTATCTAGTGAAAGAGAAAGGAGATTTTAAGCAGCTTGTACTTGATTTTTGTGTTCTCTCCTATTCCAACGGGAACTCTTCCTTCAGCTAACAGTGATAACACCTCAGAATCGGTTTCGTAGTAATCAGCACCAAGCATCACAGTGTCCTGCATTTATTTTGATGATCATAAACAACCTTTCCAACTTAAGCTAAAGATAATGAGAAAATGTAGAGACCAAACCTTTAGGTGAACATTTGTGTTTATCCTGGATCTGATACCGACAACACTGTGCTCTATAAGGCAATCAGTTAAGAAACTTCCATGTGATATGATGGAGTCAACAATCTGCACAAGAACAAGGCAGATTTTTACAATACAAAATTATCTGGCTTGATACATCATACAGGTACCTTCTCTAGTTCTCTATATTCTTGGTTTTTGTCGAGAGTATTGTTGTGATTGAACAACTGATTTGATGTCAGGCATTTTGATGCAATGGTATTACTCAGTTGAGGAGCTTCAAGAGAAAATCAGAGACTAAGCCTCCAAGACTACTAACCTTGCTACCGTCAATCTTTGATGGAGGTAAGTTTCTTCTTGAAGTATACATTGGCTTTGCTGCATCATAGAAACTAAACTTGTTTGGCTGAAAGAAACAAATAAAGTAGGGTCAGATTCTATCTACGACGGTACCAGATCATCCAAAATTATGGTTCCAAAATTCATAAATCATGATGCATCCGATATTAGAAGACACCATTGTAACTGTCTTCAAGCACTAGATATTTTACCATCTAGCTGTACTTACATGCTCAGTGAGGGCAAGGTTTGCCTCAAAGAAGGATCTGATGGTTCCGATGTCTTCCCAGTAATCATTAAACAGATAAGCCTGCACAGAATATATAGCGAAGCGTATGGCCTGGTTAGTGAGTTCGAATTAGATATGCATGTCTTGATAGCATCTATTGATTAAGTTTAAAAACACAAACATTCTTGAGACAAAGATTCAATACAGACCTTCATGAAAAATTCATTAGCTGAGGCTGGGATGATCTCTGATCCAAAGTCATTTGCAGTCGGGAAGCGCCATCTGGCTCAAATAGTGAGCACAATTTTCTCAAATTTCTATAACATTGGGTGTGTGTATGTGTGTGCACAATATGAATTTCCTTAACCCAGATATTCTATACATGATAATTATCACCTTAGAAGATTCAGAAGTATCTCCTTCTTGAAGACATACACTCCCATCGAAGCAATGTATGGCTTCTTTAGTGCCTCCTCCACAGAAAGTCCCAAAACTGTTGTATCTACTGCCTGGTGTTTGCAGGTAGTACGAGCATGTAAGTGAGTATAGTCTAATGCCAGTTCAAAATGTTAATTACTAGTGATAACATTATGACTATTACCATTGCCTTCAGGTCGTTTCCTTTAGGCTTTTCGCTAAACGAGAGGACCTTTCCTTTCTTGTCTATCTTCATCAAACCAAAATCTGAGGCTCGACTGTCATGGAAATGTCTCAAAATATTGATCGCCATATTTATATTACCAGGAAAATTAATAGAACTAGGAAAGTTCAAGAAAAACATAGTTCTGGTGAGATTAATAGCGTACCTGTCATCCATTGGCAAACAGGAAATGGTAATATCTGCACCACTTTGCCGGTGATTCTGTGAGTGAGATAAATTTGTTATGTTTGAGAATTGGAGTACTGAATGTATTTAGCGAAGCAAAGCTAAGGAAATTTGGTTTACTTGAATGTAGTCCATGTAGTCCATTCGATACAAGTGATCTCCCGATAGAATCAGGACATCCTCAATGTCTTTACTTCTAGCATCCTGCAGCACGAAAAAAACTGGTGTTATGTTGTCATGGCGCCAGTTTTTTAGGGCCATCCTACTCAGATAGTCTTTATCTCCTAAAAACAATTAGGTGCCTAACAATGAGCTATAATTTGTAATTTCCTGTCAGCAATTTCAACCAAAGGGAAGCCTTGCACACATTCTGCGCTCATAGCTATTCTTTCATAGTTTGTAAAATCCATATCCTACATGTTTTGGCCACGATCCTCAGCGTGCTGAGCCGAGGTAAATAGCGATCCAAAGAGGATGGAGAGTTGCGGGCGTGCCACCTCGCGGACGAGGAAAAGGTTGAGTGAGTGCGCAGGCTTGACTTCTTGATCAGGCGAGCGGAGTTCCAGGTGCCACCTCAGATGAGGAATTTTACAGCACAAGCGATCGATACTCACGGCGGGGTGAGCAGAGCAACAATAGGGAAGTTTCTGAAGATCGGGGCGAGTTCCGGAGAGCTCTGAAGGGTTCTAGGCGGCGAGGCGCTTAGAAACAGGGCTTCGAAGAGGCTTCGAAGGGATATCGGCTCCTGGGAGCGCTGAAGGTTTCGACGAGGTCGAGAGGATTTTCAACTAGGTTGAAAGTTGTTTTGTGTTGTATTTGAGTATTGTTTTGTTGTTGTATTTGAGTATTGTTTTGTTGTTGTCTTCTGTAAGCTGTAAAGCTTCTTTATATAGAATTACTTAGGGCCACAGGTATTGGCCCAAAGCATGTCAAAGACTTGTAGGAGTCTTCAACGATAAATGTGGCGTAGGCAATGTTAATCACTTGCTGGACGTGATTATCCTTTGGCGAAGTCACTAACTGCCTACTATGTAGAGGAGTAGAACCAATGTCATGAAAATATGGATGTAGGCGATGCATGCAAATCCAATTAAGGAGTAGAGTCCTTAACCATCAATACAACCAAACTCAAGAAGATGTAGACGTAAGCTCCCCATGCAAACATGCTTGAATCAAGATAAGGATCCTTAATGAACCCCTCCTCATGCAATCATGCATGGACGTCGACGTGTGCACATGCATGACAGCCCTTTAAGTAATCAAGGAGTATATATTGCTTCCTTATCCATTTGAGGTATTGTAGGCGAGGTCTTCTCTTGCTAGCTCAATCGATATATGTTTGTATATATACCAAGCGGAGCCCGCCTCTCCTCTTCTTTCACACGAACTGCCTTCGCATGTAAGCATAGTTAACATATGTGATTAATGGATAACATTCTTAACCAATGCAAACTCATTGACATACACGGAGCCATCCTTTAATTAACATCAAATCAGCTCGCGGCCCTTGATATTTATCTCTTAGGCGAACTCCTTCGCATACAAACTTCTTCGCATGCAACCTCGTGTCCCTTGGTCCAGCTCGCATGGGCTTCTGGCAGGCCATCACTCGTAAACCCATTATTTCGGGCTCGCCGGTATGACGTGGACCATAAATTTAACTAATATTCACTAAGACAATTACTGTCCAGTAAAATATTAATTTGGGTGTAAACATTGCCCCCCAGCCTTGAAGTCATGAATGTCAAGAATGACTGAAGAGGCTTATGTTCATGCTGCCCCAAAGCCACTGGTATTGGCTCGGTTCATACATTAAATGACTTGGACTTGAATGATGTCATGCGCTTCGCCTGCTCCACTCAGAGAACATAGTACCATGCATGCACCTCGACTAGATAATATCCTCAAAGGAATGTACCTCGCACAGATGTACCTCGCGGCCAAAACTTGTTGACTCGCCATGGACTTGTTGACTCGCCATGGACTTGTTGACTCGCCATGGACATGTTGACTCGTCATGGATGTACCTCGAAGGGATGTACTTTGAGTAAACGTCCACTTTGACTGTATTCAAAAAATGACCTCCGCTTGAGCTCTTGGCGATGGCGAACCAACTTTTTGATATTCAGATCATGGAGTGACTTCGCTGCCCCCGAGTGCGAACCAATGAAAGTCAAACAAAAAGACCATGTCGGCGAACGATCGCATAGCCTTGAATTTTTTTTTTAGAGGCCACAGGTGTTGGCCTAAATAATGACCAAGACACCTCAAGAAGGGTCTAAAGTCTGAAATATCTGGAACACATCTCTATCCCATATGTAATGTTTTGGCCCACGATCCTCAGCGTGCTGAGCCGAGGTAAATAGCGATCCAAAGAGGATGGAGAGTTGCGGGCGTGCCACCTCGCGGACGAGGAAAAGGTTGAGTGAGTGCGCAGGCTCGACTTCTTGATCAGGCGAGCGGAGTTCCAGGTGCCACCTCAGATGAGGAATTTACAGCACAAGCGATCGATACTCACGGCGGGGTGAGCAGAGCAACAATAGGGAAGTTTCCGAGGATCGGGGGCGAGTTCCGGAGAGCTCTGAAGGGTTCTAGGCGGCGAGGCGCTTAGAAACAGGGCTTCGAAGAGGCTTCGAAGGGATATCGGCTCCTGGGAGCGCTGAAGGTTTCGACGAGGTCGAGAGGATTTTCAACTAGGTTGAAAGTTGTTTTGTGTTGTATTTGAGTATTGTTTGTTGTAGAGAGACTTCTGTAAGCTGTAAAGCTTCTTTATATAGAATTACTTAGGGCCACAGGTATTGGCCCAAAGCATGCCAAAGACTTGTAGGAGTCTTCAACGATAAATGTGGCGTAGGCGATGTTAATCACTTGCTGGACGTGATTATCCTTTGGCGAAGTCTCCTCCATTCCGCATGCAAACTTGGACTCTGTAGTTTAGGATGATTGGATCCTACTTCAACACATCTTCATGCATCCATTTGATTGGAGGCAAGCCGTACGTAATTGCACTTCCATGCAATCAAGGATAACTATATATGCTCTTATTCAAAATGCTGGCGGGTTCTCTTTTCCAAGCCAAGGTGAGGCCAAATCAAGATGCTCCCATGCATGCATACGTACCCTCAATTAAACATCAACTCAGCTCGCGCCCCTTTGATCTCCTTTTCTTAGGCGAACTCCTCTCCTCGCATATGACTCCGCCATGCACACACTGAACTTCATGTACCCATGTTGCACATGTGATCACTCCTTATTAAACAACAATTAAAGATAGCCTTGCTTTTGTCCTATTCTACCACGTCTATGTGCAACAATATCCTTATCCTCTTTGCATGTAATTATTCAATAAAGGAGTCCACCTCTAAGACTATCTCTTATGCGAAGTCCTCCTGTGCGAACTCATACGCGAGCTCGCCTATTACCTCGCGTGCAACCTGTCACCTCGCCTAGCACAGGTAACCCGCCTCTAAACCCAATATATTTCGGGCTCGCCAGTATGACGTGGACCATGAATTTAATTAATATTCACTAAGACAATTACTGTCCAGTAAAATATTAATTTGGGTGTAAACACTACAAAATTCAGATTCTGAAAAAGTTTGTATTTATTAAATGAATTGTTGGGTTTCAGTACCTCAAAAAGCCAATGGAACTGTCGAACAGCGTCTGCGGTGCCCTGGAACCACTTCTTACCTGACTCTCCTGGAGTTTGAGTAGCAGCTAGCACCTGTAATGCCAAAGGGTGCATGTAACATTTTGTCAAAACCACTTGCTGGCTATGACAATATTAGTCTCAATGAAGCCAACATACCTCTACGTAGCCATCGCCAAATGTTGTGCCGCTGCCAAAGTTGTAAGCGCGGGAAATGTGCCTGTTAAGTGATGCTGAGTTGAACTGAGTGAGAATGTAGACTTTGTTGATTCCACTGTTGATGCAGTTGCTCATTGGCACATCAATAAGTCTGTATGCTCCCCCTATTGGGACCTGAGAAGATATAATGTCGCATAACAAGTAACATTAACCACTTACATAATCACACAGAGTAAATAAGTTGCAGCTTTTTAGAAGGAAAGAGAGAGCTTACAGCAGGCTTTGCGCGCCGTTTAGTGAGTGGGAAAAGTCGAGTACCGGCTCCACCTCCCAGTATGATAGCAACGACGGTCTTTGGGTCTCGCTTCTCTAAATCTAAGTCCCTTAGCTGCACTAGACAAATTTCCAGTTGTTATCAAGCAGAATCTTGTTAGTTCTTTGAACTGCGCTTCCCCCAGACTTCAATTGGGTATGAATGTCCATATTTTCACTTGGTAACAAAAATTTGGTGGAGAGTGTTCTTTTCCACTGCTGTAGTAGTTTTTGTTCTTTCGGCTAATTACTGCATGTTATAGTAGTTTTTTTCCAAGTGGAGAAAAACACATGTTATAGTAGTAAGAACAAAAATTTGAATACAGTTTCACAAAGACTGAAGTTTGAATCTGGCTCTCTTAATCATGGACTTCAATTTGACCAATTTCAATTCCCTGATGATCTCAAAGAAGTGCATCTCATACCATCCTATGTCCAAATCATTAGCCTACGTACTAAGACTTCAAATAATTCTGAAATTTATTGAAGATATAGGCCCATGCATCTGAAAGCATATTGTACTTTTCATATTGCATCGCATTGCTTAAAAGCTCCATACTTCTTTCTCTAAGTAATAAAATCTGACGTTTAATCCAATTATAGTTCTGTGATGCAACATAAAATCATTGTTCTTAGATGAAATCGGAATAAGTTTTTACCGTGAGGACAGAATTGAGCTTTAAATTATAAAACATTATACTTGATAGGAGCAAAATGTAATTGCTAATTAGACCCCAACCAAAAAGCAAATAGAAATATCGAAAGTCATGATGAACTGATGATTGGCAATAGCTTACCCCATGCATTATGCTTTGTTCTACTTATGGTTGTCTAATGAGAATCTGTTTTAGGCCAATGCATGCATGTTTCATCTATTCATCCATATTGTGAGTTCTTGAAAGCTCACCTTGGACTCACCAGCTACATCAGCAGTAAGCAGAGACTTACAAACATGACCATTCTTCTTATTCTTAATGCTACTACCTCCTTGCTGAACTTGACTCAGCTGCACCTTCTTCCCCATCACTTCTCCATTGCAAAATTTCACAAGCCCCCTCGGGTTCCTCCCCGCCAGCGCCACGCTGCTGCGTGACTGGATGGCTGCGGAGAGGGAAATCCGGCAATGATCGGCCGACATAGTTGTTGTTATTGGATTTGAAAATCCAAGGAGAAGATTGGAAATAGTATAAATGGAGGGAGTGGCTTATATGTGCAAGGCCCGTGAGGGAGGTCTAAAGGGTACATGGATGATGCATGAGGCTATCCATATTCATTTGCATCCACCAGTTACATATTGCGTTTGTCTCCTTGCTAAAGAAGAGAAACATCTATTTCCAAATTAATCCTCCCACTGGCTGGGAAATCACGGAAGAAAGAATATGCTCAAAGTTCAAGGTTGCCTTCAAAACCAGATCTTTTAGGCATTTCGAAAAGTTGTGGCGAGTTACATTTGGACTTGAGTTTCTGGTTCCTAGCTAAAACTCAATAAATTGTTTTTTTTTTTTCTTTTGAATTGAAATTTGTTTAGCCTTATGGTTTGAAGTCGTAATCAGTTTAATCTTTATGGTTTTATTTTAATCTGAATAGTCCTTAAAGTCATAATTTTTCATCCAAATAGTCATTCTGACAATTTTCTCGGTTAAAAGCCATAATGACTATTTAGATGAAAAATCATGACTTTAAAGACTATTCAGATTAAAATAAAACCATAAGGACTATTTGGATGAAAAATTGTGACTTTAAGGACTATTCAGGTTAAAATAAAACCATAAGGACTAAACAAATATCCACTTCAAACCATAAGGACTATATAATATTTTACTCTTTTCTTTTTTACAGTTGGAGGACCGAATGACTTTCAGTTGTTATTACTAATTATAGGTTTTTGTTACTTAGAGTTTGATTACATTCACCAGCTATGAGACGACGACAATCTTGAGAAGCCAACCGAGATGAAAACAATTTTGTCTTTGTCAAAAGAAATTGGGTCACAATCACAGCTTAATCGGATCTATATATTAAAGGTCACAACAAAGTAATCTATAATTTTCTTCAATTTCTTATTTAATGATCATCCTTTTAATATATAATTCATCCTGAAACTACAATTCTCTTCCATCTCCCTAATTTGTTTTCACTACTATAATTCTCATTTTACACTTGCATTGTATGTCAATAATGTATCTATGCTCTGTTCTGATAAATAGAAAAATAACACAACCAAAAAATGTAGAGGGTATGGTTCGCATGCATTATAGCTCTTTCATGCAGAAGCATTGTTGGTATTTAGCTAGTCATCAGTATTATATGCTGTTGTTGCTCATCAACATCTTTTTTTAATGTAAACAAAAAACAAAAAATAAAAAGAAAAGGAGGTACTATGTGTAAATCTTTCATTCTCCAAAAAAAAAGTTTAAAAGAGGTACTATGTGTAAAGCAATATTTAGAGTAAGCCATGTGGAAAAAAATTTAGTTTTTTTTTTAGAAAGGTAAACACTTTGTATAATATAATACAAAATTGCAGACCATAAGAGATTGACTGGTGGAAATAAATTCTTCGCTCTCATCCCTACCCCTAAACCAGCCATAAACCAGCGATTACAATAGACAAAAACCGATACAGTTCAATTGTAACCTAACCTATTTCAGAAGCTTTGACATGTCTTTACAGTCAACCTCAAAAATAACAAATTTATTCAAACACTAATTATATGTCAAAATTGTCAGCATATATGTACATGCAACCTCCCTATTACACTGACAACAAGAAAACATCAACGTTAAGATAGTCCTAAAAAATGACACAATAACTATGACACAACAATCAACGACACCACCTTACCAAACTCCTAAAGCCTTACTCAAAGAGGAGGGACACCAAACACCGAAGACCAACAAAACCAACAAACAAACCCTGAAAAAAAAAAAAACATAAGACCAAAAAAGAAAAACGGAAATAAAATAAAAGAGACCTAGACCTGGGCCCAAGAGAGCTCATGCCCAACCTAAATCCACTAGACTTCAAGAGGCAACCCCTCCAATGAACCCAAGCCAAAGAGCTTCATACCTAAGCGTAAACCAGCTGGTCGCCCTGCCGCCAGTGCTATCTGCCATCCGAAGCACATCGTCGTCCATGTCTCACGAGGGAGACACCACCCTCCACATATACAAACAAAACAAGGCAAGAAAAGACCTTACCCAAATCGGGTCCGATCTAGTGCCATCCTTCCCGTCATTTTCTCCCTTCGTATTCACCTCACGCAATCAATCCAGTTCACCTCCCACACCGGCAAGACCGAACGACAACAATATTCCGACGACAAACCCCCTGCCAGAACCCAACTACAACTCATAACCAACAACTTCCCAGTTAGCCCTCATGAAGTGACTTTCACTTTCATTCCACCACCGCCATTCATCAGGGCACAACCACCAACTAGCCACCTACAAAATTCTCATCCGACAACAGCATCAACCGATACGTCGTCAGACAGGAAGGAAAATGTAAAATTGAAACCCTAGAATTCTCATGTGTTGATTTTAAGTGGGCTTAGCTAAGGTGTTGTAATCATGAGCAAGCCGTGTGGAATAAATAGATAACTTAAATTAAATATTTCAAAATACATCGTGTTGTAAAGTAAAGAAGAGAAGAATAGTTGGGAGGATGTAAAAGTCTACTCATTCATTCTCATTAGCCTCTTTATATAGAGGTATGGTTTACATCAGACTACATAACTAATGAGTAATTACATGGACAGCCACATAGATTATAATATTTATAACACTCCCCTTTGGATGTCCACCAATGAATGATGAAATTAGACGCGCATAATGTTGTCTCGTTAAAAACCTTGTCAGGTAAGAAAAACCCAGTGGGAGAAAAATAACCATGGTCGAAGGAGAAAAAGAGTACAACGCGCATATGTCTTAGGTAGCATACTTCTGGATGCTCCCCCTGATGAGAATCTCCCCCTGAACGTTGCAAACTTCATGCACCGTAAATAACGGTTTGATTTGTCCATCACTAAAGTGAGACCATGCGTGTTTTGCATATATGGGCTCATCATGAAATTTTAAACCTGCAAAGTTGAAACAATACTAACAAATCTAAACGATTATAAATAGGTCTTACCTAATTGAGTCGTATGACCAAATTCATAAACTAAGTAATAGCTAAACAAGATAAACAAATTGGTATTAAAACTTTGAAATATCATCATGGCGTATCCAGCCATACACATCAATATCTTTGTGTATGATACGTCTCATATAAACTATACAAGAGCTCTGAGTAATTCATAACTTCCCAAGAGTTAGAATATATAGAAACATAATTATCATAATTCGAATTCGATTGTGTAGTCCGATCATAATACTCATTGAGGCAATTTCGATCACGTTAGCTATAACGGAATGAGTATATATGAGTTAACTTTAGACTATTTGATTCCATGAATTAGCTTCAAGCTCTCTCAAGTATTTATGGATCGAATTACATTAGAATCATTCATGTACTTGAATCCTTTAAGGATTTGACAAGCGATACACTTGTAATGACATTTCATTTCTGGGAATTTGATTTATCAATGTGTCTTTAAAGGCCCTCGTAATATATGATAATAACATGTCATAAGTCTCTCGTCCATGTAACAGTTACATGTAACACTGTACTTATAGAAAAGTATCATTCGTATAAGGGCAGATTCATAATCTCATGTCTTTTGTAGACATTAAATCATACTGATTTACTTTCATTGTGGTAAATACCATTTTGTATCTGTAGGGTTAAAGGTCAAAGTATCTCATCACGTTTCAAATATTTAGTTTCATTAAAATTGCCTCTTTCCAATTTGGCCAATAATATGTTTTGTCGACATGCATAATGAAATGTGGTATAACATCGATTAATACAGTCCTTAATGATTTTTGGTAGCTACCATTTGTAAATTGTCATAGATAATCATCATTTATAGATCTCACACATTCTTATATGCATGCATTTTTGATATTGAATACCCGTGCCACTTCTGGGGCAAATATTGTCACTTCTTGGACAAATATTATCTAGCGAATGTGGATCTTTTACTTGTAATATCATGTAGACCATTAAATGACATGTATAATATTCCATTTTTAAGAGCTTAAAAATTTAGACCTAGTGGATACATTCCACTCAAAATCACGCCGTTATTCAAATGACAATAGTATTATTCTCCCCCTAACGGCGGGAAGATTGTCATATTATGACCATGCGCTAATACGCGTTTAAAGCTCGATCACTATCTTTTGAGTGAGATGTTCATTGGCTGGTGGCGAACCAAAACCAAGTTTGAGGTCAAGAACATTAAATTCATGTGTCAACGAAGATACTATTCTCTAATGGCGTACCTACAACCTTTGTATGTGTAGCCGTATTAGGAACTCTACCATTGTATCATGACATTCTCTTCAGGAGAACCATGTCACATGGATACACATGCATCCCACAAATCAAATGGGGTATTGACTATTTGAGTTAATATGGATAGTCTCATAAACTTTAATCCAAGTAGAAAACAATGAATCTAACATATATTGTTTTCACAATCTTTTATCAAATCACTAATTGATGACATATGTCTCAATATCAAAATGAGATAGCGCTTAAACAACTCACACAAACTTACATCGTTCTTCAGGAATAATATTTCTCCCCCTCACAACAAGAGGAGTGGCTCATTGAGGTGACAACTCAAAAATATGTGGCATATAGATTAGTGGTCATCAAAACTTGTAACTTATTCAAGACAACACTCTAGGTAAATTATGACTTAGTTAGTCATGCCCAGTTTCAATGAACTTCGGGTTTATGATATTATATATCTTGAGTTATTGTAGTAATTTAACATTGTATGTGCTCTTTTGGAGCTATCAATGCTCTTCTGGAGCCATCAATTATACGTGTAATCAAAGGTTTGGATTTGAAATTTACTATTAGAACTTCGGGTTCTGCAGTACAATATTTTGAATCTTCTGGTCTAAAAAATATTACACTCGAAATTCATATGATCGAGATATAGGGCTGCTGGCCCATGTGAATAACAATAAAATGTAAACAATAAATACAGTAATGAAATTGCATAACAAAGTAAAGAAAACTGTAAACAGCAAAAAGTAAATAAATTGTACATAGGAAACTTTTGGTTCCATAAATAAATAAAATACACAGATCTTCAGGTCTGGTTAACTTTATCAAATATGATAATCGTGATTCCCGATCTCATCTAATTACACATGCAAGAAACATCATATGAAATATGTGAGGAACTTCAGGTCCTCATATGATTAGGGATCACAAGGTGTGGCTTCAATAATTTTTTTATAACTTGGAGGAACTTCTGGCCCTCGTTAATTGCATAAACTTTGGGAAACTTTATATTAAAATTCCGATATTACTCTTAAGGAACTTCTGGCCCTCGTCAATTGCATAAACTTTGAGAAACTTTATATTAAAATTTCGATATTACTCTTAAGGAACTTCAGGCCCTCCATTGTTTGATCAAGAGACTTTAGGTCTCGATCTGGATTGAAAAATCAATTTTAGCATGACAATCAATCATGCTAATGAGACCGATGCGCTGTTAAAAAGGAGGAGATCACACTGAATCTATTGTGAATGTTATCTCATCTTAAAGTAATTACCTAATCATGGAGATCCATATATATCATGATACAATAACAACATAGAAAAAAAAAAGGCTTGTTTTTGTTTGCTTGCCAGAAGCCTAAATTTAACCAAATCAAACGATTTGATATGCAAGCCCTGTAGTGGCTTAGCTAGCCATCCTTTAATCAACATGTTAGGAAAATATTCTCATATATATGCACACCGAACCAATTTATTGGCATAATTACATAACCTGCGATTGAAAACAATTATATGTTAAATAAAAAAATCAACTGCTATATATAATTATGAAATTTGAACTCATAGATCATTCATCATGGTCAAAAACAACAAGCATTGCACCAAGAAATCCTTGATCATCATCGAGTTTTGGGGAAAAAGATGAGTTTTAGTTTTCTAAGGTTTACCCAAATCTTAAAGTAAAGTAGAGCCAACACCAAATCTAAAGAACGATATGGTTAGAGTAAAATAAAACGTTTAAACACAATTGCGAGATATAACTCAAAGATAACTAGTTAATATGAATTAAAGGCACTACATAGGCTATTAAACAAAACCATAATCGTAGCAACCAAAAAAAATCCCAACACCCACAGCAAAACAGAGAATGATAATGATTATTTAGGTAAAATGAATTATGGAGATCATGACAATAAAACAATTGAATCATTTGAGTATTAACAATAAACAAATCAACTCATAGATCAAGAACACAAGAGAAAAACAACAATTAAGTTGCACCGTGTAATATTCAGATCATCATCGAGTATAGAAACAAAAGAAAATTTTAGTGTAGGAAATTCAGTTTTGGGTTTGTAGGATTTGGTCGTTATCAACTCAAAGGTAGAGTCGTGCTGATAACGTGTTGTAAAGTAAAGAAGAGAAGAAGAGAAGAATAATTGGGATGATGTAAAAGTCTACTCATTCATTCTCATTAGCCTATTTATATAGAGGTAGGGTTTACATCAGACTACATAACTAATGAGTAATTACGTGGACAGCCACATAGATTATAATATTTATAACACATCGTACTAAGTTGAATTTTATGTCCCTCTATTTAAATTTTAACTAGAATATTATTATTTTTGGTGTGAAATGATTATTTTATTAATCAAGGGACAATCTCAATTACAACACTCGTAAAAACGAGACGAAATTAAAATAAAGAGCATGAGTCTCCAACTCGATCAAGCTAGAAAGAGTGAGAGGAAACTGACAGTTCGCTAAACTATGGACCGAAAGTCGTACTAACAAATATGTGAATGCAACAATACAAATTAATCTACCACACCCACCGCCCAAGCATGCTAACATTGTCGTTGTCATCACCGCTAGCAACCGTGAGATGATGAGGAATGGTAAATCGGAGCACTGATGCTCGAGTAACTGATGCTAATCATATCTCATTACATAAATCATATGAAAATCCAAGCCAGAGGAGAAGCTCCCTCCCTCCAAATAACACCATACAATTCACCATTAAAACCCAAGACATGGAATAGTTGAGGCTGACAAGAGAGGACCGAGAACCATAACCAACGAAAATGGGGGGTGATGAACCCACGCGTGAGCACCCATAATCTAATAGGTAAGTGTGAAATTTCACTTTAAGCGTGCAGCCACACAAGTTCACATGAAGGCATACAATGGTAGTTGATGGGTTGTTCTGGTATTGGAAGACCAAAAATTTGGAATAGCTGAGACTAATTGACACCGGTATGAGGAATCGAGTCCTCCCGTGATGAACCAAGCCAGAATAATCCACATAAGGATAAAAACACACCACATGGGTGACATGGGCCCATAAGCTGAAGCACGAAATAACATGAAATATAAATGAACAGTTTAAATTAAGATAGATACCTCATGTGGGTTGAAAACCCAGACCCAGGCCAAAGCCCTTAGATCATAAGGTGTAAGCCCAAGTGAAATTGTACACCTAGCAGATTTCAAAGGCCAGGCCCATGGAGCCTTGACAGATCCTATACGCGTCGCCCACCCCGGTCGAGAACTGTCACACCCCGGTCCCGACGTCGGCGGGTTTTAAGCACCGGACGCCGTTTCCAAGGTGTGAACGAGTGTTACAAAGCGGAACAATAAACAAAGATACTATCTTCTAGGCTCTTCTTTCTAGGCTCGTCATCTACTCTTTTCCCGGCTCGGTACAACCTAAGTATTTTTCTGCAAAACAATATCATATATGAGTGGGTGAGCATAACCACGCGCTCAGTGAGTAAACCAATGTAATATGCCAACAAAGCCATGTCATTTTACACGCTACAAAATACGTATATTGTATACACATCGAGTCACATAATTTATCACATCGCACGATCCCTTCTTATTGGATATCCTTCAATTTAGTGATCTCTACATGAACCTAATGACCTTCATGTCCTACACCTCCGTGTGTAACATCCTTTCTTCGGCATAACCAATCAAGAAGTTCGCATGTTTCATGACTAGTCAAATAATGGATCCAACACATAATTATATATAAACTCCGCATATTTCGTAAATAAACATGTTTTACTCGAAAACAGAGATATTTCGTAAACAAATCAAAATCATGTTTTTTGACTATTTTAATAGCAAATAAGAGTATTTTAAACATATGACACAAATCCACTCATCTCGTCAATACGAATCCCCACCAAGAACGTCGATCAACGTCGATCGTAAACAGAGCCTTTTAAAACGAGCCATCTAGAAATCATCGTTAGATCTAGTTCAAACTTCTAGGATAAGAAGAGGACATCAATACGAACCCGTAATACTTCTCAGATTCTAAATCAGAGTTACAGATCAAAAGTTATGATCCGCTAAAATTTAATTGTAACTCTAGAGGGAGAAATAATCAGTCTCTCAAAATAATGGCAAGAAAGCTGAACTGGGTCAGCTATTTATAAAAACATATAGCCGACGTTACTAAGTCGATCAAGTGGGTTTTGGTCATGGCAAAAGGACACTTGTTATCATCTAATTGGTTAGATGACATCACTTTTCTCCCACCACGTGACACGTTTTTGATAACTGAGAAAATGATCTGACATGTTGCTCAAATTTTCTTGGTCATGAAGTAAACCTTTGGACCAATAGAAAGCTATCACATGAACAGTGATAAGTTTAGACAAAAATTCGATAAAATTTTGAAAAATCATTAAAAATAGTGTGGAAGTTTGAAAAATTCACTGAAAAATATAACGAGCTTGTGGCAACCTCTGCTTTCTATTTCTAAGAAGAAAAATCAATATTGAGAAATTTTGAAATCCAAGATGTTACAAGAACATTGTTGCATCAACCCTTGGTTCACACCACCTCTGCCGCCGTACCCACGCTACCCCGTCAAGATAGGAACAGCGCAGTGCCACCAGGCCATCGACGCGCCAACCCGTCAAACCACCGACACTGGCCCACTCTCTGAAACCTAGTTGTACTGGTTCCTCTTTCCACCTTCTCCGATGCAGAAACTTCTCAAGCCTAAGAAAGACAAGAACTACATGATCCCCATGATTCCCCCCTCCGAGCAACAAATCCAGGCCGAAGCCCTCCACCTTTGCTCGCTGACGATTTGAGAAGCACATATCGAGATCACATTGTCCAACTCGATCTGAAGAACGAAACCACGTAACCTGGACCTTGTTTCTGATGTGTAGTCACACCATTGTCATGGACAGACATCTCCTCTCGGGCCGAAACACAGCGGCGGGAATGCCGACGGCGTTCGGCCAGGAGAGAACAACCCTTAATTTCTTTTTCATCGGGCGTGTGGGGCACGTTCTATTCTACGGAGGAAAAAGAGTCTTTAAATAGAGTATATTGACTATAGTAAGTAACCTATTTTTTTTTTTTTTTTGATTGGGGGGGTTAGCCTTTGTTAGATTAGGTAACACACACACCCATGCAGGGTATCCCAGCACAGCCGGACTAATCCCTGCATCGCCACGGGGCATGAAAGCGAACACCACACACCAGGCACACTTGCCTAGCACGGGCCACCGCCGGCTGGCCACTAAGGCCTTAATGGGGATTCGAACACCAGACCTCTTGGTTAGAGAAGTCAGTGCTTTCCACCCCACCGTTTCCCCGGTGGTTAGTAAGTAACCTATTTTTGAATTACAAATGTTAAAATACTTCAAGAAACATGAAAATGCGGAATTTAGTCGAAGAACAAATTGATAACCCTAAGTGAATTGCAACCTAGACTACATTTTGACACACAACCCTGAATACATTGATTGCGGTATTAAGCCGTAGTGTTTGAAATGAACACGATACAAACATCACTAGGTGTACATTGTTGAACCCTAAACCCTAAACAAACATGAAAATATATAAAATCGTTTAAAAATAAATCAAATAATCGTCTTGCTCATGCTAATAAGTTAGCAAAATGTTGATCAAAAATATTTATCGTTACGAGCCAAAAAGAGCTCGGCTCGGTTTTCTTTAAATTACTAGTCGGTTGTGACCGCGAAAGCTTACCAAAAAAAGGTCGTCGACTCGTCGTGGCCTCGTGGGGTTGAGTTAGGGCATCCTCATCAAATAGGTTTCTTTCTTCTCTATATATTCTTTAATGCTTCTAGCTTCTACTTAAAGCAAAGCACCGTCTCTCCAACTTACATTGTTTTCTTCTGCGACCCTCTTCACCAAACTGAACCCTCTTCTCTTCTGCCAGCTTCTTCACCAGCAATGGCGTTTTCTTCGCTTCGTCTTCTCTTTCCATTGCTCCTGTCTTGCGTTCTTCTCTTGAATCACCAAGTTAAATGCGATGAAGGTAAAGTTTCTTTGTCAAATTTCGTTTCTTTTCGTTTTTTCTGTAGTTGGGATATGATTTTGCGGCAATAGGATTTATGCAACTGAGTTATGTATTGTTAGCATATTTATTACTGTTGGGATTCGACAGATCTTTTAGCATTTACTTTCCTTTTTGGGTTTGTTGCTAATTTCGGGAAATTGTCTGAGAAAACCCAATTGGAAATGAGATCCTTTCCAAATGGATCAATGGAACTTGTATTCTTTGACTTGAAAGTTGAAATCTTTGGTGAAACTGCTAGATCACTCTGTAGCATTTTGACATCAAGTTTGAAAAAGGCAACAAGTGATCTCTCCGATGAAGTAGCTAATCCTTTACCAGTTACAGCTCTCTTGGCATTAGTTGTTGTGCCATCAGTTTTATCCGCAAACACTGCTTGATGCTTTTTTCACTAGATTACTAATGCATTTGATTTGGTTTGACACTTTACCATTTATAGCACACATGTCTGATTGAGCATTACTTGTTTTCGCCATCAGTGTTATGTACAAACACCTGATGCTTTGTGACTGGATTATTAGTTAGTTTATGCATCTATTTTGCTTGCATGATCCTGTACTGTGACTTAAGATCGGAAAATTGTGGTGGAACCAAGCAGCATGGATGCTGGTTAGTCTAAAGTCTCAATATGCTGAGGGGTTGGTTCAAAGGCTATAACGAGTTTTCTTAAAAAAAAAAAAAAAAAAAAAAAACAATGGTCCAGGCCCCAGGGGTTAGTTACAATCCAGAGTTGTTGGTAATTCTCACTGAGCTGCATGCTGAACACACATAGTTGCTTATATTGTTTCTTGAATTTTGGTAGTCTCTGAACAACCTAAAATAAAACTCAAGTTAAATTGATCTGCTGCCATATGATTGTATTGTGCAAGTGGTGATATTAATTAGAAGTTTATCTGTTTTTTGTCTTTAACATCTTGATGATGAAAATTATATCCATTTTTTCTTTTCCAGCTGATGAGGAGGATAATCTGCTTCAAGGCATCAACAGTTATAGGGCTACTGCCTTGAACTTAACAGCCCTTACAAAGAATGACAATGCAGAGTGCCTAGCAGATGAGATAGCTGACCAATTCAAAAAGCAACCCTGTACAAACACCACTGGTTCTTTCACAGTACCAGGCACTGAAACCCAGTTTGCCAACTTTCCAGACCTTTTAGCCAAATGTCATTTGAATGTCTCAAACACAAGGGATGGAGTCATAATGCCTGCTTGCGTTCCGAATCTGGATCCTACTCTTGTCCTTTACAACTTCACTAAGTCTCAGTACTCATCGAGTCTTAATCAGACAAATTTTACTGGAATTGGAATTGGTTCTGAAGATAACTGGATTGTTGTTATTTTGACCACGAGCACACCTGAAGGAAGCTATGTACCTGCACAAAGCATTGACAGTGCCGGAGCCGATACTGGTACCAGTTCAGTTTCCAAGTTCAAGATCAGTTTGATTCAATACTTGCTGTGTTTGCTGATGGGGTTTGTGTTCCATTTGTAAACAAGAGGTTTGCCATACTACTTTTCTGATTTTCCGACTTAGAGAGAACAATGAATTTCCAATTGGAGCTGCTTCCATGGCGGAATTCTATTTCTTGGGTAAACTGTTGAAGAGTTGTGTGAACCATCAATATTGACTGTTTTTCTTCCAAGATTTTGTGATATGATCGAGGGTAAAGAAAAAGAGGCTGGATTTACGTTATTGAATAATACATGCACTACTAATTGTCTAATTCTATATCTCAAAGTTGACAAATGAGACACAAGGGAGATGTTTTGGCATGATCAGAAGATTTAAGACCCCCTCATATTCTTTTTAGCTGTCATTGTACCAATTCCCTTTGCTGTCACTGTATGTTGCACACAAATCTGGTTCAAGCTAAATATAATTAATCGTAACAGTTTCTGACAATCAAAGTTAACAGGATGCTAACAATTACAAACTACAAGGTACACATGAAAAAAAATTGTCTCTAAACCAGATCTTCCTTGATGTGAAAATGCACTTCCAGCATCTCCAGATTTCAATACACCTTTTATGTATCAATCCAATCATGAACAAAACCAATGGAACATGTTTTAATAAGAGAACTTCATCTCTACACTAAGCATTCTTTAATCTGCTTTGCTTGAGAAATAAAAATCTCTTTAGCGCAATCAACAGGACCCAGGTGGTCCTTGTGATCTTCTCCTTTATCATCAATAGCAATGCTGAGCTTAGAACAGTTTTTAGTATCTGAGCCTGTAATCCTTTGAAGAAACCCAGTGGCCCCTCTCTTCTCCAAATGGCATAAAAGGCATCTGAAACTGTCTTTTTGGTTTTATGCGACTTTTCTTGAACTTCATTGCTACCTTCTTTATCGTCATCTGCAGTTTGAATCATCACCTTGCACCTGTTGCAAGTCATAATCAATTTCGCTGTTAAAGTTAGACCAAATTAAAGATGTAGCATGGTGCAGCATGTATCAATTTTTAAAATCTGCAAATGAGAAAATTTGTGCTGCAGAAAAAAAGATTGAGAGAATTGACTATCCACCTGATGGCTGGGTATGTCACGCAAGATGCGATACACTTTGAGACAGCACCCAAAGCGAAAGCAGAAAAGGCAGAAAGAGCTTCTGGAGATGACTCTGTACCCGTTTGTTTGCTCAGCTGCCCGATTAATAGCTTTTGTTTCAGCTGATCAAATAGCGTATACTGCACAATAGAAGTGTTCAGGAAACAACTTTACGTGATCATTTCTTTTAAGCTAAACATCATACTTTGAACAGGTATTTGAAAAAAGAAAGATGGAAAATCTAAGAAATAGCTTAAGGTAGAAGTTTAACCTCTTCAAGCTAGAAATTCTAACCTAAGTTCACTTCTTCAGGAACTCAAAATACAAACTATATTATCACAACCTCATTTATCTCAAATTGCAACAGAAAACAAGTAAATGCATGCAAGGCACACATGCTATATGGTTAGCCAAACGAAAGATAACATGTAACCTAGACTGCATGCTCAAGTACCTGGATCGACGGGTTAGAAGTCAAAAGAAGTGATATGCCAAGACCATCAAATGCCTCGATCCAAGTTCCCTCTGACAGGGTCTTCCAAAGTCCTTTGGATTTCCCAAACTCACTCGTTTGCATCCTTGATGATGCTGTATCCAACGGCTGAAAAAGTAAAATTCAGAACTATGAACATTGTGAGGACTAAAATTAGTTGCAGAAAACCATATTTCACTAATACTATACATTGGATACCATGTGGGCTTCAAGGGAATTTATTGTTGATAGAAAATGTTTGGAAATGGTCTACTTGACTTCACATGGCTCAGGACAAAGAAAACTGAAAACGTATGATTCCTGACTCACCTGTGTCACTATGACTGTACAAGCCCCAGCAGCGGCGGCAACTATCAAGTTCGCTTTTGTTCCCATGGTTTTGTTTCCACTTTTCTTCAAGTACAACCTCTTAAAAAAACTATATCCATAGAAGTAGATGAACTGTGATATAAAGGACTGCAGGTTCTTTGTCCCAAGGCCTTGATATAATGAAAGCACCTGACGGCTAGAAATTGCTTCCCAGAAAACATCAGAAATGTTCCTGCAAATTCAAGAAATTAAAGTTTTGAAGAAACGAAAAAAAAAAGAAAAAAAACACGCCCTATGGATCCCTAGGATAGGCAGTAGTGACAACAAGACTCTTCAAGCCAAGATATTCTGAACGGGATACAAATTCCTGCTGACCAAGAAGATTCCTTCCTAAACATCTTGAGTGAATTTTAAGGTATCATCATACTACAAATGAGAAAACTGCAAAATCCCAGAATAAACAAGCACAAACTTTTACAGTGATGAAACTGATTCAAACAACAAGTATAATCACTACTAGCAAGTGTATCATTATTATCAGCATGGTTATCACATAAAGAGAACATTTGGGAAGAATAGGGAAACATAAGAACATTGCATGAGCATATACTACACTGCTGCAGGCTCATAAACCATCCTCTGTGTATAAATTATCAGATATTGTACCCACGAGAGAGCAATACATTAAAGCATCAAGTTTGGCTTTGATATCATATTAGCCTAGTAACAACATACCCTTTAAATTAGAACATGATCTGTGAAAATGGCAGTCTACATGACAAATTACAATTTACATTCCCATCGAAAATTTGCAATTTGGGCAACAAGAAAGCTCATTTCACACGAGCAATTAGCACTAAAATTAGGTACAAGAACAACCCAATAAATGTAAAAGAATTAAAAATCAAAGACTATTATGTGGAAGGGATAAACAACCAACCTGTACTTCTGCTGATTCTGAGCTCGGACTTCAGCTTGGTATTTGGTCTTGCAAGTATCAAGTGGGTACAAGATGGTGGTGCTGACCAGAGCTCCAATGGCCCCCGAGGTTGCCTCTGCAACAGATTCAAGATCAAACCCCATCACCCTTTTATCTCTTTTTTGTCAAATGAAATGGAAAGAATTGGGTTTTAAGAAATGGGGAGTGCATTTAGGAGGAGGGCATATTGTGGTGGTGGTGGTGCCATGTTAGCGGGAAAGCTGAAAGTGACGCAGAGGGAAGGAGGAAGCCAATTGGGGGAAGAGAGTAGCAGAAGCAAAATGGGTTGGTTTCAACAGTTGTGTTGGTGTATCTTCTTGGGAGTCGGAAACGTGATTACTCAGTTCTCTTTCTCCATCATTTGTCCCTTGCCCGACACCCCTATTTTGGGTTACCATTTTCTTGTGAACAAATCTCTCTTTTTTTCTTTTTCTTTTTCTTTTTTAAACAAGGGCAGGTGGTCGATGGTCAGTTAAAAAGTCCAATAATCTAAAATCGATCTATGAAGCTGTCAAAGTATTGATATTATGCTGCAATGCATAGTTTAAAGAGAATAAGTCATACGCCTAGGAAGTACAGTATATGAGTTATTCTAACAATCAAAATTTTTTTAGTACAAAGAAATTAGAATTGAAATTTGTTTAGTTTTTTTATTTAAAGTGGACATTGTTTAATCTTCGTGATTTTATTTTAATCTGAATAGTCTTTAAAGTCACGATTTTTCATTCAAATAGTTATTCTATCAATTTTCTCAATTAAATTGTTGATGTGGTCTTTAACTGAGAAAATTATCTGAATGCCTATTTAGATGAAAAATCGTGACTTTAAGGACTATTAAGATTAAAATAAAATCATAAGGACTATTTTGATGAAAAATCGTGACTTTAAGAACTTATTCAGATTAAAATAAAACCATAAAGACTAAACAGATGTCGACTTCAAACCACAAGGACTATATAATATTTTATCTAAGAAATTAAATCTAGAGAATAACCAAAATTCAAGACAATCGAATTGAAAAAAAAAAACACTCCGAGAGGCGATAATGAGACTTAAGTTCACTTTAGCAATTTATTTTTTTTTTTGAAAGGAAAATGAGCAGCAGTCCTAAAAATTTCATTGATAAACTCAAGCCAGAATGACATCAAAACACCATCATTTTAGTAATTAAATAGGTTGCAACTAAAGGAAGTGACTTCGGTTTGCAAGGCTATCTACCTTATATTTTGATTTCTTTAGACTATGGGTGAAACTACCCATGATTTGGATATCTACAATATTTACCAATACACCATGGACTAATTAAAGCATTTTTAATATGAATGATGAGGATCTTTGAACGTAAGAATCAGTTTTTCTCTAATATTTTATTACATTATAACAATTTACTCAATAAAGAAATGTAAATTTAGAATCAAGGAGTTTTTTACCACTAATAACTTTTTTACCAGTATGATTATAATTACTATTAGCAGGGTCAACTTTTCGTAGCCAATAAGGCCAACTTTTGATTGTTACCAACCTAAGCCAAATTACACAATTGTCATCATATATACACAATTGTTATCTCCTCTTGTTCCTTTCATTTTAGTTTTAATCTAAAAAAAAAACCCTTGGTTTCGGTGAAGCAATCGTTGAAGGACGAAGTCGTGATGGCTAAACGAACAAATAGAGAAAGTTGTCAACGAGGAAGCAAGTCGGTGCAGCGACAAAGTAAACCGATGAAACAAGACGGCAAAACAAGGAGGCACTACAATGAAGTAGGAATTCGACTCTTGAGATCTGTTTCTGAAGATCAGTAACTTTAGTTTCTGAGTTGTGTTTGTTTTTTGAGCTCGATCTACTGAGGGTCAGCAATAAAAATGTAAATTTAGAATCGACTAACCATCAATGGTGTTATATGAGTTACTAAATCTTAGAACAATTCTCAGTTAATTTTTTTCAATATCTTATTTTAAACTGCATGGTCATGAAAACTCATGTTAAAATCAACCCACACCTAATTTACCAACCAACTCTCTTGCATCATGCAAACCATATGACATTCCTCTCAAGTCTCAACTTTGACTAAAACGGTCCCATATTTCAAATCCAACAAAACGACACGGCGTATAAGAAATCCATCATTTTCTTGGGTTTATTCTAATTATTTTGAACACAGATCTCCCATACCCCTTTTCCCTCCTTTCAAAAATCTCCACTTTCATTTCTCTCACTCCCAAAAAACTCCATGGATCTTTCCCAACCCTAACGCCACTCTCCCCTACGCCTCCACCGCCGCGCCGGAAAAAAAACCTCAGCCGGAAACAAAACCATCGTCACCGATGCAAGGCCTCGTCGGCTTGGTCCGCGAGTCCCTTGACTTCCGCACCAGCGGGCTCGTCGATAAGATCGGCTCTAGCATCAGGAAATCTCGAATCGGACTCTTCGCTAAACCTCCGCCGGCGCGTGCGCTTCCTCCGCCGGTCTCGGTGGACGACGCGCCGCCGATTCGGTGGCGCAAGGGCGAGTTGATTGGGTCCGGGGCCTTCGGGCGCGTCTATATGGGGATGAACCTCGATTCCGGAGAGCTTATTGCTGTTAAACAGGTCTGTGTGCTATGGTTTGCTCCAATTGGATTTGATTTCTGTTTGGATTTGGTGTACTGATAGTTTGGGACTGTTTGTGTTGGTTGTTACAGGTTTCGATTGCTGCGAGTAGTGCTTCGAAGGAGAAGACACAGGCATGTTTCTGATTCTGCAAAATTAGGAGTATCTAGTTTTTAGATTATACTACTTGATCTATTGGTTAATTTGTGTGCCGGAAATTTTTTGATTTTGATTCAATGCAATTAGGAATTTCGATGATATGTGTTCTGTATTCTTAGTTTAGCTGCAATCTAATCTTGTTTTCCTTTTCTCGAAAAGAAAATTTTGTTACTTTAATAATAAGAACTTTATGGATGCTAAGGAAATGTGGATGTATTGAAGATTTTGTATTTAGTTGAGAAAGTAGTGCAACAAAACTTTCAGTTTGAAACTAACTGAATGCAGTTTTGTTATCCTTGACGTAATGGATTCAGGCTCATATTCGGGAGTTGGAGGAGGAAGTGAGGCTTCTTAAGAATCTTTCACACCCAAACATTGTTGTGAGTATGATATTTTTTTTCTTTCATTGGTGAATGGTGATGGTGATATAATACTATCTTACAGTTTTGTACTGTTTGTTAGAGGTACTTGGGGACCGCTAGAGAAGCCGATTCGTTGAATATTCTGTTGGAATTTGTGCCAGGCGGATCCATATCATCCCTCTTGGGGAAATTTGGGTCATTTCCTGAGTCTGTAAGTGATTACTGACTCTTAAAATCGACCTCTGTTGTGTGGGATATAATTTGAATTATGAAAGTGTTCTCCTTGACAGGTTATAAGAATGTACACAAAGCAACTCTTGTTGGGCCTTGAATACTTACACAAGAATGGAATTATGCATAGGGACATCAAGGTACATCCCCATTCTTACTGTTCAATGCTTACTTATAGTAGAAGCCGATCTTTCTTTCTCTCTCTCTCTCTCTCTCTCTCTCTCTCTCTCTCTCACACACACACACACAAACACACATATTAATGGTGGGTATGTCTCATATAGGGTGCAAATATCCTTGTCGATAATAAGGGGTGCATTAAACTTGCAGACTTCGGTGCATCGAAGAAAGTTGTTGAACTGGTAAGGACCTCCTTTATTTCCTTTTGTTGATGAGGAACTTTAAAATCCGTATCTAAGAGGTAGTGATTTTATTTGTTGATACAGGCCACTATAAATGGTGCCAAGTCAATGAAGGGTACTCCATATTGGATGGCCCCGGAAGTTATTCTCCAGACTGGCCATAGCTTGTAAGAACAATTACTGATCTTCATATTGAGAATGCTAATACCAATCCAGAATTTTCAAATATAAGATGGATGACTATTTGTGATGTTTTGCATTGGTATGAAACAATTGTTGTATGTCAACCCTTTTGTTATTTTCTGCATGCTCATGCTTTGAGTCCAAGGGTTTTTAAAGGATAGACCTCTTTCAACGGCAACTCTCGTGGCGGTGGTCCTTGTTTGAGTTGTGCGTATGCATGAACTAATTAAAGTTTACTGATAACATAATTTTTCATTCAATCATATTGAGACCTATAACTTGAGAACCCTACAATCTTTAGCATATTTCTCATCCTTATTTAGTTATTTTCATTAGGGATACCTCATGCATTGAATGACATGACTAGTTATTCTTGATCAAGGAAAAGAAGTTTAGATTTATGTACACTTTATTTCTTATATTTGGATCTCATTAGCTTTGAATTTGCTTGTTAGCTCTGCTGACATATGGAGTGTTGGATGTACTGTGATTGAGATGGCTACTGGAAAGCCTCCATGGAGCCAACAGTATCAGGAGGTACCTATTTGACTGCCTTTTCAACTACTATTTTGAGTATGGTGTCTTGATCACCAGAATGTTTTCCTATATGTTGCAGACTAAAATGAGGGTCTTCCTTTTCAGGTTGCTGCTCTCTTCCATATTGGAACAACAAAATCTCACCCACCCATTCCTGAGCATCTCTCTGCTGAGGCAAAGGATTTTTTATTACAATGTCTAGAGAAGTACAATCACAATTCCTATTTCCACTTTTTGTTCGTTTGAATGCCAGCAATATACTTTCTAATCTAGATAGCATATGCAGATAGAAATTTAAAATAAATATTTCATTATGTTTCTAAAATCTTACACTCCATAATATGGTGGCAGGGAACCTGACTTCAGGTCTTCTGCATCAGAATTGCTGCAGGTAATTTAAAAGGCAGTTCTTGTTGCTTACATTTTGTTTATACAGGAACCAGGCATACATAGATGCAATTGTGTTATGATATAGTTTATAGTTTCTAAACCTATATAATACTTCATATTTTATTCACATGTGTTAAAGTTTTTTTCTTCTTTTTGCTCATAAGGGTATTTTGATCATGTGCAGCACCCATTTGTCACTGGGGATTATCAGGAACCTCGTTCAGTATTACGCACTTCAGTTATGGTCTGTATAATTGCTTACTGTTATTGGCTCAACTACTTTAACTGTGTTCTATAGTAATTCTAAAGAGTGGCTTTTATCAGGAAGCTGGAAACCAGATGGCAACACCTAGGACCAATCTTAAGAACTCGTAAGTATAAACATCTACCATTGTGGAATTTCAATTGTTAATGGGTGATATTCTGACACCTAAATCATTATCAATGCTTCAGTATGAATGTTTTGATCAGAAGGTCAACCTCCGCAGGCCTGAAGGATATTTGTGACATGGGCACTGTAAGGTGCTCAACTGTATACCCTAACAATATCTCAGGAGGGAGCTCCTGCAGGGGAGCAAATAATACTGATGATGACATGTGTCAGCTGGATGATTCTGATGATATAATGCTAGGTTCATTTGTAAAATTCAATTCTGTGATGGCATCCGGGGGATTGAACAAGGTAAAAAGCTGTTTTCTTTCCTTGAAGATTCATCCTGCATTTTTATTGAACTTCAACTATGATGATTGACTGACCTTTTTTTTGAACTAGAGTTTCAATCCAATGTGTGAACCAACTGATGACTGGCAATGTAAGTTTGATGAAAGTGTGGAATTGGGGAAAAGTGGAATGAACTTGCCCCCTTGTCAAACAATACATGAGGCGTCTAACAGCGCTGGAGCGTCTCATAAGGTGAAGAATGAATTCACATTTCCTTGTGGTCCATCAGTGGCCGAGGATGATGAGGAAGTCACAGAAACGAAAATAAGAACCTTCTTGGATGAAAAGGTACTAATGTCCTCCGAGTTGTTTTCTTTATAATGGTGAAATGATTTCAACAAATCCATGTTTTCTGTTAGTTTATATTGGAAGCGTCCTGATGCTTTAAACTTGCTCCTTGAAATTATATCAGGCATTAGATCTGAAGAAGCTGCAGACACCATTATTTGAAGAATTCTTTAATACTGTAAATGCAGCTGGTCCTCCCGGTGGAATTGGAAATGCAAATTGTGATCGTGTTTCAATTAATCTGCATCTACCTCCTAAAAGCAAGTCACCCAGTAGGGCACCTAGTAGAAGATTCTCTTCAATTGTTGGATCTGTCAATGGTTCACGCTTCGGGAAACACACCCTAAATGTATCAAATGCAAGCGGTGAGCATAATCATATCTTACAGGAAATTCAGCCATCTCAGCTTAGTGAACGGAAAGGGCCTATTGCGGATCCTCAGAAAGAATCATTTAGTGCAAGGTTTGTTATGGGGTTTGGTGTATCGTTTATGCTTATTTATGTGCCCTCCTGCTATAAATCTTGATTTGTTGATTTTAACTTCAGTGCAAGTTTTTCTGAGTTGCAAAGGCGGTGGAAAGAGGAGCTTGATGAAGAATTAGAGAGGAAACGAGGCAAGTCTTATGATATATTTCTCTGGCATAACCAATATTTGTTTTGTACTTCTTGTCACAACAACTGTTATTGTCTTATAAATTTGCTCGTCTTTAACTCTATGACATTTGTGGCAAAACTACATGATGCAGAGATGAAACGCAAGGCTGGTTTAGGAATGAATACATCACCATCGCCGAACAACCGGATTATTAGTCGACAAAGAGAGCAGCAATGGGGTGTTTTCCCCAGAAAATGAAGTGTATGTATGTACCTCACTTGTATCTATTTTACCATTATAGAAATAAGCTATTTTCCCACTGGGAGTGTTCAATATGATGCACTTGGCTGTGAGGATGTTGTCCAGTATCTTCACTGCCTATACCTGTGCAACGTCCTGTCTCCTGTATTATCACCGCAGCTTAGAAGTGTCACATAACAAGTGATATTGTATAATTTTATTTATATGTTTCTATATTTAAGTTTATGTACTTCATTGCGGGCAAAGAGACATAAACTTCTTGAGTTTCCATGGTAATTGTATATAATTCTCAAATTTTTGACACAGTAATGCTTCAGATAACAGAGTTGGCAGCAAACAATCTTGTATCCGGAAAGGAGTGAACCCATTTTCTAGAATTCTGAAGTCCTCTTTGTCTGACCCAACTTAGTGCTCATGGTTGGCCACAATATGACTTGCCAAGTCTTGAACTCCTGATGATAAAGAACTAGCTAGGATGAGTCCTTAGTGACTCTTGTCAAGCAAGACCTCAAGATCTCAGTTAAGAGTAGAGTATATGAAAAGATATGAACATTGCTGTTAGATATATAAAAATTTGAGTGGACTCCATCATCAATTGTCAATTATTCCTCAAAAAACTTCATAACCTTCAATGATGTAAATGTGGTGTTTCATATTTATGTAGATATGCATTCAGATAGAAGATATCAGAGTTGAAAAAGACCAGATGTTAGACAAACTGGTTTATCATGTTTACAGAAACAAAAAGCATGTTTAAATTATGAACAAGAACTGCGAGATTCGTTTCTATATGTTTAGAAGGTTTTCTATTCGTTTCTCAATTATTTTGTGTAAAAGAAACATGGCGTCGGCGAGGAACTACTAATGTGGGAGATGGAGAAACATGAATGCTGGTGACTCGTAGTATTGTACCCTATTGTTTCCTAACCATCCACCACACAGATCATGAAAAATCTTCAACACTTCCTTTTGTTCCCTGCACGTCATAAAAATCTACGAGCAAATTTACCTACTTGGTTGGTGAGTCAAAAAACGAAAGCTTAAAGTCGACGTTTTTCACGAATCTTTTGAATATTGCAGCGGAGAAAGTTGAGTTTCTGGTGCATGAAAAGAAATCTTGGTGGCACTCAAAAGCATAATTCTTGAGCAAGGGGCTGCATTTTTGGGGCATGAAAAGATGTTTGTCCTTGATGAGGTGTGCTTCGATCTTTTTTTCCCTCTCTTTTTCCTGTATTAAAACAATGATAACTTCTTGACCCCAAAATTACCAAGACAAATTACAGAGATTCCATCATGTGAAAATAAACCAAAATCTTTCAGTGATTTCGTTACTTTCTCATAGACAAAAAGAAAGAAACTTTTGCTCTCTTTGGTGGAAATTTTTGTTAATAATTGCTTCTTTTTTACTATCATGAACTCATTGGAACACGAACTTGTCATCTTTGCAAGTGATACACTCAGATTACTGAATGAATGGAGTCCAGTCTGGTTTAGGTTTATCTGCTTCAAAGCAAACTGGACCATTTGAAATTTTTTCTCTCTTTAATTCCACATTAAGCTACAAATGGCTATCTGAATCGTCATCAAACAAAATATTTGGTGGACCATCACTCTTTTATTCGTAAGAATAATTTCAAGATTCCCAGGACTATGCTCCAACTTTATAGGTGAGGTGATGTGAGGTAGGTAAGAGACAATGATCCCCAAACCAGGGTTTTAAAAGTGGCTCAAGTTCACACAAACCCTATTAGCAAAACCACAAGAACTATATGAATTTTGAGGCTTCAAATATCGAGCATGACCCTTGCGCAAGAATGACACGCATCACATCAACGAGATACAATATAGACTTGAGAATGAGGTTCAGAATGAATTTGTTCCTTGTGTGTGTGCGCTTAGGGTCAGAATCTTCCTGCTGGTTGTTTGTTACATATAATGACATGTGACAAGGTTGTTTGGTGACAATTGTTGAAGATGCTTCGTGCTTATCCATTTGTGCGTGGAAAGGAAAGGAATTTCAGGTCGAGTTTGCATTGTTAGCTCATGCACTAGAATTGTTTATTGTGACTTATGAGCAAGCAAATACTGTATTATCCATAAACCAATTAGTTAAGACCTGATTGTCAAATTCTGGGGGTTGTCCTTTCAGGAATGCTGCTTTTGAATTGTGTCCAAGGGAGGGTGGATATGGTGGTGGGGTTTGAAGAAGCTAGGAGGATGATGATCTCAGGGCTTTTTGTACCCAATTGTGGTGCCTTTTGTTGGTGACGCCATGGCTGGTTGGACCCATGAGCAAATGAGACTTCTTTAGTTCTTTTCCTAACCCTCTCATGCTACTTTTCTATGCCATTTTAAGATTCAATCTTTTAGAATATATAGTTGTGACTGTATATTTCATTTTTCATGTATATCCAACTAGAAAGAAGTTGATAGGTGAATGGAAATATTTATTTTTATCATTGAAAAATACTTATGTCTGGACTAATTATGTACATGTGCGTCTAGACTCTCTTTTATTTACATATTTTTACCAATGTAAAATATATACCGCACAGTGTTGACCAATTTGTTTTTCATATACCGGTACCCTCGTTGTCACAAAATTTCTAGTTATATATATAATCTAACTTGATTCGATTTAGCTTTTCAATGAACTTAATTAGTACTGCTTAAATTATTTACAAAAGAAAACCATCACCACATGTGCTGAGCAACAAAATAACTATCTTGGTAGGAGGTAAGTTCATTCAGCTAGCTTAATGTGGAAAGCATGAGTGAAATTTCCCTATATAATATTGTCCAAAAAAAAGAAAAACTGTTCCTATATATAAGAACTTTCATAATCAAAGCTTACCAATTGCGAATGGGGCATATTCATAATGAAACCAACACACTTAAGTAATGTATGGAGAAGTCTTGAAACTTTTGAAGCGTGTAATATCGCAATTGGGTTTCCATGAAAACCCTGCTCGATCGTGGAGCTTCTATATCTTGGTCTTTTCAGGGTTCTTTTGCATTCTATATCGAAGCTTTGCGGGAATGGTACAAACAACTTTCGAGTCCTTAACTCCCAAGAAAATAATCTAAAGCTCTTTTCTTAAACCCAGTGAAATGCTTGAACAATTGTCCACACACATACTCTTTTGTACAGATGTGGAAGCATTATTGGGTCTCCATTAGCCTCGTGGATCAGATTCAAATTGAATGGCTTTGTGGATTCCATGCAAATATACACCAGATCGATATGTCACTTGTCAGGTATTTGATTTCTTGAAAATTATTAGTGCGCTAGTACTATACAGTGAGGATCCAAATCATGACCTACAGAAAGGAAACAAGACATGATAATATGGATTAAATATTTACTCTGCATTATTCATATAAAAACTTTTCCTTTTTAATGAAAACGAAGCAGGTGCATGAGTTTCGGAACTTAGGGTAAACCGATCACTTCGGACAAGAGGGACGAAGAACCCAGTTCACAGGACTTCACTTGGGTCAGCGGCGGAGCTCGAAGGAGAAAAATATATCTGTGGGGGCATGATTTGGGGTAAACAAAACAATGTTGGTAACTGAGAGTTTAAAGCTCTGGTGGAATCGGAGAATAGTACTCAAGCCTTGAAATTAAAGGAAATTCCTTCATCGGATTTGGATAATGATCACTGTAGGAAGAATACCATTCGTGTTAGAAAAGAATTTAGGTTTTTACTGCAGAGGATAAGAAGGCATTGCCATGTTTTACACTGTGGAGAAAGCAAATTAAGCGTCTGGTTCAGCGCCTCTGAGGGTGATGATTAGTTTCATCTATGTTTTCTTATTATCTGAGCTGTATGTATGCGTATTCTTTCACGAACTAGGTTACTAATTGATATCGAGCAGTAGCACTACTGAATTGGATGTTTTGCGTTCACTAGTATAAGAGCTCTCTTTAGTTTTTGTAGTGGCTGGTGAATTAATGGAGTTTTTGTAGTGGTAACGGAGAGGCTTTGATACTTGGGCAGTTGGGCATCTCAATAGGTTACAGCGTCCTCTGTTTTTTGTTCATGTGGGATACGGATGATTTTGCACTATAATTCTGTTCTATAGCACGTACGTGCTTCATGTTTGGAAGCATCATATACGTACAGACCAAATTAATCGATATCGTGTAGTTAAGATTACAAGAAAGAAATGTCTGATATCTTGTTCAACATGTATACGACTAGTTTATTCATTTATTGTTTTTCAATGCTTTTCTGCAGATGTGGATGAGCTTGTTCACTCTGAACTCTAAGCTAGCATATATTGGATGAAATCGAAGACTCTAATATACTGATATAACTAGCTTTATATATGGATGAAATCGAAGAAAAAGTTGTGTGCCGCTGGTCCATATCCACATCTTTCTGTCCATCGGGGAAAATTTAACTAGATAACGTTGTGGGTTCCTAGTTAATGTTAAAGTGAGAGTGAAATAATAGAGAGATATTTAGGCCAAAAATATCACTACACAGTTGCCCAAATGAAGCATGGACCAAGCTATATATAATAAGTACTTATAAGCAATATGATCGAGTATATATCAGTTTTGTTTTATAGTGTTTTATTATATCTCTACTACATATGAAGTAAGTAGCCTTTAAATTACCAAATTGTGTTTTGTTAAAATTACCACTGTTAAGTTGATTCAGATGATTTTAAAAAAAAATAGCTACTATGATAAATTACAAAATAAATAAACCGAAGGGTAGTGAGTAGAATGTGAATTAACCGCAGGTGAATTTGTTACAAGTTGCAAATTTGCAGAGATAGAATGCTAGTATATATATCTAATTAGAATAAACATAGAATTGGAAAGGCTCTCTCCTTATCGCCTCGATGCTCTCGTCTCACGAGGCTTTACCAAGTCGCATTCGTCTTTGTTTTCAAAACAGTGGTATACACACACATGTATATATATATATATATAATAAAGTGTGGGTTGAAAATTCAAGACCGGTCGAATACGATCAATTCATGCATGCTGACACAATGAAATCGATATATGCTAATGAATGGATGCCCTAAACCCACGATAAGATATATACTGCCTTCCTCTTGATCTGTCTGTCTATGGCTGCTTACTCCTGCATGTGACATTTTTAAGGTAGCAAAAGAAAAATGTGTCGGCAATGCTATACATCCAACAGGCCAATATCAGAGCAATGCTTAGCTTATCGATCTGTTGTGAATAGCATGCATTGATCTGTGTCATAATGTTTAACTGGGTACACATCAAGACAATGGCGGAATCGAACATTTAGTGGACTATTCTTTTTACGATTCATGCTTGGCAAAGATGAATGTTTTCCTAGCCTCTCTGATACAGTGATACATACAGCCAGCTGCAAAACTAGCTCACGGGTGAAAACCCACAAATGGTTTTAACAGTAGTAGACTCATCGTCGGCTTCAGCAAATTTTCTTCCTTTGTGAATTTCACCACACCTGTTTTATCTCCATATAAAGTCATGCAAATGATCGATCATTCCCGAAGTCGAGTGGGACACAATATCTAACGACAGACATGTTGGGGATTTATACTAGGCTACTTGTATTGCTAGCTCGATCATGCTCACTCATGCATTATACCTTCAAGTTTGGGACCAACATATCTCTCAAGCTCTGAGTCGAAATCTTGCACAGATCGACAATCGAAAACCTCATGCTAGCTATCATATATGTACTGTCCACACTTCACTGCTGGCTGGCTCATCAATCACAAACACACATGCATGTATAATCGCAGCTAGCATCGCACAAAGGTAAAAGGTAACTGCAAGTGGATTGCAGGGCCGGTAGCTACCTTACAGAGCTCTCTCTATATATGCAAGGGGGGTCGCACGCATGCTACCCCAACACGCACGCCGACCTATATTTGAAAGATAATTGTCTCATGACATCCTCCTTACTGCTCTCACCACCATTGAAACATGTTATCATCAACTATGTAGCTTATAAACTGTCACAACCATATAATCTTGAATCATCTTCTTCTTATTTGTCCCATGTGTGTCATTATTAGGTACATTATTGGTGTTGACAATACATAATGTTGAGTCATTGTCCTGATAGTTGGATGTTAATTTGGTTTGAATTGTTGGAGTGATCCTTATTTAGTGACAGATAATATAGTCATTAGTATTGACATGTAATAATTATTAATATTTTGACTATACCCATGTTTATCGGGTCACTAACTAATTAACTCACCAAAAGACTCATGTTTAACCATAATTGGATGTAAATCTAATAGTGGAGAGAATTTATTTTGAAGTAGAGTTTTTTTTTTTGAAGTAGAGTTTTTTTTTTTAAAGATAGGAAAATTCCATTGATCAACGATCAAAACGACCAAAAGGTCAAACAAGGATTGTCCGAAGACCATACATACAGATAATAACGATAAGTAAAGCTACATCTACAAAAAGAAATAACAACCTCAAAGCTATATCCAAAAACGTGGATATGAAAACTAAAAAGCAAAATAACCCCTGATCCCTAAAAACAACTCAGCTTCCAATCGAATAAGGCCTATGACCTAACGATGTACCTGTCATTGAATTGAGAGAAAAGAGAGAAGCTAATAGAGATCAGAAGGGGTCTTTCCTAGATACACCAAGACCTACTCCTCCCCAGCCTCGGACTCAAGGCTTGATTCTGCATTGGCCCCTTCCGAATTAGGAGCCATAGAATCCGACAGCTCCAGATCTCTGTTCGTTGTCCTCTTCTTGTTACGACTGCCACGTGGACGACATCTCTTCTTGGGAGACTTTTTCCGAGAAATACTTCCAAACCGCACTGGAACCTCTACGAGCTCGCCAGAGTGAAAGCTCGACTTTGGCTTCTTCAACACCAAATCAGTCTCAGCATGCCCATCTCCAGAAAACCCAAACCCATCAGCTTCAGTCCCAAACCCAAACTTCCTTTTCAGCCCAGAGTCACCCGGCCCAACCTTCAGAGGCCCACAACCTGACCCAACATCCTCAGTCAACCCCATCGGCTCAGTCAACCCTAGTTTGAAACTAAGGTTTCATGCCGAGATATTCGGGGGAGAGACAACCAACACATGCCCCCTCCTCGCTGCCACTCAGTCCATCATTCAACCCCATCGGCGCAGCCTCCTCCACCAGCAGAGCCGAATCCTTCACCAAACCACCAACTTTCGTTGATCTCACCTTCGACGGCATGAACTGCCTCAACCACTAGTAAACCAAAGATCAAGCCCTTGTCACAAATACCTCCTCCATGCCCAAAGAATCCACAATCCTTGCAAATCCCATGAGCTCTTTCAACCTTGAACTCCAGCTTGACAACTGACTCCGGCGAGTAGTCAAAGATGCGTTCGGCCGGAATCCGGTTTCAAACGTCCAACACAACCCTAACTCGCTGAATCTTCTCCTTCCTCTGAATCAGACCCGGATTTGCTCTCACAAAAACAACCAAACCATTCGCAACACGGCTAAGAACCATGTTGTTCCTCATGGCAAAACAGAGTCCGGCGATCGAGATCCACACCTCCAAGTGATTTAGAGAAACATTCTCCACCAGGCTAAGCCCGTCGTACTCCGCCACGATAAGCATACCACCATTGAAAGGCCACGGCCCTCCACTAGCGATTCGGTCTCTCTCTGTCTTCGACTTGAATTGAAAGACAAAGCGACCCGATTCATCTTCCCGAGCCAATAGCTTCTCCTTCATATTCCATGCCCTGGAGAGAACCGAGGAAAGGATGGGAGTCACCACCGGCTTGTTCATTCCGATTAGTTGTCCGCACATGCATGTAGAAATGGGGATCGGCGTCCCCTGTCGAGATCCTAGTCTCTATCTCGGTCATTTGGCCGCCGTCAGGGAAAACCTAGCAGAGTCAAAGCAACCCCTAGCAGAGTCAAAGCCACCTCGTGTCAGGAACACACGACTGTTTTCACCCTTTAGATGTAAATTTAAAAGTGGTCAAGCATGATTTTTTGGGTCAATTAGTGACATGATGTTTATTATTATTATTATTATTTCTTTTGACTAATTTAGATCACTACCAGAAAATAGGTCTTGGGCGACGAAACAAAAAAAACCGGGCGACGATTTTTTTTTTCGTCGCCTAAGAGGGAACTTAGGCGACGATTTTTTTTTTCGTCGCCCAAGGAAAAAAAATCGTCGCCTAAAGTTCAACTTTAGGCGACGAAAATAAAATCGTCGCCTAAGAATAAATTTCGTCGGCCAAGATAGAAACTAGGGCGACGAAACAATATTTCGTCGCCTAAGATATTTATTTCGTCGCCTAAGTTTTTTATCCTTAGGCGACGAAACTGAGATATTTCGTCGCCCAAGATTTTTAATTCTTAGGCGACGAAACTCAAATATTTCGTCGCCCAAGATTCTTCTATATATTGAGAGGCCGGGATAGAAGAATGAAAACTTTGAAAATTTGAAACATAAATTTCTCTAGTTCTTCAAATCGTTCGGTGTTGTGGAAATCTGTTCATACATAATTTGTGGAGCTACTCCCAGGTACGTACATATGCATATATATGCACATATATATATGTGCATATATATATATATTGATTTTCAGTTTTATTTGAGTTGAATTAATGATATATATATATATATATATATATGCATAGAGTTTGTTCCAAGCTGAGTAAGGGGCCGTTCTGTCATAGATATGGTTCACAGGTTTGTTTAACTGGATCTCAAGATCACAAACTGACCACTCTTCTCGGTGAAGGGGTCGATAGGGGTTCGCCTCCGTGATCACAAACGAGTCCTGCCTGGTTCCTGTAGGGGGTTCGCCCTCCGTGACATTGACATTTGCCTTCTGAAACCACGGAATCCGCTCGAACTAGATATATATAATTAATAATTAGTATGTTGTATTACATTAATATATATATATATATAAAAGATATGTTCATTAAATATTGATATATATATATATATATATATATGTGTTATTTTCAGGATATGGATAAGAGTTGGATTTCTCTTCCAAGATATCACAGAAAATATGCTGAAGGAATTTGGGATTTTATGCAATATGCGCAGGGCAATGCTGACGGGAGTGGCATGTTCTATTGCCCGTGCAAGATGTGTAAGTGTCGCAGTGATATGCATCGATTTCCGTTGGGGACAGTATGGGACCACCTGAAGAGTAACGGATTCTGGGAACGTTACACATGTTGGATATATCACGGTGAAACCTCATCACGCCCGCATGATCATGGACAGTTTTATGAGACGGGCAGTACATCCAACGATCCAACAACGACCTTCATCAACGACATGTTTCCTCATGACAGCGGTGTATGCCCTGAACGACAGCACATTCCTCAGGCGCCGATGCAGGCCGTCCCTAGAGGTGTCAACACTGCCGGTATAGCCAAGTACAACAGAATTATTGCTTTCCAACAGACCCCTCTGTGCCCAGGTCATGAGAAGACCGTTCTTCAGTGTGTGATGGAGGTGATGCATATCAAGGTTGACACAAAATCGACCGTGACGGCTGTTGATAGGTATCTACAGTACGCTGCTTCGCTCCTGCCCGACGGTCATCGTCATCCCACCACGCATCATAAGGTCCGTCGTATCTTGAGAGATCTCGGGCTTTCCTACATCAAGATCCATGCATGCAGATATGACTGCGTTCTATTCTGGGGTAAAGATGCAGACGGTAATGACCTTGAAGGCCTTCATCGTTGTCCGGTATGTGGGACCGACAGGTATAAGCGGACTCCCGCAGGCAACAGAAAACCTGTTAAGGTACTTCGCTATTTCCCGTTGAGGGATAGGCTGGAGCGGTTGTATATGTCTTCAAAGACGGCCGAAGCTATGAGATGGCACGCTGTGAGGGAGGTGCATGACGAAGACCTCATGGTACACCCTGCTGACGGGGAGGCGTGGAAGCATATAGACAGGGAGTTTCCTCATTTTGCTTCAGAGGTGAGGAATGTGAGGCTCGGGCTGTCATCCGACGGGTTCAACCCTTTTGGGACCATGAGTCTTTCGTACAGTATATGGCCGGTCATTTTGGTGCCTTACAACCTTCCTCCATGGATGTGCATGAAGAAGGAATACAACATGTTGACCTTGTTGATTCCGGGGCCCGGTTATCCAGGTATCTACTTTCCCTTCATATTGTATATATTGTTGTTGGTTCAACACCTCTCCATTTATTGTTTTTGTTCTATATTGTTGGTCATATATAGTCGTTATCTGAATTTGTTGTGGTTGTTGTTGTTGTTATCCAGGGAAGTGTCTCGATGTGTATATGAGACCGCTAATTGAAGAGTGTAAATTGCTTTGGGAGGTTGGTCATCCCACTTATGACTCCCACAAAAAGGAGATATTCCAGATGCATGCCATGATTGTTGGTACCATCAGTGATTTTCCTGCACGTGGGATGTTGTCCGGCAACGTTGTTAGGGGATACAAGGCTTGTCCTGAGTGCCTTAGCTCCCAGGGGTGCAGCAATCATTGCAACAAGATAGTCCGGATGGGTCACCGTGCTTACCTACCACATGATCACCCCTGGCGGATAGATACCGGGGCATTTGATGGGACCGAAGAGAGAGGTGTGGAGCCGCATAGATGGTCGGGGGAAGAGATTTTAGCAGTGCTGGATGAGTATGATTTTGGGCAGCTCAGCAATCATCCCAATATTGTGGCCAGAATACCTGAAAGACCAGACAGGTACAAATTCTGGACACATAAGAGCATATTTTGGGAACTCCCGTACTGGAGTACGCTGTTGATCAGGCACTACCTAGATGTGATGCACATAGAGAAGAATGTCTGCGACAGTGTGGTAGGTACAGTGCTCAACTTGGAGGGGAAGACGAAAGACGGTCCTACGGCACGCGTTGATCTTAAGAAAATGGGAATCAGAAAACATCTTTGGCTGAAAGAGGGGAAGAAAAAGATGCCTTGGGCTCCTTACACTGTGAAGCCTGATCAGAAGACCCAGATCTTCAGGTGGATGAGTTGTGTGACGTATCCCTCAGGCGTTGCAGGAAATATAGCCCGGTGTGTGAACTTGCGGGAGAATAAGATATACGGCTTGAAGAGTCATGACTGTCATATTCTGCTACAACGTCTCTTCCCTGTTTTCATTCGACCGTTCCTTCACCGTCAGGTAAATTTGTGGTTAAAATTACGGTTAACCTGTCGTTGTTGGATTTTATATTAAATTTGTGATGTGTGGTTGGCCAGGTTGTGGAGCCGTTAGTAGCGTTGTCAAGATTCTTCATGAAGTTATGCACAAGGGAAGTGAGAAAATCCGATCTCCGGGAAATGCAGGCAGACATCATATACATCATGTGTAAATTCGAGAGGATCTTTCCGCCAAATTTTTTCGATATCATGCCTCACCTGATGATCCATCTTCCCCAGCAATTGTTGCTTACCGGTCCAGTACACTTCACTTGGATGTATCCCATGGAAAGGTATGTTTTATTCACTTACATCTCCAGAATACATATATGTACGTACATGTTCAATAACCATAACGTATAGTTTGCAATCTTATATTTACAGGCAACTTGGTGAGTACAAAGATTATGTCACTAATAAATCCGCGCCTGAAGGATGTATAGCTGAAGCATATATTGCGCATGAATGCGTCACCTACATGAAGTTGTATTTAGGAGCGTCGTTGGGAGCTCCGCAAGCCATGGAGGAACATGCGCCGCGGTTCAATCTCTCTATAGTTTCCAGTGATGTCGAAGTTGGTGGAGCACGACTGTCCGCCGAGTATGCATTGTCGGATGAAGAGATAGCCATAGCGCACTGGTGGGTACTAATCAATTGTGAAGAAGTTAAATATTGGAAAGAGTTGCACCTATCTTTTCCGGAAGTTGATGGTGATCTCGAGTACCACAACATGACGTTCGCAAATTATTTTCGCACCTGGGTACGTAATTTAATCTTCCCTGTTATATATATATATATGTAATTATTTTCTATTGCATATATTTTCGGATATTTACAGTTCAATATCCGTTACAGATGGACATGATTAAATCTGATGATAATCCAAACTGGTCGCACGAACTATTACTTCTTGCGATGCAACCGCAACGGGCTAGAGTTTATCCCACTTGCACAGTGAATGGCGTCAAATTTGTATCTGAAGAGAGAGACAGCAGACGAAGAACACAGAATTCTGGGGTGATGGCGAAAGGTCATGGCCTTGACTATTACGGTGTTCTCCATTCAGTGGTCGAACTGGTTTATGCGGAAGGCATGAAAGTGCATCTGTTCAAGTGTAGATGGTTTGATACAGGCGCACAGAGCATGAAGATGGATCAGTACGGCAATTTATCGGTCAACACTGCTACAAGCGCCTACGAAGATGACCCGTTTGTTTTTGCGACATCGGTAAAACAAGTGTTTTATCTTGATGACCTTGCCAGGGGTGACGCGTGGAAAATAGCGAACATTGTGCATCCTCGAAACATTTACCGGGCGGCTACACTTGGAGTGACCATTCCAGGGCCAGAGGTTGATGCGTATCAGGAGCCGAACGCAGTAGGTATTCATGATGTAGCTACTGTTCGTCAAAATAATGTTAAACATGGTCGAGTGCTCAGAATTCGTGACGAAGATTCAACCTTTATTGATGTTGATCCAAATGAAGAAACAGACGACGACTCTGACGACGAATTAAGGCATAGATTACCAGATATTAATTCCGATACCGAAGAAGACTCATCGGATGACTCAGATTACGAGCCTTAGCTTAGTTATAATTGAGCCTTAGCTTTGTAATTGTTTGTATACTAAAAGAATATGTTTGTACTAAAATAAATAAAGCACATTTAAATTTCATTGTACAGATTTTTTTATTTTTACTCTTGAGCGACGATTTTAACAAATATCGTCGCCCAAGTATTCTCTTGGCCGACGAATTAGCCTAATTTCGTCGGCCAAGAGTAATCCGAATAATTAAAATAAATAAAACACATTTAAATTTCATTGTAAAAGATTTTTTATTTTTACTCTTGGGCGACGATTTTAACAAATATCGTCGCCCAAGTATTCTCTTGGCCGACGAATTAGCCTAATTTCGTCGGCCAAGAGTATTCCGAATAATTAAAATAAATAAAACACATTTAAATTTCATTGTACAGGATTTTTTATTTTTACTCTTGGGCGACGATTTTAACAAATATCGTCGCCCAAGTATTCTCTTGGCCGACGAATTAGCCTAATTTCGTCGGCCAAGAGTATTCCGAATAATTAAAATAAATTAAAACACATTTAAATTTCATTTGAATAATTAAAATAAATATCCCGGGTATTTATTTTGTACCAAATTTTTATAGGCCCGTAAGAGTCTCGTCGATTGGAAACTATTCTCAGTTGAAGGTCCGGCTAGATTACGTGATTTGGAGGGTCGAATAGCCGTTTCCGTCCGTTTAGGGGTTTGACCGCGCCGATTGACCGGACGGATCGAGCCCTTATCTTTGTCAGATGGAGCTGAATTTTTTCCCACCTACGTAATTCGTTATGCTGGTCATATCTGACGGTCGGTTTTCAGTTCCTCTTCTCCGATCACCAAACTCACGATATAAGTACTAATATTGTAACACTTTTTTATACAAGTGTTGAGTTTAAGATTCGTTTTGAAGACAACGTATACGTAGATGCCTCAAACGCAAAAAAGTCGTGAAATAAGATATGACCGGAACGGTGAAATACGTCAACCTGTGAAAAATAAAGATATTCCGGTAAAATTTCGGTGCCGGTTGTTTCGGTTAACGAATTTTTCTCTTATTTCTACCTAGTGGTAGCCCTATCCCAGTTATTTATTTTTTACCAAATTTTTATAGCCCCGTAAGAGTCTCGTCGATTGGAAACTATTCTCAGTTGAAGGTCCGGCCAGATTACGTGATTTGGATGGTCAAATAGTCTGAATTTTATGATAGAACTCTTGGCCGACGATTTTCTTCATCTTGGGCGACGATATTTATAGTGAAGAATGTCGTCGCCCAAGTAGAATATCTTGGCCGACGATTTTCTTCATCTTGGGCGACGATATTTATAGTGAAGAATGTCGTCGCCCAAATATACTATCTTGGCCGACGATTTTAAAAAAACAGGGTAACGACTTCAAAAATCGTCGGCCAAGATGCTCTTGGCCGACGATTTTTACAAAACAGGCCGACGATTTTTACAGAATCGTCGCCCAAGAACGCCAGTATAAAAGGCAAAAATTCGGAAACCCTAACCATTTCTTCAGCCGCCAAGCCCTCTCTCTCTCTCTCTCTCTCCGAAAATCCTCTCTCTGCCCTCTCTCTCTCCCTCTCTCCGACCCCGACCCCGACCCCAATTCGGAACCCCGACCCTGACGTTGACCCACAATTTAAGGTATAACCCTAAAACCCTAAATTGGTTTTAATTGTTGTTGTTGTTGTGATAATTGTAAATTGTTGTTGTTGTTGTTGTGATAATTGTAAATTGTTGTTGTTGTTGTTGTGATAATTGTAAATTGTTGTTGTTGTGATAATTGTAAATGGTTGTTGTTGTGATAATTGTAAATTGTGATGTACGGTTTAGGGTTTACGGTTTACGGTTTAGGGTTTAGGGTTTAGGATTGTAAATGATTAAATAATTTAGGGTTTATTTAGGGTTTAGGGTTTAGGGTTTACGGTTTAGGGTTGTTGTTTAGGGTTTACGGTTTACGGTTTAGGGTTTAGGATTGTAAATTATTAAATAATTTATAAATATATTGTAAATGATTAAATAATTTTTGATTAAATAATTAAATAATATAAATTATAATTGTAAATATATTGTGGAAATTTTGTAAAAAATAATGGATTATTTTTGAGTAAGGATGTAAATATTCGTAAATTAATTTTTGTGATGTAATAATTGAGAATTAATGTAAATAATTTGTTATGTGAATAAAAAAAATAATAAATCCTATAATAATTATTAAATTTTATTTGTGTTATTATTGTTGATAAATTTTTCGAAGTTTATGGTTATTTTTTGTGAACTTAATTATAAGACGGTAAAATATTTTTAATAAATTTATGGTTATTTTAAACAGGATGGCCATGAGGAGAACTTCTGGACAACGTTCGGGTGCGAGGAGCCAAGACGGCTCGGACGGTACCTCAAACAACCCGTCGGAATCACCGTCGATCGGGTTTCCGTGGCAGTTGACGGCCCGACGTGAGGCGCTTAGGGGTGGCGCGAGCGGCTCGGGTTCTGCTGGGCAGTCGGGTCCCGCAGCGACGGCTCCTCGTCATCCACCCATACTTCGCCGGTCGCGATCCCGCAGCGACGCCCCCACACAGTCGTCCCCGACCGACGGTGATGGCGGGTCATCCGGGGTCCCTATGGTGCCGTCCGGCCTCTTCCTTCCTCCGACGATACCGGCGATACCTCGCGTCGATGAGGAGGGTCGACCGATTCGGGAGCAGCTCCCGCATGTGGCACCGCACGAGGCCTATATCTACCAGGAGTTTCCCACGCCTCTTCATCCCGTGAGGGTCTCCGAGCAGGCGGACGGAGACGAATCCGTCGGCTCAGTCTCATCCTCAGGTAATTTATTATTACTTTTTTGTCGATTTACATTTTTTTTTGTAAAAATGTATTATTAATATTAAATTTGATTCACAATGTCACAGCCGCCGGAACGAGAAGGCGGAACAGGAGAGGCACCGTCAGCAACAAGGGACTCGATAGGGCGGTCGAGTCCGCTGGACGGATCGCCATCCCGTTTTCCAACGGGAAACCGGTGGACGCCGCGTTGGGAAACCGGTACACGCGCGCCGCGGGAGGCACCATCCGCTCCAGACTCCCTATGTTGTGGGGAGTCTGGAGCCAGGTTCCTGATGGAGTGAAGGAGATGCTCCATCAGTCGATGTCGGTGAGTTTACTCGATCAATTACTATTTTTTTAACTAATAAATTATTTAATTATCGAAAAAAATACTAACAAGTGGTAATGCAGCAATGGTTTGTGGTTCCCGAGGAGGGACGTGACTGGGCGGACAAGGCCCATAGGGAGAGGTACCTCTAGCTATTTAATAATTTATTAAATTTTATTTTTTTAATAAAATATTTAATATTTTTTTTGTATATGTAGGTTCAAGGAGTGGAAGCACGACCTCCGGGAACACTGGAAGAAGTACGGGAGCGACCGTTCGGGTACCCCGAAGGAGTTCGAGTATCGGGAGTACGAGTGGCGGTGGCTTCTTGTCACGCAGTTCAACGACCCTCACAAACAGGTAATTCGTAAACAAATTTGAATATTTAATTAGTGAATTAATTATAATTGTATGTTTTTAAATATTTACTAACGATAATTTTTTTTTGAAGCACCTCGCCCGGGTGAACGCTGAGAACCGGCAACAGAACACAACCAACCATCGTGCCGGTTCGAGGCCGTTTTCGGCCATCATGGACGACGTGCGGCGAGAGCGGCCAGAGGAGAACCCCTATGTGGGGACCTTTCAGAGGGCATATCCTCATTCTGAGGAGGATCTTGTAAGTTCCTTATATTTTCTAATTTTTAATTTTAATTACATTTTATTAAATGTATATTAATATATTTTTATAATATATCCAATTAGGCGAGGGTGAGGGAGGCGGAGCAAGAGGTCATCAGAGGCATGGTGAACGACACATGGCCGGGCACGGCAGAGGATGACATGTCAGAGGCCATGTCCAGGATCGACACTTCAGATCCTACCGTTGGGGCGCAGATTATGGCCACTGCCTTCGCGCAGCGTTCCAACACCTACTACTGCCGGGGTATGGGAGACGCTGGAAAGGGGATCCTGAAGACGACGCCAGGATTTCAGCGCAAGGGAGCCGCCGGAGCCTCAAGCAGCAACAGCCAGACCACTCGGCTACAAGATCAGTTCGCAAGTCTACAGTCTGAGCTGGAAGCCCAAAGAGCGAGGGAGTCTGAGCTGGAAGCCCAAAGAGCGAGGGAGATGGCGGCGATGGCGGAATCATATGCGGCTTCCAATGCTGCGCATATGGAGCGGGTGAATGAAGTCACCAATGCCAACCAGGCGGCTATGGGACAGTGGATGACTGCCTGCATGGCTGCACTTGCGGCCGGACAGCCGTTTCCGCCCATGCCTACGCCTATACCATTACCTCAGTGGCCCCATCCTCAGTGGCCCCAGCCTCAGCAGCAGCCTCCTCAGCCTGACCAGCCGCCGCCTCAGGACCCTCCGAACGGGAATGATGAGTTAGATTTCGGGTTTCTCGATCCATAGGCAGAATTTTTGTAATAAATTATTTATAAATTTATAAATTTGTGTTATTTTTAATTAAATTTTAGTATTAGAAAACTTTAAAGAAATGCCGAAAAAAAAAATTCCAGCAAAAATTAAAAAAACATTATTTATATATTTAAAAAAATTATTTAATTATTTTTAAAAAAAAATTTAAATATATCTTAGGCGACGAAATTTCTAAATCGTCGCCCAAGATTTAACACCTTGGCCGACGAAAAAATAATATCGTCGCCTAAGATGTAGTGATCTTAGGCGACGAAATATTTATTTTCGTCGCCCAAGGTTAGAAGATCTTAAGCGACGAAAAAAATTTTCGTCGGCCAAGGTGTTAAATCTTGGGCGACGAATAGTTTTGGGCGACGAGAGGTATATTTTAGGCGACGAAATTAGTATCGTCGCCTAAGAATTACTCTTAGGCGACGACGGAATTAAATTTCGTCGCCCAAGTTTTTGACCGACGGACTTCTGGCGACGACTTCTTGGCCGACGACATGTCGTCGCCTAAGTACTTAGGCGACGAAATTTTTAAACAGGGCGACGATTTTTTTTCGTCGCCCAAGACCTATTTTCTGGTAGTGGATGAAATCTTTAGCTACGTCACTTACGGCTCATGTCATCAGAAAATAGAGTAATGTTTTATGAGTAATATATTATACATGTATCAGATGTAGCTACATGTTTGATCATGCAAGGTTTCCTCAGTTTATGATGCATAAATGCATGATTAATTAAATAAAGTGAAAAATATTGATAGAGACCCAAAAGTTAGCTAGTGTTGCCATTTCTTCAATTAGAGATAAATTAAGCGGCAACGTCCAAAAGTTTATGAGTTATCATTTGATAAATTAGAGATAGTAAGAGAATGGTGAATTTGAGTAAGGAGTTCAATGAAAACTATATACATTATATTTACCCCAAAAAAAAAAAAAAAACTCTCTAAATTTGTAAAAATTAATGGAATGCCTAAACCTCCACGTACTCTTTGCAAATGACCCTACCAAGAAATTGTCCAATTTCAAAACCCTAATGTTATATGGTGCTTACTTATTTTATTCTATTGAAAAGACTAATCATATTCACTTAATTATGACTGATAGCTTATGTTGTCTGTCTGAGATTGAGGTGTTGAGGGTTAGTCAGGAGCGTGAGGAAGAGAAACCAACGGTTTTAACTGACTAGTACAACCCTCGATCAAGAAGCACATAGACACCATGAAACTATTAAGGTATTCATAGAATAAAACGTCACAAATTAAGAAAAAGACAAACACAAATTTGTCAAATTATGATTACAGATCGAGAAAGATCGCTAGGTCGGTGGTTCATTAACATTAGTAATAGAAAGGCTTTAGGTCACTGATGAAGCTCTAAGTAGCCACCCAATTAAAAGGCTCAAAGTTTAATAGCCCTTTCTTCTCTTGCTCACCACCTTCTTTGCATCTACTTATTGGTCGTTCAAACTTGTCCATTCCCTCTTCACCCCCGACTTTCAAACTATTTTCTTCCAGCTCCTCAATCAGACACACCCGACCTTCTTGTTCTCCCAACAAATCTACTTTGTCAATGTCCCCCGCTTCTTGTTCTTCTTGTTCCGCATCACCATCATTTTCGTATCCTTCATTTTCATTATCCTCGCCACTGTTTGCTTCATTGTCTTCTTGATTGGCTGCGGTTTGCGGCTTCAAGTCAAAATAAGGAGCAAAGAAGAAGTCTTTTGAAAAGCATAACCTAAGGCGGCCGTTGCTCCTCTCGGCTTGGAAACAAGTTTGTGTCAATGGGGACTTGACAGCCTTGAGTATTAGCCGGCCTTCTTCCCTGTGGGGTCTGACTTGTAGAGACTCCGAGCCGCTTATCGTGGTCAGTGGAGGAGGAAAGTTATGAACAATAGCAGATTTCTTGCCTCCCAAGCTTTTACTCTGCTTCTTCTGCTGATCCCTCTTCACCAAATTCTCATCATTCGAATCGAAAATGCTGTTTTCGATGAAAATGGTGCCAGTCTCATTGCCCAGATTTTCAGTGCACAGTTCCAAGCTCTTCTCATTCAGCCTAGTAACCGACGATGAGCGCTTATTGTAAACCGGGGTAGAAGGGTTTTGTTGTTGGGAGCTATTGTTGGAGATAGCTTGGAGAAAACTCCAGCCACCCAAGTCAGAGTTCTTGGTGGCGGGTTTGTCATGGTGGCATTTCTCTTCATGACTAAGCTCTTTTATGTGGTTAGACTCGGATGAAAGAAAAGATTTGAAGCCTAGTTCTAAGGGTGTTGCTGAAAAAAGATGATGGGGTATAGGCGAAGAGAGTTTTAGCCTTAGTGTTCTCGGCTCTACAAGTTGTGGCTCCTGTAGGCATGATTGTAAACCTTGACACACAATCGTAGCCATATATGTGACTATGAAAGGGAAATGGGGATTCAGATAGAAGGAAGTGAAAGCTGAAGAAGAAGAAGAAGAAGAAGAAGAAGAAGAAGAAGAAGAAGAAGAAGAGCTAGAGTACTTTGGCTTCCTGCCGATTGTTGTTTAGAGAGTCGGGAATGGAAAATGAGGTATCTGTGTATTTGAGATAGTGAAACTGTGAAAGCATATGAAAGAGAGAAGAGAATTAAGGAGGAGGGGATTGAGCATGAGTGATAAGAGGGGGTTGGGGTGTGTATTTGTAGTCCTCAAAAAGTGGAAGGTACAGTTTCGACTTTCGAGGGAGGTGGCCCAGGTGGGCAAAGAGGCTTTTTTACACCACTTGATATTATACAATTCCTAATATGGTATACAACTTACTATTTGCTAGAGGAAAAAAGTGATTCCCAAGTGGACGGTAATTTGAAAAATAAATACACAAACTAGTTAGAGCAGTAAACTTTTTTCTTTGGAAAAAGATATAGATTCTAAGTTTTTGGCGTTTTTTTTTTTTTTCTTTTTTGGCATTTAGACGGATTTGGTTTGTGAAATTCAGTAAATCGAGTTATCTGATTGTCTAATTCACAGCAATCTGATTGCTCTAGATTCCAAACCGATGTAATCTTCATTTATTGATTTATCATGTCTGCTAGCTTTCCCCTTCCTCTCCAAATGAAAGATTGAAAGCCAACGAAGAGGGAAAGAAAGCAAAATCAGCCTCTCCAAATGAAAGATTGAAAGCCAACGAAGAGGGATCCCCCCACCCCAAAAATATTGCTTGACAGTGATATTGCGTCTTTGTGAATTATGAAATTTATTAATAAAATAGCTCAACACTATCGATCTAGTGCCCAAGTGTTTTATGTATGATCCATATGGCTCACGAGTCTTGAATTGAAGTAGAATAATTGTGGAAGAAAAAGAAATACATGATCGATCAGCCCACACGCTTTGAAAATATTGTTGACTCCAATTCACCGACGAAATATTATACATATGAAACACTTGGAAACGAGAAAAAAAAAATTGCTTAATCAGTTTAGCTACTCCAGCTTTAGCAGATTAAGTTGTTAATTTTGATAATTTATTAAGTTGTATAATATTATACATTAATTTTGATAATTTATGCCTTACAATTATACGTTGGTCGTATTGGATTGGAGAGTAAAGGACAGACGTCTAAGGTTTAGGTATAAAACTTAATGAGGTAAATTCAACTTAATTGATCCTAACAATTAAGAAATCGTAGGTTTCGGAGTAAGATCGAGACTTGATTTCGGTTCCTTACAAGTTTCAAGTGTGTGTAATTTAGCCATTGATTGTTGAGGTTGATTCATAATGAAATCCATTTACGACACTGGAACGCTGCCATGCCAAATTGCCAATGGATCTCAAACCAACGAAGACGACCTCTTCGACTCGCACATAATAAACAGAGGAAAAAGTAGCCACCCTATATAATTAGGTTTGCTTGAGGATCGGAGAACACTAGATTAAGAACATGGCAATTGCCAAAAGATAGAACAACGAAGAAGACGTTTAGATTGAAAACAAGGAGCCTCCCTACTAGGATGATTGGAGTTTGCCAAAAACCATAAATGAAATTGGAGATCCCATATGAGGTGCAAGATATTGAACTGTATCATTGCATGGATGAATGATTATGTTTGGAGAAAAAAATAACTGTCCGCAGGGGACAATTTTCCCTAGATGGTGATAGAACATTTTGCTCCGATTATTTAAAATAAGATAGAGTTGGGTGCTAGTCCCACAAATATGACCTCAAAAAATCATTCTGCATTTGTTCAAATCTATCATAATATTGCCTCATCTCTGCCTCCCAAGTATGTCAACACGTAGGCTAATTGATATCACTTTGCAACCTCTCCCATAATATTTCATTCATACACACAATCTTGAAATAATTTGAAGAATCTTCAAAGTCAGGTACGGTCATGATCTCCCTTTTCATATTTCTTGTAAGGAATCGATCGAACGCCATGTGGTTCCAAGTTCTTTCTTTTGATTTCCAGCTTGGTAATGCGGTATATGGGTTTGTGTTAACATCATTGTGTCTCACCACTCTGCACCAAACTCATAAGACTACGATGAAAAGGCCGGTGTGATATATATGCTAACCTAGATAGGTACCCATTTCTTAAGTGGAAGATTATTGCAGTCGCAGATTAAGCTCGAGTTGTCTATATGTCAATCAATCGAGTCCGTCTCTTGTGATATTCACATAATTTACTTGATAGAATAATACATAAACTCACTGTAATAAATTTCTATGTAATTGTCAAAGTTCAATAAAGGACAAAGAAAAGAATACTATTTGGCGTTGGTACCACCATTTGGTCTAACGGGACAAGTTTTATATTTGTAGGTAAAAACCCGTAAATTCGACTCACAACAAATTAGTTGTTGATTCTCAACGATGACTCACCCGTCTGGTGATCATGATGCTCCTCGATCAGCTGCAGATATCTTTGGCCGCTGCACTAATTGTACGGACACATTACAAGGTAGCTCTTAATTTGAAAAGAGAGCGAGTGATCCTCCACTAATTAGGTGACGATCGATGGGCCGGCCCTTTTGGAGTTTTGGTTGTCGGGTAGGTGCCTTTTGCTCTCTCTCTCTCTATCTCTCTCATCAGCTATACAGAATTAAGCACTTAGTTAATTAACGACTAATCATGCATGATCCTAGCTAAGCCATGTGGGAGAGACAAGAAATGGGTAAACGACCAACCCTAAACGGTAAAAAAGCATATGGCCTAGCTAGCTAGGGTTGTTACCATACGAATGCTGCTTTTAGGGCTGCTGGTGTGTCGCTCCTCCTACTAGAGGACGTTCGATCATGTGGTTTTGTTGCATTGCGTTGCATGTAGGTTTCCCAGTTTAGAATTCCAGAATAGAAAGTTTGCCCAATCAGACCAGAAAGTGCGCGCTTCAGAAAAACAAAGCAAAAACCAGCATCACAACACAAACATGAAACATTTTCTATCTCTGCCGACACACACCAATAGAAGATTTAACATGAAAAGTACTGTTTCAATCTAAAACCTTTTTGGTGATCAAGTGCATGCGTTTAAAATTTGGAACGTTAGTTTAGTTATGATATTTAATTTGTTATGGAATTTATAGGATACTAATTGTCTATTACCGGTTACTTTCGATCTGTTGCACATATGACAGTGCATGCCGAGTTGCTGACCTTTTTTTTTTTGGCTTATTGATCACATAATAGAAACTCGGCCAACCAAAACAGATTAGTAAAGAATTATTTCATTAATGGGAGGATTAAAATACGCTAAAGCTTAGTTTATGTAAGAAATCACTAGGTGTATGTATGTGTTTGTTTATTCAAGACATCGTTTAAAACGAAGAGTCATATGCATGAGGGATCGAGGGTTTAGATTTTTTCTCTCAGCAGTTTCGATTGTGTTTCCCTGTCTGTAAGTTCTCTTTCTTTTTCCTCCATGATGCAATCATAGATCGAATTGAAAGAAAATCAGTCACCTCATCACTTAGCAAAAGAATCGGGCCCATTCTCATATCCTCTTCAGTGAACTTATGGATGCTTTCAATTCATTACCAAATATATATTTTGAGACTAAACTATAAGTCTAAACAAAGCTGGGGCACATTATGGTTTCAATAGTAGTTGATTCCATTGTTAAGGTACAATTGGTACATTTCTGGGTTGACAGCATCTATATTCTAGCTAGCATACTCGTCTTGAAAACCCTAATCGGCCATCTGATCTCACACAGCAATATCACATATTCGGCAATCTAGCTATAATAAACGATGGGAACTGGAAGTCAAGTAAAAGTAAGCATACATATATAAATCCAGCATAAGATTGTTTAAGTACGCCAACTGAGTTAGAGAGCATATATCTCCCGGCCCTCCTCTGAATTTAGTTTTTAATAATCGGAGCCGGTGCTCATCGATCACACTCCAGAGAGAGCTAAGATAATTTTGCATCAGATTCCATATCATAGTACTCGTTAAGATTTGTAATATTGGAGAATCTTTTCACAAAGTAAACTTCATGTCCCCCTTGGCTTTAAGCGAAAGCCTAAAGTTAAGCCTTTGGTTGATTTCCTATAAACCATGCATTAATCTCTCTATTCTAATTGAGAAAGACAAGAGAATCCAGTTCATGGCTTACACAAGCAAGTAAACAAAGCACTCGCACCAACCTTTTTGACCACGTTACATATGGATTATTATTCACGATGTTAGTGCCACACCTTTCCCTAATTCATTCTCAAATTAATAATATTTCTACTTTAATTCTCTTTCTCAAACTTAATTATCAATCTAATAACAACCAAACTCTTAAGCAACATGAAATCCTACGTAATCCATGCAAACCTGTCATGCAAGTAATGGCCATTTTTGTTATTTAATTGCCAAGTTTCTCACAAAGTTAAGTAGCTAGTTAACACTAATCCATCATCGAGCCCATGAAATCTTTTAGCAGTTTATTTATCTGTGTAAACATCGCGGTCGAAAGTTGGCTTTATAGATCGACAATGACCAAGAAACCTAGAGTTTTAGAGTTTTAGAGTTTTAAAGTTTTAATCTCAACTTGCATGCATCATTGTGGTAATGTTTAAGCAGATGACAAAAGTTCAGCTAGCTAGGGTTTCTGCATTTGGCCTAAAAGTGGTTGTTTAAATTTTCGAATCTTGTAGAGTTGGGTACTATTGGATAATATATACTTGCAGGTACAGTGACAGTGATGATCTGAGGAATAAAAATTTGAGGTTGTACGTACTATATAGATCTTAGATCGATTGTAATAAGATAACTATTGGTTTGTGCAAGCTAGGCTATCTCTTAGAACACACCAAGAGCTAACCTTAACATTTTATATGTATGAAGAACTGAAAGCAAAAGACTTAAGGCATGCATATGGCCAGCCATAGGCAAAGGAAAAAAGGCAAAACACTTGGTTCTACATACGTTTACAATTCGCTGAATTCAGCATTGTTGCCTTTGCCCCTCCAGTTTTACATTTCAGTTCGCGCAGCAGTCAAATGCAGCCGAACCAACTTTGCATCCAAATTATGAGTGAAGCTAGCAAACTGAATTATAGTTTGCATCCAAATTATCAAACCATTCGACATCGAAGCAGGGGCGGATACAGGAATCGCAACTAGGTTGGACTTGGACTTTTAGTAGGAAAATAAATTTCGACGGTGCTAGAGCAATTTATAGACCGAAAAGAAAGATAAACCTAGACAAAAAAGACGTAGTGGGTCTTTACCACTCCAATGCTTGTTTAATTCATAAGATTGACAGTCTCAACCGATGCTGCGCGACAAAGGTTTGGCACGGAAGAAAAGAAGACAACATGCAACAGAGACGTATATCTATCTTTTTCTGAGAAGATAGAGGAACTTATCTTTCTTTAACAAAAACAAAATTAAGTATACGTTTAGGCACTTGGAGCACATCAGTGCTAGCTAGCACTTGAGAGTGTGACTATCCCAAAAATATATAATTAGTAATTGTACAAGATGAAGGAATTTGAGTGGGAGTTAAGCTCAACAATCTTACGATCACACCATAAAACTTGTGATAACTATAAGTAGTATTTTTTTTTTTCCCAAAATATTTAGGTGGGACTAGCTTGAGTCCCACGTTGCTTGCACCTAAATCCGCCCCTGCTGCATCGTTGTATCTATATTATTATCAAGAGAATAATATAGAGCTCCGTTTTTGAGCGAGCATCTGTGTGTAGGCACGGAACCAAGAATTAGACTATGTTTACCGTATGCTGCCAAGGAAAGAAATGTCTACTTTGTTTTGATGGAGTTAAATCTCAACTGCATAACAATTCTTCCTAGTTCGTGAAGCAAATGGTGTCATAAATCAATTGGCTCACATTGCTAGTTTGTCTGTTTATTGATAATATGACTTTTGGAGTTATGGTCAGAAGAGAATCCTGCTATCGTTCATAATGTTTTGTACGGAAATATTTGTAATATTTGATCTGTAGTTTAGGGTCCTTTTGATTTTGTAATAACTTCTATGTCTGCATCCACACTCCTTTCCTTTTTTTTTCAGTAAAAGCTTTTAGAAAGAACAAAACAATGTTACTAAAAAAAACATAAGTCACCAAAAGAGTTGAAAAAGAAGTGTTGATTGTAAAACAAATTTCACTTGCTTTCTTTTAAGACCGAGTCTCGGTGTTCTATCTCGGACAGACGTTACATTTTAGGATATTCTGTTTCACCGTAGTATATTCAGCTAGCATCAGTATTCAAGGCCAAATTGAGACTCATATGATGCCCAGGAGCAACTCATCTGATGTCACAACACTAAAATGAATGATTAGTACTGACTGCTCTTAGAACTTTTCTGTTTCCTGAACTTCTATTTTCACTTATAGAACGATTACATACTTTAAAAGACTACTAATCTATCCTACAGTTAGTATCACTGAGGGCTTAAAAGGGTTGACGACAAGGTCGAAGAAAGAAAAACTGGGAGAATTATTACTGTAAAACTATAACTTTCTGATTCATATCACGATCCACCTTTACATGTGACTCTAGAAGTAGAACTATCAAAATCTAAGAAAACAATAGAGGTATTATCCTTTGTACGCACTGTTCTAGCCTCACTCAATAACATATTTGCAATCTTCTCTGCCAAATTCTCCCCATCCGTCGGGTATCTCTCCCTCGTCTGCAAAGCTCACAGTTAAATGAAAGGGGGAAATAGTCACATCACTGAAATTGGATACAATCTAACATTGCATTTTAAAAATACACAATCATTACCTGCAGAACTAGCTGAACTGCTTTTTTTGCACTAATGACATCCCAAAAGCCATCACTACAATTAAAAAAAAAATTGCCAGGTTATTTTTGTAACATGTAATATCTATACGTCATACATTATATCATTTAAAAAAAATTTCCCGCAGTTAGACCAGCATAACAAAATCCTGAAAGAAAATTATCATGTATAGTTCAAAAACTGCATCAAGTGCAAGGGATATGCTTTGTGCCATCGAACAAATATACAATAGTGAAGATTACTTTTTATTTTATAATATTAATACTCTTTACTCATAAACTTCGGTTTAGAATTTGGTTTACTCTTGATTGCTAGCATGGTTTCTCATTTACACCAATCGAACACGTACTACATCCAGATAATATATCATAGTATATTGCTAGACTCTAGATCAGAATTGCACATTCAAACATAATTGTACCAGCTACTACAGGGGAGTACTGAGCCAAACCTAAACTAGGCCAAAAAAAAAATATAGGAAGACAAAAGCTGCTGATATCACTGAATACAATTCAGAATATTAAGTTTGGAAGGGATCAATAACCTGGCCATAAGTGCAAATGCTTTGCTGCCTTGATCAATATGTACCACTTGGCTGATATAAGGATCTGAACTGAAGCGGGAATCCTGCTGCTTAAGAAACTTGTCTCCAAGCATTCGAGCAAGGTTCAAACCTGAACAAGTAAAGAAAAGCATGAACGGTTATCAACATACAATGATGGTGGTGGGGGCCTAATTATCCACACCTCCAGTCAGATGAATGGAGTTTAGTTCAACAACAATATGAAGTAATTTCTTAAAATATGAACAGCTAATCATGTAGTTCACAACAAAGTGAAGTTATTTCCTTACCACATAGACGTGTTTCTCCCTCTTTCAATGGCTCTCCAGTTTCCTGGATCCGGAGTCTTTCAGTATAACTACTAATCCTATGGTCCTCTGTCATCTTCATTTGTTTCCCATTGACACTGCCACAATTACGATCATATTTGGTTTTCACATTGCAACATTTTTGGTTGAAGCCTTGAAGGCAATTTTAATTTATGTGAACACTTACATTCATTGTACATGGTACCAGACAACTATGAGGCAATATACATTCAACTAATACTAATACACACACACACACTTAACAATCATATTAAAGATCAATAAAACTACAATACTACAATGACTAGAATTTACAGAACTGTCAAAATTCGACATTAATAATTAGTGTGTCCTCACCTAATAAAACTTATCCAGCTGCCTAATAAGAAAGACTAGTAATAAGAGTATCATAGTTTAAGTAATGAAAATATACAAAACAGTGGCCAATCTCCATGAAAAGAACCAATAATTCCTAGCTACCAAGGATCTCATCTGTCAATGTAGCAATGCCAATCAACAATGGTTTCAGGGAACAAACACATTTTCTTTGGAACTACTCATCATGAATTATTGAATTATTCTAACATAAAGACAAAAGAAAGACATACTTTATAACACAAGCTGAATCCCCAAGATTTGCACATTGTGCAAAGAAATTGTCATCACCATCAGTCCAAACAAGAAGCACAGTCGCAGTACAACCCTGCAAGGATTTAGACATTGTCATGTGCAAACCATGGTCTTTAGCTATATATTTTTTAAGGTACATGTAATTATCCTACCACAACAACAGATTCAACAGTTGCATTCTTTTAGATAATATATGAAGCACTGTCAACTGACATTGTTGCATTCTTTTAGATAATATATGAAGCACTGTCAACTGACATTGATGTACATCTAGCACTTCAAGATATTTGTAGAATTTCCTTTTTCAGTGATTTGATTTAAGTACTAGAGATTATAACTTTTCATAGAGTTTCTCGCTCTACATTAGGAATGCAGGGAATCTATCTGTCTAAAAGAGATACAGACTGCTTCCACAGTACTTAATGGAGTGGCAATAAGTAAGAACCTATTGTGAAACAAAAATGATTGAAGATTTCACAATGCATTACATTTTGCAAGAAACCTATCACATAGTGCCTCTAGATTTACTGGTCGTGTGAACAGTAACAAGAAGAATGTGCTGGCCAACAGAACATGGATACTAATAGATAACAAAACAACATAAATCAAGTGGATGGAAAAACCTCATAATCGTAATTCAAGCTTGCTTCTGTCTGATAAAAAGCATCCCTAAGAACATCTGAAGCATCACATTGCAGTAGAACCCTCTCCCTTTTTAGTGAATTTGACAAGAGATTAGCAACTATCTCTGGTAGCAGCCTGTAAAAAAAAAAAAAAAATACAGTAACTACTAGAGTATCTGGTAGCCACATAAAACTCTTGAATTGTAAGTTAAGTACTAACTTGCTAGCAGAATTGGCAGCCCCTGCTCCGCCGTGTCCATCACAGATACCAAATATGCCGAACTGAAAAACAGGAACTCAGGTGATGTTAGCACTTTCAGAACCATGTAAAAGTGTGTGAACAGAAGATACAATCAGTACCACTATAATCTGATTTATAAACACATGAAAATAAAAAATTAAAGAAGGGCAGTATAACCTGATCAATCCCATCAAGAGGCCATTGATAGTAGCACACATCTTCCATAGGCAGCTTCTTTCCTCCACGACGCAGAGCCATGGGATCGGAAGCCACACCAACTCCAAAGGGAACCTGACTCTCATTTTGAGATGAAATATGAACCTGCCACAAAGGATATGAACTTAGCAAATGCCAGGTCACCTGTGCATGACCAGCTACTCTAGCTAGATATCCTCATGTAAACTGACAAGCAACTGAAATGATAGATGAACCCTTGCATACAACATTATATATCATATCAAGTCATTATATAGGTCTCGTTTTAACTGGAAATGGATACACCTCCCCAAAGGAAAAAGGTACTTATAAGATAAAAGTAAAGCGCAGACAAATTAAAAATACTTTGTCATACATATAATTACAACAACCCCAATTATTTGACTGAATTCTTTTATTTTATTTTTTCAATTTACCAGTAGTCTTAGTTGACCATGAAATAGGGTAATATCAATGAAGTCTAAAATGGGGCATCTAAATTTCCAGAACTCAACATAGTTTTAAACATTCTAATCAAAAGATATTCATCAGTTTATCAGGTAAAGATGATACAGCTATGATCTACTGGTGGGTTTGTTCAATTATAATTTACATATGCAGGATATGGAGAAGCAGTCTTACACCTCTTCTTTATACCTTATGAATCCAGGGACTTATACTGAAATTAAATCATAAAATACATAAATAAATAAATAAATAAATAAATAAAACAAAGACTCTTCTCAGTGGCAGAGACAGCAGATTATCCATATGTCCCAGTGAGATGAACAGTTTTTCTCCCTTTAATGTATGTTCTGCAGGGATGAGAAAATCATTGCCATGTATCTATAACTATCATGCAAAAGCAGTATTCTATACTCACAATTTAATATAAAGGTACTTAAGACTTACAAATACTTTTGAGGTGGTTCCAAGAGTTATCACGTCTCCACTTGCAAGCACCACTGGGTCACCCCACTGTCTACTTCCTGTATCAGGATTATTAATTGGCAGAGAATTTAGAAGTGTTCCATTAAGGCTGCCCATGTCCACCAACTCCCATTTCATTTTCTGAAGACAATTATCAATTACAACATAATTATTACACCATAGACACAATTATACAATCCCAATAAATTCAAAGAATTTAGTCATGGATGTGCTTACATTTAAGTTCCAGTTTATCGATGCATGCTTTCCTGAGACCTCTGAATCCTTTAATAATAAATCACTCGGAGGAACCCTTCCAAGAGTCAGAGGAAGCCTAGAGGAGTTTGTTGACGGTATAGAACAACGGTGTCCACGGGAAGGACCAGATATGACCTCCAGGTTGAGGCATGTTCCTGCAATTCTAAAAGAAAAATATGATGATATGTTTATAGAAAAACGAGTAGAAGGTTAACCAGCATACAAATATAAAGAGATAAGAAATTACTTTTATCTAAGGGCTCCTTGGGCACAAACTGTTGGAATCTATCTTGTTCTAAATTTTTCCTACTACTCCTTTGATCTTCAACGAACTGGTGGGCCAACAATGGACGCTTAAGTGTCTGGCCAACTACAATGTCTTCAGAAGCATCAGAGATCACATCTAGAACCAAGCTATCATCACCTGGGGCAGACAATAAGCAATATTAATTTGGTCTAAAAAGTACAAGAGCATTTTGAAACATCAGTAAGAGAAATATTAAAAGGAACAGGGGTTAGTTACTTTGAGTTGAATTGGGAGCTGCGTTGGGAAGCCTTTGTTTATATACAAGTCCTTGTGAGCGCAAATGCCCTTCATTTTGAAAACATGCTCCCTCTAGATCGTAACCTCTTGGAAGTTCATTACCTTGGTTCCGGACCAGATCCGCATCATCCGAAACAAGGGGTCTGTCAAGATCACCAGCCTAAAACAAGAATCATCAGCTTAAGAGGTATAAGCAAAACAGAATGATAAATGATATGCACAAAGGGAAGCAGTTGGTATTTAGGTACGTAATGTGACTGAAAATAACCGATCTTAACAATTAAACCCAAATGCCCAATAGTGCATTATAGTGTACTCATCAGTCACCAACTAACTTCTGCTGTAAAGAAATAATGCTTTTGGTCTTTGGTTATGGGGTAATGTTTTTTTCTGGTTCATATCCGCTAAGCCAAAGATCAGATGAAGATCGCAAACAGAAGTAATGACCGAATGAATCAAATTGTTCAATGAAGCAACAAATAGGAGAGTTCACCCACTGTGATGATCTAAACAACTAAAACATCTGTTCCATCTGGATTTCAAAGATGTTCTTTTCAAATAAATCATGTAGGCGAACAAACCAACAGCAACATAAAACTTACCACTTTTACTCTTTCTCAGTATTCGTGGGCACTCTTTCAGATGCATCGGAAAACCAGCAATATAAAGAAAGAAGCAAAAAACTTGAGAAACGCAGTGCTTTCAAATTTCACCACTTTCGCAACACTTGATTCCTTTGTTTTTTGGAGGTATCAACCCAAACGCAGGAAACAAAACAAACAACCATAAATAAACTCAAACTCAAACTCAAACTCGGTGAACAAAACAGCCCACCCACTAGTTTGAAAACAGAAACCAATCTTCGAAACCAAGTAACCTGACGACAGCAACAGCTCAAATCTCACATGCTAAATTTGATCACACACGGTAAGCAATTCAAGTTGTAAACTTTGGCCTCGAAACGGAATAATCAAACTCAACAATCATCAAACGATATTTCCAAGCTAGAGCTGAGCAAACCAAACACGTAACTAGTGCCCTAGAAGTTCACAATGATCAAATCAAAAGATTTGAAATTTGGGGTTGCGATTGAGAGGAAAGGAGAGAGGGTTACCTTGATGGTGATAGAGCGTTGGGAGCGAGAAGAGGAGGAGAAGAAGCGCCATGGTTTACAGGCGAGGAAGATGAGGAGGAGGATGAAAAGCAGCATAAGGACACCGACAATGCTCTCGAGCAGCGCCATCGTCATCGCCTTCTCTCTCTCTCGCCTCGCTTTGAAATGGTCGCACACTTTTTTTCACCCTCTTTCCTTTTTCTTTTTTAATATTTACTCGTTTTCTTGTTAATATTTATTACCTGTTCCGTCTTCACACAACGAAATATGGATGAGTTTCACAAGAGTATTACTGTCTTTGTAAATTGGCTCCATTCCTACACCAGCATGTTTAAAGATGTTCGACAATAAATCTCATTCTTTCTTGTATAATTTTACGAGAAAACAATATAAAAAGCGAGTTTGAATTGAGCGGAATTTAGTACACTCAATAAACTAAGTGGAATCTAGGTGAGTGTTTAGTAGGCATAATGTTTGCCTAGTTTGGTTGAATCGAGCTTACCCCTATTGGGACGACGGTTTGGTTGTACGCTTAAGAAGAATATAGACTTGTTCTAAAAGAGAGGAACTAAATCCGATCATATTCTAATTTATACTTCCACGATTGACCGTGTTATTTATTTCAATCTATTTTTTGGAGAATTCAACGTAACGTCTATGTTTTATCATTTTGTTTATTTAGACGACCTAGATTCCTAATAATTGAAACAAACTGTGATACTAATGAAATGCATACGTAACTCTTACAACTAACTAAACATTGAGAAACTTCTACATAAAATATGGTTTATCAAATAAGTTTACAATTAAAAACTAATTTCCGTAAAAAAATCAAATGAAATGCAATTCTGATATCATTGTGCAAAACTAAACCTCGTAATCGATCTCTAACGCTCTTAAACTAATAACCAACAACCAAACAAAGAAATCATCAAATCAAGCAGATTCTATTTGGGTTATAAGATAACAAAACTCTAGACTGAAATTGTCTATACTGCATGCACGTGTATGCGGGCATGTGGCTTAAGGTATTTGATCTAACCAAAGCACATCACTTTGTCGACCTCGCGTAAGCTGCACATCACTTTGTCTGGTTCAAAAATGGCCGATGTAAAAGGTTTTAGTAATTTCCATGCACCTCTTGGCTCAGTTGGCTGCTTTGTTACCAATTTTGGGAACGAAAATATACACATAATATCACCGTATATACTTCTGAGTAGCTGATCATTTGGGTAATATATGAATAACTAAGAATAACAATATATAAGAGCATAAAAAGAAAGCCATATGATCGAATACATACCATGTTTGAATCAAATATAACAAGGTTTGGAGAATGAATTTTCTGATATATTATTCGTCTCACAGAGGAGGCTATATATAGAGGTACAAGTTGTACAAACCCTACGTACTATGTACTACACATACAGAATAGTACTATGTACTACACATACAGAATAGGAAAGTAATAACAAATTAATTTACATTCCTAAACTAACTCCATGACTCACGCTAACACTCCCCCTCAAGTTGGCGCATATACATCAACCATGCCTAACTTGCCAAGTGAGTCATAAAAGGCCTTCTTAGAAACTCCTTTTGTGAGTATATCTGCAAGTTGCTCCTCTGTAGGGACAAAAGGAAAGCTAATGATCTTTGCATCTAGCTTCTCCTTTATAAAGTGACGATCAACCTCCACATGTTTGGTACGATCATGTTGTACAGGATTTTGTGAGATATCAATGGCTGCCTTGTTGTCACAATACAACTGCATAGCACACTTGGGTTTGACCCCCAAATCTTGTAACACATTCTTCAGCCATAACAACTCGCATACTCCATGAGCCATACCTCTATATTCTGCTTCAGCACTAGACCGAGCCACCACCTTTTGCTTCTTACTCTTCCAAGTAACAAGATTACCTCCCACAAAGGTAAAATACCCTGATGTAGACCTCCGGTCTGTAATATTTCCAGCCCAGTCTGCATCTGTAAAACCACAAACCTCAAGAATATTGCTGTGTTTAGAGAACATTACTCCTCTCCCAGGAGCTGACTTCAAGTACCTCAAAATCCTCACTACAGCATCCATGTGATCTACACTGGGATTATGCATGAACTGGCTCACCACACTTACTGCATAAGCAACATCAGGTCTGGTGTGTGTCAAATAAATCAGACGTCCAACTAACCTCTGATAACGAGGCTTGTCGGTAGGTACCTGATCAGGATACTCTGCTAATCGGTGATTCTGCTCAATAGGAGTGTCAATTGGAGTACAATCTAACATACCTGTCTCTGCTAATAGATCAAGTATATACTTCCTTTGACACAGATAAATGCCTTCACTCCCCCTGGCTACCTCAATGCCCAAGAAGTACTTGAGTGTACCTAGGTCTTTCATCTCAAACTCTGTGGCTAGCTGTTTTTGCAATCTATCCATCTCAATAGTATCATTACCAGTAACAACCATATCATCAACATATATGATCAGAGCTGTTACCCTCCCCTGTTGATGTCTGAGAAACAATGTGTGGTCTGAGTTACTCTGCTTATAACCAATCTTCCTCATGAACTGTGAAAACCTTCCAAACCAAGCACGAGGTGATTGTTTAAGACCATACAAAGATTTTCTCAATCTGCACACAAAGTTACCTGAAGGAGCAGTTTTATATCCAGGTGGAAGATCCATATACACTTCCTCCACAAGTTCTCCATGAAGAAAAGCATTCTTGACATCAAACTGTTTAAGAGGCCAGTTTAAGTTAGCAGCAAGAGAGAGCAATACCCGGATAGTATTCATCTTTGCAACTGGTGCAAATGTCTCATCATAGTCAATGCCATATGTCTGAGTGAATCCCTTTGCTACCAAGCGTGCTTTATATCGACTCACTGACCCATCTGGATTATGCTTCACTGTAAACACCCAGCGACATCCAACAGCCTTCTTTTCATGTGGTGGGGATACAAGCTCCCAAGTATTGTTCTTCTGTAACGCTTCCATCTCCTCATCCATTGCTTTCCTCCATTTTGGATCTCCCAACGCATCCTGCACTTTGTTAGGTACTGATACAGCAGATATTTGATTCACAAATGATTCATATGACTTAGACAATCTCTTGGTAGACATAAAATTTGTCACTGGATATTTAGCTTTGGCTTGAAGGGTAGGTTCATATGTTTTTGCTGGTTTACCCCTAGTAGACCTATTTGGTAACACATATTGTCTACTATTAGCATCACTAGTATTAACCCCAATAGAATCACTAACCTCAGATGGAAGATCTTCTGTACCAGGGAGACATGAGTCAGGGGTATTAGTAACAGCAGGCGAGGCAGGAGGGGCAGGAACACTTTCAGCTTCTGGTTCCTGAATCTCTGGAGCAATTGCACCAGAATCATCTGGTGGTGCCTGTCTATCATCTTCTGGTCTCTGAACATCTGGAGTGACTAGTGTATGTGAAGCTGATGCATCAGTAACCTCAACTGAATGACCTGTCTCCCCCTCTCCATGATACAGCTCTTCAAAATATGAATGCTCCCCCTGAAGAGCAGTATCAGAAGAGGTATAATAACTCATGTCCTCAAAGAAAGTGACATCCATAGTGACATAATACTTCCCAGTAGGTGGATGATAGCACTTATATCCTTTCTGATGTCCCCCATAACCAACAAACACACATTTCAGCGCCCGGGCATCCAACTTACTTGACCTTTGACTCTTTGGTATATGGACAAATGCAACACAACCAAAAACACGAGCAGGGAGATTATGAAAAGAAGGTAAAGAGACATAAGAAGCTAGTACCTCAAATGGTACCTTTCCCAGGAGGACACTAGATGGAAGACGATTAATAAGATGGGTAGATGCGATGATAGCATCACCCCACAGATCCTTAGGACAATGTGCACTGAAGAGAATACAACGAGCCATATCAAGTAAGTGACGATTTTTCCTTTCAGAGACCCCATTTTGTTCAGGTGTGTAAGGACACGTTTTCTGGTGGATAATCCCATGTGTTTGCAGAAAAGATTGAAAGACACGGTTTACATATTCCCCTCCATTATCAGAGCGAAGAACTTTAATTTTGGCATTGTACTGTTTTTGGACTTCGGAAGAAAAAGCTTGAAAAGCCGGAAAAACCTCATCCTTAGTTTTAAGAAGAACAACCCAAGTAAGACGTGTACAATCATCAATAAATGACACATAATATCGCATACCTGACACAGTAGGTTCTTTTGAAGGTCCCCAAACATCAGAATGAATTAATTCAAAAGGAACGACACTTTTATTAGAAATACGAGGTGAATAGGTTGAGCGATGACTCTTGCCCAAAACACATGTTTCACAATGTAAGACTGACTCATCCACACCAATAAACAAAGAAGGCATGGATTTCTTCATAACACTAAAAGATGGATGCCCTAAGCGACGATGCCACAACCAAACTTCACTTAACCTGTCAGAAGTTGATATTAAAGCGGTCCGTGGCTGTGCTCCTGGTTTCGCCCCCACATAAGTCTGGTCCAGACGAAAAAGCCTGCCCCTCAAGTACCCCCGACCGAGTAACTCCCCAGTGAGAACCTGAAAAATCACATACATAGGAAAAAAGGTCACAGAGCATTTGGATTCAACATTTAACTGTGAGACAGATATCAAATGATGAGATAAAGCAGGTACATATAACACATTTTGTAGCACTATTGTGGGAGTGATACAAACTGACCCTTTTCCTAACACAGGGAAGGCTTCACCATTAGCATTAGTAACATATGGTACTGGTGGAGAGGATAATTCAGTAAAGTAAGATTTGTCATAAGTCATATGATCTGAAGCACCTGAATCAATAATCCATGTATCACCACCAACAAAGCTAGAAATATTTAAGGCCATACCTATCTTACCACGACCAGCCACTGATGCTGTGGGTGTGGCGCCTTCTGCTGTATGATGGTCATGTCCGGATACACCATAGATGTCTGGTTCTTGGACCAACTGGATAGCTGCTCTTGCCTTGGGACGATAAGTAGGCCTCTTAGGCCTAAGATGAGGGTACAACTTCCAACAAGACTCACGAGCATGGTCACCCTTGCAATAAGAGCAAGGGGGACGAGGTTGGTCCCCAAAGCCTGGTGGTGGTCCTTGCTTGTTCAGTGGAACTGAACTTGAATGCTGAAGGAGTGGGGCTGGTGCTCTCGCTTGAATAGTGAGACTAGAGACTTCAAGTTGTGCTTGAGTAAGACTTTCCTGCTGAGACTCATCCTTACGGATATATGTGAAAGCTGTAATCAGGTTAGGAGGTTCTGTCATTCTGAGCAGCTCTCCTTTGGCACTGTTGTGTTTTGCATCAAGACCCCTCAGAAAGTGATGAACTCGCTCAAGCTCCTTTTCCTTCAAGTACCAAACAAGATCCTCCTGGTTCTTGATCTTGCAAGGACGTTTCGTATCAATTTCAGCCCAAATGTTCCTTAACTTGGTGAAATACTGTGCCACTGGCTGCCCATTCTGTTGCATTGAAGAAGCAGTGCACATTAACTCATGAACCTGTATGAAATCAGACTCATTAGTATATAAATCTTCCAGTGTCTTCCAGATCGCCTGAGCTGTATCACATTGTTCCACCAGGTCGACTATGTCCTCATTCATGGCCTTGTACAAGACTGACATCACAAGACCATCATCATCTTCCCACTTAGTGTAAGCATCAACATCACTTTCACTAGGGGCCTTAATTGTCCCAGTTACATGCCCCATCTTGTGCATCCCTCGAAGATGAGCCGTCATGATTTTCTTCCATTTCCGAAAATTGGTTCCATTGAGTTTGGCACCCCCAAATGAACCACTTTCAGAATTCTTGACGGATACTTCAACTGTCTGAACATCTTTCCCCTGAGAACTTTCAACTCCAGAACCCATTGCAACACAAATACCAAATCAGTAATTTATGGAGCAAAAAACAAGAAAGGGCTGAATAAACCTGCGCCTGGTGCACTTGCACTATCGGTGCACTGGAGCTGACAATAAATGGTGACTGAACCGGGTCGGAATAGAAACGGGTCGGGTCGGATTAGCAGAAACGGGTCGAGGAGTGCGGCGTCGGCTGCGTCGTGACAGAGCGGATCGACACGACACAACGGCGCGGCAGCGTTGAGACTTGGGCACGACGGCGCGGCAGCGTTGAGACCTGGGCACAACGGCGTCGGGCACGGCTGCGTCCGCTGGGCACGGCTGCGTCCGCTGGGCACGGCTGCGTTCGCTGGGCAGAAAGAGCAGCGTCGACTGCGGGGCAGAGACGACGACGGCGGGGCAGAGACGACGACGGCGGGGCGGCACTTGGATCCCGGCCTGGACACAGCAACGGCAACAACTTTTGGAAAAGAAGATGCGGCGGCAGAGGGCTGAGCAGCAAAAAGAAACCAGTCTGACAAGGGGCCTACGTCAAACTGAGAACAGTCGGAAAAAACTTCGACGATCGAGACAATAAACCCTAACAATGAGGTTTATTTAAAAAAAAAGACAAACAATCGTCTGACAAATAACCGACGTCGGACGAAGAATTTGCAGCGGAAAAATAAAGAGACAAAGTCCTTTCGGATCTTTGCTCTGATACCAAATCAAATATAACAAGGTTTGGAGAATGAATTTTCTGATATATTATTCGTCTCACAGAGGAGGCTATATATAGAGGTACAAGTTGTACAAACCCTACGTACTATGTACTACACATACAGAATAGTACTATGTACTACACATACAGAATAGGAAAGTAATAACAAATTAATTTACATTCCTAAACTAACTCCATGACTCACGCTAACAGTTTGGAGAGAGTTGGCTTCTTATATACGCAGAAAATGTTGCCTTTCAGGTGAAACCTTCGTCTCTGACAATGGGGTATGTATTTTAGAAAGACAGAGCTTCAATCACATTAGAGCCAAGAACCAGAAGAGAATGGTACCTGGCACTGGTCTGTAAATGCAGAATGTAATAATGAATTTATACGAGGAAAGGAAGGGAAGGAAAGAGGAAAGTTGACTGAGGAAATGGTGGTTTGTTGAGTACTTTACAGTTTACATGGAAGGGGGACCCTTGGATTTGTTTCTAAATAACTCTTGATTTAGTGTATCTACTAATTTGGTAATACATTGATTTCAAGAACATCAATTCTTTTCTTCTTTAGAAAAATAAAAATAAAAAATTAATTTATCAAAAAAAAAACTATCGGGATATGCCACGTAGACTAATGAATGTGCATTGTATCTTTGAGCTTTATTGTTTTTACATGTTACGTAGACTAATGATATCTTAGTTTTTCAATTACTACACTCTTCCCATGCACGTCATACGTCGTAAAAGACTTTTAAGCACAATCTGCTTTTAAAATAGTAAAGTAGTTAATTTCTAACTAGATATCTGATCTCATATTCGAAGAGTTGTTTTGTTAATTAATGTTGTTTAGATCGAGGTGAAGGCATTGAGCATCGTTTGATCTGTTACGTAAAGTACTAATACAATCTTATCAGGCTACTAGTAGTAATCGTAAAACACTAATGCAATGTTCTTAGATTAATGGAGTTGGTGGAATCATTGCCTCCTGAGCTCGTTTTTTTTTTTCACTAACAAGCGCTAGGTCGCACGCATCCACGTTGCACATGTGGACACACGGATACGATCTCTTGTGTGGGTGCGTGACAGCTGTCGCAACAACTGTTGGTTGGGTCCACCAAGCCACGCACCTATATGAAGTGTTTCCCTCCCTCTTCATAAGTATGACTTAACCTCTAGCCTCACTACATTCATACATTTTCGATATGAGCGTTGGAGGGGGAACTCCGAGAGCCATCCATTGGCCCCTCCTAACTCGCCCGTTTCCCCCTTTGTCAGGTATCTGCATGGAATTGTAGCGAAAACATTCTCATATTTAGAGGAAAGTCCATCAGCCCAGTTTTTAAAGTGTGAATGTCCTTATTTGACTATCTTTTGCGGTCACATATCTCCACTTATTAATTATCAAGCAAACATATGAATTTGCAAACTACAAACTTGAATATATACATATTTTATTTCGTTTTGCAATTCTTACTCAACACTTTTAATCACTTGATGTAGTAAAGTTGGGTATGAAAACCCCATCTCCTTTATGTTTAGAGTTTGAATCTCAACTCCTACGGTTAATTTATTTTTTGAAACAAACTTTCACTGATGTAGCCAATAGTTATGTTGAAATACTGTCGTGAATCTCAGTTAATACTGACTGACTAAAATAATATGATATTAACTCACAGACGTAACCGATGTAGTTTGCAGTTGTCACTAGTAAAAGAAACCGGAGCTGTTTTTTTTGTTTGATGTCAATAATATGTAGGTTTGGTACCTAAAACCCCTGTAAAGCCGAAAGGCGCGGCCTCACAGTGTAAAACTTGTGAATTCGAAGGTGACCAACAGAAATGGGCAAAAAGAATAAGAGAACCGAAGCGGAAGCACCATCCCAACCTGAAATCAAACCCGACGAGGCCATTGTTAACGGCGACAAACCCAACAACAACAACAAGAAGAAGAGCAAGAAACCCAAACACGACACATCCCCCGCCGTGATTCCCACCGTCACCGTCGCCATCGCCGGCTCCATCATCCACAACGCTCAATCCATCGAACTCGCCACTCGGGTACTACTTCCTTCTAATCCCTTCCTTCACTTCTTCTCCATTTTCTCTAACCCGTTTCCTTTCAATCTCTCAATCTCAGCTCGCCGGTCAGATTGCTCGTGCCGTCACGATTTTCCGAGTCGACGAGGTCTGTGTATCACTACTTCTTTGGCACTTAGTCTCATGGTTCTTGCCTAGTTGGGTGTGCTCCCCAACCTTGGGCTAGGAAGCCTTTGGGATACCGCGATCTTGAATAAAAAAACAAAACAAAAAACTGAATAGGATTGCTTGAATTGGATTTGTGATGGCTTGTTTATATAAACAGGTGGTGGTGTTTGACAATAACGGTGAGACTGGCCCGCCGGAAGATACTAATTCCGATGAGAATGAAAGCGGGGCTGCATTTCTTATACGAATACTCCGGTACCTTGAGACGCCGCAGTATTTGCGAAAAGCTCTGTTTCCGAAGCATAATAGCTTAAGATTTGTGGTGAGCTTCTGTATTGTTGTGTGTTTGTGGTGTGGCGTATGCATTTTTGGTGTGGTTGATGAGTTTTGGAATTTGTTTGCAGGGTTTGTTGCCTCCGCTTGACGCGCCGCACCATTTGCGTAAGCACGAATGGGGTGCATATCGGGAAGGTACATTGTAATGGCTTAAATTTTAAGACTTTATGCAATTGGTTAACTTGCTAATGTTAACGAGATTGAAAAAGAACCAACTTGAGAAATGAGATAGTTCAGACTTTGTACTGTTGATGAATTTCACAATTTAGTTTTGGCTTGTTTGTGATTTGCTATTTAGAGCTTGGACAAGGTTTGATATTTTTCCATAATGTGTAGGTGTCACACTGAAGGAAAGATCTCCAGATGGTGTTGGGACATTGGTTGATGTGGGCTTGAGTAAGGTACTCCCATTGTCTAGTTTTTGGTAGTCTCTCACAAGTTATTGCCTAATATCTTTACCTCTTCTTTGTTTTTGTGAATCCTGAGAGTTAGCGATTAATTCATCTTGTGTACAATATGCAGAATGTCGTCGTGGATCAAGTACTTGATCCTGGAACAAGAGTAACTGTAGCTATGGGAGACAGTTGGAATTTGGATGCTGGTAATGAATTTTTTGTTAGATATTTTAGATATGTAATGATTGCTTTTAGTATGAATCTTAGATATGTAATGATTGCTTTCCTATGGCATTTATCTAGATATATCACGGCAGGTTGAATCGTCGTCCAAGCCAAGGAAAGAAGCAGGGATGTATTGGGGGTACAAAGTGCGGTATGCTTCCAATATCACTTCGGTAATGACTGAATGTCCATACGAGGTATCCATACACTGACTCTATGCCTCTCTTTGCCTTATATACAGTAACTCAATGCCTCTCTTTGCCTTATATATTCGTGTTGTCTCTCTAAGCATTCAGATATGATCTTCCTTACCCGGTTGTATTATCTCAATCACAGGGTGGCTATGATCATTTGATTGGAACCTCAGAGCATGGTCAAATTATCAGTTCCTCTGATCTCACTATACCTACGTTCAGGTACTAACTATTAATTGATAAGATTGTACTTTAAGATAAGGCGGGGCCACAAATGGTGGTTGTTCTCTTATCTAGATGCCTACTGTGTTCATCACCTAGATTGGCTAACATATAGGGAAACTCTTGGTGTATGTGGGACGGGTCAATGTCTTTCAATCTGACCTCTGAATTCGTTTAGAGCATATGTAGATAATTCGTGTGAGCTCAGTCAGCTCACCTTTAACATCCTGCTAAAGGCGTCAAGCCAAATGAAATTTCTGAAGAATTATGGAAATGAACAATGCCATATGTTTCGTTCAATTTCATTTTTGCTGTTTCTCTTAGCAACTTAAGGACTAGCTGGTAATAGCTTCGTCAGGCATGTCTCATCTCTTTCCACTGGCTTTTCGCCAGTTGTGTAAACTTCCTTAATATCCCCTTCCTTTTTGCTTTCTCAAAGATTTGACGTGAGACAAACATACCATCTCTTTTGTATATTAGTTTAAGAAATGTGTTTCTATATAATACACACACACATTATATGAAGATGCATTAAGCTTAAACTGCAAAGGCTGTAGGCATTTATCCTGTTTAATATTTTGGTTTGACAATTGATTGCTTTGAATGTGTTAAAGGCGACCATGGACCTGTAATTAGTATCAATATATCAGTTATGTTAAATATTCCATCTTCAAGAACTATTGATACATGAAGCTACTTGAAATTTGTTAGGCATCTATTGATTGCTTTTGGTGGACTTGCTGGCTTGGAAGAGAGCATTGAAGAGGATCATAACTTAAAGGTATTGTTGCCTAGGGATTTGGTTTGGGACTTAAATGTTAAACATTGGGCAGGTGCAAGGCTTTGCTTCCTGTGATGCTAGAATATAGTTATAAGTTCTGTGAACAGAAAAGTTTTATGATCTCGGAAGCATTTGCTCAAACTTGTAGTAGTTTGTTTAACTGGAAGTAAAAAATGTAAAAAGGGAAAGGTATTTAATACTTTTCTTGACACAGGAAAAGAATGTTCGGGACGTGTTTGATATATATTTAAACACATGTCCGCATCAGGGGAGTCGAACAATACGAACAGAGGTACTTACATTATAGTATGTTCCTTTGCATTTGTATTTAGGAAAGTTATTTTGGCACTCCATTTTTACCAACATAAAAGTGGAGTGCCATATTCATGACATATTTATTGATGGAAAACTTTGTGTTAGTAATTGCTTAATTTGCATCTTCATGGACAGGAAGCGATTTTAATTTCACTTCAATATTTCCAAGAGCCAATCAACAGAGCAGTGCAGAGAAGTTAGTCCACGATTAGAATCAAGATCTTAAGGAATTTATCTTGCTTCTTCAGATTCTTACCTTTTGCTGCAAACAGTTAGGATTGGCAAGTTTTGTGACAGAATATTAGCCTCTTTTTGCTCATCAATTTTCTGTTTCCAGCTGGTTCATCTGTAAGCTATGTGTTTTAGTGTACAACTAGTCAGGTTTAACCTGCAATTGGGAATCACTTGCAACCCTTTTCATATTGGAAAATAAACATAGTCAAATTTATGTTTATCCTTGTTTATATCAATCAATCATGTATTTCCATCTTCAGTTGGGTTGGTTGAGCTAAAAATGGTGTTTTTTCCTTTTTTGGAGTGGGCTTATTGTTTTCTTAATGTAAGCTTGCTCTTTACTCTTATCTATGAATTATGGAATTTAAGTGATCATACATTTTGACACTTTCAGTTAATTTTGAAGTATTCTAGATGTGGTTTTGTTCGCAGTACAGAAGGGAGTCGTTATTGGCACTTGAAACTTGAAAGACACATTTTCCTATAGTGACTGTTGATTTTAACATTCTAATTAGCGAGCTAGAAACTTGAAGGACACTATTCCTAGATTGAAATAAAGTTTGCTGCCCTTTTAGCTCTCAACTGTAGCACATGAGGCTATTCCCTGGATCCACAAGGACATTCCCCTCGTGTGTAGTGTAGGAGTACGCCGGACTTCCACCTCCATATTCAACTTTAGTTGGTTCATCAAAGGGAGATTGGTCCCTTGTAGCTCTCAACTGCAGCTGCTTGAACTACTCAACCAATTATTGTAGAAGGAGACTTTAAGCTACTCCTCGATGCGCTCAATGACCGTTCTCAGATTCCTTAGCGCCTTAAAGTGTTGGTTCGAGATATCTAAGCTTTGTCATCCCACTTTCAGTCTATTTCCTTTAAGCATGTTTGGAGAGAAGCAAACTTTCTAGCTGATAGTCTAGCTAAATTAGGACGCTCTTGTAATATTCCTCAGCTATGGATTTCTTCTCTTCCTCTTTCCTTGACTAACGCCTTCCAGCTTGATCTTTATAAGGGGTGGTTGTGTGCGAGGGTTCTCTCTGTAAATTGTTTATTATCCATTAAAAAAAAGGAAGAAATGTCCCAATAAGAAACATTCCCCTCGATCTCGACCTCTTGCTACAAACTGTACACCTTTTGATGGGGATGGCTATCATCGACGAAAGTCATCCTTGTGAATTGGGCGTTTGTTGCTTTCAACATGTTGTGTCGGGATCCAAGCTTGAACCTGACAAGGAGGCCGACGCTGTGGTGGATTAAGTCGAGTTTTGTTTAAATGCATAGATTGCAGACATTGTTGCAACTTCTGATGATGGTGGTGTCGCTTTAGACAATGGCGGCAATGCAAAGGCGCATAGAGATGGTGGTGATCCATTATGCGCTGCGAGGACAGATCATGTTCATATTGTACTTCTATTGTTAGGTTTTAATGAAATGACATCTTTTTATAAAAAAAAAATAAATAGCTGTTTACATCCAAGAGGCTAAATACGACCTACAAAAATTTAATCACTTGGTTTTTTAATTTTTTTATACAAAAGTAAATCAAATATAATACATTACAGACAGTTGTCTCTCAGACAACCAGTTCCTAAATTATCAAATTGAATACATCGGGTGACTCTTCTCGGAAGGTTGTTTTCCCATACTCTTTCTTCTGTGGTTTGGTGGCCTGTGCTTGCAATTGCATCTGCCGCAAAGTTTGCTTCTCTATAAATGTGTTTAAAGGAGATGGTGTTGAAACCTTGTGCAATTTTCTTGATGTCTTGGACAATTTGCTGAATCCTCGAAGGTGGACTGATCTTCTCATTAACTGCATCAATGACCATTTTTGAATCTCCTTCTACTTGGATGTCAGTGTAACCTTTTGCTTTAACGTTGATTATGTTGTCTTGTAAGGCAGTAGCTTCTGCTATTGGAACTGAAGTGATGCCCAGGTTTCTTGAACTTACAAAAACTGGGTTCATTTCTGAATCTCTGAAAGTTACTCCTGAAGCAGCAGAGGTGTTTGAAACAGAACAGTCAAAGTTGATCTTCAAAGTCCTATCAGGAGGGGGAAGCCATCTAATAGCTTCAATAGGGTTTTGAGGGGTCCCTCCATGATAAACTTGGTTATGAAGACTAGCTTTTTTCAATGGCAGCAGCAGCAGAATTTACTTCTTGTGGTCTTGCATTGATATTTCTAAAGGACAAGTCATTTCTTGCCTGCCATATTTGCCAACAAAGAATAATATATTTAGCAAAGAGATCTGTTTCAATATTTTTTCCTGAAGAGAGTTTATTTAGATTTTCAATATAGCTATAAGAAAAAAGATAATGGTGTAAATTAGATTTTCTACAAACTTCTATTATAGCAAAAGGGCAGTTCTCAAAAAGGTGTTACGCAGTTTCATTATCAGAATTGCAAAGATTGCAAGTGTTGTCTTTCAAATAGCCAAATCTGGTTAACCTGTCTTTCGTTTTAAGTCTGCCTCTCAGAAGAAGCCAACAAAAAAAATTTCACTTTGGGTGGGCTATTTAGTTTCCACATTTTGTTCATAAGCCTAGCTTGGGGGTGTTTTTCAGTATCACTGCATTGCATCCAAGTAGCAGTTTTTATGGGGAACTTACCATTAGCTGCAGGCCCCAGACAAATTGGTCTTCCTGATTCCCTGAAGGGATAGGAATTCCAATAATCTATTTAATTATTTTCCAGTCTAAAACTCTGAGGAGTTTAACTTTATCCCACTTGTGACATGTAATAAAATCCTTGACAGTAGCCTCCCAATTGATATTATTTCTTTGGTTAATGGGAATGAGATTAGCAAGAGGGAATGGGAATATCCAATTGAAAGTCTAAAACTTAATGCTTTCCCCATTTCCAATTGTTCATCTCATACCTTGATTTACCAGCTCTCTACTATCTAGAATGCATTTCTAGGCATAAAAGGCTTTAGCTTTCTTGGTAGCTTGAAAGAAGAATTTTTTTCATAGGTACTTTCTTTTAATAATCTGTACCCATCAATTATTAGGCTCCGTAATTATTTTCCAAGCTAGTTTAGCAATTGCAGCATTGTTATAAAAGGCAGTTGGGTCTCACACCAAGTCTCCCAACTTTTTTTGGGGTGCAAACTTTATCCCAAGCAACTGGGGGAGTTTTAGCATTTGAACCCCAAAAAAAGTTTCTAGCTTCTTTATCTATAGATTTTGAGATCTTCTTATTGCATTTGAAAACTGAAAGAACATGGTTTGGCATTCCAGAAAGTTTTGTCTTAATGAGAGTTAGTCTACCAACTCTTGGTAAGGTGCTTTTTTTCCAGCCCGCGAGCTTACCATTTATTTTGGATAGGAGTTCTCTAGAGTTAACTGGGTCTTTCCAGAAAACTATATTATGAATTCCTAAATACTTCCTTATAATTTTTTTTTCTGTTGGATACCAAGTACACTTGAGATATTGGTTCTAACAGAGTTGTTAGTATTATTAGAAAAGAAAATGGAGGACTTATGAAAATTGATTTTTTGACCTGACACTTTAGCAAAAAGATCTAGGCTATGTAGAATGTTTTTAGCAGCTTTGTTAGTAGCTTTAGCAAAGATCAAACATTCATCCGCAAACACTAGGTTTGAGATTCTAAACCCACAGGGGAAGAAAAGAAGACCAACATTTGTTTTCGAGTTTTTGGTCAGAGAATTTAGATTCCTAATTAAAGGTCCCATGCAAAGTATAAAGATACAAGGAGAGTCTTATTCCTCTACTTGGTTTAAACCAGCGTTTCGGTTTTCCATTTATTAGAATCGAAAAAGAAGTTGTAGTTATGCAATTCATAAATTTAATAATCTAGCTTTCATGGAAGCCAAATTTATGCATGCATTTTTCAATGTACTTCCAATCAAGGAAGTCTTAAGCTTTTTCTAAATCAAGCTTAACAGCCATAGAGCCGGTTCTTCCTTTCCTGTTTTGGAAATCAGAGAAGAGTTTATATGCTATGAGTATGTTATCCTGAATAACTCTTCCTGGGACAAAAGCCCCTTGGTTATCTGAGATGCATTTACCTGGCAGAGGTTTTAATCTTTTAATTAAGATCTTAGTGATAATATTGTAAATAACATTACACAGACTTATCGGTCTAAAATGGGACACCTCTACAGGCTTTTCAACTTTAGGTATAAGGGCAATGTTTGTATGATTCATATAGCTCAAATCTAACTCATCGTGAAAGAAACTTTTGATAACATGTATGATGATATTTTTTACCTCATTCCAGTGCTTTTGGTAGAAAATTGCATGAAACCCATCTGGACAGGGGGCTCTAAGGGCTCCAATAGAACAAATTGCTTCATAAATCTCCTCTTCTCTTACCTGTTCCAATAAAGAAAGGTTATCATTATTTGATATTATAGGAGAAACATTATTCAAAAAACTATTAACTTCCCTGTCCAAAAGGGTGTCTCCACCACTAAATCTTTTCTTAAAATCTTGTATAAATATTGGTGTAAATAACCTTGGATCATCAATCCAAAAACCATTACTATCCTTGATAGTTGATACCAGATATAAAATTGGTTTTCCTTCTTATATTTACTTTTGTCTGAAAGAATCTGGTATTTTTATCTACAAGGGCAAGTCAATTTGCCTTAGCTTTTTGTGCCCAAAAAAGTTCCTCATCTTTGAACAATTGAGAAAGTTCTTCTCTTGCTAGAACATCCTGAGAATTAAGATAATCAGAAAAAGGGTTAGTCATAAGTTGTTTCTGAATGTCCTCAAGTTTCTCTTGTAGATTTTTCTTCCTTTGAAACAAATCACCAAAAACATTTTTATTCCAATTATTTATGATGCCTGTAAATTGGCTTTTAACAGCCAGATAATTCTTAAGAGGGTCCTGATTCACCCGTTTATTCCAGGTATTCTCAACTAGCTGTTTAAAGCCTTTATGTGATAACCATATGGCTTCAAACCTAAAAGGTTTTTGCCATAAGTTCTTTTTGTGAGAAAGAGTTAGGCAAATTGGGCCATGATCAGAAGTAATGATAGGCAAATTTTCTAACTCAAGCAAAGGAAACATATTCAAGCAGCTTGCATTAACACAAGCCCTGTCCAATCTTTCAAAGATTAAGTCGTCATTCTGCTGTTTATTTGTCTAGGTATAAGGAATTCCAGAAGCATTAACTGAAAAAATTCCTGCATTGAGAAGAAAGGAACAAAAGTTTAGCATATGATTATTGAAATTTTGGATTCCTCCAAGCTTTTCCTCTAGAGAAGTAATACTATTAAAATCACCTATCAACACCCAGAGTTCATTATTTGGAGGTCTTAATTTTATCAAATCTTCCTAGAGAGCAGCTTGTTAATGTTTTTGGGGATAAACATAGACAAAAGTTGAGAACCAGGAAAACTTCGTATTCGTATCAGTTAAAGAGCAATGTATAAAACGTTCATGAGACATTATTATATTTAAGGTTTCCATAAAAGGAGTAAACCTCCAACTTGTCCCTATGAGGGGACTACAAAAACTTGATCAAACGAATAATTACTATTTGTATTATTGAAAACATTAACCGATGCTCTTTATCAAGAACTATCAAGAGGAGAATATCTAAAGTACTTGTAGACCTTTTCACCAAACCTAGTATTTTTCGCAGCAGTGGTATTGGTAGCAATAATAACCTCACTTAAGGGAATAGTTAACACCTCTTGAGGGCATACAACAAAGTCTTTTATCATAAAAATAGAGAGTAGAGATGGTCAACAGTACATACCCAATTCACACTACAATTAGGAGGAGAGGTATAACATTGACAAACATAATTTGGTTGCATACTATAAAATGCTGCCCTTGTTAATTTGATAACGGTACTTAGTTTCCCCATTCTCCCAGGGATAATTCCGTCATTGACCCAAGAAAACAAAGCACAATATAAAACCGGAACGCCGAAGAGCCCCAAAATTAAAACCAACCAAACCAAACCCTCGAAGCTGCGATAAACAGAGAGAGAGAGAGAGAGGAGAAAGAAAGCGTGTGTAAAGCAGCACCCAACACTTTAATTTCTATTTCTTCAAATAATTTTGAAAATAAAAACAAGTTAAGTTTCGTTTAGGGAGTTCTCTCCCGCCAAGATTATGGCTCAGCTGGAGAGCCTGGACCTCATTACCAAGACCAAGTCTCTGATCTCCGCCCTCAACCTCGTCTCCCGTGACCTCCCTCTCCCTCCTGAACTCTTCGACGTCGTTTCGTCCATCTACCACTCCCCCCAGGTCAGTCTTCGCTTCGATTTCTGCGTTTTGGGTTCTGGGTTTTGGTTTCCGAGGTAGGTTTTCGGTTTTGCTACTTGGGTTCTTGTCAATTTTGGATCTTGGGTCGTTTTGGGTTTTGGGTTTTGGTGAGATTTTGGGGGAAAGATTTGCGCTTTTGTGATTTTTTGAGCAGGTTAACAGTTCAATTTTGTGTTTTTGTGTTTTTGTGAAGTGGTTTGTTGGATTTTGGAGAATGTTGATTTTAAGATGTGTGTTGCAGGATGATGGTGATAGTTGTGGAGGAGGTGATTTGTTGGGGGACCTTGAGGATGCACTTTTGAACCAAAGGCATAAGTGCAGTTCGGGTGCTGGATTGATTGAGTCTGGGGAGAAGCGTTTCCAGGGCCGGCTTCAGCAGAGATTGGCCCAGCTTGAAGGTCTGTAGATTCATTTTACGCAATTTTATGAGAGTTATTTACCTAGTGTGTTGTAATTGTTTGCGCATTATGGGCTGTTGATAGGGGTGATAATGTTATTATGTTTCTAAGAGGGTATAGCATGGTTGCTTACTTGTGATTTTTGTATCAGAATTACCTTCGAGTAGAGGAGAGGACCTGCAGACCAAGTGCTTGCTTGAATTCTATGGGCTGAAGGTAAACTTGACTAGTTGCAATTGTTCGTGTCAAACACTAATATTTGGCGGAGTGTTCTTCTCGATCTGAAAATGACTTGTCTTTTTATTTCCTGGAGACTGTTCTTTTCTGCAATGAATGTGAAAGTTGGTTGTGAAAAAGTAGAATAAGTTATTCATTATTTTCCAAGCACGATCTTTATCATTATCTTAACTTATACAGCACAAGGAGTTTTTATTGGGATTCCTATTGAGATTTTTTTGTGTATGTGAAATGTTTTTCCCTTTCTTTCTTTTCTTTCTGGTACCGATGGATGACATGCATGTGTCCTTCTTGCCAATGACTTCTTTTCTATCAGCTCGCAGAATTGCAAAACAAGGTGCGGTCTGATGTGAGTTCAGAATACTTGCTCCAAATGAGCTGCGTGTCTCCTGACAAAACACTGTTTGACTGGGGAAGGATGCGATTGCCCCGTCCACTCTATGGTGTTGGAGATGCTTTTGCCTTGGAGTCTGACGATCAGTTCAGGAAGAAACGAGATGCTGAGGTCATATAACTAATACTGCATTACTCTTTTTATGCATTCATACTTAGAAAGGAACAATATGATTATTATATTGTAGTAGATCGTCAAGTCATCTACAAAGGGATACAGGTCAATTTTTTTTTTTTTTTGCTCTACAGACACAGAAAAGTTGATTGATTCATAGAGTGAATTTGATATTATAGACAAGAACAAATTATAAGCTCCATAAAACATATCACAAACCACTTTTGTCTTTTAAAATGACGATCATATACATAGTGGGCATTGTCAAAGAGAAATGTTCTGATTTCGTAACATATACTGGTGCAGAGGCTCTTGAGGTTACAAGAGGAGGAGAAGAATAATATTGAGACTAGAAAAAGAAAATTTTTCGCAGAAGTGCTTAATGGTGTTCGTGAATACCAATTGCAAGTTCAGGCATCTATGGCTCGTCGAAAACGAAGGAATGATTTTGTCCAGGTATGCCTTTTCTCCTTTGCTATTTTTCTTTCTCGGATGTTTACATAAATGATGGGATATTGAAAAATTCTGAAACTTAATGAAGCATATTGGTAGGAAAATGACTCCACGATGATTGCATGTTGTTGTCCAAAGAGGTGTGGTACATGAAATAGCGAAAAAGTTAATTAGAAGTGTGTGTACTTATTTTGGAAAGAATCTAGGATCCATCCCCATGTCAGATGCCCACAATTTGATCTCCTACTCACTGGTTGGACTGAATTTCGTAATGACCAAAGTTTAACATTAAACATGATGGCTGATATTTAGAAAAGAGAATAATGCTATCATCTCTGAAATTCATTACATTTTGAAAAACTGTAATCTTCTGCATTACAAAAATTCAAATCCAGTTGATAGGAGATATTGTTATCAATGGTAAGAGATGAGTTGTCAACTGGATATAGGTTCAGAATGAAAGTAAAGTTTACATTTTTTTTTTTGAGGGTGTAAAGTTTAGATTATTGTTATTACATCTTCTGGTGAAAGAATCCCTCATATGTATCCTCTCTTTTTTTATTTAATTTTTTTTACAGGGGTGGCATGCAAAGCAAAAACAACGTGCTACGCGAGCTGAGAAATTGAGGTTCCAAGCCTTGAAATCAGATGACCAGGAAGCATACATGAGAATGGTAAAGGAGAGCAAGAATGAGAGATTGACATTACTCCTTGAAGAAACAAATAAACTCCTTGCCAATTTGGGAGCTGCGGTCCAACGTCAGAAAGATGCTAAACAGACAGAGGGCATTGAAGCCTTAAAAGACTCAGAAGGTGAGTTGACTGAGGTGGACGAGGATTTGGACATCACTGAATCTGATCGCAATGATGATAGTAGTGACTTGCTTAAAGGTCAGCGGCAGTATAACTCAGCCATCCATTCTATCCAGGAACAGGTAAGAGAGAGCAATATTTTCTGCTTTTGTTTTTTCCTACAAATGCCCACTGTTTTCCAGTTGAACATATGTGATATATATATATATATATATATAAATACACACACACACAAAGTTCCTATCCAGAGCAAAGCTTCGCTCTGAAATTAAAGTGTGAAGGTTCTTTTTTGGCTCACTTTTCGGTCACGTATCCACATCTCCGCCGTTCAGTTTTTAGAACCTAATGTATAGATCGCTTCTGCCAAGTTTCATCCAATTTGATAATCATTAAGGTGCCGAATTGTATGAAATGCATCCAGTATATGTATATGTATATATTTGTATATTGATTACTTTTTGGATTATATTGCACCTTGATACCTTGAAATGCCGCTTTACATAGATTTAGACCACAATCTTTCATCAAACTGATGACAGAGGGTGCTCATGTTAATCAAATGAGCACAATGCATAATGTTAACTGTGCAGTGTGTCTATTTTTCCTTATACTTTTTTTTTATAAAGTTGCTTTTTTTTTTAATTTTGTTTTCCAGGTTTTGCCTTTGTGGTCTCAAGTTTGCCAGTCTGGACTTGAATAGATTTTCTGGCTGACTAAATTCTTTTAGGTATATGAGCATATGCTTACGACCTAAATCAGTATAAATAGCCAAGAAAAATCTGGCTGGAGCATTTTGGTGCTGGTCATGTTGCCCAATTTTACATGTGATCTTTATTTCACAAAATTCTACATTTTATGTAGAAGTTTTAGAGCAAATCAGTTATAGTGTTAAAATTTCTTGGTGCTTTGGAATAGAGGTCTTACTAATTATTGGATCTCAACAGGTAACTGAGCAACCTTCTATGCTTGAAGGTGGAGAGTTAAGGCCCTACCAGTTAGAGGGTCTTCAATGGATGCTCTCCTTGTTCAATAACAATCTGAACGGTATATTGGCTGATGAGATGGGATTGGGTAAAACCATACAAACCATTTCATTGATAGCGTATCTCATTGAAAACAAGGGTGTCACTGGGCCCCACTTGATAGTGGCTCCAAAGGCTGTATTACCAAATTGGGTTACTGAATTTGCAACATGGGCTCCCAGGTACATGTCAAGCATCTTTATTTTCAAGTCCTGAATAAAACTATTTGTTATATGTGTATAAGCAATCAATGTGGACAGTTTATCTGTAAAGTTCTTGCATTTATGTATTATTGTCTTCACCAGTATTAAGGCAGTTCTTTATGACGGACGCCAAGAGGAAAGAAAGGCAATGAAGGAAGAATTATTAGGGGAAGGAAAATTTAATGTGTTGATCACACATTATGACCTTATCATGAGGGATAAACAATTTTTGAAGAAGATTAGCTGGGCTTACCTGATCGTTGATGAAGGGCATCGTTTGAAGAATTCTGAGTGTGCTCTCGCTATCACGCTTGCAGGGTATGTTGCTACTGAAAATAGAGGCCCGATTTTATCTTTTCAAAGTTCAGTTTTTACTCAATATCTAGAATCTATTTATGTGGTTCTTGTTAAACAAGGACTTCTTGTATTGAATGTAGAGTTCATGTTTGCATTGATATTAACTGCAAGTTATCATTGCCTTTTCTTATTGGAACATATCATGATATAAATTATTTTATGTTGCAAAAACTGTTATGATCAGTTATCATGGTGTGTTAAAAAAATTTAGGGTTTAGGGTATGTTGAATACATATATTCAATAATATTTTTTAAAACACTTCTTTAACTGGATGTTTAATTGTGTACATGTATGCAGCTATGACATGAGACGTAGACTTCTATTGACTGGCACACCAATACAGAATAGCTTGCAGGAGTTATGGTCCCTACTAAATTTTCTTCTCCCACACATTTTCAATTCAGTTCAGAATTTTGAGGAATGGTTTAATGCACCTTTTGCGGATCGGGGTGATATGGCTCTTACGGAGGAAGAACAGCTATTGATCATCCGACGTCTACATCATGTGGGTATTAGTCCTAGTTTATATGAATCTTATTTGTTCTAGACTTTCGTTCTGATCAAAAGTTTTCTTCATGTTTTAGGTTATAAGGCCATTCATATTAAGGAGGAAAAAAGATGAGGTTGAAAAATTCCTTCCTGGAAAATCCCAAGTTATACTGAAATGTGACATGTCATCATGGCAGAAAGTATATTATCGACAAGTTACAGATGTGGGCAGGGTCGGGCTAGATAATGGTTTGTATCAATCTTGCCATAATCTTATAAATTGTTTGATATACAAAATTGAAGTTGAAAATACAAAGGCTTTCAGAGTTTACTTAAAATTTACTGATAAAATTTGATTTTAGGTTCGGGGAAATCAAAGAGCTTGCAGAACCTAACCATGCAACTCAGAAAGTGTTGCAACCACCCATACCTTTTTGTTGTGGGAGATTATAACATCTGGCGTCAGGAGGAGATCGTAAGAGCATCAGGAAAATTTGAACTACTTGATCGTCTTCTCCCAAAGCTCCAAAAAGCAGGGCACAGAGTCTTGCTTTTTTCACAAATGACTCGCCTGATGGACATTCTTGAAGTTTATCTGCAGCTTCACCATTTCCAGTATCTTCGATTGGATGGTTCAACAAAAACTGAGGAAAGAGGAACTTTGCTAAAGAGATTCAATGCCCCAGACTCTCCTTACTTCATGTTTCTCTTGAGCACTCGTGCTGGAGGTCTTGGTTTGAACTTGCAATCCGCAGATACAGTTATAATTTTTGATAGTGATTGGAATCCTCAGATGGACCAACAGGCAGAGGATCGAGCCCATCGTATAGGTCAAAAGAAAGAAGTGAGGGTATTTGTGTTGGTTAGTGTTGGATCCATTGAAGAAGTAATTTTGGAGCGTGCTAAACAGAAGATGGGCATAGATGCCAAGGTCATCCAAGCCGGACTGTTTAATACAACTTCCACAGGTTTGTACTTGAACTCCATGCAAAATGTTGTTTACGGTGCCATTCCTTAAAGTAGGAAAGAAATAGATGTTTATTCGTTGTTTCAGGGCAACAGCATTGACTCATTAATGTTAAACCTGGGAGAATTAGTGTGCCTGCACATGGTCTACCATATGTACATTTTTGCTTAAATCATAAATGTAGTTGCTAATAATGTAGTTGCTAATACATTGCCCCACTGATCCAAATTATGTAAACAATAGATAATAGAAGCAAATTAGAAGGGTGCTACATAAGGTCAAAGCATTTCTTTTTTCACCCACAGTAAAATATCACTGTGTTGCATCGTAGGTTCAATGGAAGGGATACCTTGCATGTTAGGATAAATATGTTAACTTTTCTCATGACAGGGCTGTATCCTATCTAAAGACATGTTTCTTGTTGCAGCCCAGGACAGAAGAGATATGTTGGAGGAAATCATGCGTAAGGGTACAAGTTCACTTGGGGCTGACGTGCCAAGCGAGAGAGAAATCAACCGCCTTGCTGCCAGATCGGATGATGAGTTCCGGATGTTTGAGAAAATGGATGCAGAGAGAAGGCAAAAGGAGAATTATAGATCTCGCCTTATGGAAGAGCATGAGGTTCCCGAGTGGGCATATTCAGCACCTGATAAGGTTACAGCTTCCAAAGGATTTGATTATAGCAACATCTTGGGAAAACGACCAAGGAAGGAGGTACGTTCTTATGCTGATGGCCTTAGTGATTTACAGTTTATGAAAGCTGTAGAAAGTGGGGAAGATGTATCAATGTTTTCTGGCAAAGGAAAGAGAAGAAATCCTTTTCCATCTAAGAGCAGTGTTGTACCATTGAATGAAAATGTGCCGGTGGTCAGTGTAAGTGAAGATACATATGATTTGAGCCCACCTTCAAAGAAACACAAGTCTGAAGGGCCAAATATAGTGAAACACGAAAGTCATGCAGGAGTTTTCCAGATAACTAGAAAGAAGAGATCAAATTCATCCTCCGACAGTAAAGGCCGAAGTTTCAATGGGAGATAAATTGGACGAGATTGATTAAATTGATGCGTCAAATACCTGAGAATCGCTGTAGCTGCTGACATTGTACATGGGTTTAGAGCAGTGAAAACAACTTTCAGCTAACATTTCATGACCTTGAAAACAAGTTTCCTGCCTAGTGCCGACATAACCTCTGCATTATGGTTCTTTGGTCTGGGGCAAATCAGCCAACGTGAATTTATTCAAAACTATCAAAATAACGCTTTCTCATTTATGGTAGGGTATCGATTCATAGGAAATACATTTTTCTGGTCTTAACAGGAAATATTTGTACGAATAGAAAATTGTATTTTGTTGTATCGATTTCGATTTGGTCTTGCAGTAGCTGTAGAAAGTCGACCACATAAGACTAGCAGTGTGGTGAACATTACTTGAAGCTTTGCCATGACCTTGGAATCTGAGTTATTAACTTGTTAGAATAATCTTTAGTCCTTATTACCGAGTTCAAAGCAGTTTTTCATACGGCTTGTTTTGAAGTTATAAGAGAGTAGACTGAGATCGTCAAATCGAACCTGCGGTAAATTCAAATACATGCTAGTTGCACTTGCAAGTGTAAAACTCCATGACCTCTTTGAACCTTGCTCTGTCAGTTCTAGCACTTAATGATCCAAAGTAGCCATTCAGTTCAGGGTTATCAAGTCAGGATTCAAAAGGGACCAGAATAGTTGAATCCATAAACTCACCACTCAGAGATGAAGAATAACATCGAATAGCAACTTCAGATTTCATCTAGTACATCTATTACAAGAATAGCAAATGAGTTCGCATAACTCCTAAACCAAACAAAACAAAACAAACAGACAACCATGCTTCTACTCAACACATGTGTGACCGCATTCATACTGCTCTACAAAGTAGCCGAGCGATTTAAGGGAATAGTTCATAAAAGCTGCAACTATACCTTCCAGTCATAGATGTTCATGAGGGTACTAATGCTCCGGAACCTAATTGGAAAAAGGAAAATACTAGAAAAACACCTAGGACATAGACCACCCCTATTCATCTTGGTCAACTTCAAGATTCTTCAGCTTTGATTCTAACGTGTCCTCATTACCTTCATCATCTCCAGATTCTTCGTCATCTTCAGCATCATCCTCTCCTTCAGGGTCATTCTCATCCAAAGAGCCAAGCATGTGAGGAGATTTCTTGAATAAAGCCTTCACCTCATCTATGCCATCATCAGATATGAAATTTCCATTGATATTCAACAACTTAAAATCAGGTTTCTCAACCACAGCCTGCGCTAACACTCGAGCTCCAGCTCTTCTTATTGAGTTGGTGTTCAAGTCAACTTCTTTCAACTGGGAAAGACCCTCTAACACCTGGCTGATCTGAATAGTACCTTCATCCTTGAGTTCATTCTCACCCAAATTCAGCTGAGTGAGAAGTGTCTTTGCTCCTATACATGCTGCCAGAGCAGGAGCAGCTTTAGCTGTAATGTCATTGCCAGCTATGTCCAAGACTTCAAGAGAAGGAGCTGATTCCTTAAGAACATTGGCTAGTGCAACTACACCCTCATCTTCAAGGTTCAGGTAACTGAGGTAAATCTCTTTCAAATGTTCATGCTTGGAAAGAGCTCTACTCAATGCAATTCCACCTTCTACGCCAAACATGTTGTCCCGCAAGTCCAGCTTCTTTAAGTGGGTACAAGTCCCCAGTGCCTCGCATAAGGCAACTCCTCCCTCAGAGCCTACCCTCGTGGAGGAACAACGGAAATCCGCCAGAAAGGAAGAATGCTTCACAATCTTAGAAATAGCAAATGCCCCCTCATTTCCTGTCATGTTATTATGAAAATGAAGGATTTTAAGCTTATCCGTAGAAGGAATCAACTCGTGAACTGCTTGAGCAGCTTCTTCTGAAATGCCATCATTCATCAAATAGAGTTCCTCCAAGCAACTTTGTGATTTCAGGAGTGCTCCAAACGCCCTAACACCTTTCTCACCCAAGGCATTGTTTGAGAGATCCAGAAATCTCAATTCACTACCTTCCAAGGCAGCTGCAAATATATTGATGACTTCAAGAGCTTCAGCCTCAGGTCTACCTGCTATAAAATCTGATAAGTCAACTTCTTTCAACTGATTCTTGAGGGAAATCAAAATGGGCTCAGCAACACGGGCCGCTCCTAAACCAAAGCTTCTATTGCTGAAGCATATTTTAGTGTAGGCATTCCCCGGTTCCTTCAATGGGCTTAAGAGTTTCTCAGCTTCCTCAGCTTCAATAAAAGCCCGTGTGCCTTTAGATATATCAAACAAAGTTTGTTTAGGTGTAGAGTCGGATACCACTTTGCTCTCCTTGCTACTAGATCCCTTTTTGAGAACTTCCAACAGCATCTTACTGCATTCCCGAGCATAACAGTGCACTGCAGAACTTCCATCGCCATCTGGTTCCTTTTCATACTTCTGGTCTGCAGTGACAAAAGCCACATCCTCAATCTGTTTTGCATTTTCCTCAGCCTCCTCCTTACTCAGAGTGCCATACTTTTCAGTCAAAATGGATTTAGTGCTGAGATTGTTTGTCATCCGCTCCACAAGCACTCTCCTCGTATTTTGGCTTGGAGGCCACATTTTGAGTGAAAATGGCCGGCGTTTTGCATCCAGAGATGTAGTGTCCATCACAACAAACCCTGCAAATGGAGGCCAATGAGGCAACTTCTTTTTTTTTTTAATTTGGAACACTAGTTATAACAAGGATACGATCAAATTTCAAAAAGAAATAATAATTATGGTGCATTTTGTAGGCAAATCTTTCAGCCATATTATCAGAAACATTATCATTCATCACAACATGATTTTTAACAACAGAGAAACATATTGCTAACATGCAGGATGACACTAAACGACCAATTTCAAAATCTACAAAAAACAATTGGAAGTCGAAAAGAAACACAATGTCAAATTTAAGAATGAGCAGAAACTCATCCGCATACAAGACTGGAACTAAAAAAGACCATCTCATTAACTACTATAAAGCGAATTCATTGGCATATAGCCACTATTTTTATTTTCCTTGAGGTGATATTTCACACTTGCAGTACAGCACAAGTAACTTCCACACATCATCAAAGTTGGACTGTGCTTAAACGCAACTGAAGAACAACCATTTAAAAGTTCCCCTCACTCGGAGTTTGGATAACTTTTCTCCCCAACAATGTTCAGATCCACTGCTTTACTCTACAGCCTCCTCTAAACTGTTACAAATCCATAGTTCCTAATCGGGATTCTAATTTAGTGTTCTTTACACAAGTCTCTCAAATAAACCAACCACAACAAATCCAATGGATCTAAAAATGGGATCTACACAATCATACAATTCATAACCACCACAAGACTTCAAACTTCGAATCAAAATCTCAAAGAAGAGCAGAACCCAAATGCATATAAACCCAGAAAGTAAAACAAGAAAAGTAGAAAACTAGAACGAAAGCAATTAGGGAACTTGAAACGGGGAAACCCTAGAATTGGAGAAAAGTAGAGAGAGAAAGGAGAAGTGGGTACCTTTGGTTTCGCCGCAAAATGTTAGAGAGAAGAAGGAAGAAGCGCAGAGGAGGAAGGAATAGAATGGCGGAGGGAAAACTCAAAGTGCTGCGTTTAGGTCTGTTGGAGATTTATACACACTTTAGGGCATCTCCAACCGTACGGGGTACGTACGCCATACGCCCATGTACGACGACTATCTTAATGGTTACATTTACCATTTTACCCACATATATTTTGAACAGCTTTTTCTTTTTAATTTTTTTATTTAAAGACAAAAACCAGAAAATTTATCTCGACCTCCAAGAGTGGATTGATTAGTACTCCAATCGATTTGCAGTCAGCTATAGCGGCTACTGGAAACAGGCACCGCTCAATCGTTGCCCAAACTTTGTACCAGAAACACGTCTAACCAGTAGTCAATTTGTATCCCTGAAGAGATTCTGTCGCACCAAGTTCATCACTAACGAGTTTAGTTCAAATGAATGTTTCATTGTCAACTTTTGAACTAGATTGCTCTATCTAGATTGTATCACTATCTACACGTACCATCGAACTTTAGAATGTAACCTGACAAACGATGATCTGCAATGGCAGATGCTCGGATAGGGCATGAGTTTTTGTGTTGAAGGAAATGGGAGGCCAGCAAATAGGGGCCAGTGAACAAACTCACAGCTAAACACACCACACATTCATACTTCAATAGCATCACTGAGGAAATCAGAGGCAAAGTGCAATCTGAACATGTTACATGCACAAGCAAATCATAATTAAATTTGTTTTTGTCAGCCTCTTGTGGTCAAGAAAATCCAAAGTTTTTAGGACTCTAGAACATTTTGTCATACAACAGACCCAGAACAAGTGAATTAAACAAATACGGGCAACCTGGATTTGATATTCGTACCATTTCAGAAAGACTTCTACAAGAGGGTCAGGAACATTTGGCAAATGAAATGTGCAAAACACCTGCCATACTGATATGAATTCAATGTTCCAATAGCTAATGGACCAAATATAAAGCCAACTCAAGCTAATGATAGACATCCACTCATATCACCCTCTCAATCCAAGTGTAGTGTAAAATAGGAGAACAAGTACGAGCCAATGACTCTGGGTTGGGTTTGAAACTTGGGCATAGGTATGAGATAGACATCCACTTGAAACACCCTCTCAATCCAACAAAACGTAAAATAGAAGAACAAACTCATTATTGTCACTAAGGCAGAGGTGTGAGATTGATTTCCCACAACCAGACAAATGATGATCAGAATTAAGCTTACAAAAAAGAAAGACGCATAACCATCAATAGCAATCGGAAACAAGAAAAGTGTTAAAATGGTGATCAGAAATCTCTCATCCTAGCAAACAGAAACAAGCAAGCTAGTGGGAGCTAAGACCATCCAAATCCATAAGGATCACCCAACAAGCCGACGCCTCAACACTAAATCACACAAACTGCTAATCACAAACAAGCTAATAATCAAAGCCCAGCAAACACCGAACAATTCTCAAAAGTAACATCACATATAATCAAGCATAAATATCCGAAACAACTTGGAAATCCATAACAAAGCTCCGAATTAGAAACCGAAACGACAATAACACAAACGGAATATAATGAAAGGCAGCAGACTCTAACGGTAAGACTTCTGGAACCTAGCTCGGGCACCACGACCACCGAACTTCTTGGGCTCGCAGCGCCGTGGATCAGCGACGAGGAGAGTACGGTCATACCTGACCAAAATGTCCTTGATCTCCTTCTTGCTCTGCTCGTCCACGAACTTCTGGTAGTAAGCGACCAAGGCCTTGGCGATGCTCTGACGGATGGCGTAGATCTGAGAGGTGTGACCTCCTCCCTTCACGCGGATCCTCATGTCGACGCCGGCGAAGCGGTGACGGCCGAGGAGGAGGATGGGCTCGTAGGCCTTGAAGCGGAGGATCTCCGGCTCCACGAGCTCGATTGGGCAGCCGTTGATCTTGATCAGGCCGCGGCCCTCCTTGCAGTAGGTGACGGCGACGGCGGTCTTCTTGCGGCCGAAGCACTGGACCGACTTGATTGGGGGAGCCGCCATGGTTGTTGCTCTGGGACTTGGCCTCTTAGGGTTTTGGGGCGCCGAGTGTTTGTGTGCACAGTGTGGGTGGCCAGGGAAAGAGAGTGAGGAGAGAAATATAAGAGGGTGAGGGATTAGGGTTTTGACTCACAACTGTGGATCGGGTTATCGGGCCATAATTTTGGCCCAAGTTTTTGGTATGATTAGTATTTTGGGATAATCATTTATCTCCTCCTTGTATGTCTCATATCAGAATAGGTTCCATGCTGCTAGTAGGGCTGGCATTGGTAGGTATACCAACTATATTTTGTAATACCATGTACCAACCAACTTAAAATTTGTAGGCAAAATCTTGTACCAAAACCAACCGTCAAAGTTGGTATACCAACTTAGTTGGTACGGTTGGTACTCAGTTGGTACAGTTGGTATTGGGCCTCTACCAAGTTTAAATCGAGGCCCAATAAACTGAAAGGCCCAGCTCATTTAAATCCTGTTTTTGGGCCTATACCAAACTTCTATCAATTATCAAACTATTCAAAATCAAACACATTCAAAGTTTCACACATCATATAATTTCAAATGCATAAACAAGCAAGATCAAAAGTTCAAAAGTTCAAATGCAACAAGCCAACAACGTCCAAAGTCTAATTGCTATGAGTAAGAGAAGAGAAGTTTTCAGAAAGTAAGATAGATCATACTAACCAAAAAGACATCATACATATAAACTTCTCTTCTCTTACTCATAGCAATTAGATAGATCATTGCAGATTTGCAGTATTGCAGAAAGTAAGTATATTCAGTATTGCAGATTTGCAGTATTGCAGAAAGTATATACATAAAGTATATTCAGTATTGCAGAAGTATATACAGAAAGTATATTCAGTATTGCATATTTGCAGTATTGGAGAAAGTATATACAGAAAGTATATTCAGTATTGCAGAAGTATATACAGAAAGTATATTCAGTAATGCTTGAACAATCAGAGAAGAACATTAGTCTATCTCTCTATCTATCTCCTCATTCAAACCCTACCCTCTTCTTCTTCTCTCTCATTCTCTCTAACTTGAACAGAAATCAACATTGCTACCCAATTCACTCCTACTCTCTAACTATCAAAAGGTCCATTCTTTCTTCCAAGCTATCGACATTTCATAATCTACCTTCTATTCATCCAACTGATAAAATCATAACTCTAAAGCCAATGCAGAATAATCGAAACAAGCACATAAGTGAAACACAACAAATCATATCTCAAAGCCAAATCACCATCAAAATGTTCACAGAGCATAGAACACAATCAACACATAGATTGATAGATAACAATCATAACACATAGATTGATCATTGATAGATACACATAGATAATAGATTGATAGATACATACAGAGATTCGAGGCTTGGTGCTGCGAAGTCGACGGCGAGTTGAGGCGTTGGCCTTCGTCGGAGAGTCTAGGCACTGCCCAACGCTGCCTTTCGTCGGAGAGTCGAGGCGCTGCCCTGCGCTGCCCTTCGTTGGAGAGTCAAGGCGCTGCCCTTAGCGCTGCCGAGTCGATGTGGCCGAGGTGCTGCTGAGTTGACGACAAGAGAGGCGAGGTGGCTAGAAGGTGAGTCGAGGTGGCGGAGCCGCGGGGTGTTGCGAAGCAGAGAGATGAGGCGAGAGAGGCGAGCGTGAGAGGTGACTCAGGTGAGTTACTGAGAATAGATCCACAGTCCACAGAGATCAACGGCTTAGATTAATAGGTTTAATTATTTTTTATTTTTTTTAATATAACTCGGTTGGTACATGGTATACTGTATTTTGGGAAAATCTGTACCATGTACCAACCGACTTCTAAAACTTGGTACGGTAGTACTGTACCGAAAACTCGGTTACCAACTACTTGGCATACCAATTTGTTTGGTACGGTTGGTACATGGTTGGTTGGTATCGTCAGGGTCCAAATTGCCACCCCTAGCTGCTAGTACTAGCTAGTAGCATGAAACTTCACGTAGACGGAGTATTCTTTATTTTCTAAATTCAATTTATCATTTCATTACATATTGTGAGTTTGATTCACGAAGTTGTAAAATTTAAGTTGTTTAATTGATAAAAAAAAACTTCGGGAGAGGTTAGAGGGATATGGTTCTGAATCCCAAACACAAGTGTTGTTCGCCTTGTTTATAGGAACCAACATGTACTCGTAGCTTGCATATTAAACTTTTGACAATCAAGTTTGGTCGAGCTTCTTAAGATACAACTACAGACATAGCTTGTGACTCACTGTTATACAAATACTGTCCCAAGTTAATCAATTGTTAGACATAATCTTATTGGGTGAGTCAGCGCCGGATCTGCATCTATTACGTTCACGCAGCAATGGCAACAAAATCAAGACTGAAAACTCAATTTTCAGCTTCCAAACTCATTTGTTTTCTGCCTTTTCTCATTTCCTGCACCTCAGTTCAATAATTCACAGTAGCTTTCGTTACCAATGTATGAAAAATAACATTCAAGCCCTAATTCAATCTTAACTTGTAACTCCTAGAGTTCATATATCAAAGTACGTGAGCTAAACAGATCTGGTGGCGGCATGAGGACCTCTTGTTTATTGTCTGGGAAAGAATTGTTCTACAGTATGAAGATAGGGATATAACCATAGAATTGGCATGAAAACGATTGACTTAGCAAACTTTGAATAATCAGTGAAACATTACCAATATATATCAATGATAATTTATTCAAGTGAAAGAAATTATACTTCATCCTATAGTTGCATACATGATCAAGCTAGCACATCCTCTCAAGTTCTGCAAGCTACACGAGAAAAGAAGCTAATTTGTTGATCATTTTCTTAACATTCGGTGTCTCGGCCTCGCTCAATATATGAAAAGCGTGTACCTCTCCTTCCACTTCAAACAACTCAACTTTTCCTTTAACCCCACTTCCCTTTACCAAATCATAATACCAAACACCTCGATCCCTCAGCTGATCCTTGCTAGAAACACACACAAGCAGCTTAGAGCAACCAAGCTCAGCCAGACTTGGAGCCCCCGTACCCGCCGGGTTCACCATTGGACTGTCGATCCCTCCCGGAGTCGACGGGTTAAAATATCCCCAAACCACGTAAGGCACATAGTTCTTGAACTCTTCACCTTTCGGCTCCGACTCCAATGGCTTGGAACTCATAAAATAAGTGTGCGACAAAAATGCCCCGACGAGTTTCACACTCGAGCTTCCAGCTCCGGCCTTCATTGCTACGTTGTGTACAATGTTACCACCTGCACTGTCACCACCAATGTAAGCCATGGTTCTTTGATAGCAGAGCTCATCACGTCTTCATTTCCGGCATGGGAAGCCACCCATTGAAGAGCATCCCAACAATCTTGGTAACAAGTGGGAATTGCAACTTCCGGGGCGAGTCTGTACTCGACTGAGACGGCAACGACTTGAGCTTTGGAGACCAGGCGGTTGAGGAAGCGGTGGTGATCAGATGAGAAGGCGGATTCAAAGCAAAAGCCACCGCCGTGGAAGTACACCAAAACCGGAAGCTTTTGGTTTTGGACATTCTGGTCTGTTAGGGCTTGAGGGAGGAAAAAGCGAGCAGAGATTTTGGGGTTGTCTGAAATGATAACGTCTTTGGAGGAAACACCGGTGTCGGGGTCACAAGGAGATGGGGGCACGTAAGGAGAGCCCATAAGGCGTTCGACGCTGCCATCTTTGTAGACTCTGATGAAAGGAAGGAGCTCGGAGGCTATTTCTTTGGGGGCGGAAGCCATTGCAGATTGCAGAAGTAGTCAGGTGTGTGCGTAGAGGTCTACGTGTAGGGAGATCGATGGCTTTTATAGAGGAGGGGACGGCTTTGTTGAATGGGATTTTAATATGAAACAAAGGAAGGTTGAGACGGATCGGATCGTCGGAGGAGGAGCCATGTTTGACAATGCAAAGAGTAGCAAAGGCAAGTCGGCAGCCATGCCGAGAGTAGCCGCCTAAACAAAGTAACAAGTCTACCGACGGCAATAATGTGAGGTCTCATTACTTGAAGATTGCTGTATTAGATTGAATAGAGATTCGGCCTAGATACGGGAAGAATGTGCCTTGTTGGGACCATATGTCAATTTTCCTCCAACAGCAATGACGTATAGAAAACGTAAAATTCTCAACAAAAAGAAAAGCCACATTATATTGTAGACCTCAAATAGCATCATAAGTTTTTGTCTAATCAATAGTTTGCTTCTTTGATCCAACAGAAGTTTGCATGAAATTAATACTAGCAAAGTTCTCAAATACCATGAACACACTATGGCACGTTTTTTCTCATCAGGAAACCCACAATGAATGCTAGCAAACATCTAAATAGTATTGACACACTGTCACACGATTCTTCTCATCAAAACATTCACGCATTTGCTTCAACAAGAGGTCCTTCGCCATAGCGAACTCATAGCAAATGCTAGTATACCTCTTTGCCATACTAAACCTCTAAATAGCACTAACACACTACACATTTCTTTTCATAAGGAAACCCATAATAAATGCTAATAGACCTCTGAACAGCATTAACACACTACCAAGCATATTTTTGAGTGTGTTTCTTATGAGTTTATGACCACTGAGATAATCGCAAAAGTCTTCACAAGTTCTCGAAGGGGCCTAAAAACTTTCCTTTTACATCATCAATTTTGGTGACTCAAGAATATTGCATTAACGACTTATAATTTGTCTTCCTTCTTCCATTTCCATCAAACATATGGATCAAACAAGAATTCAACAATGTTTTAGTTTCAATAATTCAATATCATACCAGACATTACAATTACAGAGGATGTGGTTTTTGACAAACCCACTGTACTGCAAACGGATCACAAGTTGAGTTATGAGCAAGCCATAAATCTCAATGAGAACAGAGAGGATGCATTTTTACCTGAGGAGGAAAAAGCCAACTTTTTTGTCAATTCCTTAGCTTTCCGAGAATCAAATTTCAAGATATGAAATGCATGATCCTCTCCTTCCACTTCAACCAACTCTATTTCACCTTCAAACCCACTTCTTTTCACTGCCTCATAGTAACCCACACCTCTATGCCTCAGCTCATCATTCTCAGAAACACAAACAAGCAGCCTTGAACACCCAAGTCCAGCCAAATGAAAACAATTCATCGCTTAAGGAAATTATTTCGTCGCATTATATCTAGTTATGAAAAAAAAAAACTTATCGCTAAACTAAAAATTTCGTCGCTTAACACTAAAGTGACAAAATAAGATATTTCGCTTAAGGAGTTAAGCGACAAAAAAAATTCGTCACTTAAGGAAATTATTTCATCACCTTGACCTGTGGCGACATAATTTGTACTCGTCGCCTGTTCCGTTTTCTTAAGCGATAATATTTTTTGTTGCTTAAGTGCCTATGAGACGCATCATATGCGACGAAACTTAAGCGACGCCAGTTTCGTCGCTTAAGTCGTATGGTGAGAAAACTTGGCACTTAAGCGACGATTTATTCCTGTCGCTTAAGACTTTATTTCTACTAGTGGTTGGTCCTTCATCACCTTGCCAGAGAACTTTTTATTAAAATTGGTCCACAAGTAACTTATACAAAACCTTATCAGTTTCAACAGCTTTGGTGACTCATATTTCGAGAAAAATTTAAAAATTGTACTCAACTGATGTGTTTACGAAAGTTGAAAATGTGAACTGATTAAAAAACAAGTTGCAGGACTGAACTGATGTTGGCACCAAAGATTGGGGGTAAAGTGAATTTAATCCTTATTTAAACTAAAAAGTATAAGCAGGTTTTAAGATTGGGTAGTGTTAGAAGGTCATAATAAGGCCTAAGATTTACGACCTTAATCATATATGATATGCCATATAACCTAGACACATCATTAATTTTTAAAATCAAGCCATGTTTATCTTAAGTGAAAAGACAATGTTAACCCTGACAATTAGTGGCTACTACATACTAAAATGGAATATTTTCTTTCCCTAATTTATTAATAATTTAATAATGATGTAGTTAATAATCATAGCAAGAGAGGCTTTTATTCCATAAACGTAAATTTCTTTCTATATTTAAGAATCTAAACTTAGTTATAGACTTTTAAATTATGAATTTTTTAAATTATTTTTTTTTGGATTACAATTATTATGCCATATACATGTTCATGTTTATCAAATTTCTTTTGGATGAATTACATATATATATATATAATTTATTTTAGACGAATTATATATGTAAATCTTTTTTCTTGGACAAATTATATATATATATATATGTGTATATATGTATACATGTGATTCATAATTTTGATCGAACAAGTATACTATCAAAAATATATGTATTTTCACATTGTATTTTGGTGTTTAATCTAATCATGATTGTGATGAAAAAAAAAAGAGAAAGAAAAGGTTAGAAATATATATATATATATATATATATATATTTTATATATATATATAAGAAAGACAAAATAATCTAGAGAAATTGAATTTGGAAGAATAAAATTGTATTTTTGCTTAAAAATGAAATTAATAACAAAACATTTTTAATTGGTGATGTCTCTAGGTGACATAGTCTGCCACTTAGGATTAATGACATAAATCTTAGGCCTTATTAAGGCCAAGAATAATTTTCCTTTAAGATTTTACCAAACAAAAAATCTATTCAAAATGCTGATTATTATTGTAAATATTATAATTAAGTGGATGTCCACGTAAATATTTATTACTTATGTCCTTATGATGTAAATATTATTCCTATATATAGAGGTCTAATGAGAATAAATGATATATTTTTTCCTCCTCCCACATATGTCACTCTATCATCTCTCTTTGTTTTTGTTAGTTTATAACAATTATAAATTATTTTAATTCTCAAAACTTAATACCAAATTGAGCCTTAGAATTAAGCGTGCGTTGATAGTTTTAGTCACATTTCATGCTTGACAGATAGAGTCATATTCATATTTTTATGCATCCATTAAAAATTCACCTCGCCCAGTTTTGTAATTTATCGATTAAGGTTATACTTTGTAAATCTGTTCATTTAAACTTTCTATCTAAATATTTCACAGTTTTCTTTTACTAAAGTTAGCTTTTCTGTCAAATCCAAATAGTATTTTTGAAATTACTTAACAGTCTACCGTAGTATTACTGTTGTGTTACAAATTAGCCTAGGTCAGAATGATTGACTTCCCACTAAAGGAATTATTTTTTTTCGCTGAATGATCGAGGATAGGCGAATAAATCGCCTAAGACTCTATTTTATTAATAAAAGAAAAAAGAAACAAAGGAGGGGGATCAAAATCAAAACTTCTGAAAACAAATTAGAGACTAGCTGAAACGAAATTGAGTCATACCCTAAAGTAGTTTGATTATTCTGTTAAGAGTGTTAGACTAGATTGCACTGTTGTGGTAGGCAGGTGCTGCATTGGCACCGTGAGTATATCAGGAACTGTTGACCGTCCATTAATACCAACAAGTCAATACTACACCATATATAGTAGGACAAGGACATTCCAACCACAAAGCTAGAGGTTTATAGGAATAAACCCTGCAAGGAAGGGAAGCACACTGCAAAGCATAAAACTCATTTAGAATTTAGAGAGAATAGTTTCTACTTGAAGAGAAACTCAGCCACTTTATTAGTCAGGTCCTGAGCTTTCGGAGTCTCAAACTTCAAAATATGAAATGCATGTTCTTCTCCTACCACTTCAACCAACTCTGCTTCACCTTTCCAACCACTTTTCTTCACTGCCTCGTAGTAATGAACACCTCTATATCTCAGAGTATCCTTCTCAGAAACACTAACAAACAACTTCGAACACCCAAGTCCAGCCAAGCTTGGTGCTTCTGGACCAAACGGATTCATCATTGGATTATCAATCCCACCAGGCGCATTAGGGTACGAGAAGTTCCAAACATTACACCCCAAATCCTTCTCGGGCTCTTTGCAAGGGTCTGATTCCCCGAGTGGCTTGGAACCCCAAAAATAAGGGTGTGTGAGAGAAGTTCCCCTTATTTTGAGACCACCAGGCAAACCTTCTTTCCCAACTCTCATTGCCACATTATGAGCAATGTTGGCACCTGCACTATCACCACCAAGAAAAAACCTGTCCGGGTTGCCATGATTTGTCAACCAAGGCTCTTCACTGATACCATTTTCAATGAAGTGTGAGGCAACCCATTGGAGGGCAACCCAACAATCTTCATAGCCAGCAGGAAGAGGGTGCTCAGGAGCCATCCTGTACTCAACTGAAACAGCAACAACTTTGGCTTGGGAAACCAAGCTGTCAAGATACCTGTGGTGATCGAATGAGAATGCAGATTCGATCATAAAAGCTCCTCCATGGAAGTAAACCAAGATGGGGAGCTTCTGGTTTGGTTGATCAGCGTCAAGTTTTGGGAGGAAGACTCTGGCCGAGATCAACGGATTTTGCGAAATTGTGATATCTTTTGATGATACTCCTGATACTGGATCATTAAGCATTGGGGGCACATATGGAGTGCCCATGAGTCGTTCAACTGAGCCATCCTTGTAGACTCGGACAAATGGTATTAGCTCTTTTTCTACCTCCTTCTCTACCTTAATGTCTTCCACCTTGAGAAAATCAACCAACTTTTTATCAAATCCTGGGCATTCCGAGTCTCAAATTTCAAAATATGAAATGCATGAGCCTCTCCTTCCACGTCCACCAGCTCTGCCTCTCCTTTCCACCCACTTTTCTTCACGGCATCGTAGTATCGAATGCCTCGAAACTTCAGCCCATCATGTTCCGAGACGCTCACGAACAACCTGGAACACCCTAGTCCTGCCAAGCTTGGTGCTTCCGGAGCAAGAGGATTGATCAATGAATTATCAAGCCCTCCAGGTGCTGAAGGGTACCCAAAGTTCCAAAGCATGGCTGCCAAATCCTTCTCAGGCTCTTTACAAGGGTCTTCCTCAATAGGCTTGGAACCCCAAAAATAGGGGTGAGTAAGAGAGAGCCCCAGTATCTTCAAACCACCAGGCAAGCCCTCTTTGCCAACTCTCATTGCCACATTATGAGCAATGTTAGCTCCTGCACTATCACCAGTTCACCACCAAGAAAGAAATGCTCCGGGTTGCCGTGATTCGTCAACCAAGGCTCCTCACTGATGCCATTTTCAACGAAGTGTGAAGCCACCCATTGCAGTGCAGCCCAACAGTCTTCGTAGCCTGCAGGAAGAGGGTGTTCAGGAGCCATCCTGTACTCCACAGAAACAGCAACAACTCTAGCTTGGGACACCAAGCCGTCAAGAAACCGGTGGTGATCGAAAGAGAAGGCGGATTCGATACAGAAACCTCCACCATGGCAGTAAACCAAGATGGGGAGTTTCTGTTGAGGCTGTTCATCATCGAGTTTAGGAAGGAAGATTCTGGCTGAGATCAAAGGGTCTTTAGAAATGGTGACATCTTTGGATGAGACTCCAGATACAGGATCATTGAGCAATGGTACTGCTTTGTAAGGAGTACCCAGTAGTCTTTCAACTGAGCCATCTTTGTAAACACGGACAAATGGAATCACCTCTCTGTCTATCTCCTTGGCAAGGGAACCCATAGTCTCTCAGTGTTTATGAAACTTCAGAAGGTGATGACTTGCTTTATATAGTGTAATCTAATCCTATCCGCCTTTCTTCTTAGCACACTTGCCATTTTTGAGCAGCTACAAGTGTTTCAGCTTCGTTCTTAATTGGTGGAGGAAAGTTAGTTCTTCCCCAGATGTAAACTGCCATCTGCAGATGGAAGACGACTAAACTGACACTTAAAACATTTGAACCCCCGGTGACACCAAAGAAAGACGGTTTGATTTGGTGGACTGAAAGTTTGTTATACCCTACAATCGAGAAAAGGACACCAGTAACCTACCTCAATTTTTGTCCTCTACCACATGACAAATTGCTTTCCAATTTTAAATATGGAAGGCACATCCTAATTTCCTCTCACGTCTGATGTTGGTTGTTAGGGAAAGGAGAAAAGAATGTATATTATGTAATCTAGTAGACACAAAGAAAGCCAGCCAATTTAGGAAACCTGAAACCTACCTTCATTCGACATGCCTGGCCTATTTGAATCTTTGCATATGAAGCTTGTAGCATAAATTAATGAAAAACTTTCAAAGGGAACAATGGCAGCGAACCAAGAATTGAGAGTGCTTTTGACAGAGACGTCTATTTAACATTTTTCAGATTCCAGCTTGAGAAACTAAGCAGTGCTTGATCAGTTCTTTTAATCAACCGTAACTGTACATAATAACTGTATATCTTAGTGAATGATATTTCACTAAATAGCAAAAAATGGAAATACAGAGTAATGTTCGGGAAGGTCATATTCCAAGCAATGTCGGAATTGTATTACGGATGAAACATTGTGTTTACAACAAGGACTCAGGGAACTAGAATGGATTATAAGACAAATTACAGTCAAAGAATTAGACACCTCTATAGAATTAAAACAGAGAAGAAAAAAAAGTCGAAACTTCCACTGGCTCAACAACAAGAACATCTATTACGGGTTTCTGTACATCGTACTTGGGGGTTAGAGCTGAAGAATAAAAGACAGCAAACTACAGCCGCAAGTTATGTGGGTTAGGCATAGTGAGTGCTTTAGTGAAGTAAGTTCTGATCTCTTTCAACATATCTTTGATCAGTTTGGAGTGCCTGCAATGTTCCAGCTTAGAGAATTCAGCAGGTGAAAAGGAAAACAAGACTCAGATGTTTTTTTGCCACACAAAACATGACTCAATCTACAACTCGGTGACAATTCATAAAAGGTCTTCAACCGATACACCAAGAACAAAGAAGCCTGGCAAAGAAAAAAGTTTATTTGCAGAGCATAAATGTAAATTGTTTATTGACTTTATTCCTATGAAGTACCAAGAAAAGAAATGATAACATCACAAAGACCAGCAGCCAGCAGGTTATCCTTTTTCCTTTTACTTTATTATAAAGTACACTCAGTTCCGGACACTATAAGCCCCTACATTTTTTTTTTTTGCTTAAAGAAAGAAAATCTACAGCAGTTTTCCCCAGGACAAATATCTTGTATCAGATAGCAGAAGAAAACAAAAAAAAGGTTTGGAGGGAGCACATACCCTGGTCTTGCACTCAATTTTTCGAATTGCTCCAAGACAAACAAAATACATGTTTGCCTTAATGACATTGCATGGAAGGCTTCTGAGAGTTCATACATGTTTGAAACATTCTCCAAAGATATGTCCTACATTAAGAAATAGAAAATTAATCCAAGCAGCCACTATTTATATATTTATTTATTTGAGAGAGAGAGAGAGAGAGCTTACTTGTGCTATTGAATACTCACAAAGCCGCTTGAGTCCCTCCAAAAGATACTGATCTGCAGCTCTGAGGAGATCTTGAGCAATATCCAAAGTAATGTCTACTGATCCGGTGTATATAAATCTGAGCCAAGTCGAAAGCCTGAATTATAAAGCTCACCAAGCAGCTTTTCTGATAGAAGCAAACAAGATATTCACACTTTACCTCATCATCAACTCAAAAACGTCCCATCTAATATTTGGTATCTCAATGTCCCTTGCATCCTTCTCCTGTACTTACAAATTATGAACCATCAGCCATCAATATATATTTGTCGATAAATCATGATTCGGGATGAAATAAGGAGAAACAAGAAACCCCCACGCACTCACCCGGTAACCACCATCAAACATTGCGCGAAATGCATCTGAAGACGCAAGCAGGCAAATTCTGTGCGCATAAAACAGTCTACCTGCAAATGGTCAGTGAAACAATCAAACTTCTGCTCATAAATACAATCAAACTAAATCACTGAATGGTTATCTATATAGATATAAAACAAGTAGAAAGAACTAAATGAAAAAAGTTTAGACCTTCAACTAAAAACGTAACATCGGACAGCGTAGGGTTGTTTACATACTGCTCCCCTAAATAGACCTGCATGAAGTTGTATTTATCATCAGAGAACACCCATGTTATACATGAACTAAATGCCTAAGATGACAGCACCTTCAAAAACTGGCAAACAATCACAGAATAGGCATGTAGAATTTGATTTCTTTTATCAAACCAAATATAATTTTGCAAAAAATACATACGATTGGACACGGATGTAAAATATAGGATTGGGATTGGATCGTTTATATTTTAATAATCATCATACTAGACTGATAAGAGAAGGTCATGGTTAAGTAAAATAAGGACATTTTAATATAACACACTTTAAATTCATCAAATCTAATATAGTCAAATCACATGTGGATTCTATTGCATATAAAACTAGTACTTCTGAAGCAACACTGAACAGCTTACACAGATATTGGAGTCCATTTCCCTTGTTTCTGACCTAAAGGTCCACAAGAAAATACCAAAATAGACCATGTACAATATACCAAAACTTCTGCAGTTAAGATTACTGCATCAACAGCTTGCTTCCGGGCACATAAACATTCTACAAGCAAAGTAAAACTGAAAACAAAGATAAAGTCCTACCCAGTTTAACGGTACGAGTTCAGGCTCTAATTCAACAGATGAATCAGAATTATACCACAGTATTCTAAGTTTCAAAACTTATAGGTCTTCAACGGATTTGGCAAATCAACTGACATTAAAATGCCAAAAGATTTCACTGCATTTACAAAGGAATAAAAATATTGTTTACCAATTAGACAAAATAAGCTACATAGACCCACTACCGCTTTCTATTTTGAAAGAAATAAAGTCAGACCCTTGATTTTAAAAACAAGATATTTTTAATATTACAATGGGACGTGCAGTTTCAAAATTACAATAGGACCCAATCCATTCACATATTCCCAACAAACAACTGTATTTATTTGCAATTAAAGTATGTACACAATCATGAGCCATTGGTTGTTGTCATCTTTTTTTTTTTTTTCAGAGAATATATCCTGGCTATAAATGCTGAAAAGTATAAAAACAAACACGGAAAAAGAAGCAAATTACAACTGTAACTGATGACAAGATAGAATTTAATAAAAAAAACGATGCAAGCGTGAAAAAAAAATGGTATTAAAAAGTAGCACAACCTGTGGTGTTGGAGATGGAGGAGCTGCATCCACAGGAGAAAGAGTCATGGCTTTGTTGGCCAACTTGTACAGAGCCG